>CM019182.2:7842354-8498229 GCA_009739505.2 Apolygus lucorum
TGGTGGACGCCTCAGGGCGTCCCCACTACCGCCCCCAACTGGCCTGGAGTAGGTGCCCCTTCTCCAGCCAGCTAGGGGGTATAAATAGGGCCGGATGGCCCAGAATAAATCAGACTGTGTCTCAATCTAACTGCCTTTCCTTTCTAGCTCTTAAGAACCTATTGTCCAATTGACCAACCATATTTAATTGTAAATCTGTCTCCATTTAATTGTCGGCCATTATAGCAGCGCAACACACTGGTAACACCGACGTTTGCAGCCATCATACTTCGCCGAAGTTCGCTGCCATCTTTGCACGCCATTCGCCTCCGTCGAGATACCGCACCTGCGACGCTCCGGACCGGCCACCATCAGCACGACGACATTTTCCGTGCCCTCCATTCGCCTTCCGTCGAGATACCTCACAGAGACGCTCCGGAACCGGCCATCAGTCGCACAGCGACATTTTTAATACACCCATCTTGTGCAGCCATCATCGTCCGTCGAGATTCCGTGTTTACGACGCTCCGGACTCCATTCTAACCCGCCATTCAGCTCCATTTGCTTGAGGACGCCGCTCTTGGAACTCGCAATTGGGGCTCTCAGAATCAATCTGTCACTCATCCTTTGATTGACCGCCGGACGAGAGTGAACGGGACCCCCCTCCTCGCGGCGACCCCCCACGAGGCCCGCTCTCCTTCTACCTGGCGCCTCACAGCTGTTCACATTACGTCAGCCCCCGCCGCGCCCGTCTACGCTCGACAGGGAATCCCCTCTCTTCCGGGAAACTCTCGGCCCCCTTCCACGAATCTCAGCTATTTAACGAGAAATTCGCCGTTGATTAATTGCAGACCACTGCCCATCAGCTTCGGGATCACTTCTCTTCTCTTCTGGTCTCCACTTCGGCTCACCTCGACCTTCAGCTGCCATTTCTCCGCCATCGAAGGATCGACCATCAGCCGCCATTCTCCTCCATCGAAGAATCGACCATCGGCTGCCTTTCTCCCGCTATCACTGCATCGAAGATCGATCTCTCATTCCTCGAAAATTTTTTTAAAAAGATTATTAGAGGAATAGAGGCGCCATCATTCCGCCATCTTGCACGGCCAACTTCAAGTCTCGGCTACCGACCTTCGAAGAACACTCTATTTTCCTCGAAAAATTTTTTCTAAAATTTATTAGAGGAATAGAGGTGCCATCATTACGCCATTTTTCACGGCCAACATCGAGCCTCGTCTGTCGAACTTCGTAGATTACCCTACCTCCTCGAACATTTTTTAAAAAATTAATAGAGGGGTAGAGGCGCCATCATTACGACCCGCTCCCGACAGAACCCGCGGCCGCCACCGGCCCCAACTCCGCAAACAATCATCATGGCTGCACCTACCAAGCTTCCGCAATATGACCCTTCGCTTCCATCAGTATGGATCGCCCAGGTTCGACTCGCGTGCGCCAACGAGGACCTCAACACGGAACCCGAGCAATTTCGGAGAGCCTTCCTTGCCTTGGACGTCAAAACAGCAGAACTAGTGGCGGACATCGACGCAAATTCACCTACCGCCTTCACTTCTCTCTGCAACCGACTCCTACAAGCTCACGGACCTCGTGACGGATCGGACCTCTCTTCAATCCTTCAGAACAACTCGCTGGACGGATCTACGGCCGCTGCACACGCACGCCTGCTTCGCAGAAAGCTACCTACTGATACACCGGCCTCCATACTTCGCTCCATATTCCTCCGGGCACTTCCTCCTGACATCCGCTTAAATGTCGCCGTCTCGACCGAAACGGACATCGACAAACTGGCCGCCATCGCCGACCGCCTACTGCCCCTTCGGGACAACTCGTCCTCTACGGCCGCCACTGCACTGCAGTCCACTTCTACCTACTCCTCCGACGACAATGGAGACTCAGCCGACGACGCTACACACATAGCCAGCGCTGCTAACAGAACACGCACCTTCAAAAAACCTTCACAGATGCCTCCCTCGCGACAACGTTCATCACAGATGCCCTCCTCGCGACCACGAAACTTCGCACGCCGTCGCATCATGCCGCAACAGCGAGAACAACAGTACCCCCCAGACCGGCGCTCACCATACTGCTACTACCATCAAAGATGGGGCACTACCGCGATATACTGCCAATCACCATGCTCCTGGAGACAACACATGCCAACGGGAAACGCAAACGCACGGTCGCCAAGGTGGTAACGACTGTGCATAACCGACCCAACCACCAACGCCTGTTCATCAAATGCAAACGCTCAAATTACGACTTCTTAGTCGACACGGGAAGCGATCTCTCCATTCTACCCAACAACCATCTGAACCGCCGCCGAGAGACTCCATCTTCCACGCTACTGGCCGCCAATGGCTCCAAGATTACGACCTACGGCTCTCAAACTGCGACCGTCCATCTTCCCAAGTTACCTCCGTACGAATGGACATTCACAGTCGCCAACGTCAGCACAGCCATCTTAGGAGCCGATTTCCTCAGCCACTATGGCCTCCTCGTAGACCTTCAAAACCTCCGGCTCATTGATTCAGCCTCCCAGTCGTTTCTTCCCGGCCACTGTCTCATCGCTTCACCACAGGAGTCCTACTGCTCCGCTGCCTGCGCTCCACCTCGCTTCCAACGTCTACTAGACGCCTATGAACCCTCATTGCATCCAAAATCGGCGCCCGTCTATCATCACATCGTGACCACCGGTCCTCCCTGCCATGCAAAACAACGTAGATTGGCCCCGCACCTCTACAACCAAACAAAGGCCCATTTCAACGAAATGCTGCGCTCCGGCATCGTCCGCCCTTCCAATTCACCTTGGTCAAGCCCACTCCACGTAGTTCTCAAACAAAATGGGGATATTCGACCCGTCGGAGACTACAGGGACCTCAACCGAGCTACAACTCCGGACCGCTACCCGATCGGCCACCTGCATGATTTCACACTCGCACTGCATGGTTCCACCATTTTCTCAACATTCGACTTATCGAGAGCCTTCTTTCACTGCCGTATAGCACCCGAGGACATTAAAAAAACTGCTATCCTGACACCATTTGGACTCTACGAGTTCACAAGAATGAACTACGGCCTACGAAACGCCCCGCAGACATGGCAACGCTACATGGATTTTATACTCCGAGATCTCCCGTTCGCATACGTCTACTTAGACGACATTTTGATTGGATCGCCGGATGCCGAAACGCACTTCCACCACGTATCTCGCTTACTTCATGTCCTCGCTTCCTTCGGGCTTTCAATCAACAAGGCCAAGTGTCAACTCGCCCGGAGCCAAGTCAAGTTCCTAGGACATTTGGTGGACAAAGATGGCATCAAACCTCTACCATCGAAAACTGCGCTCATCCGGAACTTTCCTCTTCCTCAGTCAGTAAACGATCTCCGTACGTTCCTCGGGCTCATCAATTTCTACCGCAGGGCTATACCTCACGCCGCGCACTCGTTAATGCACCTCACGAAGCTACTGCCATCAAATCCGAGAAAAAACGACAAGCGCCCAATTTCATGGCCTCCGGACGCTCTCCATCATTTCGAAAAAGCTAAGCAACTCCTCGAATCATCCGTCCAGCTAGCTCATCCTCATCCGTCCGCTCAACTCATCCTCCATACCGATGCATCTAATTTTGCCGTTGGAGCTGCCCTACATTACCAACACAACGGAACACTGTTCCCTCTCGGATTCTTTAGCAAAGCTCTCTCTCCCGCACAGCGGAACTATTCAACGTTCGACAAAGAACTTCTCGCAATATACTTAGCGATCATCCATTTCCGCCAAACCATCGAGGGTCGACCACTTACGATCTCCACGGATCACAAACCCCTCACTACGGCGTTGACCTCGCTTACAGACACCATGCCGCCCATCCGACTTCGTCATCTGCGCTTCATCTCTGAGTTTACTTCCGACATAATATATCGTCCCGGAGCCTCTAACCTTTCAGCGGACCTCTTCTCGCGAATCAACCACACATCGGCCGTCTCCATCGTACCTCCCACGGCCATCCGTGATGCCCAACTTAATGACCCACACATAGAGAACATGAATCTCACGCCGGTCACTCGGGACGGAATTACTCTCCTCTGCGACATGTCAGATTCGTCGCCCCGACCTTACATACCTTCTACACTTCGCCCTGACATTTTCAACATGATTCACGGCTTGTCACACCCGGGCATCAAAGCAACCACGGCACTCCTACGCGGACGATTCTTCTGGCCGAACATGTTGACTTCCGTAAAAACCATGACACGCGCCTGCCCTTCCTGTAATCGCGCAAAAGTGACGCGACATATTCGCGCCCCACTCGGCCGCTTTAACGACATCGAACCGCTACTTCACATCCACGCAGACATTCTCGGGCCCCTTCCCAGAAGCGACAATTTCAAATTCTGCCTAACAATGATCGACAGAGGCACAGGATGGACCGAATGTGTCCCCGTCCGTAACATCCAGGCATCCACCATCATCCGCGCCATTTTCAATTCATGGATTTCACGTTTCGGGGCCCCTCGCAATATCACCACCGATCGAGGAACACAATTCATGTCTCATGAATTCGCGAATTTCTGCCGCCAACATGGGATCACTCACAAGCCTACAAACGCTTATCACCCACAGGCCGACGGAATCATCGAACGTTGGCACAGAGTCCTTCAAGAAGCCATCATGTCCACCTCATCCCCATCATCATGGGCTCGGGACCTTCCCTCCATCATGCTCGGGCTACGCAATCGGCCCTCATCAGATGGTTTCTCTCCCGCTCAGCGTTTGTTTCATTTAAACCCTCGCCTTCCCGGCGATATTTTCACTCCCTTAACACCAAACGACATACCAGCGCTATCTCATGATTCCTATCGGAACTTCGCCCGCTCTTATTATCCGGCCTCAATGCGGAACGCTACTCACGTCTACGTCAGAGTGGACACGCCCAGAACAAAGCTTGCACCCCCCTACATCGGTCCTTTTTCGATACTGTCCAACGACGGGAAGACGCTTGTTTATCAAGACGACTCGGGGGCAAACAAACAAATCTCCGTGGACAGATGTAAACCTGCAACGACACACGCTCAAATCGCCGGATCCCCTTCTACTGTTTCTTCCCCCTCTTCGCACACACTTGGTCATTTCTCCTCGGCAACGTCTTCATACCGAGATGAGCAGCCAAACATTGCGCAACGATTTAAGGCTAACGCCGTCACCACCGCCTCCGCCGCCGCCTCCCCGCCTCTCGAGCACCACCGCAACGGCCGTCCTACCCACCGTCCGAAAACCGACGAGACCGCTGCCTCCCGGCTCATCAAAAAAACCGGAGGCTACGGCACAATCAAAAGAGTCGGCCACCAAACCACTCCCGCTGCCCCCACGACAAATCATGTCCATAACCGCGGCGATGGATCCGCCGAGGCCGCCCCTACCGTCACTCTCGTTCTCAATTCCGCCCTACAAAGGGAACTGCGCGGACTGTTGCATTCATGGGTGGCACATGCCTCGGACATCTTCAATCACAACGCAAACACCAATCCGGACTTCACCTCCGACGCCGCCGCCATACACGCCCACCCCCATCACGGATTTGAGGGCCGCATCACAGAGATCGACATCTCCAAAACCGCCGCCTCCGAAATCACGCCCCAAGTCTTCGGTTATAATTCCTCGCCGCCGCCGCTCGCCCAGCCGCCGCCGCCCACTCAGTCCGGCCTCCCGACGCCGAGCCCGCCGCTGAAAATTAAAAATTAACATTGTATTTATATCGTTTTCTTAAATAAACATAAAAAAAAAAAAAAAAACAAAAAAAAAAAAAACATAAAAAATAAATTAAAATAAAATAAAGGAGAAAAAAGATACAAAAAAAATGGATGGAAAAAAATATCTCCTCCACCATTCTTCTCCAACCCTTTCCTAAAAAAAAAAAAAAAAAAAAAAAAAAAAAAAAAACCATATATATACTCACCCTGCTGGTGTGCCGCCGCTACTGCCGCCGTGCCGCCGCTGCTGCCGCCGTGCCGCCGCTGGTGCCGCCGTGCCGTCGCTGGTCCTGCCGCACCGCCGCCACGATCCGCTGCCGCCTTCCGTCGCCGCTTCCGCCGCATCGCCGCCGCTATCCCGGACCCGCCAGCATCGCCGGCCAGAGACCTCCAGCCTGCGCCTTCCGGCCCTTAACCACTGTCCCCCCACAGCAAGATATTTTTTTCATTTTTTCATTATTATTTTGTATCTGGGGGGGGAAGTGTGGTGGACGCCTCAGGGCGTCCCCACTACCGCCCCCAACTGGCCTGGAGTAGGTGCCCCTTCTCCAGCCAGCTAGGGGGTATAAATAGGGCCGGATGGCCCAGAATAAATCAGACTGTGTCTCAATCTAACTGCCTTTCCTTTCTAGCTCTTAAGAACCTATTGTCCAATTGACCAACCATATTTAATTGTAAATCTGTCTCCATTTAATTGTCGGCCATTATAGCAGCGCAACACACTAATATTGCAAGTATCGCATGTTGCTTGTATAATGAGGAATTTCACCGAATTCTGTTTGCATTTTGGTTTATTATTTTCAATAATAAGCCTTTGGAATCGAACAAGAAAAAAAATGTTTAACCCCCCCCCAAAATTGATGTTTTACGTTTCAAGGTACGTAGAATACGAAAATCGAATAAAAAAAATTTCCGTCCGTCCGCCGTACGCGGCACTTTTCTTAGCAACACTGGACCGATTTGGTTCAAATTTGGTATGTGGGCTCCATTTGGGGTCTAGTTGTGCCGCGAAGCTTTTGGTTGATTTAGGTCACTTCTAAGGGGTGAAAATTAAGGGTTGAAATTTTCAAGAGTGCCCTAGCTCGAAAACTCTCGAAATAAAGGTATCGTTTTTTCACCAATTTTAAATAGTATTGAATTTTTAAAAATTTTTGAGACCACCCGGAGCTCTGTAGGACAAACCGTTCGGTCCCTACGAGTACTTGAAGGTTTTCCTTCGATAAAACAGAATCATGAGCGTGAATCGCAAAAGAGGTCTAATCGCCGTTCAAATTTTATCGGACTAAAATGCGATCGCTGTTCATTTCTTCGATTTGTATACAGTTTTGCCTTCTGCGTAACCAGTAATCAAATTTCCATATGAAGCTTTCTATTTTTCCAATCGAGCGTGAAGCGTTTAGTTATTGACATTTTATGTCTTTACTATGGCACATAAATGAAAAATCGTCACGCGGGGAGCGTTACGAGGTGAGCGCTATGAGAAAATTCGATTCGGTAGTCTTCTACATTTGTACAGTCTTAACCCATTTCAAGCCAAGGGTAGGAATAACAGAGTAATGAGAGGAGGAGGATGAACTATTTTATAGGATGGCGGCCGAAATAAGGCATAATTTGCTCACCAATTGAGAGCGAAAATACTCCAAGTTTTATGAATTTTACATTTTAATGGGATTTAAGAGGCCAAAGTCTTCCAAATCGATCTGATTTATCCAATTCATTGTTGTTGATAAAACACGCGGGGAGCGTTACGAGGAAATTTCCGATGATTTTCACGTACAACCAATCGTTCCTAGGGAAAACTAACTTCCTCATTTTCCACCCCACAAAAATCGTTCACCACTCATTGGAAAGCTCTCAATTTATTAAACATAAGACATAAAATGTCTCTCGTGGTTGCGTACTTGTACGAAAGCTGTATCCACCGTTTGTGTTTTTCAAGTTTAAAATTTTCATTTTATTCGATTTTCGTATTCTACGTACCTTGAAACGTAAAACATCAAATTTTGAGGGGGGGTTAAACATTTTTTTTTCTTGCTCGATTCCACAGGCTTATTATTGAAAATAATAAACCAAAATGCACCATTTTTGAGTTATTCACGAAAAACACGAAATGGGGTCTTCAGGGACCCCCCTCCCCTCGACCTCTTACCCTACCCCCCAGGACTTTTATTATGTTAGTTAGGATACCCCCCCCCCCCTACGTCTGTGCCAATTTTGGTTTAGGTGCTTTTTTTGTTTTTTACCTAAGGGTCCTTTTTTGTCTTCGTTGCCTGGACTATGAGGGTAGTGCAAAGTACTACGCATCGGATCATCCATCCAATCGGGTTATGGATACGAGGAAGCTGAATGGCACACCCAGCTGTTTTTTTTTTTATTATTATTTTCATTTTTTTATTTTTTTGTTTCAACGAAATCGATGACCCTGTAACCAAGCCAATGTGTTCAAGATGTAGGTACCTATTTAAGGCACCAGCCTATTACTGTGACGACACAATATAAAGGTTTCATTATACATTCCTGGAGCGAGAGTGTTTTAAGAACATTATTTTAAGTAATAGCTAGTTGTTTCGTATAATAACTTGATTCCACTCGTCAACGGTAGGTAGCGTGTTCATATATATTTGGTTGGAACATATTTACCCATTTAATCCGTTGTTCGTTGACGCATATGTAACTTGTGTAATTGGGCTCGCCCGTAATTTGGAATAAACAAACGGATAAATAAATAAAAATAAATTACCGCCTCAGGAGATACGTCTTGTTGACAATACGGTAGCTCGAACCTTGAACTTCACGTCGGCTGCCCTACGGAGCCGTATTTTCCTCTGCAGGTATCTACAAATAAATGAAACGGCTCGTAAACAATTAAAAGAGATACGACGCAAGTGATATGATAAATATGGGTGCTGAGGTGGGTCACTTCAGTGCAGTGCTGGAGGCTCGTGGACGTAAACATGAAGAACTCGGCGGACGACCAGATCAAAGGTACCTGAGTGATCAAAATCAATATTATTGGCAATTTGGAGTAACAAGTCAACCATCCATGATAGCACCGAAATGTGTGATGAGGGAGACAATAACTTCATGTCCTGCCCTTTTAGTATTCTTCCATTTTACCTAAATATTCCTTCCGATCGGAAACAGATAGATTCTAGAAACTAAATATACTTAGGTAGGAAACAGATGTACGGCTGAGTGGCGCAAGTGACCAAGTGACGAAAAAATATTTTTTCAGAAGAGCGTTTCAAAGATTCTGTACTTCTCTTTTTTGAGTTGGCTTGCAGGAGTGATCAAGTGTCCCGAAATTCACGGTTTTGGTCCGGTTTATGAGTTTTATTCCCCTTGATTTCTCCGCATAAATAGGCAAAATTATTATCATAAAGATACGTGAAGTGCGACAGGTACCATTTCCTAATCCTCGTATTCCAGAAAAGCACCGAAAATCAAACACAATTTTTAGGTATCACAAATATTCTTTATAAGAGAAAATAAAAATTGTCGAAAAAATCGATTGATTAGCAGGAAATAAAATTGAAAATGAAATAATATGGATTGTCAGTAATTTAAAAATTCCTTCTGTTAATCTGTCTTGATTCAGTTAATCTACTGTTTTGGGCCGGAGTTTTAATCAACGTTCTTCCTCTCCCCAGTTGATTTCGAAATTACATCAAATTCTCCCTTTTAACTACCCTTGAGTAACTTCCGAGGTAAAATCATGATGTGTTTGAGAAACAAAGATTACCGGTGGAAAGGTTTTATTCTGCATAAAACGCGAAGAAAAAATGAATGAGGGAAATTGGGTTTCTATAAACAAAAGCTGTAAACCTGTTTCCATTCGACGACACCAGCCGTTGAATTCAATAATATTACAAATCAATACAAACAAGCAAGTTTGCATTTTGATTTTACTATAGTTCAAAATTTGGACATAGTCAGAACAGAGTGAACACAAATGAATCTCATTTTTGAGCAATGTTCTACTAAAACTGAAGCCGTTTTCCTTATTTTACAAATTGTGTGAAGTATTGATGAAATGGGAATTGTGGAATGACGTTGTTGGGGCTCAAGACAACTTCTTGTTGGTATCCTATTTTTTCGTTTGGTTGATAAGATTTTCCTCCCGCTCGGTTTTTCATGTACCTCAACGCAAAGATCTCAGCTTTCCAATGGTTTAATCAAAAAATGCTTTACAATCGAACTTAGGGAAGAAATTAGTGTTCAAAGGCGGTAAAACGTGATTTTTCTAAACGAAATCGCGGAGAAATTTTCTTTCTTAAATTAGTTGTAGAATCAATCGGCTCCCGAAGTTTTCGTCCTTAACATGGGACATCCTGTATACTCGTAAGTGGTTTCTAATTTGGGATAGAGATTTTTGATATCCCTAATTACGTTCCCAAAATCATAATTAATGAAAGCGCAAGCCAGGTGAAGAAGATATGAAGTGTTTTCTGCTCCTCCTTCCACAATACAAATCAAAATCATGGCTAATTTTATAGTCTTAAACGAACTTTTGGGGCTTCATTTCTGATGCTTTAAAACAGAAAACAAACGTCATGGAATGAAATGAACGTTTGTAGGCCGTGAAATTTGGAAACCCCAATCTTTATTACCTCCGGTGTCTCTAAAACACGATATTATGTTTTGTTTGCTTTACAAAATGTAACTATGTCTCTTAGGTGCAATATATGGTGTTTCCTGATAATGGGGTATTTCAGTCAATTTTTTTTTTTAATTTCAAAAGAGTATGGCTCAGAAATAATTTATAAATCAACCTACCCCCGGGGACAGGTTGATTGTAATTATAGTAGGAAGGTAAGGGATTTGGTATTTGACATTGGCAGCAGGCTCTGCTGTCTCTGAATACAACAACTTTCGCATAAGAAAGGAAGTTTTAGGGTAAAACCCCTAGAACGACTGAGATTTTTCGTCCTAATATGTTGGCAACCCTGCTAGCAGGTCCCCATCGCCCGCTCAACGGCCATTTTCCTCATTACAGTTTTAAGACAAAACCTGCTAGAGACTGACGGATACTGAGAGCCGGGACTAAACAACCAACCAGGAGGGGTTCCCAATAAGGGAGAAAAAACACCGACGAAGAAAACAGTCGCACTTCAGGAACTGAGCTAACTCATTCCAAGCCCCGCGACTGAGGGTGGGACTGCAAATACCAAATCCCTTACCTTCCTATTATAATTACAATCAACCTGTCCCCGGGGGTAGGTTGATTTATAAATTATACTACGGAAGGACGGGATTTAGTATTTGACATTGGCAGCTGTTAGCAGATACCAAGTATCCGCCAGTCTGCTCCAGGGTGCTACCTCGCAAAACATAAGAAAAATTTTGCCTTGTAGCCCCGCTCAGCCTTCTCTCAGGGACTGAGTTGGTATCCTCTTAGCCAGGTTCCTCTGCAGCACATCACCCCCACAGTTCGTAAGCTGACCTGATCACAGGACAGCCCAACAACAGGTAAACCAAAGTACCTCAAACAAGGATTCAACCTTGGATAGAACAGCAAACATCACATTAGGTATATCTTGAATTAAGCATATACAATCATTTAAAAACTGAAAATCATATAAACATGTATGTAAACCTGTAGAAACAGTTATGAATAGTAGTGACGTCCCTCATGACAGTACCGCTCGAGCAAACTCGCCCTGCAAAGAGAGAGGACGATTATAGAATTTTTGGAACACATGTGAACGAGAAGACCAACCAGCTGCAGAAAAAATTACATCAATAGGGACGTGTTCCCTGGCCGCCTTTGACACCGCCGCATGTCGTGTTGAATGCGGTTTAAACCTTGAAATATCCACTTTTGCCCAAATTAACACATCACGAACCCATCTAGCCAATGTTGTGCCCGACGCCGGCCCCTGACGCCCCCTGGTAGTCAAGAACAATGGAACTCACGGTCCCCCTAAGGAGGCTGTGAGGTCCAAGTAACGCCTAAGGCATGAGGGCACACATACTAACTGATCCTCTGGCAAAAAGGGTAAAATCAATGACTGAGCGAAGGCCCCTGGCCTTGAGGTCTTAAGCATTTGAGGCACTCTAATCACCACCTGATGGTCCTCAAACAGAATCTGATCTCTAGTAATTACTCTGAGAGTCTGCATGCGCTGGCCTGTGGCCAATAATAACAACACTACGAGTTTTCGTGCCACAAACTCTAGTGACCCCTCCTCAGACCCCCTGAAAAAATCCAACACTTGAGCTGGATCCCAAGTAGATTGATATCGGGGCCCCGATGGTCTCAACTTGAAAACTGATTTAATGAATCTACACACATCTGCGTTCGTTCCAACCCCAGAATCTGTCAGCAAGGCCAAGGCTGCTTGTGAGTATTAAACGAGCTGTACGATTGGGACCTTGTGTCCAATAAATATTGAAAAAACTTAATCACATGCAAGGGGGTCACCTGGAACACGTCAATGGATGATATGTGACAAAATTCGCTCCACAAGCGATATGAAGATGAATATTGCTTTATAGTCGTTGCCGCCAGGGACTGGCACATGGTATTGGCCACTCTACCATTGTATCCCCGTCTGATAAATGCCTCCCTGATAAGACTGCGGCCATCTAGGTCATGGACTGCTCCAGGGGGTGCGGTTCCGAACTATAAGGGGAAAAAAGAGAATCTAAGTTAGGAGAAATCCATATAACTTCCGAAATAATCAGCGACTGAAAAACAGGGAACCACACCTGTGTTCTCCAGTTAGGTGCTACGACAATACCTACGGCCCTTTCATTTTGGATCTTCTGGAGAACCCTAGACATAAGTGCGAATGGAGGAAAAGCGTAGAAAAACATTTTCGTCCAAGGTACCGTAAATGTATCAACTCCCTCCGCCAAAGGGTGGGGGAGCCACGAAAAGAAACAAGAACACAGGTGTGGGTCACCTGACGCAAATAAATCTACCTCAGGCGCCCCAAACGCTGATACAATTCTTCTAAATACTGCCTGAGTCAAGCCCCACTCAGTGTGCCTGTGATCCCGTCTAGATTCCGCATCAGCCACTACATTGTCTGCTGAGGCAATGTATGAAGCCATCAACCACAAATTTCTTTCCTCGCAAAATCCCCAAATTTCGCGCGCTAGACTGTGAAAGTGAGGAAAACGCACGCTCCCCGCTTTGTTAATGATCGCTAAAGCCGTAGTATTATCCACTCTCAATAAAATAGCTTCATTTCTCCACTCTTGGCCCAAAGCCTGTAGAGACAACAATACCGCCCACAATTCTTTCTCATTTATATGAGCCTGACACAGAGGTTCCGACCACCAACCATTGGTTCTATGAGGAGAGGAAAAACCTCCCCAACCTTCATCACTCGCATCCGTATGGAGCACTCTATCATAATATTCAGCCCGAATGGGCGACGGCAGGCCTGTCAAGGCCCGTAACCACCACTCTAGATCTTGCTGTGCCTCAAACGACACCCTACAACAAGCCTGATAATCATTGTTACTATCCTGCAAGGCCAAAACCCTATCCCGTTCAAGCCTGCGTACATGTAATTTACTGTATGGTATCGCTGGCACGAGTGAGACCAGTGTACATATTACCTTGGACACCTGTCGCACTGAAAACATGCCTTTCTGAGCAATCGATTTTATTAGCACCGTAGCTTTATCTTTTTTAACTCCTGGAACAGCCAGCGTCATAGCTCTAGAATCAAATTCAAAACCCAAAAATATGAACACCTGTGAAGGTTGCAATCTACTCTTTTGTTCATTAATGACAAAACCTAATGACTGGAAGAACGTTACCACCTCAGTCACCGTCTGAGTACACGATTGTAAAGATGTCCCCAGGACCAGAGAGTCGTCCAAATAATTCACCAACAGCATACTCTTTCTCCGAAGTTCCCCCACTACTGGTCTAAGGAGCTTATGAAACACCCATGGCGCTGACGCCAACCCCATAGGTAAACAATTCATGTTATACAAGCGGTTTTCCCAACTGAACACCAAAAACCACTTATGAGACTCACACACTGGGATCATATAATAAGCGTCTGTAAAATCCACTACTCCTGCATACATGTTCGGTCTCAGAACTCTAGCCACTGATCGATAGTCATCTAGCTTAAAATGCTCTAAACGTACCCATTTGTTTAAACATTTGAGGTTCAAAATGAACCGAAACGACCCATCTGGTTTTGGTACCAAAAAAAATTGGAGACTGAAAGAAACTCTCCCTCTCCTCAAACGGAGAGATTGCCCCAATCGTCAACAAATTGTTAATCTTTTCCTTCATTACCATCCTCTGCTCTGGTGGAATGACCTGATCGTGTCTTGGTATATTTGTGGTAGGTGGAATGTCTAAAAAGGGGATTTCATAACTCCAACTTAAAACGGGCTCTTGTACATTTAATTTACGCCAAACTGACACAAAGCGACCTAGTCGGCCAGCATAACTTACCTCCACCGGCATTAAAATCGCCTGGACCTCTGGTAACCCCTGCGATGTACTTGGGGACGACCCTGCGGGGCATAGTCCTGGCGACGAGTGAACTGGGTCTGAGCTCAAGCGCCCCTCTGTGCTACCTTCGGGCGAGAATCCCGAGGCGTGGGGCGTGAGAAGTTTCCCTGGTTGGCTTGAGTCGCCGCTGCCAGGGCCCTTAGGCCTCCTCTCGACAGCCCAATCGCGGGTTTTAGTCGCAAGGCAAATTGCCTACTTTCTTTAACTTGTTGAAGCCAGGCTGTTACTTTATTATCGGATAAACAGGACTCGCCAATTTGAGCATTTAGAGCTAAGTCCCTAAACTCGGCCTGAAAAGGGGTCAAAGCTGCCTTCTTTCGAGTGTTCGAAACATTGTAAATAGCCGCACACTGCAGTGCCGCCGACTGCCACACAAAATTCAGTACCATCTCCTTCGTGGCCTCATCCACAAAATCTGATTCGCCCAAAACGGACAAAGCCGCCCCCGCGGCAACCAAGGCAGCAGTCTGAATATTTTGGCCTCGTAACATTTGCTCATCCCTCAATTGGATCGTTCTGGGAATAGCTCCAATCAAAACGTTATCCAGCACCGGAGGTACCATTGGTGACAATCTACCCTTCGGGGAATATTTTTCCATCAAAGTACGAAAGTACTCACCTTCCAGACCACCACGTAAAAATCTGGAAAAATGGCCAACCACTCATTCGTGGACCAACGTCCCTTCCTCCTCCGGGGCCGAGGCCTCCCGAACATGTCGTTCAAGCCAATCGGGCTGCAAAGTCAAACTCGAATCTTGGCGGGCAGTTTCTGTTCAAGAACCACTAGCTGATGCCAGCGCTCTCAGCGGCAAACCCTTTTCATGTTTATCAACCTCAACTTGGCGGGAACTCTCTCCCAATTCGAGCGCCTCATGCGGCGGCAACAAGAAGTCGTGAGGCCTCGTTTCTTCATCCGATAAATTCACATCCAACAAATTTTCGGATTCCCAGCCAAGAAATTCATCATCGCTCACCGCGTAATTAGGAGGGGGTTCAAACGGGGCGCTAGAAAAATTAGCAACTTCTTGTCCGACACCCCGAAGGGCCGACGCAACATACCCGTCACTCCGAGGAGCCAATGCTTCCAGTCCGGCACTCTTTTGAGTCGACGCAGTCCGTTTTAGCACTTCCGCACGCAATTTGTGTCGAGAAGTATTATTGTTGGAGGCAGAAAGGCACTCCATTGAACCCGTATGTACCGAAGTACTGGCCACTGCGGTTACAACGCAAGTTTCTCCACATCGGGCATCCCCGATTCTTGAGGGAGATCCAACCCGGCCAACAGCCACACAGTCGGTAGGCTTTTTGTGAGCAATTTCACAGGCCTGTGGCTGAACCCCACTCCGAAGAAACTTCGACGATGACACAGCTTCCGAAGTCGATGCAGGGTGCTTCATTCCGAACGGGCAAGGACTCGGCAGACCGTAGCGTCCTACCCGAGTTGATCTTAAAACATCCGCGAAAGGATTATCACCCGCGGATTGCATTAAAATTGCGCAAAACGAAAGAAAAAATAAAATGGAACAAAATGAATCGCCAATCCACAAGCAAACACTCGAAAAAACTCCGATACAAGGAACGCGGAATGATTTTTTCAAGAGTGAAAGAGTCGATTCAGAACAACAAAACGTAATGAGGAAAATGGCCGTTGAGCGGGCGATGGGGACCTGCTAGCAGGGTTGCCAACATATTAGGACGAAAAATCTCAGTCGTTCTAGGGTTTTTACCCTAAAACTTCCTTTTTTCTGCGAAAGTTGTTGTATTCAGAGACAGCAGAGCCTACTGCCAATGTCAAATACCAAATCCCGTCCTTCCGTAGTATAACGGTAATCGGGTCTGTTCGTCGAGAAAATGTTTTTAAAAAATCAGAGAAGCTAACGAAAGTTGAAGATTTGAATGGTGTGACGTAGCTAGCCAACTGTCTTTGAAAAAAGTATCCATGCACAGAAACCCTTGGAGGACCTCTTGGATACTACAAAATACTACTCATACACGCGCGCGGCATAGTCCGCGGCGTAGTCCTTGCCTAGTGTGTGTGCATTTATAGCGGCCTGCCTTTTTCAAACGTGTGATCTCTTTAACTAATTTTTCTACCACATGTTATAGTATCATTGGGCTTAAAGTTGGATTATATAGGTTTTCAAGGGTACTGAATCCAAATTTGAGGTCAAAAACCTGAATTTCCGACCCACCGAAATACCCCATTGCTTAGATGGACTGCTCTTAGGGCACTACACACGATCAAACCTGTTTGACAGACATTTTTAACCTTCATCCGCTCGCGTGGGCGGCAAACTGCCGCCCACGATGAATTTTGCGAGGCAAAACATAACTGGCACGCAAGAGATCGGGAAAGTGCAGTTGTATTCTCTAGTTGGACTTTCCTCCGCAAGATGTCGTTAACCTTTTCCTCCTTCGTTACGTTGGTGGCTGTCAATACACGTTCAAAGTTTGAGTGACTAAGTTTGGCGGCTAACTGCCGCCCCGCGATCGGCAGTGCAACATTTTTTTTGAACGTCGACGGTGAAATGTAAGTATATTTTTTTACTTCATTCAGCCTCGTTATGAGTAGCTATGTATGTTTCGGAAGAAATGCCGATAAAAACCTGAGTTTCATTTATCGTTTGTGATGTTTGCTTTGGTACCTACTCGTGATTCGCTTTTTTCGTAAGTACGTTATTTTTCTAGTTTTCTACCAGGTACCTACATACCTACCATTTTTATCCTTAGGTATTATTTCGTAATTTTGTATGGTTTCTTCTAAAGATTTGATATCTTCTGCTATGAAGGACAATTTGATTTATCGAAGAAAATGTGATACTTTAGTCACTAGGCAGTAAGCTCAAGAAAAATATTTAGACGTTATTTCTTTTTTACCAAAGTTCATAATAAAATTTTTTGCATGGTTCCTTCTAATAATGTGATTATATACCTATCTTCTGCTATGAAGAACAATTTGATTTATTGAACAGAGTGTGATAGTTTAGTCACTAGGCAGTAAGCCCAGAAAGAATATTATGAGGTTATTTTTTTTAATTTTTGTTTACCAAAGTTTATAGGTAATTATTTTCAATAAAAGTTTTTCATTCTAAATAATGTGTATGAACTCACTTACAAGATGACCAACCCAAATCCTTGTCGTTATCGAGTTGAAGTACCAAAAAATCCATTGAAATAAGGAAAAATGTGACGGGCGGCTATCAGCCGCCCCGCGATCGCTAGTGTGACTCAGGGGGGCGCGAGCGGATGAAGGTTAAAAGATAGGAATTGATTTTGGGGCCCTGAGGAAATCCAAGTCGCAGTGTGGCAGTTGTGTCATCCGTGTCTCCAGATGTCGCGAAGTCTTACTGGAGTCCGGATTTAGGGGGATGGCCAGTGTAGTTTGTGGGCAAGCGGCTTTCTCAACGACTACAAAAGCGGGGATTGATCGGTCGTCACCTCGGAAGAATGTTCAAACGGACCAAGAAACACTCTTGGTAGGCTTCTATCCTATTTGAGGGGACTAGCAGTTTCGAACACTTCAGGAGGACTGGAGGCCTGTTGGTGTTGGCTTCCGAATAAGATGGTGGCTGCTAGTCTCCTCCCACCCCTCTGACGTCATAGGGCCTCGCCCTTTCTTGTCTTTGGGTGGATATTATGGTCCATGGATACTTCGGTGTTTGGTGGTTCTCCGGAAGCAACAAGTGGGTGTGGCACATAGCTTCCTCGTATCCATAACCCGATTGTGTAGATATGCGTAGTAGTTGATCTCAAAACATCAATCTCTAAGTACCTTGCACTAACCTCATAGGGGACTCTACACGCCAACCCGCACAAGCCCTGAATATTGTTGAAAAATGTAGAAGTTATGGCTGTTACGAGGATTTCACGTTTGCGCATGTGCAGCGGCTACTTTCAGTCTGGGAGTGATGATTTTCATGGAGGACCATCTACACCTCAATCCGCAAAATTCCTGAAAATTTCATCTAAATCAGATGGAAAATGTGGAAGTTATGGCTGTAACGAGGAAATATACGTTTGCGCATGCGCAGTGGTTACTATCAGTCAGGGGATGATGTCTGCGGGTTTAGTTACGTTGAGACAAATCCAAAATGTATTGAAAAATGAAAGTCGGTTGACTGGTTGTAGGGATCTGCCAGATCTAAGTTTGGTATTCACCCTCTCACTTGCACAACTGTCGTCTCCCATGTCAACTGACCGCCCACGCAGTCAAATATGTTGGTCGTGTGTAGCCTTTTAGAAACAAAGAAAAATCTAGTGATACAAAACTGGTAATGCAAGTTATTTGAATTTTGAAAGTATATCCCTAATATGGCGCCTCTCTTTGATTCTCGTTTTTTCACATAATGTAAAATCACAACGACTATAGGTATGTACCTAACATACTTTTCCGATTTTAGATGCCAAATCTGACGATTCCGGAGGTCTGGGAGTCAGACACCTCATCACCCTGATATTATGCGTTTGTTTGGCTGTCAACTACATCCTCAGGGTGAATCTCAGCGTGGCTGTGGTGGTCATGACGGACACCAACCGAACTGATGGTCATGTGGTACGTTTGAAATCATCCTCAGAATTCTTCTTCTTTGCTTTCTTGCATGCAGTTTGTTTCCAGGACCCAACTGAAGATGCCTACTCACTTGCAGCGTGTTTTTCCGAATCTTCAATTTGCAGAAGTAAGGCAAAAAAGTCCATTCATATTTTTCATAGAAATCTTTCAGTTGAAGGTATGGTTAAGAAAAGGGACAATAGTGTTGCAATTTCTTGTAGAAAGTTTTTTTTTACACGATTCATGGTTCTTTCGATTTTCAGTATACCATACCAACATACTGTATGCACCGGGTGTGCTTTGAAGATGTTAGGAGTCCATATTCATGTTCTACTCATAGAGTACCCACACGGCTACTGCATTTCTGGGTACAACAAATATAAGCACGTTTTCATTATGTATATAAGTATACTTTTCTTAATTTTTAGACAATCGCATCATTTTTTCATCGCAACTTAGTTTGGTTTCTTTTACTATAGGTACGTGTTTGTGTTTCTCTATCCCTGGCACCTACCTTCTCCAAACTTTAGATGTTATTTTGAACCAGTTTCCTGCATGTTGAAGCTATGTAGGACTCGAAAAGATCCTTAAACAGCAATTTTTCTTGTTTTCTTAGTGTGAATTTCAACAAGTTTTTGTCATAGGTAATTATTTATCTCTCCCTCTTGACAGAGAGACCAGGGGAGACCCTCTTGACAATAATTGGAAAGCCAGGAGAGAGAGGTCCTGGCCAAGGAAGAAAGTCTTTCTGACTTAATTTATGAATTTCCTATTTTGTGTACCTAAAACCTCCGTTCCTTTTCATTGTATTTTAGGCACATTTACATAACTTACCGGTGAGGAGAACCAACCAGTAGGTACAGAAGTTTCAAAAATACAGTACAGATATTTATTCTAGGGATGGACTTATCTTTTCCTTGGCTATGTTGTTAAACAAAATTATATCAATAAATATTAATATTCGTGTGTGCCCACTTTGTACATAAGGAAAGCCGCCTGATAGGTATAAACGAAAACACAATAAAAAATGTTGACTCAGAGATCAATCCGAAATTTGATGTTATTGTGGAATGACCCATCTGCAGATTATTTTTGTGATACAATTTCTATTTTTTTTTTTTTTTTTTTTTTTTTTTTTTTCATAAAGAGACGTTCGAAAATCAGAGGGCCGAGCTCTGTGCATGGGGCAACGTAAAAGCCTTGTAGCATAATTTCTACATTTTCCCATCCGAATTCGATGAAATTTCCATAGATTGTACGGGTTGTCGAGTTATGTTCAATCGTTTGAGAATGTTCCCAAACGGATTTCAGTGAAGAAATTGTTCAAATAAGTCCATTCTAAAAATTTCAAGGCTATTGCAATAGCTTAATTTTTCTTGAAAATTCGCTAATTATCACTTCTGGACTGATGGAGCCAAAGGGCATGCGCTAACTTGAATTTCCTAGTAACGCTCATATTTTCTGTATATTTTTCTCCCCAAATTCGATAAAATCTTCAGAGATTGTGCGGGTTGACGTGTAGATGGTCCCCTATGAAAATCACTGCCCCTAGATTGATAGTAGCCACTGCGAATGCGTAAATTTGAATTACTTGAAACATCCATAATGTCTACATTTTCCCATCCAAATTCGATTAAATTTCCATAGATTTTACGGGTTGTCGAGTTGATTTTCCCTTATAAGGGCACTAAAATTGACATATTGAGATAATCTACTATGCTTCGGATCATCTATTCTCGTACAACCGAGTTATGGATACTAGGAAGCTATGTGTCACACCCTCTTGGCAGCCTTTTTTCAGTTGAGTCATAACCTGAGACAAAATATGATTTCATTTCTTCATTTCACCATTGGGGAGTAATTTCCAGTCAACATTACTCATCGTGTAGGTATAGTTGATAACTGCAACCATTGGGGAGTAATGTCCAGTCAACATTACTCATCGTGTAGGTATAGTTATCATTGGGGAGTAATGTCCAGTCAACATTACTCATCGTGTAGGTATAGTTGATAACTGCAACCATTGGGGAGTAATGTCCAGTCAACATTACTCATCGTGTAGGTATAGTTATCACTGGGGAGTAATGTCCAGTCAACATTACTCATCGTGTAGGTATAGTTGATAACTGCAACCATTGGGGAGTAATGTCCAGTCAACATTACTCATCGTGTAGGTATAGTTATCACTGGGGAGTAATGTCCAGTCAACATTACTCATCGTGTAGGTATAGTTGATAACTGCAACCATTGGGGAGTAATGTCCAGTCAACATTACTCATCGTGTAGGTATAGTTATCACTGGGGAGTAATGTCCAGTCAACATTACTCATCGTGTAGGTATAGTTGATAACTGCAACCATTGGGGAGTAATGTCCAGTCAATACCCCACCGCATTCAACTGTTTTCACATTTCCAAATGGACGGAATACCTTCATTATGCTGTAGAAAACAATGTTTATGAAATGGAATATCGTAATTGGAACAACTATTTACAAAACTAATCATTGAACATTTTGATCGTATTTACAAAAATAATCGTGAAACTGATTGTGAACTTCGTTTTTAGTGATCGACGAGTTGATTAAACCATTAATAATTAATTCAATTTAAATCACAGTTTGAATGGTATGATCTGTCGTTGTTGACACTGGACTTGAAATTTCCTGACGCGCTGCACTAAATTTGTCATTTTGAAATCCTCGGTCGCTGCTTCAGGTATTCGACTGGTCACCCGAGGAGAAGGGGCTGCTGCTGAGCTCGTTTTTCGCTGGTTACCTCGTGTCGAACCTGATCGCGGGCTACTTCGTCACCAAGTACAGCAACAAGAAGCTGCTGCTGATGAGTGTCACCTACAGCACGGTAGCTTCTCTTGTCACCCCTTTTCTCGTCAACTGGGGAGGATTCTACGCAATGTTCGTGCTCAGAGTCTCGATGGGCTTGGTTCAGGTAATTTCACAACATCCTAGGTAAACTAATGTTAAAATGAACATAGGTAACAAAACAAATACACAGCTATTCGACAAAATAGAGGTCAAGGTCCTAGAAAAGCCGCAGTGAATCTGTAAGGTTTCGAAGTCGTTAAATCCGGAAATGCAGGCAGTCAAATTTGGTGACATTCATTGTTGCGGTTTACTAGATTGGTAAGTACCTACCTATCTCTTCCAGTTCTTTGAACTTAAGGGTGTTCTTTTTATGTAGCCGCTCAAAAGAGATGTGGCTGTTGGGACTTGCATGATTCCCTGCCAATTTCACTACTACTGTCAGATTTATCTTTTTATTTAACCGATCGAATTGTACATAAAGCCATAGTATGTATCCTAAGAGGAAGCTGAATACCACACCTACTTGGTAAATTTCTTGCTCCGTATATGTAAGGAGTGGCGAATACGAGAAAAAAATCAGAGGAAATCAAGAAAATCTAACGAAAAAAAAAACGAAATCGCTAACGGAGGGCTCAAGCCAGACCTTCCCCTAGAGAAACTTTCATAATATTTTGCTTTCGATTCTACCAAGGTATGACATCACTTTTCATGGTTGAAAAAAAAAAACGTCTGCCAAGTTGGGTGGGCAGTATAGCTTCCTCACTCATTGTAACATGGACGTATAGAATCAGTTGGCGAAAAAATTATGATTATTTATTTAGCGGTCCACCGTCTAGGACCTAACCCACACAATTCCTGAAAATTTCATCGAAATTGGTTGAATAGTTGCGGAGTTTTGGTTGTAATAATAAATTTAAAGTTCGCGCATGCGCAGCGGCTATTGCTTGACCGATTTGATTGAAACTTATAGGGTGTCTCTTAGAAGTTAGTCGGGTCATTCTCATATTATTTGACCATTTGATGTCCGCAGTCTTTAACATAATTTTTTACATGGGTTTTCAGCTTCAAAAAAAAAGTTTTTGGTATCAATTTGTAGGTTTTTTGGAGAGGAATGCAGTGGTATCGTTGAAAAGAACCTAGCACATCCTCAAGAAAAACTATTTCAATGTAAAGTTTGAAAACGTCACGAGTGTTACTGTCCGAAGGGGGTGGGTGTGAGGTTCATCACCATCTGAAATGAAGCACTCGTTGATGAAAAAAATTGAACCAAGAGGGATTTCACTAATATATGATGCTGTTTCGAATTATGAAGGTTTATTTCAGTTACCTCTAATACTTTAAATGTAAAGCAGAAAAACAGGAGTGTCCCACTGTTTGGAGAAAAATAAAGGCCATTTCAGGATTTTTCATCGAAAAACATGGTATGTCACAAAAATTATTCATCATGAGTGTTACCACTATTGTATTTAACATAGTTCAACTAAACATGCGAGTGCTAATTGCAAAAGACGTAGTTTAGGGACATTTATTTGTGGGTGACCCCTCATATCTGTCCAGCACTTCGTTAGGTTAAGATTAACCTTTTTGTGTAAAAACATCACGAGTGTTACCATCACGAGTGTTACCATCATGAGTGTTTCTACTGAAAAAGTAACACTCATGATGCATTAGTAACACTCGTGATGTGCTGTTTTACTTCACTATCATTAGTTGTAATTTTACCTTTACCTAATTCTTAAATGATATTGATTTCAGATTATAATTATTTAGAAAAAACGACTTATTTAGTGTTTTAATATTTTTTATTTATTTTTTTTTATTTTTTATCTTTTATTTTTTATTATTTTATTTTTTATTTTACTGAATTTGTGATGAATACCTAAGGAGATTTTTAATGTGATTAATAATGAGTTCCTGTATAATTAGTCATATGAATAGTGATGAATACCTAAGGAGATTTTTAATGTATTAGTAATGAGTTCCTGTATAATTAGTCATACGACTTGTTTCAAGTTTTCGGCCTGTGTTACCTACTTTTATTAAAAAACGTTCGCAATCAAGAATTGTTTTCTTCGATCTACTGCACCTGTCACGAGTGTTACCGTGAATAGGTCCCCATAACAGTTTTTGGGTACAATAAATAGATTTAAATCAATTTGCGACAGCTTGTCTTCTTATTCTAAATTTAGTTTAGAAATTCATAGTTTGCTGAATGGTTTTCAGAGCTCGAAAACGTGTACCATGTAGCATTTTGCTCCATTCAGCCTTTTTTTGTACGGTAACACTCGTGACAAAACTTCCTTTCGAGTTCAAACGTTCAAAATTGATAAAAAGAAAGTAATACTGAAAAAACTGACAACTGATGCTCAAATTTGTTATTCTGAACATCTATAGTAACATTCCAGATCAAATTTTATTCAAAAAGTTGCTTTATTTTTTTCCCCAACTTGCAGGGTCCAGAAAAGCCGAATGGTCAAATTATATGAGAATGACCCAGTCCCTAACTAACCTCCAAAGTTGAGCAAAATCGGTTCATTAGAAACCGAGAAACCGTGGTTCCAGGAAATTCACGTTTGCGCATGCGCGCTCGCTCCTATTGGTCCGAAGGTGCTGAAATTGATAGGGGACCGTCTAGGACCTAACCCGCACAATCCCTGAAAATTTCATTAAAATCGGACCACAGGTTAGTATAGTTTTGCCCGGGACAAGGATTGACCACAGACAGACAGACAGACAGACAGACACGGAACCAAAATTGTTCGGGAAGCTCTAAAACGCAAAAATCAAATGGAAATTTTGATTTTGGAGGACATTTTTTTTTCACTTCTTTCACGAATACAAAGCTTCCCTACCTTCGGTAGTGAGGAAGCAAAATGTTCTCCAAAATCAAAATTTCGATTCGCGTTTTATGTCGTGCTGAACAATGAGGAATAGGGTGTGCGCCTGGGTAGGAAAAACTGTTAATTGTTATTTTTAATCTAAGGTAGACCTCATTCTGAGAATTTTGGTACCAATCGCGATCTTCTAGCGTGTGTAAACTTTTCCTATGAATTTTCAAAGTTTCGACCGTTTATGACGTCACAGTGAGGTCCCGCCCAGGCGAGAGGGGCGCGTGAAGTCATAAACGTTCGAAACCCTGAAAAATCATAGGAAAAGATTGACACACGCTAGAAGGTCGCGGTTGGTACCAAAATTCTCAGAATGAGGTCTACCTTAGATTAAAAATAACAATTAACAGTTTTTTTCCTACCCAGGCGCACACCCTATTTCTCATTGTTCAGCACGACATGAGAAATTTTGATTTTGGAGAACTTTTTTTTTTCAACCATGTGATGTTTCATACCTTGGTAGACTCGAAAGCAAAATATTATGAAAGTTTCTCTAGGGGAAGGTCTGGCTTGAGCCCTCCGTTAGCGATTTCTTCGAAGAATATCTTAGATTTTCCTCATTTAGATCTACTCTCGCTAGAAGGTCGCGGTTGGTGCCAAAATTCTCAGGATGTAGTCTACTTTCGATTAAAAATCTAAGAAATATCAAGGCGCACCCCCCATTTCACCGAATTCTGTTTGCAATTTTCCTGGATAGTTAACGTTGTGGGATAGATGAAAATCGGGTTGATTTTGGAAAATAAGTCTCCAGTTATTTTTGGGAGACAATCAAAATTTATTATTTCAAAAAATAACCAGGAAAACGGACCTCTTCAACGTGAAGCGGAAACGCTCGCTGATTGGCTGTTCGGATCGCCATCCCCTCCCCTTGTTGACCGATGGTACGACGAAATCGTGTTATCTAAGAGGAAAGTTATCAAACAAAAACAGGGGAAACCTAATTTTCCCCATCTTACTTTTTCTATTTTTGGTTTATTATTTTCAATAATAAGCCTTTGGAATCGAGCAAGAAAAAAAAATTTTAACCCCCCCTCAAAATTTGATGTTTTACGTTTCAAAGTACGTAGAATACGAAAATCGAATAAAAAAATTTCCGTCCGTCCGCCGTCCGCGGCACTTTTCTTAGCAACACTGGACCGATTTGGTTCAAATTTGGTATATGGGCTCCATTTGGGGTCTAGTCGTGCCGCGAAGCTTTTGGTTGATGTAGGTCACTTCTAAGGGGTGAAAATTAAGGGTTGAAATTTTCAAGAGTGCCCTAGCTCGAAAACTCTCGAAATAAAGGTATCGTTTTTTCACCAATTTTAAATAGTATTGAATTTTTAAAAATTTTTGAGACCACCCGGAGCTCTGTAGGACAAACCGTTCGGTCCCTACGAGTACTTGAAGGTTTTCCTTCGATAAAACAGAATCACGAGTGTGAACCGCAAAAGAGGTCTAATCTCCGTTCAAATTTTATCGGACTAAAATGCGATCGCTGTTCATTTCTTCGATTTGTATACAGTTTTGCCTTCTGCGTAACCAGTAATCAAATTTCCATATGAAGCTTTCTATTTTTCCAATCGAGTGTGAAGCGTTTAGTTCTTTCTAATAAACTTGATTGTGAAGGTGTGAAGCCAGTATGGTGTGGCAGGTAGTACCTAGCTGGTAGGTAAAAAAAAATGTTGGTGGGTAAAAAAAATGTTGGTGGGTAAAAAACGCTGCAAATCATTGCTCAAAGGCTTCTTCACTCTTCAGATCACTGATCAGCTGAGTGAGCTCCGAAGTCATTTTCAATCCTATTGAATGGAAGTGCTCTTCCAGGCGTCTCCAGCATTCGAGGAGATCTTCTTCACTCCTCAGATCACTGATCAGCTGAGTGAGCTCCGAAGCCATTTTCAATCCTATTGAATGGAAGTGCTCTTCCAGGCGTCTCCAGCATTCGAGGAGATCTTCTTCACTCCTCAGATCACTGATCAGCTGAGTGAGCTCCGAAGCCATTTTCAATCCTATTGAATGGAAGTGCTCTTCCAGGCGTCTCCAGCATTCGAGGAGATCTTCTTCACTCCTCAGATCACTGTTCAGCTGAGTGAGCTCCGAAGCCATTTTCAATCCTATTGAATGGAAGTGCTCTTCCAGGCGTCTCCAGCATTCGAGGAGATCTTCTTCACTCCTCAGATCACTGATCAGCTGAGTGAGCTCCGAAGTCATTTTCAATCCTATTGAATGGAAGTGCTCTTCCAGGCGTCTCCAGCATTCGAGGAGATCTTCTTCACTCCTCAGATCACTGTTCAGCTGAGTGAGCTCCGAAGCCATTTTCAATCCTATTGAATGGAAGTGCTCTTCCAGGCGTCTCCAGCATTCGAGGAGATCTTCTTCACTCCTCAGATCACTGATCAGCTGAGTGAGCTCCAAAGCCATTTTCAATCCTATTGAATGGAAGTGCTCTTCCAGGCGTCTCCAGCATTCGAGGAGATCTTCTTCACTCCTCAGATCACTGATCAGCTGAGTGAGCTCCGAAGCCATTTTCAATCCTATTGAATGGAAGTGCTCTTCCAGGCGTCTCCAGCATTCGAGGAGATCTTCTTCACTCCTCAGATCACTGATCAGCTGAGTGAGCTCCGAAGCCATTTTCAATCCTATTGAATGGAAGTGCTCTTCCAGGCGTCTCCAGCATTCGAGGAGATCTTCTTCACTCCTCAGATCACTGATCAGCTGAGTGAGCTCCGAAGCCATTTTCAATCCTATTGAACGCAGGAAGATGAAATTCGAGAGGGAAGGTCAAGGGTGAATACAGATGGTAGTAGGTGCTATTGATGGAGAACCAGTGATCTATACAGAAGGGTGATCTATACAGAAAATAAAAAACCGTTGAGCAATGATTTGCAGCGTTTTATCAAAGCAGTCAAGTACCTACCTACCAACAATAATATAAAACAACAATAACAAAAAACGTCTGCCAAGTTGGGTGGGCAGTATAGCTTCCTCACTCATTGTAACATGGACGTATAGAATCAGTTGGCGAAAAACAGGAGAGGAAATGGCCTTGGAGCTCACTCAGCTGATCAGTGACCACTCAGGCACCTTCAGCATTCTCCATTGACCCTGCCTCTCAAATTTCAGCTTCCTGCGTTCAACAGGAGAGAAAATGGCCTTGGAGCTCACTCAGCTGATCCGAAGGTGCTGAAATTTATAGGGGACCGTCTAGGACCTAACCCGCACAATCCCTGAAAATTTCATCAAAATCGGACCACAGGTTAGTATAGTTTTGCCCGGGACAAGGATTGACCACAGACAGACTCACAGACAGACCGACAGACACGGAACCAAAATTGTTCGGGAAGCTCTAAAACGCAAAAAGCAAGTGGAAATTTTGATTTTGGAGGACATTTTTTTTTTTTTCACTTCTTTCACGAATACAAAGCTTCCCTACCTTCGGTAGTGAGGAAGCAAAACTACAAACGGAACATGTGATCAAAACAGTAACAATAGTGGCATTTTATAAAAAATAAGAACGGCCACAGTCAAAGTCAAAAAATTATCACAGTCAGTTTCGAATCACAGCAACATAAATAATGAGTAGGTATGAAGGCACAATTAGGACAATAACGACAAAACATATACTTCAAATAAGGGCAAGCAAGGGTACTATGAATATTCCTCTGCTGCTTGAAAATGGTATAACTAAGTACCACAAAAATCCAATACAATAATAGTTGAATATATTAAAAAGTTCAAGACAAAGTCTGGTCGTCACCAACACAATTTGAAAAACGCTGCAAATCATTGCTCAAAGGTTTATTATTTTCTGTATAGATCACCCTTCTGTATAGATCACTGGTTCTCCATCAATAGCACCTACCACCATCTGTATTCTCCCTTGACCTTCCCTCTCAAATTTCAGCTTCCTGCGTTCAATAGGATTGAAAATGGCTTCGGAGCTCACTCAGCTGATCAGTGCTCTTCCAGGCGTCTCCAGCATTCGAGAAGATCTTCCTCACTCATCAGATCACTGATCAGCTGAGTGAACTTTGAGCAATGGCTTCGGAGCTCACTCAGCTGATCAGTGATCTGAAGAGTGAAGAAGATCTCCTCGAATGCTGGAGACGCCTGGAAGAGCACTTCCATTCAATAGGGTTGAAAATGGCTTTGGAGCTCACTCAGCTGATCAGTGATCTGAGGAGTGAAGAAGATCTCCTCGAATGCTGGAGACGCCTGGAAGAGCACTTCCATTCAATAGGGTTGGAAATGGCTTCGGAGCTCACTCAGCTGATCAGTGATCTGAAGACTGAAGAAGCCTTTGAGCAATGATTTGCAGCGTTTTTTACCCACCAACATTTTTTTGACCTACCAACTTTTTTTTACCTACCAGCTAGGTACTACCTACCACACCATACTGGCTTCACACCTTCACAATCAAGTTTATTACAAAGAACTAAACGCTTCACACTCGATTGGAAAAATAGAAAGCTTCGTATGGAAATTTGATTACTGGTTACGCAGAAGGCAAAACTGTATACAAATCGAAGAAATGAACAGCGATCGCATTTTAGTCCGATAAAATTTGAATGGAGATTAGACCTCTTTTGCGATTCACACTCATGATTCTGTTTTATCGAAGGAAAACCTTCAAGTACTCGTAGGGACCGAACGGTTTGTCCTACAGAGCTCCGGGTGGTCTCAAAAATTTTTAAAAATTCAATACTATTTAAAATTGGTGAAAAAACGATACCTTTATTTCGAGAGTTTTCGAGCTAGGGCACTCTTGAAAATTTCAACCCCTAATTTTCACCCCTTAGAAGTGACCTACATCAACCAAAAGCTTCGCGGCACAACTAGACCCCAAATGGAGCCCATGTACCAAATTTGAACCAAATCGGTCCAGTGTTGCTAAGAAAAGTGCCGCGTACGGCGGACGGCGTACGGCGTACGGCGGACGGACGGAAATTTTTTTATTCGATTTTCGTATTCTACGTACCTTGAAACGTAAAACATCAAATTTTGAGGGGGGGTTAAAATTTTTTTTTTCTTGCTCGATTCCAAAGGCTTATTATTGAAAATAATAAACCAAAAGTCATCGACCCTATACAATTCTGCGCCAATCAATATGGGTTTCAAACGCCTGGCAAATGTGGTCTCCGGTAGGTCCCTAAGCTCTTTTGGCAGTTTATTTTTCTTCAGTTCAGTCGATTTCTATCTTTACTGGTTTTGTGAAATGTTGCATCTGAGGACTATAGATTTCTCGATCTCAGCGCTTCAAGCGGCTGAAGATGAACTATTCCTGGTTGACGTCGTCCTCCCGGTTTTTTTTTAACATTTATATTTTCTACACTGTTTTGTTTATTCGTAAATTAGGAAGTCCGGGCTGAAAGTTTGACGGAGGGGGTTTTTCGAGGTGCTGAATCCAATTTTGGGGTCAAAAATAGGAAATTCCGACATGGTGAAATTCCTCATTTTGGATCCGCGTCTGTCATGAAATCCTTATAACGGGAAAACTATACGAAGTTGTTGTATGATTTGAGGGCATATCCATGATATAATATTTTTCCCAAAAAGGGAGAAATTTTGTTATTTCTCGAAATTAGTGAAAAATCCTTTTATTTAATTATTTTTTTTTCAGGGTTTTATGATGCCAGTGACCCAAGGTCTTCTGTCCAAATGGATCCCTCCATTCGAAAGGTCCAGGTGCGGCTCTATTGTCATAGGCGGTGAGGAACTCAAAATATTCAACTGAAATTCAGTAAATAAGGTATCAAGCCCAAGTATCTAACATGGAGGGTGCCAGAAACATAAGGGTTGATCCCTTAGCAGCAAAAAGGTTAGTCAGATATAAAAAACGCGTGTGAAGAAGATTTGGCATATTTCTTTCTATGAACATTCATGAGCGATGCACACTCGTGTTTCTGATTTATTTATAAGTCCAGCCCTCAATTCCTCATAGGTAGCGAGCGGTTGGCCCTACAAAGATGGTCTCATCCACTTTGTAACTCTAAAAATGCAATACTATTCTAAATTGATTTAAAAAATACATTTGTATGCAAAGCCTTTTGATTATTTTGATTCTCCATTTTCCACCCCTTAGAAGTGGCGGACAATAACCTTCGGGGCACAACTAGACCCCATATACCTACCTGTTTTCATCAAAATCGGTCCTTGGTAATGTAAAAGAATTACCTTGAGAATAAGGCTTTATTCGACATAAAATTGGTACAAGAATACTGTTTCTGCCATCTCTTAAAATGTAGCCTATGATAACACTAGATTACAAAATTTAGGGGTGGTCTGGCTGCCTCGTTCTTTCACCACTTTTCTTATGGTATTTGGTGCGCTGAATACCAGTTCTGACGTCAGTTTTTTTTGTTTACGTCGGATTTTCAAGATATAGCTAGTTTTAAGATTTTTCTAGTTCTCACTTTTCTTCATTTTTTAGTGAAAATTCATCTTGCTCAAATCTCCACAAAAAGTACTCAGACTTATGGGAAATTTCATGTAGAATCCGAATATGTACTTAGTTTTTAAGTAAAACTGTGTTAAACCCCCTATTTTCCACAAAACGTATCAAAAAACACCGGTTCTCAACGTTTTTTCTTCGAGTTTTCCCTTACACTTTGCCACTTGATAAAAAAATTAAGGCTAAAAAAATTAAAAAATCTAAGGCTAAAATTTCTCGGGCTTTTACTTTGTAGGGGGGACACCCCAGAGGAGAATGAGACCAATCGCAGCCTCCTAAACCCATTAATATCGAAGGAATGAGCTTTTTCATGGCACTGAGATGAAAATTCACAAAAACCGTTAATTAATTTTTAGAGATAAGTATGTGCGTTCCTAAATCTGTTTTCCTCAAATGGATTTTCCTTTCTTCTACATTTTTTATGCTTGTCACCTATTAAGAGTAAGATCGAAAATAGGTACTCAAAGGGAGAGTAAATCATAATTGGGAAACTCTTGTTTTGTTAAGTGATTTTAATTCAGTTTTACAAACGAAACACAATAAACTGCAGAAAAGTTGACAGTGTAAATCTGTTTCATGAAGGCTCAGATGAATCAAAAGTTGGTAAAATGATGGTTATTCCTCCACCTCAGAGGTTCCACCATGATATGAAAACCATGGAAGAACGGTACAAAGGGTATTGGGAAGTTCACATGATGGTGGACTATTGTTGGACCTTAAAAAGAGATTTACCTCAGGCGGCAAAGTTTTCTCTACATAGATGCCGGCTATAAGAACTCTGAGGTGGAGGAATAACCAAACATTGTACAGGGTGGTCCACGGGAACCTGACGGTTTTTAAATGAGTAGTACACATTTGTTTTTCAACATAAAAAATTTATTTTTTCATATTCTTACAGCCAGTACCATGCCATTTAAGAAATCAAACCTTAAAAATAACATCTGTCATGTGGTGACCGTCTTGCTCGTAACATGTTGCAAGTCTGTTCAAAAACCCTTGGTGAACGTGCTCCAATAAGGGTGTGTCAATCGCGTGGACTTGTGCTCGAATCGCTTCCTTCAGCTCGCCTAACGTTCTTGGTTTGTTTTCATAGACACGAGATTTGAGGAAACCCCACAGAAAAAAGTCACAGGTTGTCAAATCAGGTGACCTCGGAGGCCAAGGCATGTCCCCAAACCGTGAGATCAAGCGCTCTGGGAACATTTGGCGCAACCCATCCATCGATACTCTAGCTGTGTGAGGGGTTGCCCCATCTTGCTGGAACCAAATGCTTTCAGCAGGAAGTCGTAGTCTGCGTAACTCAGGTCTCAGGAAGATGTTTATCATCTCAACATAACGGGCTGCAGTCACAGTCACTGTGTTGCCGTTTTCCTCAAAAAAATATGGACCAATCACACATGCCTTGGCCTCCGAGGTCACCTGATTTGACAACCTGTGACTTTTTTCTGTGGGGTTTCCTCAAATCTCGTGTCTATGAAAACAAACCAAGAACGTTAGGCGAGCTGAAGGAAGCGATTCGAGCACAAGTCCACGCGATTGACACACCCTTATTGGAGCACGTTCACCAAGGGTTTTTGAACAGACTTGCAACATGTTACGAGCAAGACGGTCACCACATGACAGATGTTATTTTTAAGGTTTGATTTCTTAAATGGCATGGTACTGGCTGTAAGAATATGAAAAAATAAATTTTTTATGTTGAAAAACAAATGTGTACTACTCATTTAAAAACCGTCAGGTTCCCGTGGACCACCCTGTACCAACTATTGATTCATCTGAGCCTTGATGAAACAGATTTACACCGTTAACTTTTCTGCAGTTTATTGTGTTTCGTTTGTAAAACTGAATTAAAATCACTTAACAAAACAAGAGTTTCCCAATTATGATTTACTCTCCCTATGAGAGCCTATTTTCGATCTTACTCTTAATAGGTGACAAGCATAAAAAATATAGAAGAAAGGAAAATCCATTTGAGGAAAACAGATTTAGGAACGCACATACTTATCTCGAAAAATTAACTAACGGTTTTTGTGAATTTTCATCTCAGTGCCATGAAAAAGCTCATTCCTTCTATATTAATGGGTTTAGGAGGCTGCGATTGGTCTCATTCTCCTCTGGGGTGTCCCCCCTACAAAGTAAAAAACCCGAGAAAATTTTTTTTAGCCTTAATTTTTTTTTTCAAGTGGCAAAGTGTAAGGGAAACCCCGAAGAAAAAACGTTGAGAACCGATGTTTTTTGATACGTTTTGTGGAAAATAGGGGGTTTTAACACAGTTTTACTTAAAAACTAAGTACATATTTGGATTCTACATGAAATTTCCCATAAGTCTGAGTACTTTTTGTGGAGATTTGAGCAAGATGAATTTTCACTAAAAAATGAAGAAAAGTGAGAACTAGAAAAATCTTAAAACTAGCTATATCTTGAAAATCCGACATAAACAGAAAAAACTGACGTCAGATTCGGATTCAGCGCACCAAATACCATAAGAAAAGTGGTGAAAGAGCGAGGCAGCCAGACCACCCCTAAATTTTGTAATCTAGTGTAATTAGCCTTTTAGTAGCCGTCGCAAACTGTAGACGGCCGTCTTGTCTGCACTCACAAGCACCCTAACAATCACTCCCATGATAAACTTACTACCTTCTGCTTTTCTCATTAACGAAGCTGTTAAATCGGTGTTAGTCAAAGTTTTTCAAAAACCTTAGTACTTTTCCCGCCGCCTCGCCACACCAACTACCTCCCAGTTAAAATCTACCCCCAGCCAGGGAAAACTGCGTAGTGGTGAGTGAGGCCTTTTCTCTAAAACCCGTATTATTTCTTGTGGTTGTGACTTGATCCTTATTTTGTATCTTTTTTTGGAAGCTACGCCACAAAAACCTGATTTTAAGAACATTCACTATCAGTCAAGAGGTTTAGACCATCTATACTCGTATGATTATTTAAATTTAATCATAGCTGGAACTCATTCAGGTAGTTTGTACAATAACCTTTGAATAATCATAGGGTGGAATCACTCACTAATTCTGAAAAGGACTTCCCTATATTAATTGTGCTCACCTCGCCCGACCAGCAGTTGAAAAGATGGGAAGAGCACTTCCGAGGAGTGCTGAACCCAACACAAGACGAAGGAGAAAGAATGGATGACCTCTTCCAAGGTGTCAATAGGCTTATCCCGGTTGTAGGTAGCCAGGTGAACACGGAACCGCCTTCGAAGGCTGAAGTTGAAAACGCCATAAGTGAGCTGAAGAATGGCAAATCCCCAGGTATTGATAACATACCTCCTGAAGCCCTAAAGGTTGACTGTGATACAACTGCCAAGTTGTTTCTCCCGATCATTCAGAGGATGTGGTCAGAGGAGAGGATCCCTTCTGAATGGAAAAAAGGTCTAATAATAAAGTTGCCAAAGAAGGGAGACCTGACGAACTGTGACAATTGGAGAGGGATTACTCTCCTAACCCTAGCGAGTAAAGTTCTGTCCAAAATCATTCTTGACAGGATAAAGAATCATGTGGAGAGACTCCTCCGGAAGGAACAGGCTGGTTTCAGGGGACATAGGAGTTGTGTTGACTTAATCAACACACTCCGTATCATCCTGGAGCAGAGTGCCGAGTGGCAGAGTCCATTGCATGCCCTGTTCATAGATTATCAGAAGGCATTTGATTCCATAAAGCGAGATGCTATGTGGAAAGCTCTTCAAACGTATGGAGTCCCGGAGAAGATTCTTAGCCTAATACAGGAAATGTATAATGGATATTCCTGCCAAATTGTACACGATGGTGTCCTCTCCTCCTCTTTACCAGTAACTGCTGGAGTTCGGCAGGGTTGTGTGCTTTCCCCCACCCTCTTCCTTTTGGTCCTTGACCTGTTGATGAGGAAGACGCTTGGAGGTAGAAGGCGAGGCATTCAATGGGGCCTTCGGGAGCGTCTCGAGGACTTGGACTATGCTGATGATGTCTGCGTTCTGGCACAACGACTGAGCGACATGAGGTTCAAACTCGACAAGCTTAACGAGTACTCATCCATGACTGGTCTCAGGATAAATGTAAAGAAAACCAAAGAAATACGGATGAATGTATCCTTGGGGGGGGGGGGAAGCTGGAAGTTGACGGTGACGGCATTGAAAGGGTGGATTCTTTCCAGTATCTGGGAAGCAATGTGGATACAAGTGGGGGTGCAGAGGGTGATATAAAAAGTAGAATACGGAAGGCAAATGGGGCGTTTGTCCAGCTTTATCCCATCTGGAAAAACAGAAACCTTTCCCTTGGCACCAAGCTCTGCCTTTTTAATACGAATGTTAAGTCAGTGCTCTTATATGCCTGTGAAACCTGGAAGGTTACACGAACCTTGACCCGCAAGCTCCAGGTTTTCGTGAACCGCTGTTTGCAAAGAATCCTTGGAGTATGGTGGCCAGATGTCATCTCCAATGATGAATTGTTGGAAAGAACCCAGCAGAAACCGATCTCAGTAGAAATCAGGAGAAGGAAATGGAGGTGGATAGGGCATACCCTAAGAAAGGATGACAGTGCAATTGAGCGGAAGGCACTGGATTGGAACCCCCAGGGATGCAGGCGTCGTGGGCGACCAAGGATGACGTGGAGACGTTCGATCGAGGCAGAGGCGAAACAGGTTGGGAAGTCGTGGCAGGAGATAAAGGTCTTGGCTAGGAACCGGGATGGATGGCAGTCTTTCGTCGAGGCCCTATGCTCCTCTTAGGAGTGACAGGATATAAGTCAAGTATATTATTTGGCTGTACTATGAGGAATCCCCATTGAATAGTTCGTTAAAAGTTGAATGAATACCTTTAATCATAGTTGGCCAACAAACAGTTAGCTATGTCGCTATACATAACTAATAAGTGAGCAGATATGGGAAGGCACTTACGCCCCAAATCTTGGAAAGTGAGAACAATGGCTGTCTCACCCTTCTGTTTTTGACACCCGGCAATTTATTACCTCATGTTTTCGAAATTTGGAATCTATTTGCCTGATGACTAACGTGAGATTCGACAGGTACACACATTGGGACGATCGTTTCCTTCGTCAGCTCTGGGTTCCTGGGGGACAGTCCTGGAGGGTGGCCGAGCATCTTCTATTTCTCTGGTCTTCTGTCTGGCGTGTGGTGTCTCCTCTGGTGTCTTTACGGCGCCGATCACCCCAACAGCTGCACTCGAATTTCAGAAAAAGAGCGCCTCTACATCAACAAGTCGCTGTCTGGAGCCGCCACACCAGATGCTGTAAGTTCCCATTCAATTCCTCGTTATTTTGACTGACTTCAAAATTCAAGGAGGAGGTCGCCCAGTTTCGTGTCATAGAAAGACTTTCATTAATCTAAACATGCATTGAACTCCTTATGGTTTTTGGGGTGCTGAATCCGAATCTCAGGTTTGCCACCAAAATGTCGAGACAGATAATTGAAAAACTGCAAAAACGGCAAAACAGTTGTTTTTTGCTGAATTTTGGCCTTTAACTCAGGAACGATCAACTTTTGGCAAAAAACTTATATAAGCAAAATGAACGTTCGTACTTTTTAGGACGTCCCACAGTAAGACTTGGGCGTCAGATCGATCTGGGGTAAAGTTGGACAACACTCAACAACAAAAAAAAATAGCCACACACTAACCCGTTTTAGACCATTCTGAATCCAAATCCGTGAAAAAAACCATAGGTGTATGTCTGTGTGTGTGTGACAAAATCTTGTGTCATCTGCCCAGGCCTTAGTTCTACTAGTACTCACGTCTTCAAGGTAACAATGAGAATAAATCGGATCTGAGATGAGTTCAGATAAAAGTAAATAGGTTCTTCGCTTATCTCGTTTCAGGATTCCACAATGCTTCAAATCGTTTCTGAACTCTGTATCATAACAGTTTCCGAACTAATTAAAATCGCTTCATAACTCATGAGGACGAGAATAAGAGCGACTTTTCGCTAAAAACAACCGGCCGCCATTTCGAAAATTCCAATCAAATTCAAGAATGGATACCACCACGTGATTCAGCGTCGACAAATAATGAAAAAACATGTGCCACACTTGGGGTTTACGTGAGTCCATATTTTGCGCAATTTGGTAGTTGGGCGACTTTGCGCGCTCATGGGACGGGTTGCGCGCAACCAAAAATCAGTGAAGGGTCTAAAATTCGTGAAATTTTGCGTAGAATCCAAATCTGCAACAACAAATGGGGGTTCTCATTTGAAATAACGAAGTTGGTGTGCGTTGCGCAATGCGCAATATGGTCATATTTGAGATCCTTGGGAAAAATCATGAAGATTTTTAAAAAACTTTTTTTACCACTATCTGGACGATTTTAGCAGGGGGGTGAACAACTTTTGAGACACCCTGTATTATTAAGGTCTGAGTAACAACTCAGAAAACTTTCATTGTTTTTACCTACCAAACCTTTATTCAACATTTTGCAAACATTTTTTGTGAATATGTCCAGGACTTCGATGATTTTCTTTAAATATTTTATCAAACGTTTTACTAAGTTGTAGTAGATTATTTTATAACTTTGATGTTGTTTCATTGGAATATGTGCAGGCGAAAAGACCTATTCCCTGGAGGTTGATACTCACGAATAAAGCTGTGTACGCGCTCATGGTTGACATGATCGGCCAAAACTGGGGGTACTGGATTTTGGTCACGCAGATCCCGAGTTACTTCGCTCATGTTCTACATTTCGATACTTCTAAGGTAAATAATTGTATTAGTTGGTAGCAGATAATAATTCCTTGGGTGGGAACCCAATCCTGTCAGTGCGAAAGGGAAATCGCTACTATTGGAGGACATGATGGAGTCTTACTAGCGCGCCTAGGATTCGGGAGATTGATGACCGTTCGTTCAATTTATTGCTTTCAATGGCTGCCCAACTGGAGTGAAAGGAACATAGATAGATAGACTGGGACAAGTTGACTATGATAGTATTAGATGGGGAACTTGTAATCACGTCACCCAAGGAAAGGCTACCGTTGGGTGTATGAACTCACGTGAAGCACAGATCTGTTGGTCTTTTGCCTATCTCCGGCATCCACCAGCTCTTCTCCCTCTTGCTCTTTGCTCCGAATGGCTGCTGTTGGAATGGCGGATATGAAGACACAGTGAGGCTGATGAGCCAAATTTTTGTAGTTTTACTCCCATAAAAATGTTCTCGAATGGGAAACTTGCTGCCAGCAACTTACCAATTCACTTCCCTTCTAAATATTTATCCATCTCAACTTGAATAGTTGAGATCCAGTAGGCTCAGCTCTCAGTACGTTGTTGTTTGCAGATGATGAGGTAGTAATAGGGTGTGCGCCTGGGTAGGAAAAAACTGTTTATTGTTATTTTTAATCTAAGGTAGACCTCTTTCTGAGAATTTTGGTACCAACCGCAACCTTCTAGCGTGTGTAAATCTTTTCCTATGAATTTTTAAAGTTTCGACCGTTTATGACGTCACAGTTGGCTGGGGGGTCCCGCCCAGGCGAGAGGGGCGCGTGACGTCATAAACGGTCGAAACTTTGAAAAATCATAGAAACAGATCTACTCACGCTAGAAGGTCGCGGTTGGCGCCAAAATTCTCAGGTTGTAGTCTACTTTCGATTAAAAATCTAAAAAAAATCAGGGCGCACCCCCCATTAGTAACAGGATGAACTGCAGCGGTCCGTATTTCTGTTGTCCCAAGTTTGTAGGCAATATGACCTGAAGATATCGCCCAGCAAAACTAAAATAATGGCCTTTCACGGAAAATACCCAGTACGGTCTAAAATAGTAGTGGACAATAAAATACTGGAACAAGTAACTCATTTTACGTTTTTGGGATGTGACTTGAGTTTTGAACGCGAGAATGATATCGCCAATAAGATTGGAAGATACCAGCGTATGTGCGGCACCATTCACAGTACTCTCGGTAAAAAAGTAAGGAAAGAAACCGAACTCAAATTTTACAAAGTGATGGCAACCCCGGTTTTGTCCTGTGGGAGTGAGTCCTGGACGATTACGCAGCGAGACAAGCAGAAAATCCAGACTGCAGAGATGAAGTTTCTCCGGCGAGTGAAAGGTTGCACTCTGCGAGACCAAATACGCAATGACCATATTAGGGAGGAGCTGGGAATCTATTCGGTGAATGAAAAGATTGCGGAAGGCAGGGAAAAGTGGTTGCAACACATCGACCGGATGGATGACTCCCGGTTGGTCAAACAGGTGCTCCAGTATAGACCACGAGGGTACCGGGATAGAGGCCGACCAAGACAATCCGGTATAGGTTTGGTTTGTTATTGTTTGTTATTCATGGTGAAGACGGAACAGGCTGCAAGCCTACTTCTTGAAGTGAAGAAGAAGAGAAGAACTTATAGTTTAATTTAAACTTAAAAATTAAAAATTAAACTTAAAACTTATATTTAATTTAAAGAGAAGAACTTGGATAGTTGATAGGGTGAAATATTATCTTGTTGGGCAAGTTTGAATTATTATTTTACACTTTCGTAGTAATAGTCAATGTTTTCGTTGCAGAATGGAACTCTTGCGGCGTTGCCATACATCTGCGTGTGGCTCGTGTCATTCCCAGTATCTTTCACTTGCGACTACCTGATAACGAGGAATATCCTGTCGATTTCTTCGGCCAGGAAGGTCTTCAACACAATAGGTGAGTGATGTTTGGATACCTGATGTCTCACAATGTTACGTACTATTCCAATAGTACAGGTAGGTGCTGCGATTTAGTTCTTGGCACTCCAGATAGTGGTCAGATCCTCCTGGCCATTCAAAGTCGACTGTCCAGGATCTATCGCTGTACCTATTGCACCGCTGCCCTCAGGGGCGTCGGGTGAAAATATTCGTCAGGCAAACACCTAGGCTGCAAATTATTACACAAAGGTTCTTTTTTTTCTGTATATATCAAGTGCCAGCAAAGAACTCAGCTTTGCTATTTTCACCACCAACCAACCACGTTTTATCTTCACAATCAAGTTTATTTGGAAGATCTACTCGCTTCACACTCCATTCGAAGAACTAAAGAATTCCTTCGTTTAGAAATTTTATTACTGGTTGCTGAGGAAGCAAAACCGAGTACAACCCAAAGAAACGATCGGTGATCTCATTTTGGTTAGCTAAAATTTGAAAGATAATCAGTCCTCTTTTGCGATTCATAATCGTTTTTCGGATTTATCGTTCAACCCTGAAGTTCTCGTAGGGAACGAACAATTTGTCCTCAAAAGCTCTGGGTGGTCTCGTTCGATTCTAAAAATTCAATGGTAGGTACCTATCTTCAATTTGTGAAAAAACAATACCTTCATATCAAAAGTTTTCGAGATAGGAGGGCGCCTTTGGAAGTTACATCCCTTCCATTTCACCGCGAACTAACTAACATCAACCAAAAGCTTCGGGGCACAACTAGACCCCAAATGGAATCCCATAAACCAAATTTCATCAAAATCAGTCCATAATAATTAAGAAAAGTTCCGCGGACGGACGGATTTTTTATATTCGATTTTCAAAATCTACACGTACTTACCTACCTCAAACGTAAACCATCGGATGTTGAGGGTGCTCAAACTTTTTTTCTTGAAAATAGTAAACCAAAAAAGAGCTCTGAATGTAGACCTAATAAGACGTGAAACCTTCATTCTACAATGTTATGCAGTTATTTCCAAGAGTCTAGCAACTAGAAAAACGATTAGGTACAGAGAAATACAATAAAATCGGGAACGAGACACTAGTCAACGTCAAACAGCTACTATTTGCGGCGGCGAAAGAACGAACTGCTTTCCTTCCTTGAGATAATGTGATTGGATGGATATGTTATGTCTTGCCATGCATGGGTTAATTAGTATCCATGCTTCTCTGCTTTCAAGGTCAAGAAACAGTTTTCCGACTGTTTGTAACAGCTGATAGCGTGGTAGTGGGGGTATAGCAATACTTGACTCTAAACGGTCCCGAAAAATTCATTTTTTCGAACTGCTTGCCTTGCATCACCGAGTACCGGAGACAACTTGCATCGCCCGCGCTAGTTCGCGTATCATCCGCAATCCATTGTACCTAGTTACCGACATTTTCAACACTCTGGTGTGTTGCGGGCTAGTATCCAAGACAAAATACGTACTTTCTCATTCCATTCTCCTATTTAATCTAACTTCCTTGATAATAACGAAATATTCCCTAAATATTATTAAAGTTTTCCAAAATCGGCTAAATATTACTTGCAAAAATGGAAATATAGGAGAATCTCAACAAAAATTAATTTTTTTATTTGCATATTAAATATGCTTACTACAAATATTGTAGTAAGGCAAACAGTGTTTGCTATGTTTGCCTGGAGGAGGCGCCACTGGCTGCCCTAGGTTTTGATGAGAGGAGAAGGGGAGGTCTGCTGTGGACAGAATCGATTCCAACACCTTGTATGGAACTGTGCCCACATAAGTCAGATACACGACCTCCTGAGCGATCGTCGATCCTCTTGGAAGCACCAGAGATAAGAATTTATTGTAATGTAATGAATTGGCACTTCAAGACTGTTATGGAATATTTGGTGAATTTTATTTTTTGTACAACTTGTTGATATCACAACACAACACAAGCAAGCAAGTTTTAAAGTCAAGTGAAGAATCTTTTCCTGTACAACACCTGTTGAATAAAATTACCAACGGGTGTTGAACATTCATCGAGTGAATCAACCTATTTCACTCCCCCTCACGAGATGGTTTGCTGGGTTCCTTTCCAATCCCAGTTGACGTCGAAATTCCATCAATTTGCAAGCTGGTACTGCCTTGGTAAGGATGTCCGCAGGCATTAATTCCGTTGGGCAGTACTGGATGCTTACGTCTTGATTATTCAGTGCTTCACGTATGAAGTGTTCCTTCAATGCTATATGCTTTGATTTCGCATTGATAATCGGGTTCGCTGCCCAGCTTTGTGCGGCCTGATTGTCGTTCAGCAGGTCAATGCAGTCGTGGCGAATCCCGATGTCGTTGGCAAGGTTCTTCAAGTGGATTGCTTCTTTAGCGGCTTCTGTTAGCGCCATATACTCGCTTTCCGCTGTGGATTGAGCAACGGTTCTTTGTTTCTTTGCTTCCCAGCTAATTGCAGATCCAGCGTAGGTGAAGAAGTATCCGGTGTATGAGCGACCGTCGATGTTACAGCATCCCCAATTGGCATCGGTGTATCCCCTGATGGGTTGTCCGGTTTTTCTGAATACAAGGCTCAAGTCTTTGGTCCCTTTCAGGTATCTCACGACATGTTTTGCAGCCGACCAATGTTGTTTTCCATGGCATGAGTTGAACTGTGACAAGTAGCTAACTGCATACGCAATATCTGGACGGGTTGCTGTTGCCAAATACATGAGTGACCCAATCAGATTTTGATATGGCACATTTGTCTCGTCCGGTTTTGCCTTTTCAAGTTTTAACCCTGGTTCCATGGGTGTTGATAAAGGTTTGCATTCCTCCATTTTGAATTTGTTAAGTATTTTTTCAATATACTTTTGTTGAGTCATTTGAACTGAGTTTTGAGTTTTCTTGAATTCTATGCCGAGACAATAATTTAAAGATCCAAGATCTCGCATAGCGAAACAGTTCATTAAATTTTGTTTAATTTCGCCCAATTTAGATTTGTTAGAAGAAGCCAAAATCAGATCATCTACGTATACTGCGAGAAGTGTTCTGTCTCCCCCTTTCTCGAGTACGTATAAACAAGGGTCTGCAAATGATGGTTCGAATCCCAGGGCTTGAAGTTGGGAATCAAGTCTTTTGAACCATTGTCTACCTGCCTGCTTCAGTCCGTACAAAGATCTTTGCAGTAGGCATACTTTTTCTTGTGGTCCCTTGAGATCTTCTAACATAGTTTTTGTCTTATCAAATAGTTCTTGATCGTCACTTTCTTCTATTAGGATTTCTTGCAGATATTTTTCCAGATTTTTAGGTTTTTTCATATATATTTCTGCATCTACATCTCCATTCAGGTATGCGGTTGTGACATCGAGTTGGCATATTTCTAAGTTTTCCTCAGCCGCTATCCCCATTAGAAATCTTATTGTTTTGAGCTTCACCACTGGAGAATAAGTTTCGTAGAAATCAATACCAGGACGCTGAGTGAATCCTTGTGCGACCAATCTTGCTTTCTTTCGATCCAAAGTTCCGTCCGCATTTAATTTTTCTTTTAATATCATTCGGTATCCGATTGGATTTTTCTGTTTAGTCCTTCTGGTTATTTTCCACGTTTCATTTTTAATATGTGCCTTGATTTCATTTTTTATTGCTTCTTTCCATTCATCTTCATTTTCATCGAATTCTTCAAGAGTTTCTTCGGTATAGTATGATATATTACCCTCTTTTTCAAAATTGAGTGGTAATAGTATTTTTCCTGATCTTGTTTTAATTCCTTCATGCTGAGGTTCGGCTTGTTTTGGAGCATCTATTTCTATCATTTTTGTTGAATCATTTTGGTTTTGTCTTGTTTCGTTTTCGTCATTCTCTTGCAATTCTACTTGATTTTCTTCAGCTCGGACTTGTTCTGTTTCATTTTCTTGTGATTCTATTTGATTTTCTTCACTGTTTGGAGTTGCCGCTGGTGCGTTGACCTGTCGTCTGCTTTGGTTCCTGTTAACTGCTGGTAACTGGAAATTGTAGAACGTTGGCTTCGCAGGTTCCTCCAGTGACAGTTTCAGTTCTTCGTCCGATTTGAAGAGTTCTGAGTATTTGTCCAGTACTTTGACATCCCTGGAAATCACAATTTTGTTTAAATGAGGTGCCCAGATCCTGTAAGCTTTTGAGATTTCTGAGTATCCCATGAATATCCCTTCGTTTGCACGAGGGTCAAATTTTCCTCTATTCTTGCGTTTGTCCAAGAAGAATGATTTTGCTCCAAATAAATGTAAGTGTCTGACCGATGGAATTCGTCCAACCCACTTTTGAAATGGTGTTGAACCATCAAGTGAACTTGATGGACATCGATTCAGGATATAATTTGCCGTGTTTATTGCTTCTGCCCAGAATTTTTGTGGCAATTTTGCTTCAATTAATAAACACCTAGCTTTGTCCATAAGGGATCGATTTTTTCGTTCGGCAAGCCCATTTTGTTGAGGAGTATGAGGTGCTGACAATCGTCTTTGGATACCCCATTCGTTCAGTTGTTTATCAAATTTTGCGTTACAATATTCTCCCCTGCCATTATCAGTTTGTAGGAATTTTATGCGTTTCCCTGTTGAGTTTTCTACTTCATTTTTGTATGTTTTGAAAGCTTCTATTACATCGTTTTTCTGTTTTAGGAAGTATGTCTTTGTATATCTAGAGTATTGATCAGTAAAACTAACATAGTATTTTGCTCCTCCTGGTGATGGTGTCTGGTACGGTCCCCATACATCTGAATGGATGATTTCGAGGAGTCCAACATTCTTTGGAGAGTCTGTCGTTTTGAATGGTAGTCTAGTCATCTTACCTTTGATGCAGATCTCACAATCACCAAGATTTTCTGATGGATTGAAGTCTAGTCCAGCAATAGTTTCTTTTCTTTTGGCGTTTTTCAGATCACTTTCGTTGAGATGTCCCAGTTTTCTGTGCCATAGTTTCATGCTGGAAGATAGGTAACATGATTCATGGTTTTTCTTGGGTTTCACGTAATAAAGTCCATTTGATCGATTAGCTTCTAGTATTACATCACCGCACTTGTTCCTAACTTGTGCTGAATGTTTCTTAAAGGTAATTTCATAGCCTCTATCTGCGATTTTCCCAACCGACATGAGATTTGTCGTTAGATCGGGTACGTACAGAGTATCTTCTAGATTGATAGTGCTATTTCCGAGGGTAATTTTTACTTTTCCTCCGCCCTCAATGGACGTTTCGTGACTTTTCGAAGCTAATTGTAATTTATGTTTGGGTGTTTCATCGAGATTAATGAATTTAGATTTTGAAGAACATAAATGTGATGTGCAACCACTATCTAAACACCATGATTGTTGAGAATTGTCCTTGTTTGCATTTGAGGATAGACAGATTTGACTAGTTAGAAAAATTGATTCGTTTTTATTATTTTTCTTGTTTTTATGCCAGCAATCTTGAGATGTGTGTCCGAATTTGTTGCAGATTTTACAAGTGATTTTAGTTTTAGTTGGTTCGTTCTTAGAATCATTTGACGGACTGCGTTTGTTGAAATTTTTGTTTTTCTTTTGAAATTTTCTGTTTCTTCCCATAAATGATTCTTCAGCCGAGGTTAACATGCTATGATCGCGCGCTTCACTTTCCTCAATGATTTTTATTTTCAATTGTTCTGGAGAAGGTAGTTCGTCGCGAGATTCAATAGCAACACGGAAGTTTTCGAATGTAGATGGTAGAGAGTATAGCATTATAATACTTAATAAATCTTGATTTACATTTATGTCCATTTCTGCTAACTTGTCTACATTGTCTGTGAATTTATTTAGGTGGTCTCTGATATTATCACCTTCTTTCATGCGATGCAAAACGAGTGATTTCAAGAGAGTTGCTTTCCTAGCTGGACCTTTACTTTGGTAAATGTTCGTTAATGTGTCCCAAATGTCTTTTGAAAATTCACAATTTTTGATTTGTTTCAATTCGGATGGGGAAATTATAAGTAAAAGCTCTGATTTAGCATTGATGTCCATATCTAGCCATTCTTCTACTTGTTCAGCATTTGTGTTGTCACTAACTGGTTTCGGACATTTACCATTAACATATTTCCAAAATCCATTTCTGGTAAGAAGTGCTTGTGCTTGGATTTTCCAAGTATCATAATTGTCCCGTCGAAGTAGTTCTATTTTATGATTTGTACCAGTCATTTTTGCGTACAATTATAAATCAAACATTGACTTACTTCGGTTTCCTTTGGGATGTTCGGGAATTGAATTGTTTTATTTTACTCACAGAATTGAAGTTGTTCACGTACAAAACACGTCGGTAAGTCTCATAATCTATTGTAATGTAACGAATTGGCACTTCAAGACTGTTATGGAATATTTGGTGAATTTTATTTTTTGTACAACTTGTTGATATCACAACACAACACAAGCAAGCAAGTTTTAAAGTCAAGTGAAGAATCTTTTCCTGTACAACACCTGTTGAATAAAATTACCAACGGGTGTTGAACATTCATCGAGTGAATCAACCTATTTCAGGGGATCCTCCCACAAAATTTAGGCAACTGTAGAGCCACTATGAGAATTTTCACGCTTGCCTCAGTCCTGCCCAAACACATGTAAGAATGGGTTTGCAAAACGTTTTAATCAGCTCTCTTCGCATTTCTGTCCAATCACTTCCTTGGCTCAGTGGTAGCGAGCCCAATTCAGGTTAGTGCAGTTTTGTCAGAAAGTCTGGAGATCAATGCCCAGTCGAGGGAAGTTAATTTTTAATGACACAGCAAAGTGGTGCTGTTGGAAGGACCTGAAATGGCTCTTCAGCATTCTCTGTGGACAGTTATTGTTATGTCATCAAAATAGCTCCCTCAAGACACGAGTAGAGCTGCCACAAGTGCGGACAAACTATCGAGTTCAGCAGATCCCGGCCCCATTCAGAAAGGAATGACAACAAACTCCTGAGCCAGTCAAAAAAGTGTTCTCACTGGGTTGTAAAACGCCGGCCAAATGCCCTCACCTCCCTGACTAGGTAACAGAGTACCTAAGATTTCCTTAATGAGTGAGATAATGTTGTGATCAGGTACGTCCTCGCATTTCTGTCCAATCACTTTCTTGGCTCAGTGGTAGCGAGCCTAATTCGGGTTTATGTAAAAAATCACTGTAGTGCTGCTATTTGTCCAAATTCAAACTGTAGTTTGTCCAAATTCAAAAATCACACTAGTGCTGTTGTTGAAATTCATTGAAGACCCTCCCGAGGTCTGCCTGCAACAACCCAGAAATTTCTATTAACCCTAGGAGGTCACACTTGGGTGCCCAGGGACCCGACCTTTCCAATTTTGGAGCATATTTTTCGGAAAAAAAATGTTCCCCGCTGTACGGTTTTTTGTAAATTATGTTGTTTGTCCACCTTAGGCCCCGATGGCCGTACTTCGCTCAGTAGAGCTCTGTGTCTCGTGTGAGAAAGCTGTGAAGTGGAGCTGGGGGGCTCTTTGAACCCCACTGTGACCTGAGTGGCTCTTTGGGGCTTCATAGGTTTCAAATTTTCAAGTGGAACATCACAGAAAAAACGCTGCAAATTATTACACAAAGGTTTATTATTTTTATTTTTCTATATAGATCACTCGTTTGCAATGAACTCGGCTTTGCCACTGTCAACACCTGCCTACCACGTACATACAGCGATCGCATTTTGGACAGCTAAAATATGAACGGAGATTCGACCTCTTTTGCGATTCACACTCGTGTTTCTGATTTATCCTAAATCCAATCCGTAAGTTCTTGTAGGGAGCGAACGGTTTGTCCGACAGAGCTCCGCCTGGTCTCTAAAAATTCAATACTATCTTCACCTTAGAAGTGACCTACATCAACCAAAATCTTCGGGGCACAACTGGACCCCAAATGGAGCCCACAGACCAAATTTCATAAAATCCGGTCGATGGGAACTAAGGGAAGTGCCGTGTACGGCGGACGGACAGCCAAATTTTTGGATTCTACGTACCTTGAAAAGTAAACCAACAAATTTTGAGGGGGGGTTGACATTTTTTTTTCTTGGTCATTTCCGAAGTTTTATTAGGTAGGTATTGAAAATATTGAACCAACAAAGGTTTCGAAATAGGCCAAGTTAGGAGGTCTTCTTATGGCTGAACAAGTTATGCTATGATTTTTTTACGCTCAAAAAGCATTTTATAATTGGTTCTCGAGGAAATTATACAGGGTGTCCCATGTTAAGGACCGAAAAACTTCGGGTCTCGATTCTACAACTAATTTTAGTAAGAAAGTGTCTCGTAACAATTTTTCGTTAGACGCTTAATTTCCGAGTTATTTCAATTTTAAGATTTTTTTCGTGATTTCGACCTTAAGCCATAAAAATGACCATAACTCGCTTAATTTACAAGCAATTCAAAATGTAATTACACTGTTGGATAGGGCGTTAAATTTACAATCTTTCTAGTGGTTATACAAAAATTTTTGTAAGTTAGTGATGGGTGAAAAATCAACTCGTAAATTCATTTTTGTAAAATTTTCGAAATGTCCTACGTTTTCTTTTGATTGTAAAGGTTTTATTTCCAGATGATTTTTCACGTACCTCTACATCAAAAACTGCGCAAAGATCTCAGCTTTCTAATGGCATAACTTGTTTTAATTTTACTCCGCCAATTAGGGGTGAAAAATACGTTTGAATGGTAAAAAACGTGGTTGCGCTCATGGAAATCAAGGTTTCTGGTTCGTTGGGCCTCGGGCAGGTTCGACGAATCAGGGGTGGAATTCTTCGTCATTTTCAAGGCTATTAGACTGATTCCATCACCGTTGGTATGTGAAAGCTCAGTATTGAATTTTGGCAGGTCCGAAACTTTTTTTTTTAATTTACTTGGTATTTATGCACGAATTGAATGTTCAATTCTCGCAACTGTCTCGATTGTATGAAAAAAGAGATATCTCATAAAGAATAGCGTGTAGATGTGAAATAAAAAATAAAGGTAAATAATGATATTTTAGAGAAAGTAAAAATTATATTTATGAACAGAAGTAATCTTTATCTTCATCGAAGTACGTTATTGACTAAACATAAATGAGATAATAAATTATCCTCTACTCCGTCTTTGACTTCGTTTGTCATTCGTCCGGATACCTGTAAACACAAAGCAAAGTCTTTAACAGCCAAGTAGAAAATAATTGAGGAATGTCAAAATTTGAGGAAGTGGTCATCATATTACCGATTCAGAGTAAGTGCTCAATGTGATCTCCTCCTTCTTCAGTACATAATGTGCATCGTCTCCTGACAGCTCATTCCTCAATTATTTTCTACTTGGCTGTAAAAAACTTTGCTTTGTGTTTACAGGTATCCGGACGAATGACAAACGAAGTCAAGACGGAGTAGAGGATAATTTATTATCTCATTTATGGTTAGTCAATAACGTACTTCGATGAAGATAAAGATTACTTCTGTTCATAAATATAATTTTTACTTTCTCTAAAATATCATTATTTATCTTTATTTTTTATTTCACATCTACATGCTATTCTTTATGAGATATCTCTTTTTTGATACAATCGAGAAAGTTGCGAGAATTGAACATTCAATTCGCGCATAAATACCAAGTAAATTAAAAAAAAAAAAAAAAAAAGATTCGGACCTATCAAAATTCAATACTGAGCTTTCACATACCAACGGTGATGGAATCAGTCTAATAGCCTTGAAAATGACGAAGAATTTCACCCCTGATTCGTCGAACCTGCCCGAGGCCCAACGAACCAGAAACCTTGATTTCCATGAGCGCAACCACGTTTTTTACCATTCAAACGTATTTTTCACCCCTAATTGGCGGAGTAAAATTAAAACAAATTATACCATTAAAAAGCTGAGATCTTTGCGCAGTTTTTGAAGTAGAGGTACGTGAAAAATCATGTGGAAGTAAAACCTTAACAATCAAAAGAAAAAGTAGGACATTTTGACAATTTTACAAAAATTACTTTACGAGTTGATTTTTCACCCCTCACGACCTTACAATTTTTTTTTGTATAACCACTAGAAAGATGGTAAATTGAACGCCCTATCCAACAGTGTAATTATATTTTGAATTGCTTGTAAATTAAGCGAGTTATGGTCATTTTTATGGCTTAAGGTCGAAAACACGAAAAAAATCTTAAAATTGAAATAACTCGGAAATTAAGCGGCTAACGAAAAATTGCTAAGAGACACTTTCTTACTGAAATTAGTTGTAGAATCGACTCCCGACGTTTTTCGGTCCTTAACATCTGTATCCTTAACACCCTGTATAACTTTTTGGTATTGGGGTCATTTTGACCCCACTGTGACCTCCACTTTATAAATATATACGTGTGACCTCCTAGGGTTAAAATAGAACTAAGAATTACTTTATTACGTACTTTTGATTTCAATGATTACAATTTGATTTCCAACTTCTGGCTTCTTCTTTCTGGTCTAACTTTTCGTTGTTTTTGCATGTACACTTAAGAAATTCAATGATCCCAACCTGACTTTCTGACATATCAGCCCATTTCTCCTCTAGTAAAAAAAAACTTTGTATTTTGTTCGTTTTCAAAGGGCAATGGGGCGTAGCACTGGCGCTCCTGTTCCTCGCGTACTCTCCATCGGTGAATGCTTCCGTGGCAGCCTACACCATTGGCGTCTCCATGATCGCCTTCACCTTCGTCGGCTTCATGATCAACGTCCTCGACTTGGCGCCCAATTACGCGGGTCTTCTTATGGGGCTCACTAACGGCGTGTCGCACATCACTGCCATCTTTGGTCCAGCCTTCGTTGGATTTGTTGTAAAACCACTGGTACGTTACATTGTCCTATATTACAGTACTTTTCAATTAAGTAAACGATTTCTTCCTTATACAACGGGTATCCAGAAAAAAAAGTTTCCCAGGTTGGACAAAATAGAAAACTAGTCGATTTTTTCAATTGATAACTTATTCAGAATTCTCGCCAAATTTTCTATTATCCACAAAGTTTCCTTAACGATGGATTTGTCGATCCATGTTCGATGGATTGTCCCTATTAGGGAGTGCTAACAGGACGTGATCCATAACTGCATTGAAGAGGGTTGAGGACAGGGGGTCACCCTGTCTAATGCCCCTTGCATTATACATGCATTATTGAAAATAATAAACCAAAATTCTGGAAAGAAAATTTTCTCACTAACTGCATTCTGTGATGCTGATTACGCTGAAGATAGAATTTTTAGGGAAAGTTACTCAGGTTTTGCTGTTATGCTTAACAATATTATTATTAGTTGGAAGACAAAGAAAATTCTGTAAATTCCTCCTCAGAAGCCGAATATATCGCTCTTGCTGAGGGAGTTTCTGAATCAATTTTTATCAAGCAGGTACTAAATCACTCTATGAATATAAATTGTGGACCAGTAGAGATTTTCGAAGATAATCAGTCTTGCATCGCTATGGCAAGCACATGGGAGACTAAACGTACAAAGCATATTGATATTAGGTTCCACTTTGTTGAAGATTATGTCGAGAAAAAGATGTTAAGATTTCTTATGTACCTACAACTGAACAGGCAGCAGAGGTGCTGACCAAACCTTTACCTGCAAATTTATCTTAAAAGTTTCGATTGATTCTTGGCATTGCCGAAAGGTTGTGATTCTTCGTGTTCTCAGTTGAACTGTTATATACTTTCAAGTTGTTGCTATATTGGATCTATAATTTGTATACTGTTTTGTGAGATTGAGTGGGGGTGTTGGGTTGACAATCTCGCTTATCTTTGAATTAGCCAGTGGGATGTGGGGTCCTCCCCATCTCGGGGATGCTACCACCACTATTGCTCTTTTTGTTCTAGTTGACTTCCATTCTTTCTCATTTGTACTTGTCTCTCTATCTAAAACGGTATTAAATATATCCGCTTTCAAACACGTTTCATTCAATACAACATCATATATTATTATGTTTAATACCTACAACCATATTTTCGCTTCACAATCAAGTTTTATTTGAATAAATTAGGAATTTCCCTTCATAAGGAAATTCGATTACTGGTTGCTAAAGACGCAAAACTGAGTACAACTCGAAGAAACTAACAACGATCGTATTTAGGTCTGCTAAAATTTGAACGGAGATTAGGCCTTTTTTGCGATTCACATTCGTGTGTCTGATTTATCGTTCAACCGTTCCGCGTGGTCTCTTAAAAATCTGAGAACTAAAAAAAAATTTAAAAATTCTGTTTAAAATTGGTGAAAAAACAATACTTTTATTTCGAGAGTTTTCGAGCTAGGGCTCTATTGAAAATTTCAACCCTTAATTTTCACCCCTAAGAAGTGACTGACATCAACCAAAAGCATCAAGACACAACTAGACCCCGAACGGGACCCACATACAAAATTTCATGAAATTCGGTCCATGGGAACTAAGGAAAGTGCTGCGGACGGACGGAAAATTTTTTATTCGATTTTCGGATTCTACGTACCTTGAAACGTAAACCATCAGATTTTGAGAGAGGTAAAAAAAAATTGTAGGTCGATTCCAATTGTTTATTTATTGAAAATAATAAACCGAAAATTCTGTTTATTCATAGAAAATGTAAACAGACAGATACATATTATTAGAAGAGATGCTACGTTGTTGATCACAAAAATTGAAATAAAGTATCAACCTACTTCATGCTAATACATTATTCATAGAATATCTGGCGAGTATTTTATTTCATCATTTTAATTTTCAAATTACACCTACAACAATGGACTTATCCATGATGTATTGCTGTTCCCTCTAAGGGAGAAATTGATTTTTTTTTTTTTTTTTTTTTGTTACGGAAGTGGGGAAACTCTTTAAGAGCGAAGGGGAAGTTCACCCCAACAGTGTTGGACTCCCCATGAATTGGGGCTACCAACTAAAACCCCACTCCCTCTGCTTAGGACTCACCCCGGGACCACTTGTACAGTATTACTTCAGGGTGAGCCCTTTTTTTGTGCCAAATGGCTGCTCCTACTTCTGGTCTCCTTCAAATCTATTCCTCATCTTCTTCCTCCCATCTTCCATCCAGCTTTTTAGGACGTCCCACAGTAAGACTTGGGCGTCCTTATGCGATCGATCTGGGGTGAAGTTGGACAACACTCAACAGAAAAAAAAAATAACCACACAGTAATCCGTTTTAGACCATTCTGAATCCAAATCCGCGAAAAAAACCATAGGTGTATGTCTGTGTGTGTGTGTGTGTGTGTGTGTGTATGTGTGTGTGTGTGTGTGTGTGTGACAAAATCTTGTGTCGTCTGCACAGCCCTTAGTTCTCAACCGATTTTCCTGGTTCTTTTTTTGTCCGACGCGGAAAACTATCTAGTTGTGCACTACGTCGCCGGAATTTCGAATTTTGCCTTTTAAGGGGAGGAAAGGGGGGGTTAATGCTCAAAAAACGTGCGTTTTTGGGCATAATATTGTGTCGTCTGCCCAGGCCTTAGTTCTCAACCGATTTTCGTGGTTCTTTTCTTCTTCGACGCAAAAAGCTACTAGTTGTGCACTACGGTGTCGGAGTTTTGAATTTTGCTTTTTAAGGGGGGGAAAGGGGGGGTTAATGCTCAAAAAACTTGCGTTTGCGGGGGTAATCTTGTAAAATCTGCCCAGGCCTCAATTTCCAACCGATTTGCGTGTTTCTTTTTTGTTTGACTCAAATAACTTCCGAGTTGTACATGATTTTACCAGAGTACCAAAATTTGCAAGGGGAGGGGATGGGTGGGGGTATAATATTCACAAAATATCCGTTTTTTCAACATTTCGGTTCCTTTACTGCTTACTAATTGTACCCAACCTTTGAAATTGAGGAAAAATTCTCATTATACCTCTGGATTTTCATGAATTATTCTCTGTGCCACCATGGAACTAATAGTGGTGCCACCATGGTGCCAGGACACCATAAACCGCATATTTCGTGGGTTTTTTTTGTGTTTCACCTTGAATACGGACGTTAACCTCGATGGACTGCCTATTAAAACTAATAGATGAAACTTCAATGTTAAGACGTATTTCCTCTTTGGTGCCAGACTGGCACCATTGGTGAGTGGAAGGGGGGGAGGGGGGGAGGTGAACTCGAATTCGCATGTTGGGTATCGTAGATCATGGATTTTAAAATGCTCTTCAGATTCGAGGATCGCATGCCGCTAGAAATGTTATGGTGGATAAGGGTGAGGTGGGGGGGGGGGTCACTATTTCTTGTCTAAGGTAATAAATAAATTACATCGAGTGAAACAGTTTTATCGCTTACCAACTGGTTAAACTGATCTAATGCTTATCCAATGGGACGTCCCCTGGAATGCATGCATTACTAAACAGTATGTTTTGCTTTGAGGACTGAAGGGAGAAATTGATAGCCTCTGGAGTTTGAACTTGAACGTAAGGAAGTCATCCTTCACCCAACCCGATAGCCCAAACATTTCAACCTCAATCAGTGACCCTGCAAAACACGATAGGTAATAAATCTCTAAGATCTGTACTTACCTACTTATCAGGAGTGAAACTCCGAGTTTGAGCTGTTTTTGGATAATAATCCAAAACACGTTAGCAAATCTCTTCCAGTTTCGATTATTTCAGAACGAAAATCCCAAAAGGCTTTTTTTTACATTACTTTATTAAAATACTGATGTGTGAAGGACTTACGAAATGATCGGTTTTTTTTTATCTTTAATTCCTTTAGCTCATACCTTGTGTGATTTTCAATATCTCGATTCACAAGCCAACAAACCATCTTAACGGCAATATTTATTTGTCAACAGGATAACGTGGAAGGCTGGAAGTTGGTCTTCCTTGTCGCTGCCTTCTTATTCTTCTTGGGTAACTTGGTGTACATCGTCTTCGGATCTGGCGAAATTCAAAATTTCAACAACGTCCAAGGTAATAATTCGTATGATTTCAATTTGTATAAAGCTGCATTTTGAGTGTAGGGTCCCTAAAAATAAGTTAGGGGGAGTGGAGGAGCCTTAATTTTGCTTCCGAGTGTACCAAGGTAGCGGAAGCTTTGTTTTCACTTTTCAAGGTTGAAAAAACTCGGCGTTGCTTCTCGCCAGGGGGGCAAGCACCCCCCCCCCCCCCCCCCGGATGCTATCTACTTGAGAGGGTCTCAGTCGGTCGCCGTTTGTTTTTAGTATTTAGCCAAATCGAAGGAGCAAAATCATGAAAAGTTGTACTTAAATTGGAAATTTTAAAAGGATTTTAGAAATTCATTAGTGCACGGCCCTAGGGAATTGGGAAACTGAAATATTGCCGCTGGAATCATCAAAATTGAACAATAATTGCCAAGGCAAAATGGGAAAAACTTTTGAATAAACGGGGTTTTCCATGTTTTTCCCTTATTTCATTGGTAATTATTGTTCAATTTTGATGATTCCAGCGGCAATATTTCAGTTTCTCAATTCCCTAGGGCCGTGCACTAATGAATTTCTAAAATCCTTTACAATTTCCAATTTAAGTACAACTTTTCATGTTTCTGCGCCTTCGATTTGGCAAAATACTACCCAGAGCGAGGAACGAACGGCGACCGACTGAGATAAACTTGGATAAAAAACATGATAAAAACATGGAACATATTTTAGCCAAATTTTGTGCAGAACTTTTAGTCGAAGGTTGGTAATTATAATAAACTAGCTGAAAAGCCTACTAAAAGCAGGCAAAAACGAGACCTCCGACTCTCCCCGCATCCCTTGCGAATCATAATGCGTCCTTTTTGACATTTTCATGTCTTTGCCCTGGCACATAGCACAAAAAACTGTCACGAAATTGCGTAACGAAATTGTGTTACAGTGCCTTTATAATGATTTCCGCTTACAACGACCCCGTTGTTAGGTTTGTTCCTTTTCTACACTTTTTAATCCACAAAAGTCGTTCACCACTCGTTGGAAAGCTCTCGATTTAACGAACATTTTCATGTTCTCCATAACATATTGACTATACGAATAGCGGAGCTATGGGCATAACTGTTCTCATATTTTGTTTACAAACTAATGATCGTGAGTGTAGAAGATAATTAATCCGGAATCGTCTATTTTATTGAAATTAGGTACCTACCTCTTAATATTAATTGTGTCAATTTGTAACATAATATATCTACACTCTTTCGTAGTACCTACCTCTTTACATGGTACCTACCTCTCCTATTAACTGTTGGTAGTTGACATAGGTAAAGACATGAAAATGTCCCAATGCGTTGCAGACTCGTATGCAAGCGTTTTTACGTAAAAACGGACTAACCTCAAAACTGATGATTGCAAACTAGTAAAAAGGAGAAAATAATAACGTATTCAGATAGGTTGATAGGGTAGGTACGCATTGAAGTCGCCGCCGTGCCCATTGGTATACACATACATACTTGAGAATCGTCTAGGTACAAAGTCTTTTCTTCGTAAATCTACCTATCCATACTACGAGTGCATATCCACATCATGATTTCGATAGTCCTACATGGGACGTCAGTACACTACAGAACTCAAACTTACTTGAAATAGTAAGTAGGTAGTGGAAGATAATAATATTATCTTCCACTACCTACTTACTATTTCAAGTAAGTTTGAGTTCTGTAGTTCTGTGTTATATTATAATTATATCCAATCAAAAGATGGAATGTTGGAGTACCAACAACGACAGCAGTGACGTACTACCTAATAGTTTAGGAACGCTTGTGTTACCCCAATGATACCTTTTTTGACGAATCATGCATTGTTTAGTGATTTTACTTGTTACTGTAAGGTATTATAACTTATACTATAATAGTAGATATCAATTTGTCTAACCGATATGGAGCGAATTTGCAAAGATCCTACCCTACGACACAGGCCAAGCCTAACGTCGGGTAGGAAATCTGAGCAAATCGCGTCCTTTCATGCAATGGGGTATTTCGGTGGGTCGGAAATTCAGGTTTTTGACCTCAAATTTGGATTCAGCACCTTTGAAAACCTATATACTCCGACTTTAGGACCAATGATATACTATAACATGTGGTAGAAAAATTAATTAAAGAGATCACACGTTTGAAAAAGGCGGGCTATAAATGCACACACACTAGGCAAGGACTACGCCGCGCGCGTGTGTGAGTGGTATTTTGTAGTATCCAAGAGGCCCTCCAAGGGTTTCTGTGCATGGATACTTTTTTCAAAGACAGTTGGCTAGCTACGTCACGATTGGCTAGCTACGTCACACCATTCAAATCTTCAACTTTCCTTAGCTTCTCTGATTTTTTAAAAACATTTTCTCAACGAACAGACCCGATTACCGTTATTCCTGAGTTATTCTTTTGAAAAAAAAAAAATGACTGAAATACCCCATTGTGTTTTGTAAAAGTGTACAAAATGGCAAATAAACATATATCTATCTATCTATCTATTTGGATCAGTATAAAAGGTAGCCAAACGTGTTGATAACACTTGTTGTCTCAACTGTTGTTCATAACAAGTGTTGCTCAACTTGAAATTAAAAAGAAACATAAGATCCCACTCCCTCTGATTCCTCCCACCCCCCCCCCCCCCACTCCTCCAGCGTAACGTTTTTCGGGTTGTTAGGTCAGGGCTAAAACATGTTCCATGTTAAAAAGTCTGCCGAGTGGGTGTGGCACATAGCTTCCTCGTATCCAAAACCCGATTATAATAGATGATGATTTCACTTTTCAAGATTGAAAAGAAAGGTCCCCAAATCAAAATTTTCACTTGCGTTTTACGTTTCAGACCTTTCTGAACAATTATGGTTCCGTGTCTGTCTGTCTGTGATGAAATCCTTGCCAGAGCCATAACTTCTACAATTCTCATCCGATTTCGAAGAAATATTAAGGAATTATGCGAGTTGGGGTGGAGACGGTCCCCTATGAAAATCATGGCCCCCAAATTGAAAGTATTTTGTGCGCATGCGCAAACGTAAAATCCTTGAAACAGCCATAACTTCAATATTTTCCTACGATGTTCAGAGATTATGCGGATTGACGTGTAGAAGTAGTAAAGTAAGCAACCATTTCAGGTTGAATTTTCGTCCGACTGCCATTCTTGGCGTCGCAGACGTCATCAGCTGTCTCCCTAAGGGGAGATCAGAATTTGTTCTGATGATTTCGCTCATGGCTTCCCAAACATCACCGCCCTGGGTTGGAACGAGAGATTGCCGATCGTCTAATAGACAGAAAACTTTCTGCGGCGACCAGACTGGAACGCGCATCCCCGCTAGACGGTCCTTATCTTATCACCGCAGTCGGGTACACTGTCCACTAGACCACCGACGCCCACTGACGACGTCAGCAATGACAAAGCATATGAATTCAGTAATTGATACAAGTAACTCAGCTATGAATATAGATTGACGTGTAGATGGTCCCCTATGAGGGTAGTGGAAGGTACTTAGAGATTGGTGTTTTGAGATTAACTCCTGTACACCGGATCATCTATTACAATCGGAAGCTATGTGCCACACCCACTTGGTAGACTTTTTAACATGGAACATGTTTTAGCCCTGACCTAACGTTACGCTGGAGGAGTTAGAGGAGTTACAATCGGGTTTTGGATACGAGGAAGCTATGTGCCACACCCACTCGGCAGACTTTTTTTTATTGTATAGCCCTTCCAAACTCGTAAAAATATTCGTAACGGTATTTACTATTCACGTTTCATTGCAGAACCTGCGTCAGAGAAAGACTCCGAAAATCCCGAAAAGAAACCTCTGAAAAGTTGAAGATTCGGACGACTTCCCGCGCGGCCTCCAACAATCTCGATTTATCGTAATTGAGTACTTCGATCTGCCAGGTCGAACTGAAAGTTCCTAAGTGTTGATGAAGGGAGAGTTCACTTCGATACTCGAATAGTCTTCTCTCTGGTGTCGTAAATAAGATACCTACTAATCATGTAATCGCTTCTGGGTTTCGAGTGTTTTTCACGAATAATTTATTGTGTCCGTTTGTAAGTATCTGAGTAGGTATTACATAATTTTATCGCATGTATTTTTTACTAACAAACATAATTGTTGAATTGTTATTCAATAAACATTCGTTTCAAAACCGCAGTGAATCTATCCATTCATCCAAGTCTCAACACTCCAGGGCGGAGCCCTGGCCTGTTCTCTTTCCAATAGCAGCGATGGAATTGCAAAGTGAAATTGAGCCAGTGGCTCTCAGACGGGAGGCTGCAGCAGTTAAGCTGCATGAACGCCTGAAGAGAGGCAAAAATGGATACTGGGAGAGGTACCAGCCTGCAACCGAAAGATTGTCAACCCAGCATACCTTTACATCAAAAGTGCAAGATCTGGCTCTTTATGAGGTGCTTCGAGATACTGAAAGACAGTCGTTCCCAGCTGTAACAGAATTGGCTCCAAGAATGCTTGCTCGAGGATCATTGACCTTGACAGAACCTGTTGATAAGCTGAGAACGCCTACAGCTATGCTTAGGGCTGTGTTCCTGGAGACCCTGCATCTATGGTACCCACAAGAGAATTGGCTGCACGTCTATACAGACGGCTCAGCTAGAGATGCAAGATCCAATGCAGGGGCCGGGGTATACTGCACACTCTTTGAAACCTCACACCCAGTAGGAAAGCTCTCCAGCAACTTTGAGGGAGAGGTCTGTGCAGTGAAGCTTGCTGTGGAGCATCTGCTTGTGCGGGGCGATCGCCAAGTCGTGATTTTTGTCGACTCTCAAGCTGCCATTCAGTCGCTCACAAGCAACGTTTCGACTGATGTCGCCCTGGTCCTCAAGTGCCGTCTTGCCATTGAGAAGTTGTTGATGAGGGGCTCCCAACTGGTGCTGCAGTGGGTTCCCTCACATTGCCAAATAGAGGGAAATGAAAAAGCTGATAGGTTGTCCAAAAGAGGGTCACTCCTGCCGCAGCCAGATGCTCCTCTCCCTTACAGCACAGCCAAACGCCTGGTCGATGCCAAGATACAGTTAATAGCTCGAGAAGGCCATGAGAGAGCAGCAGCTGGAAAGCAATGGGCCACCCTACTAAATAATCCCATACCTAAAACACTGCCCAGAAGGCAAAGTGTGGCTTGTTTCAGGATTCAGACTGGGCATGATTTCCTGGCCAAGCATCTAAACAGAATCGGTGTCTATGACAGTCCAATCTGCACACTTTGCCACATCGAAGATATGACATCCCAGCATTTAGACGCATGTCCTGCACTGCAAGACATAAGAGAACAGATTGGAGACGACGAAACCATCTGGTATAGAAAAGCAAATATTTATTGGGCTGCGCGTGAACGAATGGCCGCAGAGCCTCGTATACGGCGTAATTAAAAAAAAAAAAAATGTTCTCTTTCAGGCGGTGAGCCATTTTCCTCATATGCATGAGCTTTTTTCTTCCAGTCTTGCAAGTGAAGTTATTATGGATCCCTCGCGGGTTTCGGCGTCGTCAATACTCCTTCAATCTGTTGAATTAGTTAGAGGACTCACGGAACATGCTTCAGCCTTGGACTAACCACCCCAAAACGTTATACAGGAGGGAGGGTGACGTGGAGAGAGTGACTGGCGAGTGTCGCCCTGCGGGAAGGGGGGGGGGGGGTCCATCCGTCCACCTTATCCCTACTCCGCCGAAAAGCGGGGCTAAAGCATGTTCCATGTTTCTTGAATTTTAGCCAAAGGCTCTAAGCAGTAAGGAGAGGACCCCGAAGGGCCGAGTTTTGTTTTATTTGGCAATCCTGTGAGAGTACAACACCACACCCACTTGGCTTTTTCAGGGTACACGTATCCCCCCCTGCTTGGTGAAACCTATTTCCCCAAGGAGAAAGTCGTAATAACAATGAGGTGAGCGCATGGGTCGGAAAAACTATTTATTGTTATTTTCAACCTAAACTAGACCTCATTCTGAGAATTTTGACACCAACCGCGACCTTCTAGCGTGAGAAGACCTTTTACTATGATTTTTCAAAGTTTGGAATGTTTATGACGTCATTGTGGGGCGCATGACGTCATAAACATTGGAAACTGAAAAATCATAGAACACGATCTACTTATCCAAAAAGAGAACGGCTGGTGTCAAATTCTCAGGATGAGGTCTACTTTCGAATAAAAATTTGTTTAAAAATCAGGCGCACCCCCCCCCCCCCCCCCCCTATTCAAGGGGTCCAGCGACCGAGAAAACCTGGAAGAAGCCTGAGCCGAACTTATGGTGGCAAGTTCCAGCAGTCTGATGAAGAAAAGTTCAAGTACGGTTTTAGTAATATTTTTCATTCATAGATGTTAAGTGTAAACAAATTTTCTGAACTATTATTTTCAACTAGGTTATAGATTTCTAAAAAAAATATAAAAATTTGTCTACATTTTTGTTATTACAATTTGAAATAGCCAAAACCGCCGCAATCGCTATTTGCAATAACTTGATTTTTTCTCGAAATTTAAATTTTCTCAAATTTTGCTAAAAGTGATCATAAGGGCACACTTGCGGCAAATGAATGCTAACCCACACCGCGTACTTACGTTTCTCCTCAACTTACTGGTCTGATTATAGTTGCCTTATTCATTTTCATAATGAGATTTTGCTTCCGAGTCTGCCTGGCGGAATCCTTGTTTTCACGTTCCAAGGTTGAAAATAAAGTACTCACATCTACGAGACTGACTTTCAAATTTTCAGTTATTGAAAGAAGCTCGCGGGTAAAACTTCCAATACTTCCTTCCGTGTTCAATGAATCCAAGCAAATATTATTAGGTGTTGTGTGTACATAATCGGAAAGTGTAAGTATCATCGTCGATAATCTGAACCAGAAATTTTTTGTTCCATTTGAAAAATACTACTAATATTAGGTTAAATGAATATCGAACATTTTTCCGTGATCAAACACAAATTTCTTCCCTAAAAGAAAAGTTTAATTTAAAGAAGACGAGTATCTACACTGTTTAATAAATTGAGAGCTTTCCAATGAGTGGTGAACGATTTTTGTAGGGTGGAAAATGAGGAAGTTAGTTATCTCTAGGAACGATTGGTTTGTGCGTGAAAAGCATCAGAAAAAAACGTCTGCCAAGTTGGGTGGGCAGTATAGCTTCCTCACTCATTGTAACATGGACGTATAGAATCAGTTGGCGAAAAACAGGAGAGGAAATGGCCTTGGAGCTCACTCAGCTGATCAGTGACCACTCAGGCACCTTCAGCATTCTCCATTGACCCTGCCTCTCAAATTTCAGCTTCCTGCGTTCAACAGGAGAGAAAATGGCCTTGGAGCTCACTCAGCTGATCCGAAGGTGCTGAAATTTATAGGGGACCGTCTAGGACCTAACCCGCACAATCCCTGAAAATTTCATCAAAATCGGACCACAGGTTAGTATAGTTTTGCCCGGGACAAGGATTGACCACAGACAGACAGACAGACACGGAACCAAAATTGTTCGGGAAGCTCTAAAACGCAAAAAACAAGTGGAAATTTTGATTTTGGAGGACATTTTTTTTTTTCACTTCTTTCACGAATACAAAGCTTCCCAACCTTCGGTAGTGAGGAAGCAAAAACGTTGCATTGTTTTGTGTGTCGAAAATTTTGGAATGACCCCCAGAACTAGGACATATCCATGTCAAAATGTTCTCAGACCTCCCTGAACAATTTTTGTGTCTGTCTGTCTGTCATGAAATCCTTGTGAAACGGGCGATACTATACAAATTAATTGTCCGATTTCGACTGATAGTACCTAGCCATCGCTCATGTCCAAACGTGAAAGCCTCGTAACAATAATAACTTCTTCATTTTCCCTTTTTTTTTTAATTTTAAGAGATAATGCTATGCTGTATGGGGGTGTAAATGGTCCCCTACGAAAATCGGCCATGAATTGGCAGTAACCTCTGCGCATTCGCAAATGTAAAATCCATGTAATGGCCACAATTTCTAAATTTGTATCTCAATTTGATGAAATTTTCAGCACTTGTGTGGGTTGGAATGTAGATGGTTCCCTTTGAAAATCATTGCCCTTGAATTGACGGTAACCTCTGCGCATGCGCAAAATTAAAAACCTTGAGTTTTCAGGAATTACGCGGTTTGACTAGCGGATGGTCCCCTATAAAGGTAGCGCAAGGCACTTAAAGATAGTAGTTTTGCGATTAGCTACTATTCATCGTATCATCTTCCTATGCAATCGGTTTATTGCAAGGAGGAAGCTATGTGCCACATCCACTCGCCAGACGTTTTCTAGTGCTTTTTCATTTCAAAATGTCCTTGAAAACCCGACTTATGAGAAATTATGATCACTATATGACCCTAGTTCACTTATGAGCCTCAAAGAGACGAATATTGACCCTGGAAAACTCGGGGAATTTTTTTTCGGGAAATCGCTGGACACCCTGCAATTGGTAGGTAAATGTAGAGAAAAAACGTCTGCCAAGTTGGGTGGGCAGTATAGCTTCCTCACTCATTGTAACATGGACGTATAGAATCAGTTGACGAAAAAATTATGATTCAAAGAGTTATTGAATACCAAAATAAAATCAATGGAGTGTAAATTCGCATTGTAAAATCCTAGTTCGGCGCATTCAAAAAACGCGAAGTGCCAATTTTCATCTCAAAACTGACCTGTGGACCACTAACTCGATGACAGAAAGAAAGATGCAAAAGAGACTGTGATGAGGGGTCAATTTGGTTTCAACATTAATTGACCTGCAGACCACAACATTTGATCACACAATAAAAGAAGCAATTTACACGGGAACCTGGAAGTAAGTGTGGGCACGAGTAGTATGATATTTGTATTTTCAACGTAGAATTTTATTTAGCGGTCCACCGTCTAGGACCTAACCCACACAATCCCTGAAAATTTCATCGAAATTGGTTGAATAGTTGCGGAGTTTTGGTTGTAACAATAAATTTAAAGTTCGCGCATGCGCAGCGGCTATTGCTTGACCAATTTGATTGAAACTTATAGGGTGTCTCTTAGAAGTTAGTCCCTAACTAACCTCCAAATTTGAGCAAAATCGGTTCATTAGAAACCGAGGTTCCAGGAAATTCACGTTTGCGCATGCGCACTCGCTCCTATTGGTCCGAAGGTGCTGAAATTGATAGGGGACCGTCTAGGACCTAACCCGCACAATCCCTGAAAATTTCATCAAAATCGGACCACAGGTTAGTATAGTTTTGCCCAGGACAAGGATTGACCACAGACAGACAGACAGACACGGAACCAAAATTGTTCGGGAAGCTCTAAAACGCAAAAAGCAAGTGGAAATTTTGATTTTGGAGGACATTTTTTTTTCACTTCTTTCACGAATACAAAGCTTCCCTACCTTCGGTAGTGAGAAAGCAAAAAAAAATCATGATATTAATTGTTGACTTCTCTAGGTTGACAAATAGAGGAATCTTACATTTCCACCTTCAGTTGACAAGATCAATCCTGAGGCCTCGTTTCCTTGGAGCTGAAATTATCGCCTTGAAGTAAAGCGAACGCGGGTTTCCATCTCACTTCGGGGAATCATCGCGATTCTGCCATCAGGCGGTTCATTCCAGCGGGCTTCTGCGCATTCAGAAGTCGGCTCTTCCGTCAAGGAGGATGAAAGTTGAAGTCCTGGATTTCCGCGTTGCCGAATGCCACGTATATCAGTCCGCCCACCATGCTGACGGAGCCCGTCACATAAAACACAGAATCCCAATTCTGTTGTATGTGCTGTAAATAGAAATATCCACGTTAATGAATTAATTTTTCATTGCGAGTTGATTGTCAGTGAATTTTCAGTGAAACATAAGAGTATTTTTGTACTTCCCGTGTTGCCAAAACGCGAAACGTGAAAAAGAGCAGCTAGCGCGAGCACTCGTAGATGCTAATTTTCCACGTAATTTTTTTCAGATCTCCTCCGTGAAATCGTGAAAAGTGAACTCCTGTAGTGACGTTAACGTGAGGTTACTTTGGCGGATTTTTACTCCTTGTTTTTTCAAATTTCGTGCCCCTTTCAGATAGGATATTAGTTTTTTCTTTTTCATGTTCGTAGTATCATGATAAAAGTTATGGAAGAATGGATGGAGTCCATGAGGTGAGTCCATCTGGCAGAGTTCCTCCACTGAGAAGGAACTCGAGCAAGAGTATTCAATGATTATTTAAGGTTTCTGCTAGTGAAAAAGCACCCCATTTCAGAAATTCCCAAGGTAGAAGAGGAAGTTCTTGTCAAACCCCAGGATATACCAAATCTGACTTGAGGATTCAACATAACCACACAATATAGTACTCCCTTACAGACCAAATTTTCCGAAGGTTTTATTATTCAATAGGTAATATTTTTCGATTTCTTATAAATATTATGAGAAATCCCTACTACGTTAAAGATATTATTTATGTTTTTAAATTTATTACCTTATTACCTAATATATTTTTATTATTATTGATTTTTAATTATAGATAGGTATTATTTAATAGTTATCAATAATCAACTGCATATCGTCGCTGAATCGGCAACACCTGCTATCTCATTTTTTTACCAAAATGAGTTAGACATGGATCTTCATGTGAAATTTTGTGCCGGATCGAACGGTGAGGTTCTTTTGACGATCCATACAAGTAGAACCGCGCAAAACACGTTTATGCTAACATATGCTATCTAAAGACGGTTGTCAACACCAGCTATCTCAAGTATGCAGGGATGGATCGCCGGCAGCCCTCTCCTTCCTCTGGATGTAAGTACATTTTTTTATGATAATTTCGATATATTTTTGGATTATCTCAACGGCGTGGCATTTGTGTTGATCAGGATAAGTCCTAATCGCTTCGATTATCAATAATTCGGGGTGAATTCATGGACAACCAGACAGGCTTGGAATGGCTTTGAGATAGCATGAGTTGAAGTTAGTTGTGTCCTGAGATAGCAGTTGTTGTCATCGTACATCAAATCCACGCCCATGTATTTCAACCTTCAATTCAGTAACAAAAATCATTTAAAATAATACGAAATTGGAACTAGGTGTTTGCATCATTATTTGGTGGCTTTTCAGGTTCATCCGGCGCTGAGGACGATGACTATGAAGTCTCAAGGCATGTTCACCTTCGACGAGATTTGTGATCTGTGAAAACGTCATCGTAGACGAAGTTGGATGGGAATTGGAGGGAACGTATGAACTCCCTATCATTGAAACATCAAACAGTGGTAAGGAAGAGGCAACTATTAGTGATAATGAATTCACCTCTCTTCAGCCTGTTACTGGAGGCTTTCCTGAAATGGCTGCTCCTCATGAAGATTTTACTGAGGATTTTCATAGTATTTTGGAAGCTGATAATATGTCATACCAAAACATGGTTGTATCCTCGTCAATTGAAGTTCCTTTCGAAGCTGCACTTCCCTGTGATAGAGATGACGATTCCACCCAGCCTGGTATTGAATGCTCCTCCCTCCCCGAAATTGTTAACCATTCCGGCCTCACATCCGTTCTTCGAGAGAGAAACCCCGTGACGATCTCGAAATCTGCGTCAAAGCAGCACTCAAAAATGAACCGAGTGCTTGGGCAGCCATACATTGGTTTTCGAAGGAAGGAAACAAAGTAATACATGATGTTGATCGAGAAGATCGTAAGATGGGTCCTCCTTGTGTATCACTTATGTGCCTTAAATGGGCCAAAAGATCGTGCTAGTTGGTCACACAGAGTGACAGAGAAGTAGTATTCAACGACTTCTGGAAGAAGATGTCGAGTTGGGAAGAAAAAAAAACTTAGTCTGTTCTACAGTGAGTATTGAACCCACAAAACAGAAAACTGTAAACGGAAAGCCATCAAGGCGTACGTTCTTCGAGTTATTTTTATAATCTGAAAATTCAAGACAGAAGGTTTCCTGTCTGTAGGGCAATGTACCTCAGCACTCTCGGCCTCAAACGAGCAGAACTCCACTACTGGCTCTCCAATTTCCAGCTACACAACGTTCCAAGCGGGAGAGGTCTTCAAAGCCAACTCTTCAACCGGGTTCAGCAGGTTTTACTTAAATTGGCTCTGTCTTCATTCCAAATGAAGATGGGAGTAGACGAAAATAGAAGACAAAGAATGATGAGAGTACATCAAAAGACTGAATTTTTAATGCCTCCTTTTAAAATTTAAGACCGTTAGTGAGTTTTATTATTTTTTGACTAAGTAAAAAATTAATTTCTTAATTTTAGTATTTTGTAAAATTTGAAAATTTAACATAAGAAGTAGGTATATGGTCTTATATTTACAATATAAGAAGTAGGTATCAAAGTTCTGAAAATTGTTACAAACCTACTCAATATTGAGTTCTTAGAGGAAAAGGCTGTCATAGTTTGTAACCATGTTTGAAAAATATTAAGTAATAAAGAATTTTACTGTTTCTTGTTCATTTGATTTTATCTCGTTCATACATTCAACCTTCAGTCATTTTTTTCCATCATTTTTTCTCATCGAATTCAAGCAAAAGCCAAAGAGTTAAGCTCTTGAGCCATCAAAACTTACTTTTTTCGAAACTACGTTAAAAATTTAATTAAACTCGTATAATTTAATCTTAATGAAGTATTGCTCGATGCCACAAAACATGAGATACCTGGTGTTGTTTAGGAAGCAACACCCGCTATCTCAGGTCTGCAACTGACAACACTGGCTATATCAAGCTATTTTCTTCAGTCTAGATTTCTGGGTCGATTTGAAGTTTCTACGCATCCGTGACATATGATTTAACGTAACAAAAGCCTAACATGGAATAAAGTAAGCAAAGTGTAACCAAGGAAAGGTTTTCAAGCCCCCCTGAAAAGTGAGGAAAATTGAGATAGCAAGAGTTGCCGATTCAGCGACGATATATATTGTTGTGGGTTTTGACGGTAATTTACCGATTTTAGGGCATGTTGCAGTCCTGGTTATGGTGTACCTGAATAAGGACGATTTGTTGTTACTTTCCCGGTTTTATTGTTTTGGCTCTCAATTTTTGGTTTAAGTGAAATATTATTTTGTGCGGATTTGAGAAGAGTTGTTTTTATTTTGTCTTTACCCGGTTGTAACATATATTGATACCATAAAATGAATAAAGAAGTATGATAGGACAGGACCTACCTAACAAATGATAGTAAAACCTATTGAGAAAAATTGGAACCCACAGTAAATGAAACACTAATGAGAATTGAATTAAAATAACTTCAATATTGAAATAACTTTAATATTAATGACGAACTGGATAGGTACAAACAAATAGTCTTTTCTGATCAACCTTAAACTTGCTGTTTTCTGCCTTGAGTAGTCCATGGAAGAAGAAAAACAACTCCATCTACTCTGAGGTTATCCTCACGTAGCGCACCCTCGCGTAGACAGCGGATTTTTTCAAACGCCAAAAGTTGGCTTTTGGCGTCAAGGAACTTTTCGCGTGTGGGAGAAGATACGTGTGAAACGAAACGGCAAGTACAAAAATACTCTATAATCGGGTTGATGTCCGACAGAAGTCACCAGGGTATCCAGCGACCTGGAAAACCGGGAAAACTCGGGGAATTTAATGTTTTCCCGAAAACCCCTGGAAAAAGCAAGAGCGCCGAACCTTTCGGTTTATTATTTTCAGTAATGAAATCCCAACGAAATTCAATAATGAAATTTTAACCCCCCTTCAAAATTTGTTGGTTTACGTTTCAAGGTACGTAGAATCAAAAAATATAATACAAATTTTTCCGTCCGTGGCACTTTCTTTAATTCCCATTGACCAATTTTGATGAAATTTGTTATTTGGGGTCTAGTTGTGCCTTGAAGCTTTCGGTTGATGTAAGTAATTTCTAAGGGGTGAAAAATAGGGGTTGAAATTTTCAAGTGCCCTAGCTCGAAAACTCTCGAAATGAAGGTATCGTTTCTTCACCAATTTAAGATAGCATCGAATTTTTAGAGACCACGCGGAGCTCTGTAGGACAAACTGTTCGCTCCCTAAGAGAACTTAAGGGTTTTCCTTCGATACAACGGAATCACGAGTGTGAATCACCTAAGAGGCCTCCGTTCAAATTTTATCTAACTAAAATACGATCGCTGTTCGTTTCTTCGAGTTGTACTCAATTTTGCTTCCTAACCAATCAATAATCAAATAAATTTCCCATACGAAACTCCCTATTTTTCGAATCTATAGTGTAGCGTTTAGTTCTTTCTAATAAACTTGATGTTCCAAGTAAGTAGGAAATACTGGAAGGGACCTACCATATGAGGAACCAGCCACATGACCAAGTAAGCAGCCAGAATGGCCATGAGGTTGGAAAACGCCTTGGCAATGCAGAACAGCAGGCAGCAGTACCTGAAAAGAGAAATAAAAAAGAAAATGGAAATAATTAAAGTTTCATCTATTCCTTCAAACACAATAAGTTGCTTGTTGATCCTCCCAGGTCCCTTCACTTCTCTGAACCAATAGGATTCTCCTTTCACTTATATCTGATTGGGTATGACTTTCACTTTCTCAACCAACGGATTCAAGCTCCCTGTCACTTCTGATTATATAAGCTATGCTCTCTGTGATCTACCTTCAGCTACTGCGTGTTACTGATGATGACCTAACCTTCGAGATCGATTTAACTAGTAACTCATTATTTTCGTGGAAATAGACAACGTTCTTCTCAACTCCGTTTTTATTAACCCTTCATTGGTAGACCCCGGAGCGCGGCGCTCCTTCAGCCCATTTTTCGAATACTGTGGTTCACAGTGGCTATCCTGAGGGCTGTGATTCACAGTTCCCTCCTAGAAACCACCTTGGCGCAGGACCGTACCCTCCTCTCTGCCCCCAAACCCGCTCAGGGTTAGTATGAATCGGTTTCTTGCACTAAAACGTGAATGTGTCAGATCGCTCCTAAGTCTGAGCGCTCTCCTGACCCCAAGAAATGGTCTGAGGGAGATTCTGACGATATGGCATCTGACTGAAACGGCTTTGATAGTCAAATTTTGATTGCTTAGTTATTTGTATTTCAGAGTTGAGCAAAACCTATTTTTTACCAATACGTACTGAGTTCAATATAAAAAAAACTTTTTTTGTTTTACCAATATATTTTTATTGAACAGTTTTAGATACACCAGGAGATGAGTTAAGTATCACAGCCAGACCAAAACCTATTCAAAAATATGATAGATTTTGATTTTTTTCGGGAGGAAGTACCGAAAGAGCGCTGCGCTCCTGGGTCTACCTTTTGCGAGATAAGATTAGGTCTACCACTGGAGGGTTAAAATGGTTTTCCACAATCTCATCGCGAGTGATTTTATTCGTATGCACTGGGTATGTTTTTAAGATGTTAGGAGTCCATATTCACGTTCTACTCGTCTCCACGAACTCATAGAACTCATTTTTGGACAATTTTTATTTTTGGAAAGTGCATCGATATCAGAAATTTTGTGCTGAATTCGAATATACCTTATATGACTAAGATTTTGAAAATAATAACCACAAAAACAAACCGGGAAAACCCCGTTTTTTGGACTATTTAGAAATTTGGACCCCTTAAAATTTTGGCGAAAACTTTAAAAATGTTGCTTAAAAATTACTCAAGTTGTGCGGAGTGACACAGATATTGAGATATAATATACAGGGTGTTTCACGAAAAGGTTACACCCCCCTTCATTTCCGCAAAATACAGCGTAAAAAATTCCGACCAACGCAATTCTTCGTGATTTTTTGTGAGGATCTCAGGAAAAATACTTTTGCGCAAAAACGTTGCGCGCAATCGTGCGCAATTGACACTAACTTCATTTTTTCAAATGGAACCCCCCTTTTTTATTACAGATTCGGATTCTACGTCAAATTTCATGAAAAATTCATACCCACATCGATTTGTTTTATTGCGCGCAACCTGGCTTTTTGAACGCTCTAAATTGCGCAACTCCACAATTGCGCAAAAATTAGGTTTTGGAGAACCCCTAGTGTGGCACATGTTTTTTCATCATTTTTTAACGCTGAATCACAAGATGTCATCCGTTTTGAGAAAAACCAAGATTTAAGAGGAAAAATTAACATTTCTTTCACGAAAACATCAGTTTTGAGGTCGAAATCATGTTTATTTTTTATTTTCTCACCTCCTTTTGAACCACGGGCTTGGGGCCGTCTACGGTGGAGGTAAAAATAAAAACTGACAGCATGATCATGCTTGAACTGAATAAAATTACCTAAAAACTCATAACGATTTAAAAAGAGCGATATTTTCACTTAAAACAACCGAATTTTTGGCCGCTATTTTGAAAAATTCCAGTCAAATTGAAAAACGGATGTCACCATTTGATTTAGCTTTAAAAAATGATGAAAAAACATGTGCCACACTAAGGGTTCTCCGAAATCTAATTTTTGTGCAATTGTGGAGTTGCGCAACTTAGAGCATTCAAAAAGCCAGGTTGCGCGCAATAAAACAAATCGATGTGGGTATGAATTTTTCATGAAATTTGACGTAGAATCCGAATCTGTAATAAAAAAGGGGGGTTCCATTTGAAAAAATGAAGTTAGTGTCAATTGCGCACGATTGCGCGCAACGTTTTTGCGCAAAAGTATTTTTCCTGAGATCCTCACAAAAAATCACGAAGAATTGCGTTGGTCGGAATTTTTTACGCTGTATTTTGCGAAAATGAAGGGGGGTGTAACCTTTTCGTGAAACACCCTGTATATGTATACATATCATTTGTGGAAAAACTTTAGGGATCGTTTCAGAATGTTCCAAAACGGATATCAATGAAACATTTTTTCGAAAAAGTCCATCCTAAAAATTTTGAGGCCATTGCAATAGCTCAATTTTCCTTGAGAATTCGCTAAAACTATCTAAAAGAAATTGAAACACCATTGTTCCATACCTACAACTGAAAGATTTCTTTGAAAATTCGCTCATTAATTCATGCTGCATGAATGGACTTTTTTTCAGAGCTCAGGACCTTTTTATCAATATTTACGGCTTTTAGCTACTTTCGACCTAATATCAAAGTTACTGTTTACGTACTGTCATGTCCTAACCATTAGCAAATGTGCAACAACAATATGTAGCATCCATCTGTAGCTGAAATAGCATCCATGCTTATCATTATTCATGCAGTTCAATTCAAGTCGACTGTTATTACTCATGTTTTCATTAAAACGTTTTCTAAAGTTGTTTAACGCGTGTTTATTCAACACAACAAGTTGGCGACGAGTTGAAAAAAAAGTTGTGAAGTCGACAGCGGTGAGTTCGTTCCAAATTAAATATTTGATGCATGAACGTCCAATCTTGCCGGGTCCCGCCATCCCATATTCAACCTGTTGACGTATTTTGTTTCGACACCCCGTTTATACCTCAAATTTTACCAAAATGGATGGGGAACAATTCAAATTGTTTATGGCGGAATTTTCAAATCAACAAAAAGCATTGATCAACATGATGGAAAGAGTTGCTACGCCCGTTCAACCTTCAACATCCTCGAAATCTAGTACAAGTTCCACATCAAGTTCAAAAACCGCAAACCTTGCTCTAATCCAGCCTTTTGAAAACTTCGATTCGACCAAAGAACCTTTCAAATATTACAAACAAAGGTTTGAAAACTATTTAAAATTGAAAAATATCTGGTCCAGTAAAGTACAATGTGCTCAGTTACTTCTAAATTCGGTGGGTTTGTCACATTATAACACCTTGGCAGCCCTTGTCGCACCTACCATTCCGACAGATCTTCAATATGATGAGCTAATTACTGTTTTCGAAACCCACCTGTGCCCTCAACGTAATATTATGGTAGCTCAACATCAATTTTTATCTACCTATCAGCAGGAAACTCAATCAGTTGCTGACTATATTACTGCCCTTCGACGAATGGCCATTGATTGTGATTTCAAATCGCCTTGCGAATGTAATCAATCTATTGTCAACATCTTCCTGCGCGCTCAATTCGTTCGTGGGTTACGCGACAATTCGATTCGTGAACAAATACTGCAATCGGATGAGAAAGATTTCGATGCAATTGTGAGAAAGGCACTTGCGCTTGAGGCGTCTAAAGCGGACAGTCGGGAAATCTCTCAACAAAAACCCAATGCTTCAAATCAAGATGTCAACAAGATTTCTCGTACTCGTTCATCCTCTCGAAATTCAAATTCCCATAAAAGCGACTATCGTTCACATTCCAGTTCTCGGAGCAGTCAACAATCAAAATCGTATTCTAAAATGGATTTTGCCAAATTGGGACTACAAGATCTATGTATCCGGTGTGGTCGTGACAACCATGTCTCTAAGGATTGTACGATTGACCCTAACAAATTGAAATGCACTTTTTGCTCAAAAATCGGTCACATCAAAAGTGTCTGTATCAAAGCAATTCTCGACTCTAGGAAAAATTCACGAAATAAATCTACACATCAAATTGAAAATGATGACTATTCGAGTGATGATGCTTTTAGTCCATACAGTGTCGGTCAGATCATTGACATTTTTCAACACAAAAAGTTTTCAATCTCCGATCTCGAAAAATACTTCGTTACTGTTGAACTGGAAGGTCAGTACCAGAAATTCGAAGTTGATAGTGGCGCTGGATTTTCATTTGTACCCAGGGATCAATTTAACAACCTCAAAATTTCTGCCCCTCTTCAAAAGTCTACTGTAGCTTTTCGCTCATACACTGGTGATGTCTTCCGACCTGATGGTTTTGTCAATGTCAATGTTAGTTACAATGGGAGGACATCAACTGAGCAACTGTATGTTGTGCCAGAAAATTATGACGCACTATTGGGACGAATTTGGATCCGTCATTTGGGAATCAACCTTCAAGATATTGATTCAAAATTTGCAACAAAGTCTAAAATCCTTCAAATTCAACCCCTTGACACAATGGAAGCTGTTGTTTCGAAATTCCCTGACATTTTCAAGGAAACAGTAGGGTGTGTCCCAGGTGTCACTGTGTCACTGCGCCTTCGTGACAACGCCAGGCCAACCTTTTTCAGGGAAAGAGAGGTACCCTATGCACTCAGGGATAAAGTGGATAAGGAATTGGATGACCTTGAAGCCCAAGGTATCATTTCAAAAGTGACTACCAGTGACTGGGGATCTCCCCTAGTCGTCATTCCAAAGGCAGACGGAAACGTACGTCTTTGTGTCGATTATAAAATTGGAGTTAATTCTCAATTGGTTAATTCGAGCCATCCAATTAGGAAGATTGACGAAATCTTAAACAGCCTGCGAAATTCAAAATTTTTTTGCCGTCTCGACTTGTATAAAGCATACCTTCATATACAAGTGGATAAGGAAAGTAGTCAAATCCAAACTCTGACAACCCACAGAGGCACTTACGCTATGAATCGACTTTCATTCGGAATTAAAATTGCACCTAGTGAATTCAACAGAATAATCGACCAAATTCTCAGTGGGTTGCCCAAAACATTGTCATATTTTGATGACATTTTGGTACATGGAGCCACTAGACAAGAATGTCAAGAAAATTTAGTATTATGCCTTCAAAGACTTCAAAAATATGATCTCCACTTGAACAAAAAGAAGTGTTCTCTATTTCAAACCAAAATCGAATATTTGGGTCATGTAGTGGAACACAATAAAATCTCAAAAAGTCCAGATAAGATTGAGGCAATAGTCAATATGCCTAGACCATCAAATCAAGAAGAAGTACGTAGGTTCTTGGGTATGAGTACTTATTACTCGAGATTTATTCCAAACCTATCGGCTATCACTTTTCCACTACGAGAGCTATTGAAGAAAAATTTTAAATTCAAGTGGACGGTAAAGTGTGAAGCAGCATTTCTCAAATTGAAGAATGAAATAACAAGTGATCGCACACTAACACCATATGATCCATCCCTCCCTATCATTCTTGCATGTGACGCAAGTCCTTTTGGAATAGCTGGTGTCCTTTCACACGTCATCAATGATCAAGAGAGACCTATTGCATTCGCATCCAGGTCATTGACTCCTGCAGAACGCAACTACTCTCAACTTGATAGAGAGGCTCTCTCTATAGTGTATTCTGTTGATCATTTTTTCAACTATTTATATGGACGACATTTCAAATTATTTACTGATAACAAACCTCTGACTCGCATTTTTCATCAACATGCCAAAATACCACCGATGACATCAGGTCGCCTGTTGAGATATGCCACGTTCCTATCTGCTTTTGATTATGAAGTAGTCTTCAAAGATGGACATCTCAACATCAACGCAGACTGTCTGTCACGAGCACCAGTGTCTCAAAAGCTACCATCAAGTGACATGTCAATCAACTCTGAAGTTCAAAGAGTGTGCATGGCGTCAATAAACCACATTTCCACTGAAATTCTCAATGCTGAGTCAATCCAAAAGCGACTGCAACTGATGAACATCTTCAGAAAATCATCAGTGAAATGGAAACAAGCCCTGATCTATCTTATGAGTATACCCTTGACAGCGGCATTCTTTTCAAAGGCCAGCGAGTGGTTGTGCCAAAAGTTTTACAGAAATCTGTGTTAGATGAACTTCATCGAACTCACATTGGTATAACCAAAATGAAACAACTCGGAAGACGCTATGTTTACTGGCAGGGAATAGACAAGGACATCGACCGTCTGTCAAGATCATGTGAACCATGTGCAAAGATGAAATCCAGTCCTCCAAAAGCTCCATTGCATCCGTGGGATGAGCCGAAGCAGAACTGGGATCGAATCCATTGTGACTATGCTGGGCCGTTCCAGGAAAACTTCTTTCTCATAGTGGTGGACGCAAAATCTCGATGGGCTGAGGTTAAAATCACCAGAAATGCTCCAACATCGTCCTCAACTATTGAAATGTTGAAGGACATTTTTGCAAGTCATGGTTTCCCTAGTGTTATGGTATCTGATAATGCTTCAATTTTTGTCAGCGAACAATTCAAACACTTCTGTTCCGCAAATGGAATTTTTCAAAAACTGATAGCTCCTGGACATCCCTCAACTAACGGTTTGGCCGAGAGAAATGTGCAGACCTTGAAACGAAGATTAAGTGCGATGAGTGATGATCCAGCGCCTCTCCATGCTAAGGTCCGTGAGATACTCTTCAGATATCGAGCGACGCCACTCATTTGCAACAAAACACCTGCTCAACTCTACCTTCAGCGTGATTTCCGCTGCCAGCTGGACGCTTTGAGACCAATAAAACATTCCAAGAATGCTGATCATCCTACTGGGGTCAGACAACTGAGCGTGGGAGATAGAGTACAAACTCGTTACTATACCAACAACAAATCCACTTGGAAGTTCGGCACTGTAGTCCAGAAGTTTGGTAAACTACACTACCAAATTGAAATTGATAATGAAGAGGGTACCATCAAACGCCACATTGACCAGTTGCACAGAACAGAGGTTCCAAGGAAATCAGTAACATTCGCTCCAAGTAGCATCAGTCACGAGTCAAGCAGTACTGATCAGCCAGTTTTACCCTTACTTGATTTTATGCCACAAATTGAACCAGAACTGGATCAGCCACAAATTGAACCAGAACTGGATCAGCAACAGACTGAACAAGAACCTCAAGTTGAACAGCCAGTTCAACCTCAACTACGACGATCATCCCGTCCTCGAAATGTACCTTCGTTCTTACGTGATTACGTTTGTTAAAAATAGTTTGTTTTGACTTGTTCTAAATTAGCGTGGGAGAATTGTCATGTCCTAACCATTAGCAAATGTGCAACAACAACATGTAGCATCCATCTGTAGCTGAAATAGCATCCATGCTTATCATTATTCATGCCGTTCAATTCAAGTCGACTGTTATTACTCATGTTTTCATTAAAACGTTTTCTAAAGTTGTTTAACGCGTGTTTATTCAACACAACACGTACCTTAATTCATAGACTTGTGTTAATGGTATTTAGTTATTACGAACGCCCCTACTCAGTCTAAACAAGAGACATCATCTAACAGAACAAATGAATGGATATGTACAGTCCTGAGGATAGTAGAACTGTGTAGTGCGCTGTTGCCAATTCTCTACTGCCATGGCGGCCTTGAATGACCACATGGAGTTCTAAATGACGAATATCATCGCATAAAATTGACCTTGATGATTTGAATAGCATGATGATGCCCTGGTTACGGAAGTTTTTGCTCGATCAAAGTATATATTTATTCACATTCTAGTCAAAGGAGATGGTGCATAGAAATTGTGTACAGCCTATAACCTGCCTAGGTACTTGATGAGTTCTCTTGTGAACTACGTGAATCATCCAAGACTCATAGAACACAAAGAATAATTTTCCAGTGTGAATAGCAAGTAGGTTGTGTCGTATTATTAGAGAGTTACAGCGGGCCAAGATACGTACAAAAATGCAACTCACGTCGAAAATGCGAGCCTCGCGCATGGCAGATAACCTACTAGGTCAACTCCTTGTTGTTGTGGCTGAGCTAATGGCCGCCGTCAATCAGCTGATCATTCTGTTTCTTTCATTTTGAAGAGTTCCGGTGAATCTTTTGTAAGTTCTTTATCTTCGGGGTTGTGGTAAAATGAATTGAAATTTAAGAATTGCTCATTTATACATTTCGCTTGAAGTGAATATTGCTCCCTTATACATTTCGGACTGTTGCGGCAACTGAAGTGTGGATGGCGGATGTTTGATCTCGATGACATCAGTTGGACGATTGATCTGATCGACCGATTCTTCCCCATTGAAGGCAAGTTTCCTCTACCTTTTTGACCGATTTCGTATTTATTTTACTTCGAAAAGGTAATATTGGAATGTAATACGAAAAGAATGATTAGTCCGAGGTCGATCATAAACTACTAATCTCGTTGAATTCAGTTGTCTGTCATCTACTCCTCAGACAAGGGGATGGACTGAAATGCACGATTAGGTGTTCACATTCATTTTGTATTTATTTATTTATACTTTTATTATTTTGGGTAATAAACGAGCGTACTTCATTGGTTTCCATATATTTTCTTTCCTGTTTTCCTTTATCGGTTCAACGAAAACAAAAACCGCGGATTGAGTTGACGTTACCTATGGAGTGTTGAAAAATCTAAAGAAACGTCAGCAGCCCCAGCAGCTTCTCACGTCTGGACGGTTCCAAATGTTGCTGTAACTCTCTAATGTTGGGTCGTACTCACCTGGGCGAGAGATCGATGTGGTTGATGCCAGCTCCCATAAGGTGGTACATCTCCAACGTCACAGCCGCTGTGTAAGACGTCACCGACCCCAACAGCGAAGTTGACCCACACATTGCATAGAATGACACAGAGCCGACGCACAAAGCTGCAACAGATTCCTGGCAGCTCAGTCAATTGCAAGAGTTACACAGGATGAGCCGAAACAGATGGTGCAGTTTCAAAGGGCGATTGAAAACAAAGGGCACAACTTAGAAGAATGCGGTTTATTTTATTTGACTCCACACATCACCCCATTTTGATAACTTCGGTCCTAAAAATTACGTCAGGAAGGTGGGCGCCCTCAGCACTGATACATCGACGAAGGCCACTTGGCGAACTTTTTTTAGTTCGGATGAAGCCCACTTCCATCCCTCTGGAGCGGTTAACAGACAAAATTTCCACTATTGGTGTAGCCACAACCCAAGGGAAATTCACGAGAGACCTATTCACTCCCCGAAAGTCACGGTCTGGTGTGCCGTTTCCAAATTTGGGGTGATTGTGCCTTATTATTTTGAGGAGGGCGGAAGAACTGTTACTGTCAACTCTTAGCGTTCATTTTTTGAACCCGAATTGGACCAGTTGCCTGAAGAAGAGGATCTGGGGGATGCAGCCCACACAGCACAAATCTCGAGTGAAACTGCAGCAGATGTTTCCTGGTCGCCTTGTCTCTCTCAGGGGAGATGTGGGGTGGCTGGCGAGATCACCAGATTTAAGCGTGTGCGATTCTTTCCTATGGGACTACTATTTGGTTTCAAGGAGAGCCGATCCAACCTGGATTACGCAACCCCCTCCATCTGCAAGCAGATAGGTGGAACCCCGAAAACCCTAGGAGGGTGATTGAGGGAGTGGAAGGAACTCACCACCCGAGAGCCCCAGGGGAGCTAGTCATGACTATCAGCTCCTCTGGGTACCTGTTTGTATTAACACCACAGGTTAGGCCGAACCTCCTAGCTAAGGTTCTACCAACTAGACAGGTTGGTGCCCGAGTTCATAACAGAACTCACAAGCCAAGAGACATCTTCAGGGGGCTAGCCCTTGAGGAGGCCATCTCTCCCCTTGTAGCCTTCTTGGTACAAGCCCATGAAGTAGGGTTTGCTCAACCACGACCAACACAAATTCAACCTCAACTGAGGGGCAGGCAGATGATGCTTTGACCGAGGTCGGTGCATCTGTGGCCTGGGGCCCCCTCGCCCGTGGTACTGGTAATTGAGATGAGTACGGCACTACTGCTATCCCCGGAAGCCCGACCAGGTAACAGGCCCAGAAGCAGAGAATTTGTACCTGCTCCCTAACTGCTCTACTCCTGCCAGAGGCATATGCCGGAGCCCTAACATCAAGGGGGTACAGGAGAGGGAGGCATGATGCGCAGCGGTACCCATAAATTTCCTATGGGACTACTTGAAAGAAAAGGTTTTCAAACATCGGCCCCACATTATGCGAGACCTCAAGACACGAAACAGGGAAGAAATTGCCGCGATTCCCATCGAAATGTGCCAGAGAGCAATTGAAAACTTCAAAAATCGCCTTCATCGCTGTATCAGTGCTGAGAGCGCCCACCTTCCTGACGTAATTTTTAGGACCTAAGTTATCAAAATGGGGTGATGTGTGGAGTCAAATAAAACAAACCGCATTCTTCCAAGTTGTGTAGTTTGTTTATAATCGCCCTTTGAAACTGCTCCATCTGTTTTGGTCCACCCTGTACAGCATAGTAGTCAACGCATTGCAGCTAATGTCAAACTCTCTCCAAACGCTCTCAACTCTCCCTTCAACAAACCCGTTGATAACAGAGAACAAAATTGAGGATGAAACTTCAAACTCAATATTATAACACATATAAAAAAGTCTGCCAAGTGGGTGTGGCACATAGCTTCCTCGTATCCATAACCCGATTATATAGATGATCCGATGCGTAGTAGTTAATCTCAAAACACCAATCTCTAAGTACCTTTCACTACCCTCATAGGGGACCATCTACACGCTAATCTGGACAATCCTAGAAAATTGCATCAAATTCGGATGAAAAATGTAAGTGAGTAGATGTATGTGATTGGATCAAAAAAATGCTTAGCCTCGGCTGGGATTCGAACCCGGGACCCCTGGGGGACAGTTCTATGCGCTACCTCTGACCTGTTGAGGCCTAGTGTGCAATGAATAGAATTTGAGATTCTAACAGGGGACCATCCCTCTATGAATGAATCCCTCTATGAAAAACCATTCTCTATGATTTTCATAGGGGACCATCTAAACACTACTCAGTAACATCCCTGGAAATTTCATTGAAATCGGATGGAAAATGTAGAAGTTACGGCTGTTACAAGGAATTCACGTTTGCGCAGGCGCAGCGGCTACTATCAGTCCGGGGGTGGTGATTTTCATAGGGGACAATCTACAACCTAATCCGCATAATCCCTGAAAATTACATCGAAATCGGGTACAAAATGTGGAAGTTATGGCCGTTACAAGGAATTCACGTTTGCGCAGGCGCTGTCGCTTCTATCAGTCCGGGGATGATGATTTTCATAGGGGACCGTCAACACACCAACCCGCACAATCCCTGAAATTTCATAGAAATCGGACAATAACTTCGTATAGTTATGCGCGTTACAAGGAATTCATGACAGACACACAAACATGGAACCAAAATTGTTCAGAAAGGTTTAAAACGCAAAATGCGAGTGAAAATTTTGATTTTGGAGAACTTTTTTTTCGTCCTTGAAAAGTGAAAACAAAGCTTCCGCTACCTTGGTAGACTCGGAAGCAATAATAGGCACGCAATGTAAAAGGTTTGTTCTTACATCAACCACATAAAGCGACTGGCGCATGCTCAACTGCGTTGGACAACTGTCCTATTCCATGTACTGCAAGAACTACAGTCTGACGAATCAAACCAACCGTTGTTCCAACAGGATGTTAGTAGTTGAACTGCGATCGAACAGAAGTTGATGGCTCTAAGGGCTTCTTCCGATAAGGAGACCTACCTTTCCCATGTGAAACCTCTCTCATAACCTGCTCATTCTAAAATTGATCTTTTGTCTTGTGTGTGGTAAACTTCGCACCACCTCCAAACCAATCAGGTTTTGTTTTTTGCTTCCGAGTCTACCAAGGTAGCGGAAGCTTTGTTTTCACTTTTCAAGGACGAAAAAAAAAAGTTCTCCAAAATCAAAATTTTCACTCGCGTTTTGAGTTTTAGACCTTTCTGAACAATTTTGGTTCCGTGTCTGTCTGTCTGTCATGAATTCCTTGTAACGCGCATAACTATACGAAGTTATTGTCCGATTTTGATGAAATTTTCAGGGATTGTGCGGGTTGGTGTGTAGACGGTCCCCTATGAAAATCATCATCCTCGGACGGATAGAAGCGACTGCGCATGCGCAAACGTGAATTCCTTGTAACGGCCATAACTTCTACATTTTCCATCCAATTTCAATGAAATTTCCAGGGATGTTACAAATTAGTATTTAGATGGTCCCCTATGAAAATCATCACCTTCCGACTGATAGTAGCCACTGCGCATGCGCCAACGTGAATTTCCTTGTAACGGCTATAACTTCCACATTCCCTACCTGATTTCGATGAAATTTTCAGGGATTACGCGGATTAGGTTGTAGATGGTCCCCTATGAAAATCATCACCCCCGGACTGATAGTAGCCGCTGCGCATGCGCAAACGTGAATTCCTTGTAACGGCCATAACTTCTACATTTTCCGTCCGATTTCAATGAAATTTTCAGGGATGTTACAGATTATTATTTAGATGGTCCTCTATGAAAATCACCACCTTCGGAATGACAGTAGCCACTGCGCATGCGCATACGTAAAATCCTTGTAACAGCCATAACATTTACATTTTTCATCCGAATTTGATGACATTTTCTAGTATTGACCAGATTAGCGTGTAGATGGTCCCCTATGAGGGTAGTGAAAGGTACTTAGAGGCTGGTGTTTTGAGATTATCTACTATGCATCGAATCATCTATATAATCGGGTTATGGATACGAGGAAGCTATGTGCCACACCCACTTGGCAGACGTTTTTTATATGGATCCACATGGAAATGAGCAAGAAATGAAGGAGAAGAAAGAAATCAGTATCAATACCAAAGATGATTCCTGCAACTGTTGAGGGGGAAATTAACGTTCTGTCTGACCTCTCTAGTCCACGGTGGTCAGTAGACATTCCATATTTGTAGGCGGTTCTGGACATACAGGAGATTTCCATACTATTAAAGACTCTCACCAAGCAAGTCGCACCACTTGCGGCAGGCTGTGGGATGAACAATTCTCGCCCGGATGAAGAGGCCGATCATCTGACTCACGGGGTAGCAACTCACCCAGACGAGCAAATGAGGAAGGGCGCTCATCAGTCCAGCCTGCAATAATTCCTCATTAAAACACCATATCGACTGGTAGAGCAAGTACTTACTGGTAGTACGACTGTATTTGTGAGTGTTGCATCATACAAATTAACTTCCCTCGACCGGGGATCAGTCTCCAGACTCATATTTATAATCCTGAGTCGGGCTTGCTACCACTTGAGCGTAGAAAGTGAATGGATAGAGGGATACGAAGAGATAACTGATCAGAATATCTCTCCTTCATTAAGGAAATCTATCAACATCATCTACCTACATCTTTCTCGTACATCAATACGTATAACGTACAACGTCTATCTCTTCAATCAACCAAATTCATAATTTTTTCAACTATGCGTAATTCCATAATTATTACCATTAGCCTATAATTTGTATCAAGTTTTATCCTCCAATTCATAGGGGGCCATCCTCCAATTCTTTGGAATAGGTGGCCATTTAAGGGGGTCCCATATGATATTGGAAGAAGGTCCTCTATAAAATTGAAGGATGGCCCCCCTATGAATAATGAAGGATAAAACTCAATATGTATAATAAATTATGAAATTGGTTGAAAAAATTATGAATTATACTGGAAAACGCTATATTGAAATCATAGTTAGCTTGATACTTCTTCTTAAAACTATGATTTCAATAATACATGCCCATTCACTTTTTAATTAGGGTAAATTTGCTAAAGTTTGAGGCCACTCTTAAGGTTGAATAATTATCAACTTAAAATTGAATTAATTTGTATAATAATAATTAAGTAATTAAAAAAATAGGTAAATTTTTCCAAAATAGATAAATTTTTGTGTTCAGGCCCTGTTTTGAGCCTTTCACTCGCAAAACTACTCATTCTAGAAAGAAATAATGAAAGAGGAATCAGCTTCAATCTGAAGTCTAAATCGTAGGGTTCCTGCAGGTGTAATGGGCCGCCACTCAGGTCAGCGGTTCCTGCAGCATCCACCCACTCCGTGGATAAATCAGCTGACAAATCCGACACATCGGCCGATAAGCCGAAGAGAGGGGCTTCCATACAACCCGCCGAGCATGGAGGAAGATGCGACCAGGGGCCGGGTAGGTGGCAGCACCGAACGGAGGGGGACGAGGCACTAACGGAGTGGGGTAGCACACGGGGAGGGGCGGACGACCGTTGCGACGCCATCCCACAGAGTCAGTCGTGTCTTGATCGAGCGCCTCACAACAACCCTTTGCAAATTTAGAGCCCACACCCATGATACTGTGATCCGAAGCTGTGTGATCCGGAGCAGTGATCGAGAACAAGTGATAGAAAGTGATAGAGAACTTTGTTGAAGAATATTAGAGCCCACCTTTTTAACGAACATTGAACATTTGGCAACTCGACCCCGTTATACCAAGGCATCTGGATCACGATACGCCCTACCAGTTGAGCTTGGAACGAAGGACTCGAGGACCTCTGCATTCCAACGGACCACCATACGACGCCACGCTTCTACCCCGTCTATACCGGTAAAAAAAGATTGTAAATCTTTTATTTCTTCTTTAGTAAAATCGCATTGTATATAGAAACTCCTCCTAGGTATTGTTCCTTTTTCTAGTATTAATAATTGTGAAAGCTACAAACATATATTTTCTCTATTGACGCCATCATTTGGAGGTACCCCATCTGGGCCCTCGGCAATAAAGGGTATCTTATTCCCTCATTCTTTCAATATTTTCACAGATCTCTTAGGAGTAGAAATAACGTACTTATTTCAACATTTATTAAGAGTTTTATTGTACGAAGTACATTTTTGTTTGAGAAATATTCACTATTCTGTCTACACCAAAAATAGACAATTCTCGTTCGGTAAATTTAAACCTTGTAGTTTATGTTCTGACTTACCTGATCAATTTCCTGGTGCTTGGTAAAACAAAGGTAGATATAACTAGGGAAATAGAATCAACTTACCTTATTCGAGTCTTGCTGAACTGCGTAGATATATCAAGGGTTATCCTAGGAATATTCTACTTACCTGAAGAAGTCCAATTCTTGAAGAGTACCTGAAACAAAAGATAGATAGTTAACATTGAAAGAAAGCAATAACTAGGTTCAATAATTCACAAACTAAGGGAAAAATACTTACCTCACGAAGGTCTAGGTGAAACGGGGGGCCATTTTTCGGTGATTCCAAGGAACACCTAGTCAACGACTCCGACGCCACACCCAGCCGACGAGAACCATAGATCTTCACCACGGTAAGTGGATCCAACTAACCTAGTCATAAAGCGCAAGGAAAAGTAATCGTTAGATTTTCATAAAATTACAATCCATCGGCCACGTAGGAAAATCTGGCCATTACAAATGGTGGCATACGGTGGGATTTAGGTAAGCTTCGGTTACCACGAACCCTCAGTTCACCTTGCGCTTGACTAGCGAGAAACCGCCCAGGAGATTGATCAGAGTTATTTGCTTGATTATTTGCTTAATTGAAATTGTCTAACTTGTACACAAAGGAAACACGATCGTAAAATATTGTTTTTCTGTAAAAGCAAGAAATACGGCCGTGGAAATAAAACCACTCTTGAGAGAGGAACAGAGTGTGAGAGCGAGCGAGCGAGATCAGGTTGTTCCGGTATCATTTCCACGTGGTGGGTTTTGGGTCGGTCATCACGTTCCGGATCCTCACCACCTTGAGCGTTCCGGACGGTTTTCTGTTGGCTCTGAGTGTTCTGGACATTTCGTCGAGAAACAAGTCTCGGGCGGGTCATTAGGTTTAGGGATAACGATCCGAAACTGTTCTGAAAAGAACTGTTCCGGGTCCGAAACACCAGCCTTCGTTCCCGAGTCAGAACACAGGCAGGAGTAGCAGTTCCGAGACAAGTGATCCGAAGCGATAACACGTTCCGGAGTCACTGTTCCCGAATCAAGGGAACGTTTCGGAGTAACCGCCCACAAATTCGAATCCTGAAACACCGGTGTCGAAACAGGTGGTTTCGAAGCGATAACACGTTCCGAACCACTGTTCCCGAATCAAGGGAACGTTTCGAAACAGCCGTTCTCGAAACGCGAACAAGCATTGAACGCTCGTTCCCGAATCAGAACCGAAACCCTGAACAACGACATTGATTCGAAACCCACTGTTCCGAATCAGAGGATCGTTGCGGAACCTTCGTTCCATACGCAGGCATCCGAATCGACTGTGACAAAAGTGCAAGTTCTCTTGTTAATTTTTTACTTTCAACGTATTTCCGTGACCAAACTGACCTCGCGATTATTCAAGATGAGCGACGACGAGGGTGCCACGTCCATTTCACAAGAAATGATGGAGGCTGTAACCGCCGCGATGGCAGAAATGGGCAACTTCTTCGCCTCGCAGAAGAAAACCCCGAAGTCTGAGGAACCAGGAGCTGGATTGCCGCGTTCACTTTTTCTGGAGGTGGACATCTGGAACCCCGATGAAGCTGGAAGCGTCTCCGCCCAACAGTTTTTCTCGGAAGTGGACCAAGCGACAGTCACACTGACTCAGGAACAAAGAGTACAGTTCTTGAGGGCTCGACTGAAGGGAGGGGTAAAACGATTTCTGCCCGAAGCCACCGGCGATTACCCATACGATCGTCTGAAAAACAAGATCCTTCGCTGGTACGGAAGAGAGAATCCCGAACAAGCCAACATAAAACTATGGACCACGAAGAGGCAGGCGGGAGAATCACTCCGAAAGTACGCCGAGCGACTGCTAGCGCTAGCCTCATGCGCGGTGGAGGCAGAAGAAACCATTCCCGCGGACCAGAGATCCGAATGGATCCAACAAAAGGCTCTGCGAGCTTTCGTTCGTGGGGTGGAAAAGGACATTAGCTTGTTCCTCCGAGGAGGAACCATAGACACACTGGAGGAGGCGGTCGAGAGAGCTGAGGAGTGGGAGGAGACTGACCGGGAGAACCGCGAGCCAGAACTTCGATGGGATGTGGCCGGAATCACAAATCAAGAGCCCAAAAAGTGCTACGGATGCGGAGAGGTAGGGCACTTCGCGGCCAAATGCCCAAATCGAAATAGCCCGAATGGAAACCGGACGCCGCCGCAAGCTACGACATACGGGGGAGGACCATCGCGGAAGTCACCATTTTGGCGACCCTCATCCCCAAAACCGCGTCACCCTTGCTATTTTTGTGGGGAGTTGAGTCATTTCTCGGCCAGTTGCCCTCACGGAATAGCGGACGGCGATTTCTGCGATTTTTGCGGCGCTAAGGAGCACACTGAGGCTGAATGCTTCAGGAGAAAGAGGGTGTTGGCAAACGCACCCTACCGAACAAAGACTTCCGCGCCAGCTGCGGCCATCCTTCCACCAACACAGAACGAACCAGAGGAGGAGATAAGAGGCGACGAATTGGTGGCTTTCCAGACGACCGTGGCCTTCGTGACCAGACCAATGATCTCCGTGCCTGTGAAGCTGGAGAATACGAGTCGACGAATGGTACTGGACACGGGTGCCGCTGTGTCAGCCCTGTCTGAACCCATCCCTGGAGTGGACCTCCAACCGACTACGGCCGAGTTGTGGGGAGCGGATGGCCAGCTGCTACCGCTCCGTGGGGTCCAGAGGGCTACTGTGTCAATTGGACCGGTCAAGGCCACCCACGATTTCTATGTTTTCAGCCGATCGGACTCAGGCCTAAACTTATTGGGATTGGATTTGCTACGTAAGTTCCCAATTAGTATCCGAACAGATACTGGCGCAGTCGAAATGAGCCATCCTGGAACCGGCGAAATCCTGGTTGTAGGAGCACTGATCCGAGATCCCAATACCTTGCAAAACTTGGAAAAGCTATCAACTGGACTACGGGCAGAGAGAGTCGAGGATACGCTTCAACGTAATCTAGGGAACCCCACTGTCGGGACTCCAAGAGAGCACGGACCCGGTGATTCCTCCGGGAACAAAGAACCCTGGATCACGAATGACCGGGAGTGCCTCCCAGCCAAGGACTTGGGAAGGACCGTAATCCCAGATGAGCCACAGCAGTTGATACGCGAACCGGTCGAACATCGGGAGGAATCGAAATCGAGAAACCTCGGGGAGAGCTGGAAAGAGGAGGATCGCCCATCCGGTGAACCGGGAAAGGACGGACGCGCGCTCCCGGTTTCTTGTGAGATCGACTCCGGGAAGGAAATGCCGGTCGCGGGAGATCCCTACCGCGTACCTCACATTGCACCGGACCGCGTGGAGGAACCGCTTCGTGAGATGAACTTGGCCAACGACAATCGTGACATAAGGGATTCAACGGGACGGGTGATACAACATCACTCGAGACAGATGGGGCCCGTTTCCACTCAGGAAGGGACGGGTGAGGCCGCCGCAGTGGATCCAATAGACAGGATCGTCGACGACTCGGCCTCCATCGGGGAAGACGCCCCAGAAATGAGGGCTGCCAACCGCGAGGATTGGTCAACCATGGAGGACGAGGGAATCCCCCTCGAACCGTGCCCATACTCGGTACGGGATCAGTTAAGGGAGCAGCCATTGGATGAGGGTACTCGAGAGGATGACTGGGCTGAAGAACAAGAGGCGTACCCTGTATCCTCCAACCCAGAATACGACTGGCGTCGACGAAGAAGGGCAGAACCGCCCAGCCGCACTTTGGAGTGAACCAGGAGCTGGAGGAGGGAGAACGTGCCTGTAAATAGAAAGTTGTGTTGTTGATGTTATAAAATAGTTAAATGTTAATGAAAAAAAAAAGAAAAAAAAAAAAATTTTTATAAGAATGAATATATATATGTAAAGAAATAAATAAAGGAACTTACCTGACGAAGAAGCGATGGTTGGTTTTCCGATACCTGTGACCCAAAGTGAGACGGGAGCCCCGGGGAGACTTAACCGGATCGGATTAGGAAGGGGACAGGGTTGTCTGGGTGTGATTGGCCGTCTCTAGCTCACAGAGTCCATTTCCTAAATGGACATTCTGAGGAAAGAAACGGGGAAGGGAGCCTGGAACAACCTGAAAGCAAGAGAGAGAGAGAGAGAGGGTAGAGGGAAAGAAATAGTCCACGAGTGGCGAACCAAGTGGTGACCACGGCCATATTTTTTGTTACAGGAGGAGTAGTGGGAGTTGGATTGCCATGGCCTCACCACAGCAAGTAGGAAACACCGTAGGGGTAGCAACGAGCGCGGAAGAACAACGGGGGCGAACATTGGAAACAATAGCCATTATAGGGGGCACAGCGGACTTGTTCGAGGAGATGCCGGAACAATTGGCTATCATCACTGGATGCATGGCACAGCTAGCGGAGGGCTTACGCACCAACATTTCCAGGATGGATCAGATTAACCGGGCACTAACCAGGGACGTGGCGACGTTGCGATACCAGACTCGGGCGCGGCAGGATCATTCCGAGACGGACAGTGATCATGGGGAGCCATGTGAACCAGACACCTCACGCCGATCAGATATGCAGGTGCGACCTGTGATTGCCACGCCAGAACCACCGGAGTCGGCACACAGAATCGGAGACGAGCCAGTGGATCGAGATGAACGGTACCCTGAGAGGGCGGTCCCACCATACCCGCCGCTCTCGCCAGCGCCGCCGCCGACACTTCGGGGGTCCGTACCAGAGTTGAAGTTGTGTGCCTGCTCTATCTGCGACTGGAACCGGCTGATGGCAAGATGCAAGAAGCACCAGATGGATCATCCTGATCATCCAATGCCCGGCGAGCTCAGGGAACACGAGGGGATGAGACCCAAGGGCTGTACCAGGTGTGAGAGGTGGAGATGCGAGAGAGCGTTGCCGGAATCTCGCCCAGATGTGCCGTTGCCGTCGCCACCCGTTACCACCGAAGGCAGAAGAAAAGCCGATGAGGGCATCGGCCTCCACGGAAGGGAAGAGTGTAATGGGCCGCCACTCAGGTCAGCGGTTCCTGCAGCATCCACCCACTCCGTGGATAAATCAGCTGACAAATCCGACACATCGGCCGATAAGCCGAAGAGAGGGGCTTCCATACAACCCGCCGAGCATGGAGGAAGATGCGACCAGGGGCCGGGTAGGTGGCAGCACCGAACGGAGGGGGACGAGGCACTAACGGAGTGGGGTAGCACACGGGGAGGGGCGGACGACCGTTGCGACGCCATCCCACAGAGTCAGTCGTGTCTTGATCGAGCGCCTCACAACAACCCTTTGCAAATTTAGAGCCCACACCCATGATACTGTGATCCGAAGCTGTGTGATCCGGAGCAGTGATCGAGAACAAGTGATAGAAAGTGATAGAGAACTTTGTTGAAGAATATTAGAGCCCACCTTTTTAACGAACATTGAACATTTGGCAACTCGACCCCGTTATACCAAGGCATCTGGATCACGATACGCCCTACCAGTTGAGCTTGGAACGAAGGACTCGAGGACCTCTGCATTCCAACGGACCACCATACGACGCCACGCTTCTACCCCGTCTATACCGGTAAAAAAAGATTGTAAATCTTTTATTTCTTCTTTAGTAAAATCGCATTGTATATAGAAACTCCTCCTAGGTATTGTTCCTTTTTCTAGTATTAATAATTGTGAAAGCTACAAACATATATTTTCTCTATTGACGCCATCATTTGGAGGTACCCCATCTGGGCCCTCGGCAATAAAGGGTATCTTATTCCCTCATTCTTTCAATATTTTCACAGATCTCTTAGGAGTAGAAATAACGTACTTATTTCAACATTTATTAAGAGTTTTATTGTACGAAGTACATTTTTGTTTGAGAAATATTCACTATTCTGTCTACACCAAAAATAGACAATTCTCGTTCGGTAAATTTAAACCTTGTAGTTTATGTTCTGACTTACCTGATCAATTTCCTGGTGCTTGGTAAAACAAAGTAATATAAATATAAATATAACTATAACAAATATAACTAGGGAAATAGAATCAACTTACCTTATTCGAGTCTTGCTGAACTGCGTAGATATATCAAGGGTTATCCTAGGAATATTCTACTTACCTGAAGAAGTCCAATTCTTGAAGAGTACCTGAAACAAAAGATAGATAGTTAACATTGAAAGAAAGCAATAACTAGGTTCAATAATTCACAAACTAAGGGAAAAATACTTACCTCACGAAGGTCTAGGTGAAACGGGGGGCCATTTTTCGGTGATTCCAAGGAACACCTAGTCAACGACTCCGACGCCACACCCAGCCGACGAGAACCATAGATCTTCACCACGGTAAGTGGATCCAACTAACCTAGTCATAAAGCGCAAGGAAAAGTAATCGTTAGATTTTCATAAAATTACAATCCATCGGCCACGTAGGAAAATCTGGCCATTACACAGGCATCTTATTCATCTCTCTGCGATAAATGTGGAGTTGGATATTTTCCATGACGCATTTGGAACGTATAAAAGGCTTGGATCCGCGAGTTGAACCAGATGTGGACAAGGAAGCTAAGTAACGGCGTGAAAAGCGAATAACAATACCTGGAATTGTTATCTTATTAACATGGTTATACATCTTTCTGTTTAGACCAGTGATATCAATGTAACTAGGCATATTGCCTGTCATCATCATTACTATTATCATTGTGTATCATCATTATTATTATCCCAAAACTTGATGTTTATCATTCATGATTTTTTAAAAATCATTCTTGGAAAACTAAGAGGTGTGCTTCAGGTTTCAAATTCAAGGTGATCACATTTCCTTCTAATTCCTCTCTCTTTACTTCTTCTACATTGATTGCTTTGAAGCAGGTGCACCGTAATAATAATATTTTTTTTTTATTTGTAGCAGGCCTATGCAGGCAATACAAACGTCAACAAATAAATTAGTATAAATCGAATAACAAAATGTCAAATAATACACACATATTAAGCCAGACGGATCTCGAAATTTTAGAGTGCAATGTAAAAACATATTGTTTAGTAAAGCATGCATTCCAGGGGACGTCCCTTAGGATAAGCATTAGATATGAATATGAGCATTGGATAGATTAGCGGCGTGGGAGCCTTGAATTTGAAGAGCATTTTGAAAACCATGATCTACGATACCCAACATGCGAATTTGAGTCCCCCCCCCCCCCCCCCCCAACGCCACCAATGGTACCGGGCTGGCACCAAAGCGTAAATAAGTGGTAACATTGAACTTTCATCTGTTAGTTTTAGTAGGCAGTCCGTCGAAGTTCACATCCGTATTCAAGGTGAAACACACAAAAAAAAACACGAAATATGCGGTTTATGGTCTCCAGGCACCATGGTGGCACCACTATTAGTTCCATGGTGGCACAAAGAATAATTCATGAAAATCCGGAGGTGTAGTGAGATTTTTCCTCAATTTCAAAGCTTGGAGACAGTTAGTAAGCAGTAAAGGAACCCCCACTCGCCCCCTCCCTTTTTGATTTTAATACTCTGGTGAAATAATGTAGTACAACTCGGAAGTTATTTGAGTCACACAAAAACAGAAACACGCAAATCGGTTGGAAATTGAGGCCTGGGCAGAGTTTACAAGATTATGCCCGAAAACGCACGTTTTTTGAGCATCAACCCACCCTTTTCCCCCCCAAAAAAAGCAAAATTCGAAATTCCGGCGACGTAGTGCACAACTCGAACCGCGTCAACAAAAAAAGAACCAGGAAAATCGGTTGAGAACTAAGGCCTGTGCAGACGATGTGACGAGCTGTCACAACAAGTTATGTCCACACTGCCACCGGCCATCCCGAAGCTGAGGTTGAAGAAGGTGCTTCCATGCAGCGACGACAGCATGGAGGTTGAGGTCCAGACCAAACCACCAGGCGGCAGCACCAGACAGGCGAGCGCCGGGAAGTGACTGAGTGGGAGGGGATCCAGAGAGGGGGGCACGACTGGGGGTGACGCCATGACCAACCGCCAGTCGTGTCATGATCGAGCCACTCACAACAACCCTTTGTATTAGAGCCCACCCTTCAGTAAAAGCCGTGTTCCGGGTCACAGGAAACGGTGTGTCAGAACAGTTGAGAACATTGAGTTAGTGAAAAGTGATTTGCCAGTTGTAATTAGAGCCCACCCCGATTGAACATTCAGCAACAGCAGACGTGATCATTAGAGACTATTGGTGAACGATACGCCCTCCCGAAGTACTCTGGACAAAGAAGCTGGACAACCCTCCCAACCACACGGACCTCCCAACGGACTCTCTCTCTCATTCAAAGATATACCGGTAAACTTAAATCATTTGTAAATATTAGGTTTGTTCCAGCAGAGCCGACCGCGGTTAGCCCAAAAACCACAGCCTTATAGATCGCGGTTGTGTGACCATCACCGTGGTTCAACCACTGCTGGAACACTCAACAGCCAGTTGGTCGAAAATCGCGTTACTTCTGAGTATGTGTGACTTCAGGTTTCCATACCTGCTTATCATCACATAGGATGCATAATGAATAAAATACCTTTTCTCATTGCTGTAATCATTTAAAATTCCTAAAAACTGTTTCTTTGATGAGGATGGCAAAAAATATTGTACAGATCCAAAGCAAGCAAAGTAGAAGAGTAAAACCTTTCTACTCAATAAAAACATCAAATTTCTAGCTGATTGATGTTTTTATTGAATAGAAAGGTTTTACTTCATCCTCACTACCATGTATACGAATAATGCGTTGGTATTTTATGTACGAAAAACGAAGGTTTTCTTCGAAAAATCCACTTTCTAGCACTAGAATTATTCGGAAGTATCACCATTGGATTCAGCGTGAAAAATTACATAGGAAATGATACTAAACTCGTCAAGTCATCTTGAGATGGTGAGTGACCATACACCGCGATCTTTTGTAAAACACATTTTCTTGCATTCAAACTTGATTTACTCTTCCAATTTGAATTTAAAAAAGAAAACTTGATATACCGTTGGAAAGCTGACAATTTAAGCATATTTTTTCTGAAGAGCGCCCATCGAAATGGACAGGCGTTCAAAGTGAAAACTTCAATTTAAAAAGAATCATATTTCGAAAAAAATTGAAGTTTGCTTTTTGACTTGATTTTTTAGAAATGGTTAGAAATATTTTGGTTTTACATTAAGCAGCTTGGAAATTTAACGCTCTTCCCAACGATATCCTAAAATTTGAATTTGTTTGGTAAATAACAGGAATTATGGCAATTTTAATGACGTAAAGTCGAAAACGCGAAAAAAAAACTTCGAAGTGAAAAAAAGGCATTTTGAGTGAGTTAAGAAAAAATTGCCGGGAGACATTTTTTGTAGCAAATTACTTGTACAATCGATCCTTGAAGTTTGGTCCATCCAAATGGTAGACACCCTGTATAGGTATGATGTTATAGAAAAGTCACAATTTTAATGCAAATTTATCTTCACGAGGGCGTAAACAGATTTCAAGGTTTCCTTTGTGAGAGCGAGAAATTTGAGGACATTGGGTTGAAGCTTCACACGTTTCTGAAAAAAGTTCTTCCAACAGGAGGGTGAAAAAATCCATCTACTGTCTACTGTACCCATCTCTGATGACTATAAACTCTCAACCAAAACACCTTGGGAGGTCCTTCCACTGCGGAGTTCGTTTTGAAATGAGAAGGTTAAGGTAGAGGTTTCTTTAGTGTGAGGTTTCCAAATCTTGACCGCTCGCGACCGCACTCCTCAAAGCGGTCGGGTTTGGGTCGACCGTGGTCGACCGCGGTCGAGTTGCTGGAACAGTGGTTCAACCACAAAGTTGGGCAGATTGTCGTGCTGGAACAGTGGTTAGTCGTAATGCGCATGCGCCGGTCGACTGCTGTCGACCACGGTCGCCTTGCTGGAACAAACCTATTGCATTCGTTCCTCCTAGGCATTTGTTCCTACTTTTTCTTGTCATTGTCCATAGGACCTTTCGTTCGTAGGATCGAGTCATGTTCCGGGTCACCACGTGGCCACGGACTTGGAGGTTATCCCCCTCAGGGCCCTCAGATTTACATTCATTACTTGTTTTATTGAAAGGGTATCTTAGTCCCTAAGTACTGATTATTCTTTATTCCGACTTTATTGAACATTTACCTGAAAATTATACAAAGTTATATTTCGTTGCATAACTGTGGTTGTTATCACTCATACTCACCCGATCAATTTCCTGGTGAAAATTTGAAACAATTATTAGTAACTTACCTGAAAATACTTACCTGAAGAAGAGTAGTTGGAGTCGAAGTAGAGCCACCAAAGTACCTAAAGAGCTTAACTCACTTACCTTGGTCTTGCAGAATCTCGGAGAACCTGAAACAAAAGGACAAAGTTAATTTAATAATAAACATTCAAATTATTACACAATAACGGAAAAAGGTAATAGAGATATTCAAGAACATACTTACCAAAGCAGTAGTGACGAGAGTAGACATCTTTCGGTAATCTCTAAGGAGATACCTATTCGACGCTACCAACGCCATCCAGTTCCGACTCATCCCAGCTACCTGTAGAAATAACGGTAAGTGAAACCAAGTTCACCTAGTCATAAGCGCAGAGGCATTGTAGTGGTTAATTTTTCAAAAGCTAATCAAATTTCTCGGCCATTGCTGTGCATAAAAATTCACCATTACAACGACACAAGATTTTTCACACACACACACACAGACATACACCTAAGGTTTTTTTTTTTCGCGGATTCGGATTCAGAATGGTCTATGACGGATTAGTGTGAGATTATTTTTCTTCCTGTTGAGTGTTGTCCTGCTTCACCCCAGATCGATCGCATAAGGACGCCCAAGTCTTACTGTAGGACGTCCTAAAAACTGTGCAGGTTCGTAAAGTTCTAGTAGAACGAGCTCTCTTTTAACCACTATCTTGAAAGCTTTATAGGGTGGGTCTTTTGTCTCTGCGTTCAAACAGTTGAAGAGACGGCAACCCATCAGATGAGGGTTGGAGGTCATTGAGGAATTCAGCCTGGCACGGATCATGGCGGGATTTCGTGAAGTTGATTGAAGAACCAGAGGAAATGTAGTATCCTCACAAATTAATCATCATGAAGATATCAACAGAGCAAATCTATTAACTATTTGAACTTCTGTAATGGCGGATTTCTTCGTACAGCGATGGCCGAGAGATTTTATTGATTTGGAAATCTACCACTACAATGCCTATGCGCTTATGACTAGGAGTAGCTAGGTTCACTTACCGTGTTCGTTATGAGTAGCAGAGATGAGTCGGTACGAGATGGCGTTGGTAGCGTTGACTAGGTATCCCTCTGGGATCACCGAAAAATGCTTCACCTTCGTCAAGTTACTTTGGTAAGTATGCTTTATTTAAAACCTGTTTTATCTTTGCGTTATTGTGTGATAATTTGCATCTTACGGTAAAATAACTTCTACTTTTTGTTTCAGGTTCATCTAGATTCTGCAAGACCAAGGTAAGTGGTTTATACTCTCTTATGACTGCAATGACTCTACTTCGACTCCGATGACTCTTTTTCAGGTAAGTACTTTCAAGTAAGTATTTGATTATTGATTCTATTCTGCACCAGGAAATTGATCAGGTAAGTACATCAACAACAACCACAGTTATGCATCAAATAATACTCGTATTTAATCTTGAATCAATGTCAATAAAAGAATGGTAAAATAAACGATAACTAGGGAGTAAGATACCCTGCTAACTGATAAGAATAAAATTTATTATATTTTTATTAATTTTTATTAATAATTTTTAAAAATAATTTTTATTAATTTTTATTAATAATATTTATTACTTACCATTTAATGGTAAGTATGAGGTCCCTGATGGGGTATAACCTCCAAGACTAGTGACCACGTGGTGATCCGAAACGTTCCTGAACAATGAAGAAAAGGTCCTTTGGACAACTATACAAAATAGGAATAAGATACCTACGAGGAACAATAAAAAATGACATATACAATGGTGTTTAGTTTTACCGGTACTGGTTTTGCGAGAGAGAGTTCGTTGGGGGTTCCGTGGAATGCGAGGGTCTATCAGCTTGGGCGTCCTGAGTACTTTGGGAGGGTGTGACGTAAACCGAAGTCTCTGAGGGATCGGTTAGCTGATGCCAAAATGTTCAATCGGGGTTTCTACACACAGACTTCACTGACTACGACTTCACTGACTATATCTTCACTGACTAACTGTTCCTGAACACCGCTTCCTATGACCCGGAACACGGTTTCAACTGATGGTGGGCTTCAATACAAAAGGTTGTGGTGAGTGGCTCGATCAAGACACGACTGAGGTTTCAACATGGCGTTGCCCCAGCTGTGCCTTCACCCACGTGACCTCCCCACTCCATCATATTTCTCCACCTGCCCGTCCTGTGCTGCCGCCTGGCGAGACACTCACAACCTCTACTTCCATGCCGTCGTCTGTGGATGGAAGACTCCTCCTAAGCCTTAATTTAGGAATGGCGGGTGGCGATGCTGGCATTGTCTTTTGTGACGCAGCGTCACATTTCTACAAAAATTAAATACGACAGAATTTCCCTATTTAACCTAATGTTGTGATCAGCGACCTCTTCGCATTTCTGTCCATTCACTTCCTTAGCTCAGTGGTAGGAGCTATGATTCAGAATCGGAATGATAGGAGATCGATCCCTGGTCGAGGGAAGTTAATTTTTGATGACTCAAAACTAATAATAGAACCCCACTTCATTCCTCTTTACTTTTAACGCTTACTTTCCAAAATGGGTAGTCGTAGACCTCGGCGAAGAAGAGCGGCATATGAGCGACTGTGATCCAAAACACCATCCGATAGCACAATTCTGCAGCCACCATAGCGTAGAATGGGATGTTGGTTAGTATCATTTTCCACGGAACGTTGAAGAACTGAAGAAGCATTGGAAAATGATCAGACATCCGAGGGTAATGTTAGTCCTAGCTAAGATTTGCTAAAGAACAATTGAATTGTCGAACTATTTGCATCGCAGTCATCACACTTTCTCACGTTGATCTCGAGGACGTCGGTGGTAACAGGGTTCTCATTGATGTACTGCCGCTCCTTGACGGACAGGTACGGACACAGGCTCGGATCTTTGGCGCCGAAGATCATCCAAATGAAGGTTATGACCGTCCCGTAGGCTGCCATGAAGTAGAAATCGTCTCCCCATGGATTCCTTTTGTCGTAAAAATTCGTCACGATAATCAACATCAACGCATGTCCCAGGTTCATGCCTAAAAAGCAACATAGCTGATAGTTTCATAGATGGTCCAAACTTCTTTCAAATCACGAACTTTACAAAATGGGCAATTTTTTCAATTTTGTTTCTTTGCAAATTTATAGTCATTGATCTTGGAAAAACTAAACTTTGAAACCTGATTTAGGGATGGCAAAAAAGTATCGATTCTTTAAAAAATTGATTCTTTTGAAGAAAAAAACTATCGTTATTTTTAATTTTTTTTTTCTCCCTGAAGAATCTCTGAGGGTTTTTGACTGACTTCAACGCGCCGAAGGAAGGTCAAAGGAAGGGGAAGAGGAGGTACTCAATCCGGGTTGTCGCTGGACGACGATTTTTATATCACAATGTAGGGTCAGAAAAGGATGTAAATAGGCACTTGTCTCCCGTTCTCCATGTAAATAGGTATCCAAGTAGTAACAAATTTGTTCAATGTGGCGAATGAATATTCCAATTTTCATTCTGAAAAACTGATTTCGAGAGTTTTTGACACGAATGTTTATGTCAGCCTGGTTTGCTTGTCAGGATGACAGTTGGACCTCACATGTCACTGTTCTGAATAGTGTCAAGACCCCTCAGAGTCTGTTTCAGCTGTACGCTATCTGATCACTACTTATAATTACATAATTGCTTTAAAAGAATAGAATAAATAAATTAGAAGAAAATAATGAATCATCATTCTATTTGCATATAAACAGAATGTTGCTGGACTGAGAATCAAAATGGCGCCCCTTCACGACCAGCTGATCAGGTCAGCTGAGAAGGTTAGGTTTGATACCGAAAATTATCTATTATTGACTATCGCAGATAGCAGCAATTGTGCGCCCAAATGGGTTCTGTTTCTAGGGCCATGCGCAGTGGCGGTTCCTGCCCCAAAACTCAGGGGGTGAACAGAGACCAGGAGAGGCTATCGAGAAGGGACAGAATAGGTGCTTTTCTCTGTCAAATAGAAATTTCAACGATATGCAAATGGGATAAATCTTTGTAACTTTTTCATCTTAAAATTGCAAACGGTACTAAATATGTAGGTGCAATAGACATGAAAAATGTTCTCTAGTGGTTAACAGAAATTCTGAAATACTTAATCATCAAAGGTTTAAACCCAAGAAATTCATCCATCTAATTGCAATAACTGAAATGTATATTTGCCCGTGACGATTCAAAACATCGACCAATTCGGAAGAAAAATTAACGAGCCCCTTGAAAACTCCGAGATTCGAAGAATCTTCCCTCTCATCATGCCCACGCACGGCTTTTTTTTTTTTTTTTTGTATCAGATTATGATGATGTGCACTGTCGAGTTGTTGCATTATATTTTGACGACACACTATACGCAAATCTACCAGAGCGTTCTTATGGGAGACAGCCAATGCGTTTTTCAATTTTTTGGCTAAATGGGAGATCACTTATGCCGTCTTTAACTCAAGCCTCATTTCAGTTGGTAGAACAAAGTAGGCGAAATTGTCAGTTAGTCACTTCACACCCACAAAGCCAATCTACCTTCTTATAATAGTCTACATTAAAACTTACGGTACGAATCTGCACGGTTTTTAAATTTCAACGTCTGCTGGAGTCCTGGTAGAGACAGCAAGGGGCTGCCAGTTTCTGGAATGTTGCACTTTTCCACAATCGACAAACGCAAATAGTTTACTTTACTTTAATGTAAACTACTCATCGTACCTACAATACTCCTAAGTCATCACAATACTTTGAACAAATCGGTGTGTACCGAAACGGTAGTTAACCAAAAACGTGAAACGGAATTCCCTTATCAGGTTTGTTTGTTTACTTATTTCTCTATAAGGGAATCTGGATTGCAGAGCTCTCTGACGGGGGAGCAATGAACCAATTCTGCACAAGACGAGAAAATTTCCTGCTCTCTGATTGGTCAATCACACGTGCCTGCCTCCCTCGAAAGATGTCAAGATGACGTCACTTTCCCCAGAAAGGGTGCAGAGGAAAGGTGATGCTCCAAACGTGTGTGATTGGTCAGAAAAGAGGGAGCTCCCGCCACAGTTTTCGCGCGTAGATTCAACTAGCACAGTACTTACTTCTGTCACTAGCCAACTTACTCTTCAAACGAAGAGGAACAAACTTTGATTTTTTTTTCTTTTTAATTGGCCGGGGGTGCACATGCGCCTATGCTCCTATCAGTAGCCGCCCCTGGCCATGCGTCTAAATGTACATCGACCGTGACAATCAGTTACTCCTTATCAAGCGTGTAGTTATGTCCACCAAGTATTCTGTTCTAGTAAGTTATCACATTGTGAACAAAAGTTTGTTCAGTTACGTAGAAATCTTTTGACCACCTCTAGACACAGCAAGATTGATGTTTTGAGATCATCTACTCTGCATCGGATCTTTCACACAACCTGGTTATGGATTCGAGGAAGATATGTGCCACACCCAATTGGCACACGTTTTCAAAACTAAGCGAGTTATGAACTGTTATAAACCCGCGAACACGAAAAAATCTTAGAAGTGAAAAAAGTAGGAATTTGTGGAGTAAAAAATATAGGCATGTTACAGGACATAATCTGTAGCAAATTAGTTTTGGGTTGTTGGGGTAGGGTAATAGAGGGTGTTTTTATCTCTTCGGAGCCCTTCTTATCCCTACCCAAGTCAAGGTCATGCGTCCCCGTCGCACAACCCGGGCCCCCTGGGATGGACAGAGGTGGTCCCATTAGGTTTCCCTGGTGGACCCCTCTTGAATTTCCAGGGGTGGCTGAATGACCCTCTGGCGACTAGGGAGGGGACCCCTGTTAACGGGTTCCCTGACCCTTCACTTCAAGCGCCCCCCCGTTATGGAAAATGCCCAAGACCAGCCTCATAACCCCCGTCAGCCCATTGGCTCGCGGGTATTAGGGGAGGCGCTCAGAGGCGCCCCAGGCAGGGGCGTCGGCCATCCTCCCCCTCTTCCTCTTCCTCATCATCCCTACCCTCATCCTCATCCACTGCCTCTTTGAACCACCAGTGTGCCCATTGTGAGCGGGCATTCACTACCAGGTCCGGCCTTGGTCTCCACATCAGACGGAAGCATCCTGTTGCTGCTAATGCTGCTATTGATATTGAACGAATACAGCCCAGGTATGCTTCCGAGGAATTGCGCAGGATGGCGGCAGATGAGGCAGTGGCTGTGCGTAATGGGTTACGTAATATTAATGTTTATCTAAATGAACGTTTTCCCACGCGCACAGTCATTGCAATCAAGAACATCCGCCTGAAGCCCCACTATAAGCAGCTTGTCCAGGAAGCTATCCTGGCAAATAGCAGTGGGGCTTCTCCCGCATCTCCTGTTGCTGATGTGGAGCAGCAGCCTGCCATTCAGTATCCCTCCCCCGGGACCTCCGGTCTTCTTGCCGATCTGAAGACCGAAGTTTTGAGGCTCGGGGGGCAGGTAGGTCGTATTGAAGGCTATGAAAGCACCTACCTGCAGGATCTGGTGAGGCAGGCTGTTGAAGGGCTGGATAACCTGGAAGACGAGGTTGCAGCCTATTTAGGGAGGGAGAATCTTCCCGCGGGTTGGGGATGCGACCGTGACGCAGCACCAGGGGGGACCTCCTCCCAGAATGGTGTTGCGTGGAGGTCGCAGAGCAGCTAAACAAGCAAGACGGCGGGAGTACCACCGGGTTCAGAGTTTGTGGAGGAAGCATCCGGCGGGTGTGGCTGCGGAGGTACTGGAGGAGCCTGGGGAAAATCAAGTTCAACCCCCTCTCCAGGAGTTTGTGGATTTCTGGGAGCCACTTCTGAGTGCTCCCAGTCACGACCCTGGGGAGTGTGTGGTTCCCCCAGTCTCCACCAGGGAATCCTTGCGCAGCATCATGTGCTCGCCGGTGCTGTCTGACGAGGCACACAAGTACCGTGTCAGGAACTCCACTTCCGCTGGACCTGATGGTATTTCCGCCCGTCGCTGGAATAAAGCACCGAAGACGATTAAGCTGCTCATCCTCAACCTGCTCCTCCTTGCGGGAAGACCCCCAAAAGCATTAACCCGTACCCGAACCGTGTTTATTCCCAAGAAAGGGGGAAGTGGGCCTGGAGGCTATCGACCGATCTCTGTATCTTCGGTAGTCTTCCGCCACTTCCAAAAAGTACTGGCAACTCGCCTCCAGGTGGCTGGTGTCATTGGTGATGTCCAGAGAGCGTTTCGGCCAGCGGATGGCACAGCGGAGAACCTTACAGTTCTCCAAACTGTCATCTCGCTGGCCCGTATTGCTAAGGCCTTTGACACAGTCAGTCACCTTGCCCTGACCGATTGCCTTCGTGGTGTCGGGGCCCCATCTCGGTTAATCAAGTATGTGGCCTGTCTGTACCAGGAAGGCGTGACAGTCCTGGAGGCAGGAGGTGAGGTGTCAGGGGATATACGGATCGGGCGTGGGGTACGCCAGGGGGATCCCCTATCACCACTCCTCTTTAACCTGGTCGTGGATACGGCCTTGGGTAAGCTGCCCACAGAAGTAGGGTTTGATCTCGCCCCTGGGGTGCGAGTAGGAGCATTGGCTTTTGCCGATGATGTTATCCTACTCGCAGAAACCCGTGAGGGCTTGCAGATCACCCTCAATGCATTTGCTAAGCAGCTAGCCGGGTGTGGACTTGTGGTTAACCCTGATAAGTGTGGGTAGGTCTCCTTGGTCCCGTCGGGTCGCCAACATAAGGTGAAAGTTGTGGATGGGGGTTTTGTCGTTGGACAGTCCCATCTCGATCCGTGTTGGAGGTTTGGCGGTACCTTGGAGTCGACTTCATGGGGGTGGCCACTGTAACTGCCAGCCGTGTGGACCTTGGTAGAGCGCTAGCTCGCGTTACCAAGGCTCCATTGAAGCCACAGCAGAAGCTGCGCCTCCTTCGCACGTACTTACTGCCGAAGCTAACCTATGGGTTAGTCTTTGGCAGGCTTACGGCAGGGAGGCTGCAAGAATTAGATCGAGAAGTTCGCTCTGCTGTGCGCTCTTGGCTGAAGTTCCCACCTGGTATCCCAAGTGCCTATGTTCATGCACCGGTCAAATCCGGTGGGCTTGGCATTGTGTCTCTCTCGGCATGTATCCCTTCTCTGCGCCGCTGGCGCCTGCTAGCCCTTCTAGGGTCGAGCTGGGAGGTCGCCCGTGCGGCTGCTGATCTTGATTTTGTCAGGCAGCAGTTAGCATGGTGCGACCGAGCAACACCATCTGCTCCAAAACCCAGGTCGTCTGCTGAGTTCGCTGCTGCGCTGCATGAGTCAGTAGATGGTAAAGAACTCCGACAGTGCTCCGAAAGCCTTGTCTCATCCCAATGGGTAGATTGGGCTTTGGAGGGCATTGGGGCCCGCGACTACCGACACTTTCACGCCATCCGCGTGGCATCTTTGCCAACTGCAGTGAGGTGTTCAAGAGGTAGTCGCGGGACAACCCTACCCCTTTGCCGCGCCTGTTGGAGTGGAAATGAACATTTATATCATGTAGTGCAGCAGTGTCCTCGGACTCATGGTGGCCGCATTCTACGTCATGATGCGGTCGCCAAGCAGATAGCAGGTGCTTTGTCATCTAGCGGCTGGGATGTTGAGAGAGAGAGATTGTATCACATGCCAAGTGACCAGGGTAAGAAGCCCGACATTGTTGCCGTCAAGCCCGACCAGTCTTGCATTATCCTGGATGTCCAAGTTGTCAATGGCAGCTTGGACATGGAGCAGACTTGGCGGGCTAAGATAAAAAAGTATGATAGAAATGATTTACGGCAAGCGGTGTCGGAGCTAAAAGGAGTGGCACCCAACAACATCAGGGTGATGGCTGCAACCTTGTCATGGCGCGGGGTGTGGTGCGGGAAAAGTGCCACGGAGTTGCGCGAGTTGGGCATCTCAGTAGGCGTACTCCGTGGTATCACCACCCGTGTCCTGCTCGGCTCATATTTGAACTGGTGGTCGTTTTATAGAGGCACTTCCCTTCATCCTTCTCTCCCACCCCCATCTTCCTCATCTTCCCTTATCCCTAGGGCCGGCGTTGGGTGAGTCCTGGGCGTCCTCCCCATTATATTTGATTTATTTTTTTTTTTTTTAAATTTATGGCGTGCCCCCTCCGTCACCAAAGACATTTTGTCTTGAGGGGAGTTAATACCAAAAAAAAAAAAAAAAAAAAAAATAGAACCGATCCCAGAAAAGTGGTCCACCTCAATGGTTGACCGTATAGGTACTTAGGCAAATGATCAAATTTGTTAATCTGCTTAATTTGTTGTTATTCCTATATACAATTACGAAAACAATTTCAAGGGATGTTTACCTGATAACGCTAAACAAAACATCCTCATCTTTTCGACTCTAGTGCTCCATCTAGTTATCACAATGTGCAACAATTCAGTGAGGAAACCCTGTGAAAATATAACAAAATATCAGCCTCAGAATTGCAGGAGAAAGTGTGGGGGGGGGGGGAGAGAATGAAGCCCAGTTACGAACGTAACCAAATATAATTCTACGGAGGGAGCCTAAGGGGTGTGATAAGCAACGACTTAACCGAGGATCGGGGAAACACCTCGAGACTGACGAGCTGCTCGCTAGAATCTAGAAGGAACACATTAAAATTACCTTACTAGGTTATTTAACCCTTTCGCGTTCAAGCATCTCTTGGGGAAAGGCCGTCCTGCTCCTAAGCTAGATTCCAACTGCAGGTGTCCTCACCTCTTACCTCTTTTTCATTCGCATATAAATATCAATTACAGTTTTTACAACAACAATAACACCATTCTATTTCGTGAATACTAACCAACTGAATACTTATTTGTATATTTTATTATAATGATTCATCTCCACAAATGTACTTAATTCGGATGTTGTGATCGAATTTTATTCACCATTTTGCTTCCGAGTCTACCAAGGTAGCGGAAGCTTTGTTTTCACTTTTAAAGGATGAAAAAAAAAAGTTCTCCAAAATCAAAATTTTCACTCGCGTTTTGCGTTTTAGACCTTTCTGAACAATTTTGGTTCAGTGTCTGTGTGTCTGTGTGTGTGTCATGAATTCCTTGTAACGCGCATAACTATACGAAGTTATTGTCCGATTTCGATGAAATTTTCAGGGATTGTGCGGGTTGGTGTGTAGACGGTCCCCTATGAAAATCATCATCCCCGGACTGATAGAAGCGACTGCGCATGCGCAAACGTGAATTTCCTTGTAACGGCCATAACTTCTACATTTTCCATCCAATTTCAATGAAATTCTCAGGGATCATGCGGATTAGATTGTAAATGGTCCCCTATGAAAATCATCACCCGGACTGATAGTAGCCGATGCGCATGCGCGAACGTAAAATCCGTGTAACAGCCGTGCGTACGTCACTATCTCAAATTCTACACTGTCAACTGTCAGGCGCCCGTAGCACATCCGCAGCGAGTCATGCTATCAACCAAGGTGTCATGGGTACGACTCCCAGCCGTACCCGGAAATTTTTTGAGTTTTTGAGTAGTGACTCACTTACATTTTTCATCCGAATTTGATGAAATTTTCTAGGATTGTCCAGAGTAGCGTGTAGATGGTCCCCTATGAGGGTAGTGAGAGGTACTTAGAGATTGGTGTTTTGAGATTAACTACTATGCATCGGATCATCTATATAATCGGGTTATGGATACGAGGAAGCTATGTGCCACACCCACTTGGCAGACGTTTTTAGGACGTCCCACAGTAAGACTTAAGACAACAACAGTAAGACAGTTAAGACAACACTCAACAGAAAAAAAAATAACCACACAGTAATCCGTTTTAGACCATTCTGAATCCAAATCCGCGAAAAAAACCATAGGTGTATGTCTGTGTGTGTGTGTGTGTGTATGTGTGTGTGTAACAAAATCTTGTGTACTCTGCCCAGGCCTTAGTTCTCAAACGATTTTCGTGGTTCTTTTTTCGTTTGACGCGGAATACTATATAGTTATGCACTACGGCGCCGGAATTTCGGATTTTGCTTTTTAAGAGGGGGAAAGGGGGGGTTAATGCTTAAAAAACGTGCGTTTGCGTGCATAATCTTGTAAACTCTGCCCAGGCCTCAATTTCCAACCGATTTGCGTGTTTCTTTTTTTGTTTGACTCAAATAACTTCCGAGTTGTACATGATTTTACCAGAGTACCAAAATTCGCAAGGGAAATGGGTGAGTGGGGGGATAATATTCACAAAATATCCGATTTTTCAATATTTCGGTTCCTTTACTGCTTACTAATTGTACCCAAGCTTTGAAATTGAGGAAAAATTCTCATTATACCTCTGGATTTTCATGAATTATTCTCTGTACCACCATGGAACTAATAGTGGTGCCACCATGGTGCCAAAAACCGCTTATTTCGTGTTTTTTTTTTTTTTTGTGTTTCACCTTGAATACGGATGTGAACTTTGACGGACTGCCTACCAAAACTAACAGATGAAAGTTCAATGTTACGACGTATTTCCGCTTTGGTGCCAGACTGGCACCATTGTTGGCGTTGGGGGGGTGAACTCGAATTCGCATGTTGGGTGTCGTAGATCATGGATTTTAAGATGCTCTTCAGATTCGAGGCTCCCACGCCGCTAGAAATGTTAAGGTGGATAATGGTGGGGGGGGGGGTCAGTATTTCTTGCCTAAAGTAATAAATAAATGACATCGAGTGAAACAGTTTTATCACTTAACAACTGGTTAAACTGATCTAATGCTTATCCAATGGGACGTCCCATGGAATGCATGCATTACTAAACAATATGTTTTTCATTTGGATGTAACAGAATGATCTCGTTGATGTAGAATTAAAGACAAAAAGGTTGGATTTTCGTCCGACTGCCATTCCTGGCGTCGCGGACGTCATCAGCTGTCTTCCGAAGGGAAGACCAGAATTTGTTCTGATGATTTCGCTCACAGCTTCCCATTGCTTCACTGCCCTGGGTTGCGACGAGAGGCGCAATGAGAGCTCCAGACGCACAAAAACTCACGCTGCCAACTATGAGTTTTGAACGCACGAGTCAGTCCAAATTCCACCGCCCAACAAGGCTCGCCTCATCTCCTGTAGCTACACCAGTCCCCCTCCTTATCAATAATAGGTGCTGGATTGAGGATACATCACGGTGTATTTAAGCTGAACCAAACCTACTAGGAACTTTCTAGTATCTCATGAAAATACCATCTTTTCCTATCCGTAACTGTGCAGATACTAAGGCAGAACTCCACAGTATTCCTGAAATACCAGCAGGGTTTTCCCTTGTTCCTTGTTTCGTTAGAGAGTTCTGTAGTCAGAAATGAGTGCTGTGGACGAGTATTTCGTCTGGAGTAGTGAAAGGGTTAAAAACCCCATGAAACTGAAACTGATCCTAAAGAGACACTGGCAGCCCTAGGTTGGTAGATAAGTCCAGACAGTTATTTTCCTTTTACTCCTATTTCTATTACAGAGGTAGTCACTCTGAAGTTGGTCAAGCTGGATTTGAAGACGACCCTTCACGACACTGATTTACTGTCCAAACGTGGAAACCACCAAAGTCCTCAACCATCGATTGCATACACCGACAGATATCCAGAGAAACCAAGGAACCGTCCTTCCTACATCCCGTCCTGTAACCGAATTGCACTCCTTCGTCGTGGACGATGGTAACCCTATTTTTCCTTCTGCTGTGTCAGCCCGTTCATCCAGGATTGTGAAACGGTCGAGCAAATACTGATATTTCGGTATTCAGGTATGTCAGGTGCTGCTTTTCCCGTGGCATGGCTGTGAACTATCACTCGAGAGCAGAGTGTAGCCCAGCCTGCCACAGGCATCAACCAATACTCAAATATTTTGACGAAAGGAAGACATAAGTCAGTTTGGCTGTCTACCTTAGCATAAAGAATGAACAGACAGACTTAAAATTTATGACGAGGTTGTGGGCAGATGCTCATTGTGCACATTGTTTCCATTTTCATGTTCTTTTCTCACATTTATGCTCGTTGAATGGCGATATGTGACCCCTACTTTTCAAAATGTTACCCATTAACTTATTCCAAAAATTATGGCCAACCAACTGAATCTTTTGTACGATATTATCAACATTTTTGTGAGATATCAGATCATCCTTTTTAAGGTCAATTATTGTTTCGGAGGGCACATAAAAATTGTTGTAGTACTGTCCCCCGATGAAAAGAATGAACGCGAGGCCCGACAGGGAGTTGGGTATCCACAACGTAGAACTACACTCTTTTCCACAAATATACGTTTACAGGTAGTAGCTGACCTAATCCAATACCCCTGAACCTGCCGTGAGTCATACTTTCTTCCTTCCCCCTCGTTACCCCGTCATGTCTCGAATTTCTACTGTCACTTCTGTCTGTTCGTTGGAAAATGGCTAGAAATTCGAAAATTATTTTTAATAACGTTTTAAAAAAATTCGCTCATGAGGTCGTGACTTTGAATTTTCATCAATATTTTTTCTCATCAATTCATTTTTGTTTACAAAAACAAGCAAGTTCACATGTAAGTTTGGCATACATACTAAGTTCTTCAAACTAATGTATCGATTTTTGGTGATTTTTTAAGATTTCATGCCACTTTTATTAATTTTGCCGTCCACCGTCTGCCGAATGTGGCAATCCATCAATAATCACCCTCAATCTTCTTGATGTGACCCACGTAAGATTTTCGCTCATATTTCACAGCTTCCATTGTAAATTCCTGAAGGAGTTTAAGTGATAAATAACCAACCGTATTTCTTCCCTTTATGAATATCTTCATTTCCACCCAAGCCTACCGAGTGAAAAGTCAGGTAAAGGATTTGAGCGGAAGTGGCCAAAAATGGGGTTTCCCTGGAAACGTGACAAGCTCAGAGGAGGCTGAACAGATGTTTTCAGTTTAGGATTCGGTTGGGCCCTCACGTTCATTCTTTTCATCGGGAGACAGTAGGTTGTTGTAGGAGGTGGGGGCTGAACTGTTGCTGTAGCAGTGGCGGTTATGCTTGAACATATTATAGTCTCTGGACTGATGATGGGGTTCTGGTCCGAAACTGGTCTCCAATAAAGGGAATTTTCATTAGCAAAGGAGTCTCAAAATTGTTTCATAATGATATAAATCGCCTTTGCACCATCGGCAACAATCAAAAATCAGAACTAGTTCAATGAAATCGTGGACGTGGAGAAATAACCAATTTAACCTTCTCACTGAAGAGATTGCAACACTTCCAAATGCCGTAGATGTAAAAACTGGTGATGCTGTTGCAACCATGTCAAGATTAGCGCTAACTTTGGTTTTGCTTTGAAACAAACAACCTACAATGGAAGAGAATAAAATCCTTCTTACGATCAATATTCCAATGATGAATCGAGTGACAAGGAGAGCCAACAAGTTCCAGCGACGGATGAGGAAAGGCGTGATGAGGTTGATGAGGCAGGTGAAAAGGAGGCAGGCGCAGAGGATCGCCTTGTTGTCCATGTATTTAGTCACCAGGTGGCCAAAGAAGTTGGAAAAGATGTTGCCGTAGAAGAAAATAGTGTGAGCCAACACCTGTTGACTTCGGTCCCAATCGAATCCCTGTGGAATGAATACATAAGTACGTAGCTACAAACTGGGGAAACAACAAATGAAGTTAACAGATAGAAATTATAAAAAACGAAAACGCTAATCTCTAGAAGAAAATAGAGAAGTTGTTCTTGTTTCTTGTCGCAACAACTTACAAGTGTGAATATGGATTTTCCATTAGTGCTGCAGTTCACTTCGTTATCAAAGAAACAAAGCAATATGTGGCCTCTACTTTCGGAAGGATAGTAGGAGTACCTAGTAAAGTAAAGTAAACAACCATTTCTGGTTGACAACTGCCATTCCGCAAGTTGTCGTTATTAAATAATATTTATCAATACCTCACTAGATATACACCTACTATTCCTACCCATGAAATGTATAATACAGTACATGCATTCATGTACATACATAATGTACCAAGAATATAGATTTATTGAATAGAATTGAATACGAAGCTTACATGCATTTGATAATGAGAAAGCAAACTGTACGAAGAAAAGGATTATTTTGACTAAGAATTCTGTTATTTGTCGACTGTTGACTCGAATGAACTTCAACTCATAATGTACGCTACCTCCAGCTGGTTAAAGTCCCCCCCCCCACCCCATGAACACCCACTACCTGTGTGATGCAGAAGATGTCCGCACCATCAAGATTCGGATAATTAGATTAGTAAGTACCAATCACCAAGTACCGGAGACTGGTACTGTATTTCACCACTATTCACCAGACAACTTCATCAGCACGCATTGTTTACCAATGATTGTACTCTAAACCGCAATTTTCATTAGTTCTCATTCCCTTTTCACGGGAATTTCTACCAGTCAGGAAATCATGTAGCCACTAATTCAATTCTGCCTAACTTAATAGAAATTGTGACCGGAGAATCCCGCCACTCCGGATCACGGTTCGCTCCACCTCCTCTTCCTCCATAAAGCGCGCGCGTTCTCGCTCCACGGGCTCACCACCGATGGCCGCGCCAGCAGTTACAGAGTTGCCTCCGCCACCGCCAGGCGCGCCACCAGCAGCGTCCCCACTCCGCGCGCATGCGCCCTCTCGCCGCCCTGCCCCCTCCAAAACCGAAGGACCCCCGTGAAGCTTCTCCCCTACCTCATTCCTTGAGTAGCATCCAAGTGGATGAGAGCGTAAGCCTGCCGAGACTGGGGCCCCCCGATACTTGTCTGCTCACCCTTGGGATCACCGACCTGACCACCTCCGACTTCTTCAAGACTCAAGACTGCAACTGGACGACGACAGCACCTACCCATCACGAACTGAATATAACTGGTAGGAGTGAACTTTTCTTGTATATAATAAGAGTAGTGAATTTTCTTTCTTTAAAGACTGCGAAGCAGGCGCTTAGAATACCTGAAAATAGATAGAGACTGAGAATGGCCCTTCCCTAAATTCCCCCCGTAATTTTAAGCATTATTTTTCATTGTCTATAACTTGATATTTTTCCTTGTAATTGTGATTGACTAAATTTCCTCGTGGTGTCCACCTTCAGTGACCACATTTGGTGACCACCTTCAGTGACCACCACGATAGCATACCTATTCGAGAGATAGTTCCTAATTTCCAGTCGACTAAATAGGTAGGAATAATACCTATCCAAATATCTTTTATTTTGTTGATTGACGAGTATTCTTGTAATACATTTCACGTACGGAAGTACTTATATATTTCTTTGACTACTCCCACTGACCAGGTACACAACACAAGTAAAGTAAACTCATGCGATTAACTTCATTTTATTTTGCAAACATAAACAGTAATGTAACTTCATTTGCTAGTAAATTCCTTTATTTCAATCATAACTTTCTAACTTAGTCTCCTGACTAAGTCCTACTACTTCAGTAGGTGGTGGCAGTACTACTCCAGAGAAGACACTCAGACAGCTACGGTAAGTGAGATCCGCATTCAGCTAAGTTAAATAATATCACAAGACTTGGTTAGGAATTACTTTTAACTTCCTAACGTGCTCCCTTCCGAGGGTTCCCTATTAGAAAAAGGGGTTACAAATCATGGAAGTTCACAAGTGACCATTCCCTGGAAATCTGCCTCACCAATACCGCCCGTGGTGTTGTTAGAACCTGTGTCAGAGTGTGTTCAAAAAATGCATTCATGAAGTATGAGTTAATGAGCTAATATTCAGACATCTTTAAAGCAACGGTAAAGAAAATTGAAAAATTAGCTATTTATGGGAGAGTAATCAGCCTTGAGAAAGTGGCACAGCACGATTTGTAAAAATTATGCAATCAACCCCTTGCTCAAAAAAATCAAAAAACTTCAACAAATAAAATACTTTTCTAGTCACCCCAAACTCTGATACCCACACGAATTTTGATTTTTTAAATTTTCATTCTCAGTGTATTTTAACCAACATACTGCATGCACAGGAGTATGTTTAGAAGACGTGAGAGTACATATTACATTCATGTTGACCTCGCCCCCGAAAATTTGTAGAGAATATTACATTTTTGGGTACAATGGATGAAGGATTGTACTTACTACTGTTGGCAATTGAGACAAACTTTCTATCATTCCACTAGCATTTCACACCCACTTCACACACGTTTTAGATGTAAGTAAACAGAATGATTGGAGACAACGCGGAGATGGTAGTTTATATTTCGAAATGCTGGACTTTCGGAAGTTTGGACGAGTCTTTGGGAACAGGAAAAAAGTATATTTGAAGGATAACCCCAGTCTTCCGGGTTGACTAACAGCCCCTGAAACAACTGTTTGTTTATCCCAGACATGACAGAACTGACAAAAAACCGAAAACACGGTCAACAAACTGAATACCTAGAAGCTGAAACAAACTGACACCTGACAATAGAGTTCCTAGTAGGGTCAATCTGGCGTGCTGGAACCTGATCGTCCGCCATGTTTTCAATATGGCACGCCGGATTGCCTCCTAGTGACGTATTTGAACGTAATAATGCAGCGCCGTATCCGATACACACACTCTCCCGGTGTGGTTCTCTCGGATTGTGGTTCTTATCACAATTCGGCGCCAGATTGAGAGTGTGTGTAATATGTCACACCGTATCTAAACCCAGTAGGAACTCTCTAGTATTCTACTAACAAGAGTAAAAACAGAGGTGGTCCCAATATGACCATTATTTTGGAGGCTCACTGATAACAGGCGCGCGTGCGCAAACCGATGAACACGTCTCTAGCTTCTCCAAAAATGGGGAAGATGAATTTTTGAAGAAATAGAGGAGGCGCACAATCGAATGCAGCCCCTCTTTCCAAAACTTCTAATAGGCAGACCTTGGAAACACATTACCAATGAGTGTTTAGAAAGGACTTACTTCGTCGGAGTAGACTTTCTCTACCATCAAGGCTATGATCCTCAAATTGCTGAACATGGCGACAGCAGACAGCATCAAGGAAATGAGAACAATCTGGAAGCGGCGCACGTTGAGGACAGCAATGGGCGAACATTTGCACCCTAACAAGAAAAAAAGAAATATAAAAATGCTTCCTACGAAGGTGTTGAGGATCGAGGATTGTTGGCTGGAGTAGTTTTGGTTTATTATTTCTAATAATAAGCCTATGTGATCGTATCGCAAAAAATTTTTATAACCCCCCCTCAAACTTTGTCACTTTACGTTTCAAGGTGCGTAGAATCCAAATTTGCAATGTCCGTCCGCCGTTCGCCGTCCGGGCCATAAAAGGCCTTAGAATCGGTCTAAAAAACCCGATCTTTCGCACATAGACTCCATTTGGGGTCTAGTTGGTCCTAACGTCGAACTATTCCGATCGCTTAATTCGTATAGAAGTTATGGGCAAATAACCGGCCAAAAAAGAGGTTTTTGCTCAAATATGCGTGGGGTGACATTTTCCAAGTATTTTTCTTCATGTTGGATGGTTGGTGGCTTTATAGACGATTATATAGAAAAATAATAAACCATTAAAATAATAAACCAGAAAAATAATAAACGTACGATAAATCAGAAACACGAGTGTGAATCGCAAAAGAGGTCTAATCTCATAAAAAATAATAAACCATTGTGTAATAATTTGCAGCGTTTTTTTTTCTATGGAAGTAGTTATGGGAGGACCCATGACTCCATGGTGTGATGCTCCATTTGATGAAACGACTTTCGCATGTTATCCAGGTTTTTCCTGGTAAAATTCTGTTGAATCATTTTTTGTACTTTTGATTTTGTCATAAGGATGGGTATCGTTGCAAAAGTATCGATATTTTGTATCGATACTGTATCGTATCCGAGTATCGATATCCCAAGCATCGCTGGGCATAAGTATCGATATTTTGGAATATCGAATATCGATACTTTAGTGTCACAAACTATCAATATTATCCAATATTCCCAAGAAAAATAATTTTTTCAACAATGTTTATTCATTTTTCACAATCAAGAGTCCAAGCAGAGTGATTTTCTCCATGATATTAACGGTATGTATTTGTGCAACCAAGGAGTAAAGACCTGGAAGCCTCTCTACCTTCTTCATTTTTTAGCCATTATGTTGAATTTTCCGCGAGAACAGTATCGATATTCGATATTTAGAAATATCGGATCCAAAGTATCGATGTCCAAAAATATCGGATAGTGCAGTATCGATACTAAAATATCGAGTATTGGTGCAAAAGTATCGATATTTTAAAATATCGAGTATCGATACCCATCCCTATTTTGTCAGCGTTAAAGCTTAAAGCTTACCTACCAGCTATAGAGTGGTCTCTAAAAATCTATCATAAATTGACGGAAAAACAACACGTTTATATCAAAATTGTTTGAGTTAGGGCGTTTTCAAAATTTCAACCTTTATTTTTCAACCCACAGAAGTGACCTACATCAACCGAAAGCTTCGCGGCACAACTAGACCCCAAATGGAGCCTACTTACCTTATTTCATCAAAATCGGACCATGAGAACTGAGGAAAGTGCCGTGGACGGCCAAATTTTTATTAGATTTTTGGATTCTACGTAGTACCTACCTTGAACCGTAAACCAACTCATTTTGAGCGGGGTTAAACAAATTTCTTTGATCGATTCCAACGTTTTTCCCACAAAATGTTGCTAAATTTGAAATTTTCGAGGATTTTAGAAATTCATTAGTGCATGGCCCAAGGGAATTGAAAAACTGAAAGATTGCCGCTGGAATCATCAAAATCGAACAATAATTGAATGGGTCTCTAGAAGAAGGGCATATGTTACAAATTTTTCGTTATTGGTTTTTTCGTGGAAAAAGGACAAATGTAGCATGGTAAACAAGTAGGTAAGAGTTTAGTTCTCCTCACAGACGCTAGATGTCAGAAATATTCATCGCCAGTATGGAAAAAAAGTGCAAAGATAGTGGAAGAAGGGCGTATGTGACAACTCACCTCCGCTCTCTGTGACCTTTGCATTCTCTTATCACTCTCGTTACTGTTCCGTCGCCTTCTTCGTTGTTTATCGTTTAGATTTGGACATTCTCCCTCAAACTTATATGGTAAAAAACAGTAAGTTTCAAATCACACAATATCTGTGGTTTAAGATGACATTCGACGACCCAACTTCCGTGTTCGTGAGGGAGAGTCACAACATGCTCAGGCCATGGAAGAGTTTTCAGTTGTTCAAATACAATATTCCGTCGCCAATATTACCCCAACTTTACAACAGACCGCTTCCCATCAGTAAGGAAAAAAAGAAGGACTTGCTTCACATGGTACAGTTTTTGGTTAACGAAGAACATAAAATTTTTTATCCGAATTTGCCATGGAGAACCAGTGATCTATACAGAAGGGTGATCTATACAGAAAATAATAAACCTTTGAGCAATGATTTGCAGCGTTTTTAAGTGTATAAATCATTTTCATATGTATTTGAAAGTTTCATGGTGTTAATACATTTATTCAAAAAATCAGAAATGAAACTTGTAGTATTATTGTTACTATCCAAAACGATTGTGAAGAAGGGCATATGTTACACTCGATATTCATTTTAACTCTTCAGCTGCGCGCTTTCTGTTTTTCGTCCCTCCTGTAAAATTTTAAATTTGTAACATATGCCCTTCTTCTAGAGACCCATTCAATTGCCCGAGAAATATGGGGAAACCCGTTTATTCGGTTTGGTTTTTTTCCATTGTGCACCAAAAATTTCTAAAATCCTTTAAAATTTCAAATGTAGGTACAAATTTCAAGTTTTTCCCCCTTCAATTTCGCGAAATATTGACCCAGACAGATTTGGCAACCGGCTGAGACCCCCATAAGGGTTGGACGTACGATAAATCAGAAACACGAGTGTGAATCGCAAAAGAGGCCTAATCTCCGTTCAAATTTCAGTTGACCGAAATGCGATCGATGTTTTTCTTCATGTTGGTTGGTGGTAACAAAGGCAAAGCCGTGTTCTTTGCAGACGAGTGATCTATATATGAAAATAATAAACCTTTGTGTAATCATTTGCATTATTTTTAATTCGATTTTCGGATTCCACATACTTTGAAACGTAAACCATCGGATTTTGTGGGGGTTAAGATTTTTTTCGCTCGATTCCAATGGTTCATTATTGAAAATAATAACCAACAATATCTTTACATCAAATTTTTTTGAGATGGGGGGTTTTCAAAATTTCAACTGTTTTTTTCAACCCTTAGAAGTGACCTACATCAACCAAAAGCTTCGGGGCACAACTAGACCCCAAATGAAGCCCATATTCCAAATTTCATCAAAATCGGTCCATGGAAACTAAAGAAAGTGCTGCGGACGGAAGGCAACTTTTTTTTTCAATTTTGGGATTCTACGTATTACCTTGAAACGTGGGTAAACCAACAAATTTTGTGGGAGGGGGGGGGGGGGGGTTATTTTTTTTTCCTGGTCGATTCCAAAGGTTCGTTATTGAAAATAGTAAACCAATTTCTGCATTATTTTTCAGATTTCTACAGATTTTTCAAAAAATTGCTCGTCTTTTGAGTACAATAACATTAAGTTATAACACTGAGAGGAATACCCGAAACCTCCTCCAAAGATCCCACAGAGAAGGTTTTGAACCTTGCCCTCTTTAGAGCTAACAGTACCTAGGTGTCCATTTTCTCCTCATTCCCATTGTCTTGAAGACCCTTGATACGTGACAACGTGATAAGATACTCGGGCGTCGGTACTTACATCCAAAAGTTGAAATGTATCTTATCTTGCAGCAAAGTCTGTTGATAGGGTGGATGTCTGCAGAGCCATATTGGTCGTGTTCGTACTGGCGATACCCACTAGTGGTTTCTCTGGTGGGCTCCATAACGAGTTTCGCATGATTTGAAGTCGGCACAGTTGATTTTTCGGTCGGGTCGTTATTAGTTCAAATCTTGTTTATTCATTCGAACTTCAAAATGGAGGATCGCTAAGGAAAGAGTCGTGGTAACCCGCCAATAGATTTCCCAGTTACGGCACCTTGTCAACCCTACAATGACAAGGAGAGGCACTATATTGGTTAATATTCTTGAACTCCGCATACAAGTAGGTAAATAATAGCCAGGGAATTCTAATTTAAAGTCACAAGGATCAAAAGCAACCACATGCCTGAAGATGTGTCCGACTGAACCAAAACGAATCGTTCTAAAATATACCGTTGAAATAATATTAATGAGTACATAGATGTCAGCTGATTAGGAGTAGCAGAGCCCTACAAACTCTGCCAATTCAAGGGGACAGTACAGCTTTGTAACCCCTTTTATCACTAAGGGAACCCTCGAGAGGGAGCAGAAGAATCTAAATAAGAGTCTAATAGAGAGAATCAAATAAAGATACTTCAAGGAACTATTCTGTACTGCTATTATGAATTTATGCGGATACAACTTACCTTAGCTGTCTGTATTCCCTGGAGATGTAGAGCTGCCACCACCCACTTAGAAAGTAGGAACTAGTCTGTTGACTAGTTGAAGTTAAGTTAATAAAAATGAAGTTAATATTGTTAAGTGAAGTTACGTTAAATTGTTGATTAAGCAAAGCAAGTAAATTTACTGTAAAAATACCTATTATTGAATTTACTGGTGAATTATACCTGGTCAGTAGGAGATAAGTCAGTGAAAGATAGAAGTACTTCCGTATGGGTGCTATGTTGTCAAATCCGTGAATAAAATATATGTTTCACAACTCCAATCCTTACTCTCTACTATCTCTACCTATTCCCACTATCACTCTCACTCTCTCTCACTATATCAAAAGAAACAACTACTTGGTAGACAAGGTGGACTAGGTGGTGGACACCACGTGTGGACAAGATTTAAAGTGAAATGAAATGTTAAAGTTCATTATTAGCGAATTTTCAAAAAAAATGAAGCTATTGCAATGGCCTCAAAATTTTTAGAATCGACTTTTTCGAAAAATTTTCACACTGAAATCCGTTTTGGAACATTCTGAAACGATCCCTGGAGTTTTTCCAAAAATCATATGTATATATATATATGTGTCATTCCGGACGATAACTTGAGTAATTGTTTAAAAATTTTTTTTTTAGTTTTTGCCAAAATGTTTGTAACAACAAACCATAGGTCAAGTTCGTTAACCAGCAATTTTGGACAATCCAAAGTGGTCCAAAATTCAAAAAAACTCCAAAAAAATGGGTTTTTCCCGTTTTTTGTGGTTTTTACATTGAAAATCATGGTAATATATGGTATATTCGGATTCAGCACAAAATTTCTGATATGAATGCATTTTTCAAAAATGAAAATTGTCCAAAATTAAGAAAAGTTTGTAGCTATATATATATATATAATGAGTACGTGCGTATATTTGTTGTACCCAGAAATGCAGTAGCCGTGTGGGTACTCTATGAGTTCGTAGAGACGAGTAGAACATGAATATGGACTCCTAACATCTTCAAAGCATACCCAGCAATAATTTGCAGCGTATTATTAGCAAATTTTCATGCGAAAATCATGTGTCGGAAAAAAATTAAAAAAAAAAAAAAAAAAAAGAGTCCTCGTTCAAATATTGTATCGACAACTGCCACCGATAGAAACGTTCAAAACCCAGTGTATTATTGAAAATTGCACGATTTTTTCGTACATATCGCGAATATAACTAAATGTTATCAAATTAATTACTTAGATGCGGTAACGCATGAAGGAGAAAAATGTGTGATAAACAAAAGGTGGCTTGTTGTGACGAGGTTGGGAACATACGATCATGAACGCGATCTGTCGCACTCATCTTTAACTACGTCCTGGAGCTTCCACAATCAGAACGCTTCTCGGGCTCCCAGATTCAGCTTTCAGCCCAGTGATTTCACGTCTTCCAGGACGTCGATTATTGGTGTAAAAGTATGTAAAAAAAAACATATAAACATATATATAAACCAAGAATTGAAAAAAAAACTTTCTACAACAAATTGCAACACCATTGGTCCTTTTCTTAACCACACCTTAAACTGAATGATTTCTTTGAAAATTCGCTCATTAATTCATGCTGCATGAATGGACTTTTACAACGAGGGGGAAATTATGGGAAGGGCCATTCTAAGTCTCTATCTCTTATCTGGTATTCTAAGCGCCAGCTTCGCCAGTTTATAGAAGGAAAATCACTTGATCTAATAGTCACTTTGTCTATCTACAAAAATAAGGTTGAATCCTACCAGTTGGAAAAGTCTGTTGAAGGGCAGGTGCTTTCGCTGTCTTCGTTGTATCTGCAGAGTCGGGTAGTCAGGGTTGAACCAGAGAAGGAGCACTTGAACGATGGGGGGGGGGGGGGGGGGCAGTCTCGGCAGGCTTGTACTCTCCACGAGCAAGGTCTATCACGGAATGGAGGGGTTAGGCCTGGTCGTGGGGGTCCTTCGGTTTGGAGGGGGCCGACCGGCGCTTCTGCGCATGCGCTTGGAGTGGGGAACGTACTAGTGGCGCCACTGGTGTTGGCTGGCAGAAGCTGGGTCCTGGCATTCCTGGTGATGCGGGTGGGACCCTGGGGTTACAGCTTCCTCTTAACACGTTCCACGCGGATTGCCTACCGGCAGGCAAAAGTAACTCTCTCGCCACCGCGGATTGCCTACCGGTAGGCAAACAAAATCCCACCCCCTGAGCGGCTGACGTTTTGAGCGCTTTCTATACTTTGTATGAACTACTAATTTCGGGCGAGATTGCAACCCGTTTTGCACCCGGAACGCAACCTAGTGGAGAAGGGTATTATTAAGCGAAATCACATGGAGAAATCCCGTTGGAAAAAAATTACGAACTGGTTCATCTAGGAAGAAACAGATGGCAGTAGAGCGGCGAAAAAGTGCCTACCGGTAGGCACCCCGCGCTGTTGGGAAGACCACCCTGTTTGGGATCCGCGTTGGTGATGAAATCGCCGTTTTAGGACCCGCGTGGAAGGTGTTAAAGCATCACAGGGACCTAAGTAAAATTCACAACTTGAGGTCCAGTACAAAATAAATAAATAAAATGACTAAGCCAAGTAGGTAGGTACCTATCAATTTTACATAGCTTACAAGAAAATTTGGGATTTGATGAAATGAAAGTTCACGGAAGCCACACGACTGAAGCTCTCGACTGCAAGCTGTGCAAACAAACCTTCAGTGTTCAGTTCTTAAGATAAAATAATGTTTCTCTAGTTTCAGGTTTAGAAATACAGGGTGTCACAGTAACTTCGCTTCCCCCACTTTATTTTCACTGATTGTGGAAGAAAAAAATCGGACCAACGCTATTCTTCATAATGTTGGTTTATTATTTTCAATAATGAACCTTTGGAATCGACCAAGAAAAAAAAACGCTGCAAATTATTACACAATGGTTTATTATTTTTCTATAGATCGCTCGTTTGCAAAGCACCAACCATCCAACACGAAGAAAAACAATTATCGCATTTCGGTCAGCTTTAATTTGAACGGAGATTAGGCCTCTTTTGCGATTCACACTCGTGTTTCTGATTTATCGTACGTCCAACCCTTAAATTCTCGTAGGGAGCGAACGGTTTGTCCTACAGAGCTCCGCGTGGTCTCAAAAATTCTATAGAATCTTGAAATGAAGGAAAAACAATACCTTTATATCAAACGTTTTTGAGTTAGGGAGTTTTCAAAATTCATTTTTGAACCCTCAGAAGTGACCTACATCAACCAACATCTTCGGGGCACAACTGGACCTCAAATGGAGCCTACATACCAAATTTCATCAAAATCGGCCAATGCTAAGTGGCAAAAGTGCCGCGTACGGCCAAATTTTGGTTTATTATTCTCAATAATCAACCTTTGGAATAGACCAAGAAAAAAAAAATTTTAACACCCCCTCAAAATTTGATGGTTTACGTTTCAAGGTACGTAAAATACAAAAATCGAATAAAAATTTGGCCGTCCGTCCGCCGTACGCGGCACTTTTGCCACTTAGCATTGACCGATTTTGATGAAATTTGGTATGTAGGCTCCATTTGGGGTCTAGTTGTGCCCCGAAGATTTTGGTTGATGTAGGTCACTTCTAAGGGTTCAAAAATGAATTTTGAAAACGCCCTAACTCAAAAAATTTCGATATAAAGGTATTGTTTTTCCTTCAATTTAAGATTCTATAGAATTTTTTGAGACCACGCGGAGCTCTGTAGGACAAACCGTTCGCTCCCTACGAGAATTTAAGGGTTGGACGTACGATAAATCAGAAACACGAGTGTGAATCGCAAAAGAGGCCTAATCTCCGTTCAAATTTTAACTGACCGAAATGCGATCGATGTTATTCTTCAAGTTGGTTGGTGGTAACAATGGCAGCCTTGTTCGTTGCAGACGAGTGATCTGTATAGAATATAATAAACCTTTGTGTAATAATTTGCAGGGTTTTCATATGGGACCTCATTTTTGTACTGCAGATTCGGATTCTACGTCAAATTTTATGAACATTTTACTTCGACAATTTTTTATGAACTCGCGCAACCCGCTCAGTGCGCTGAAAGATGCGCAACGCAGGGATTGCGCCAAAATTGAGATGAAACTAGACCTCAAGTGCAGCACTGTTCTTCTAAGCTGAATCGTGTAGTGATATCCTTTTCTTGATTTGATTCCAGTGACTTTTTTGGATGTGAATGCGGTAAAACGCAATCAGATGGATCTAGAACTGGGATGGATTGAGAAATTGAATGATCAAATTGGAAATACCTAAACGCCCGAGCCTCGCTGGTAAGCTCATCAATGGGGGGTGCGCCTGATTTTTTTTTTAATTTTTATTCTGAGAATTTTGACACCAGCCGTTCTCTTTTTCTATGATTTTTCAAAGTTTCTCATGTTTATGACAACACGCGCCCCTCCCGCCAGGGCGGGTCCCCCAGCCTGTGACGTCATAAACATTCGGAATTTTGAAAAATCATAGAAAGAGGCCTTCTCACGCTAGAAGGTCGCAGTTGGTATCAAAATTCTCAGAATGACGTCTAGTTCAGATTAAAAATAACAATAAACAGTTTCTTCGACACATGCGCACACCCTATTCACTGTCAGTCTCTTACATATTGTAGGTATAATGGGGAATGGGGAATTTGCCTCAATTTTAGATTCTGGAATTTCAAGTCAAATCCTATAATAGGGCCCTAGAATGACGTTTAACACTAGGAATACCCAAGGGGAAAAAATTACCGTAGGAGAAAATGACTAAACAAGTGAACCTCTGTTACAAAACACCGCGAAAATCGAGGAATATTGTTGACGAAAAAAAAAACGACGCGAAAACAACTCCGACAACCAGTGGCGCCTCCTCCAGGCAAACACTGTTTGCCTTACTAATAAATATAAAAATAAATAAATAAATAAATAAATAAATAAAATAAAAATAAAAATAATAATAAATAAATAAAGATAAGCAAAATGAATAAATTAGTTTTTGTTGAGATTCTCCTATATTCCCATTTTTTGCAAGTAATATAATAGCCAATTTTGTAAAATTTTAATATAACTTAGGGACTTTTTCATTATTACCAAGTAAATTAGATGAAATAGGAGAATGGAATAACAAAGTACGTATTTTGCCTTGGATACTAGCCCGCAACACACCAGAGACTTGGAGAGGTCGGTAATGTAGATGATTGCGGATGAAAAGCGAACTAGCGCGGGGCAAAGCGATGCAAGGCAAGCAGTTCAAAAAATGAATTTTTCGGGACTGTTTAGAGTGAGAGGCGACGATCGGCGGGTGGCGGGGGGTCATCGCGGTTTCGAGTATTGCCATACCCCCACTACCACTCCCTCAGCCATGGCAAACAGTCAAGGAACTGTTTCGTGACCTTGAAAGCAAAGAAACTCGGAAGATGAGCCATGGATACTAATTAACCCATGCATGGCCAGACATAACATATCCATCCAACCACATTATCTTAAGGAAGGAAAACTTAGTTTTTTCGCCACCGCAAATAGCGGCTGTCTAGCGCTGACTGGTGTCCCGTTCTCAATTTTACTGTACATTTTACTGTACCTAATCGTTTTTCTTGTTGATAGGTACCTACTTGGAAATAATTGCATAATATTGTTGATGGTTTACTTTTGAGGTAGGTAGCTACTATGTGTATTTTGAAAATCGAATATAAAAAAATCCGTCCGTCTGCGGAACTTGTGCCCCGAAGGTTTTGTCAGTCACTTCTGAGCGGTGAAACATTAGGGCTGTAACTTAGGGCTGTAAATTAGGGCCGCCCCCTCTCTCGAAAACTCTCGTTATGAAGGTATTGTTTTTTCACCAATTTGAGATAGGTACCATTGAATTTTGACGTGATAACGTCTTATAAATTGGTTTACCGGGAGACACTTCAAGAAACTGCGTTACGCTCCGCTCACGGAGGGGGTGCAGCTCGGCGCTCCCTAAAGGCGGGCGGCCCCTCCCCTTCCCCGGCGCTCACAAAAGCGGGAGCGCCCCGCCCCCCTTCCCTGGCACTCACTCCCCCCCCCCCCATGGGAAATTTCTACTACCTACGGGAAATACCTACTCTGTGCAACTTGACAAAGAATTTTATTTTATCCTTCTTCCTACTATACGAATGAATATTAACATTAAAATTATTTTACCACTCAAAGTCGTTGTCACGTAAAACTTTCGCCCGTATACCGCCTTTTTCAGGCAACAACACAGGGTTTTTTAGAATCGAATGAACCCACCCAGAGCTTTATAGGATAAACTGTTAGCTCTCCATGAGAACTTGAAGGTTGAACTTACGATAAATGAGAAACACGAGTGTGAATCGCAAAAGAGGCCTTATCACCTCAAAAATTTTAGCTGACCAAAATGCGATCAATGTTCGTTTCTTTGGGTTGTACATGTTTTGCTTCCTTAATCAACCTGTAATCAATTTCTAAACCAAGGAATTCTTTATTTCTTCAAATGGAGTGTGAAGGGTTTATTTCATCTAAATAAACAACATTTTGAAGCAAAAACATGATTGGTAGGTAGTGACGAGGGTAAAGCTGACGCTTGATCTTCAGAAAAATAATAAACCTTTGTGTAATAATTTGCAGCGTTTTTCATTATTGTTTATTCTTCTGTGACTGGCCAAGCTGTTGCCTCACGAATATTCTCACGAGACGCCCCTGCCGACAACAGGCAGAGTTCTAGAACCGCCACACAAAACGATCCAGTGAAATGGCTACTCGAATAATGTGATTCAAATCTTGAAACTAAATAAGAGAAGATGAAGACTAATAATGCTTGATAAACTAGTAGGTAGAATCGTATTGTAAAAAAGTGAGTAATATTGTTTCTTTTGGTCACTTTGTGTCTGGGTTCTTCCTGCCAGTTCGCGGCGCACTCTTGTGCGCACTACTCGTAAGCTAAAAGTTCGTGTATGTTCCGCTTCTGTGGTAAGCGCCACAGAACCTCCTTTGAAGTCAGATTGGTAGAATATCCGTCACGTTTCAAACATGGCTGCCTCTTACTCATTGCCACCACATTTAAAATTTCCATCTTCCTTAAATTCTCTAAATTTTGTGGATGCGTTTTCGAGCAGCTCACTATGGTTTTATTCCATAAAAATAAACCCTTATTCGAAAAAAAAAATTGAGGTAAATTCCCCATTTCACCGAATTATGTTTGCATTTTTCCTGAATAGTTGGTGTGGGATAGATGAAAATCGGGTTGATTTTGGAAAATAAGTCTCCTGTTATTTTTGGGAGACAATCAAAATTTATTATTTCAAAAAATAACCACGAAAACGGGCCTTTTCAACGTGAAGCGGAAACGCTCGCTGATTGGCTGTTCGTATCGCCGTCTCCTCCCAGTGTTGACCGATGGAACGACGAAATCGTGTTTTCTAAGAGGAAAGTTATCAAACAAAAACAGGGGAAACCTAATTTTCCCCATCTTGCTTTTTCTATTTTTTCTCTTTAGTTCTTCAATTTCGATCTTTACTGGTTTTGTGAAATGTTGCCTCTGAAGAATAATTTCACGATCTCAGCGCTTCAAGCGGCTGTACATGAACTATTCCTGGTTGACGTCATCCTCCCAGTTTTGTAAATGTTCATATTTTCTACACTGTTTTGTTTATTCGTAAATTAGGAAGTTCGGGCTGAAAGTCTGCCGTTTTTCGAGGTGCTGAATCCGATTTTGGGGTCAAAAATTGAAAATTCCGACGAGGTGAAATTCCTCATTGACGGGATTGAACAAAAAACACAGAAAACTCCTTAAGGATTTGTATAATAAGCATTGCGCCTTAGAGCACTAATACAGCATTTTTGTCCATAACATGTTTTATAACAATAATGTACCATAATAATACACACCTTTGAGAAAAATAGCTATCAAGGACCTAAAAAAAAACATTAAAACCCATAAAAATGTTTTTTAAAAGGTTATCACAATTACAATTACATATTATTATTTTCTTTTTTTTCTCCTATCAAAAACAGCGTCTCCCCTCTACGAGTGCCCCCAGAACCTTAAAAATCACATTTCTCCGAGGGTGGACAAATTTTTTCATGTTACGAAATCTCGGAGGGGTTCAGAAACGCTCGAAATATAGGCCAGTGAATAGAGACATAAACATCTAGAAACTTTTTTTTTTGTGATTTTCATTTTTTTCGCCTTAATTTGAAGTGAAAATTTCTACAACTTTCGGAGGTGTTTTCGATAATCCACTCATAACTTGAACAGAGCTCGCTCTAAATTCAACATTCAGACTTCTATTTGAACCTCCACAACTAACATCATAGTGACTACGTTGAAAATAATGTAACGTATTGGATAGTATAACATTTTATTCACAATATAGTTTTTTCTTAATTTTTTCCATTTAAATATAAAAATCTTTCAACGGTTTTATTATTCAAAAAGTTTTTTTTATTCGTTTTTCCCGTTTTTTAAATAATTTTTTTTTTTCAATACATTTTTATTTTTTCACGATTAAAATTGTAAATTGGTCCATCTAATGAAACATTCAGGCGCCATCTACGATAAACAACTTTCACGACAACAATATAGTATTGATTATGTTGATTAACGAACAACAACAAAGCTAAACATTCGCGTCTTTCTCTCTTTTTTTTATTCATCTTCCATCTTTTTTAAAATTACGAAATCACTTATCCTTATAAAACAGTAAAAAATCGACGAAAATTTCAAGTTAATCGAAAAAGGAATAATTAACACAACGAGTTAGCATATAAAAAAAAGAATTAAAAAATTATACAAAGTAAAGAGAAAAGTAGAATATTTACAATAGACTAGAAAACCAAAATGTATGTTCGAGTACAATAGATCTCAATAAAACCAGAGTACCCTCGGCAACAAATTTTTAAACCGTTTAAGTACTAAGCGCTGTTTAATACGAGTAGAGACTGCGTTTTTTCTTTCTGACTATTGAAGTTTTTTTCACTAACATTAGTCGGCTTCTCTATTTAAAATAAAATCTAAACGCTTATGAATAAAAAAATATATTTTGAATCGCAGTGATTTGCCTATAACATTGTTTCTTTGTTTTTATCAGAAACGTGTATTTTTTAATTTTTTTAATCGCTTATGTACGCAATGGACTACTTTGAAGTGCCATAAATTGTAGGTAAAGGTACAATTTTCAGTTTATTAAGGTGGTCTCAGTCGGTCGCAGTTTCTTCCTCGGTATGGGTTAGTCTAATCTCTTACGAACCGGCGCTCGGTCGCCCCCCCCCCCCGCCTTCTCATAGCTGGTTGGTTCTCATCAGCAGTTGTTTTCCTCACTTTTCTCAGGGAATAATCACCCAATTTCCATGTTTTTAGTGGCATTCTTCTTATTTTTATAATCTCTACACCCACGCACTTGTTCAATGGGGTAGTTGCATGGGTCGGAATTTCGTGTTTTTGACTTCAGATTCGAATTTAGCGCACTTAAAAACGAATATGGACCAGTTTTCAGTTCGAAATTCCATTTAGTTTAGCCGTATTTCAATAAAGAAGTACCATCCTTTTTAGTGTTGGCGGGCCACTCCTCTCACGTCATCCCTAAACGACAATCTCACAATAGAGTGCGTTGAGATCACTGCAATCGAGGACAATTCGAGTCAGAAACATTGCAATGTACTTGCAAAATGATGGTGATGATTAAAAAAACTTTGAAATATATTTTTCAGGTTTTTTATGTTTGAATTAATCGTTTAAATTGAAAATTTTGAAGCATAATTTTGGCTGTTTTGCCGATGCCCGGCGCGGGGTACTTCGATTAACCCCGTTGCTTTAACTGTCGTAGTTATCACGTTATCAGTTTTTCGGGTGGGCCTTTCTCGTAGTGCGGTCCGAGTTGTTACAGTTGTTAGTTGTTATAGTTTACACCAGTATTTACCATAATTTATTAGTTGATTGGTTTGGAAAAGATAATGTTCACTGTAAAGTTTCAAGAAGCTTTTAATAAACGCTTGCATACGAGTCTGCAACACATGTCTTCACTTTTCCCGCTACCCAATAATCTGCTTTCGAATGTTGTTGATAGTTATTTTAACTCAGGGGTATATCTAATTTTCTTCCGTAAGTACAACGGTTATGGCAGTATATCATTTATGCGTAAATGTAGGGCTTTCCAACGAATGGTGAACGATTTTTCTACGAACGCGAATGACGAAGATAAAGTTCGATAGGAACAACTTGGCTGTAAGTAGAAATCATCAGAAAAACAACCGTAACTTTTTTTTCGTTTATTTGCCAAAGTATTGAAATAAAATGTCAATATGCCAAAAAGGAGAGCCATCGACTGGAGTTTCGAGGTGGCTTCCCTGGAAAATATTCCGTACATAAATATTGGCATGTTGTACGATTTTTACGTCAATAACAACAAGTTCGTCAGCGCCGAAATAAAAGGAGCCAATAATGTGAGGTAAGTTGACACTTTTGTAGCAAAAGGTCAGTTGTAATTGTGATTTCTTGTGTGTAGTACTTCTTCGTCCAAATGGTTGCTCATTTATTGGAAGTTTCATTGTAGTGTCATTATCCTGTACAACGTAGTACCAATGAGTGTTTGTAAATTGTTGAATAAAACGATGTTGGTTATGTCCAACTTAGAAGAATCTTGCAAATTTGCGAGGTTGTGGCTCGAGTAACACCAGAACACCGCATTTCTTCACAACCATATAAGGTTTCAGTTACAGTGGAGGGAATGCCAGTAGGAAACAAAATCTTTGATGCAACATGTTTCGATTGCACAGCTAGCAAATTCAGTATGAAAGCACCACAAAGTGTGAGTGATTCTCCAATTTTATTGCCACAAACGAACGTAAACAAACCCAACAGAGGGTTGCTATCAAAGGACCCCCCGGGCAAAGGAAGGGGTCTCTTGGCCCCCTTCACACCCGTGACGTAGCCCCCACCCCGCAGTGTCCAAGCCGTGTGTAGGTTTTCCCGCCTGAATCCGAAATCCCGTTTTTCGAAAAATCTCTAAATTTTTTGGAAGTGTTTCCGGGAGTTTTATTTGCAGATTCGTACTTCAATAGAGATTCTCTACACAGAAAAAATACAAAAAAATATCATGCAACTACCCCATTCCAAAAGTAAAAAGTTGTACCTAAATTTCAAATTTTCAAGGATTTTTGAAATTCATTAGTCCATCTACCTAGGGAATTGGGAAACTAAAAGATTGCCGCTGGAATCATCAACAACCGAACAATAATTCCCGTTTATTCACCGACTGAGACCCCCTAAAAGTGTGATGAAGTCGTTTGGTAAGGTAGGTGTACGTAGGAGCAGGGAGTTACGGCGTGGAACAAATGATGTACCGTTCAATGAGACGTCCCTTGAAATCAGTTATTCTTTCATTGAATTTTTCGACAAAAATGATCATCATTTTCCACACGGTAAGGCTGTGAAGGACGCTTGTTTATGAGCAAGTTTCAATGCCTTCAAAAGTGTGCATCCCATCCATGAAGGAAACAAAATTTCATTCAACGTGAAATGCAAGTAGAAATTTCAATTTGGGAGCACATATTTTGTATCCTAGAAAATTGGAAACCATTTCCTTCGTAGACGCGAAAGCAAAAATTATTTCATACAACTATGAGATCGAAAGAATGAAGTAAAAAAAGAAGTCAAAAGTAAACAATATTGACATTCTGTTTAAAGTTAACATGAACTATTAACGATATTTACAAATCCTGATAAAAACAAAGGGTTTAAGACTGATAATCTGGATGAGAACAATTTTGGCTGTCGAGGAAAAGCGCTGTTCCACCACCTTTGTGCTCCTCGAAAGTACCTTCTCACTTCAAAATCATACCAATTTATGAAATCTTAGCGATTTAGGGAAGAATTTTTTTCTTCGTCTTGACCTTTAATTTCCCATTTGTTCAAAAAATTTATTTTTTCGTACTTTTTATCGAATTTAGGTGTATTTTGAAAAATCTATAAATTAATTTGAGCAGAAGGTACCTTCAATTCTTTCCAAGGACCACACTAGCGCCATCTGCGTCAGCAGAATCTGTCTATGAACTTAATTTTCCCCCAATCCTTGATGGGATGTGGGGTCTGTTATTTCTCATAAACCAGAGGAATAAGGCGGAGATCTGTGCTGCCTTAGACAGTGTCGCCATCTCTGACGAGGAAACCCAACTCGCCTACGAGGCGTGAAATAAGGGAAGAAGGTACCTACAGGTCTACCACAGAAACTTTGCATCCGTGTGGCGCCCCCTAGGTGGCGGATCCGCGAACTATATCGATCGAGTCAACCTTCCATGGCGACACAGAAATTGGAGCCGTGAGAAATTTGATGTTCGTGTAGTGCCACAGAATTTCAATTTCGGAAATGCACGAACTTCATTCTGCAGTAGGAGGGAATCAAGTCACTTATAAGGGGAGAAATTCGCGAACAATTATTGTACGGGTGGGAATTTGCTTGATAAGAGATAAGTAGTTCTATGTTCTCCAGAAGAATGCGCCAAAGGGATGCAAAGTTTCTGTGGCGACCTGTAGAAGGCCGGCCCTATTACAGTCTGTCAACTCAAGAATTTTTTTAATTTTTTTCTTTGAGTAATTTTTTTTTTTTTTTTTTTCTAACACAATCCATTATAGCCAATCGCTATGAGTTTTGACTTGAAAGTGGATAAACTGTTGCAGGTAAAAATCGGACTTCCAAAAAGATCCCTCAGGAAATTAAGGGTTAAGAGCGTATTGCAAGGACGTGCTCTAATCTTGATTTTGCGACGAAATTACGAACCGAAAATGGTTTGTAAAACAAAGTAATTTTAAAAGTACAAATAACTATTCATAAATATGAACTGCCTCCTCCCTTCATAAATATAAACTAACGCCGAAATTCTAGTAAATATCACGATAATACAATAATATGCAAGAAACACCATGCGATTCACATGATCAGAGTGCAGCCTAAACTCAGTTTCAGGCAACTTTATTTGGTGCGTCCTTTTGGGTGATTTTTCAAGAAAAGTTTGGAGTCTACAGCGCTCAGTGTTATTCGTACAAACTGATCTCAGGATTCGGTACCAAGCTGATGAATTTGAGATTTTTATGAGTTCGGCAGAGAGTGATAGATGAGACATACGAAATGAGATCCTTCAAACCCTCTAGAAATTCTGGTGACCTCCTTCAGTGCTCCTCCAGGTACCTCCTACAGTTTACAACTGACAGGAAACATGTCTGCCAAGGTGGGTGGGCAGTAAAGCTTCCTGACAAAGAATGACGAAGACACGTAGAATCTGTTGGTTCGAAACGGAACTTAAATTCGTTGATATGAAACGTGAATTTCAAGAACCAATTTGCGCTTCCAATGTTAAAAACGCTGCAAATTATTACACAATGGTTTATAATTTTTCTATATAGATCACTCGTCTGCAAAGCCACCAACCATCCAACACGAAGAAAAAACATCGATCGCATTTCGGTCAGCTTTAATTTGAACGGAGATTAGGCCTCTTTTGCGATTCACACTCGTGTTGCTGATTTATCGTACGTCCAACCCTTAAATTCTAGTAGGGAGCGAACGGTTTGTCCTACAGAGCTCCGCGTGGTCTCAAAATATTCTAGAAATTCTATACTATCTTAAATTGAAGGAAAAATAATACCTTTATATCAAATTTTTCTGAGTTAGGGCGTTTTCAAAATTTCAAAATTTAATTTTTAACTCTTAGAAGTGACCACAATCTTTGGGGCACAACTAGACCCCAAATAGAGCCTACATATCAAATTTCATCAAAATCGGTCAATGCTAAGTGAGGAAAGTGCCGCGTACGGCGGACGGACGGCCAAATTTTTATTAGATTTTTGGATATACGCACCTTGAAACGTAAACCAACAAATTTTGAAGGGGTGTTAAGAAAAAAAATTTTTTTTTTGGTCGATTCCCAAGGTTTATTATTGAAAATAATAAACCAAAAACAACAACACGGTAGTAATTATACGTAATTTTTCGAATATATCCTGGAATCCCCTGCTGATTGTACATTTATTTCGTCTCCAATCTACTACGAGGCGTGTCCAGAAAGTATCGTACTGAGGCTCCCATTTCTGCAGGGAATTTTGCCTCCGCGTCTAACAAGGAAGGGGTAGCATTGTTTTTTTCCTATGTTGGCCACACTGCTTGAATCCCCCCTGTTGAAACAAGACCAGAACGAGCTCTGTAGGTCAAGAACTGCACTGCCGTGCTAAGCCAGAAAGTCGTAACGTGAAAATTTGACCAAATTGAGTTATTGGTACCAGGGGGTTTTGGCGGTCGATTTCTTTCAATTTTCGGAGCTTTAGAGTCGTATCTCTATTAAAAATGCCTCAAACAAGCCCCCCGACTTTCACGTCAAGGCGTGTTAAGTTGATTTTGGTAAGAAACTAGTCGTATCAGAGCGATTCAGAAGAAAACTCATATCTTGACACTGACACGGGAATCTGCCTATTTCGACGATACGACTTCTTGCATTAAATCGGCATGATACGACTTTTTGCCTCTGAAAAATCAACATTTAGTGGTGACTTTAAGCTTATACTCCAAGTGAATAAACGTTTATTTTTATTGATTCAGCAGTTTTTTCTTACACTCTGAACAGAGATATGAAATACGATTGACTTTGAGCCAAGTAGGATGACAAAATAATCCATGTGAAATGGTTTCTTGAATTAAAACGTTAATTCGAATGAATTAATGTTTCAAGAATTAAAATGAACAGAATAGCCGTAACTTCGGGTTTACGAGAGCGTAATCTCGTATCATCGTTTTTTGAAAATTTACACTCAAAAATGTTTAATTTTGACTCCAGAAATCGAATTGGCTATTAATTTATTTTAAGAAAAACCTATACTTGTGGTAAAAGGAGGAAAAATAATCCCGCGAAAGAATTTTTTTTGCCACGAAACCTATTAGGTCGTTTTCCCGAAAGTTGGGTGAAGTCAACATACGACTTTCTGGCTTAGCACGGCAGTGTAGTCTTAGCAATTTTTAGTGCAAAATCCGCATGATTCGTTACCTCGTCGCAAAAGAGAAAACTCCGTTTGAGATTTTCAATGAGACTAAACCCGTTTATGACGAAGGCTGACGGGGAAAACAGCTGACCAAACATTCAAGTTGAAATACATTTCCGGAGACCCACACTTTTTATGGTTCTGCTCCAGACTGTCAGAGAGTGTCGAGTGAAGCTAGAAAAATTCCTTAGCATTTCTCAATATCACCTGGGCGATACTGTATCGGAAAACCCCATTTACTAAAAGTTGTGTTCGAGATGGGTGGGCAGAAAAGTAACAAGAGAACACCGACAGAGTTGCGTCATCTCCGCAAACAAAGTTTTGGATGGTTTTGCTGAGGAAGGAGAGCTTTTCTGAATTCTAGTGTGAAGGGGGATGAGACAGGGCGTCACTACACTCCAGAATCCACAAGACAAGACCTTTAATGGCGTCATCCAGCCTCCCTAGCTACACAGAAGGTTTTGGTGAGAGGAGTAGAGTGGGATCTGGTTAGGAAGTCGTGAAAAATCTCAAGTCGTAACGTGGTTTCCCAATTAAAAATCAAGCGAAGGAGATTCCACATAATAGGGAATCGCCAAAACTTCAGAACTAAGCCATAAGTAAAGTTAAGGCATCTGACTTTGGTATTGGAAGGGTGTCTTTTTAATTGAATTTATCCCAAAAGGATAAATTATGCTAATAATGCTTACTCATACTGCAGTACCTTTAAAAATCTCGGAGTACGATTCAGAACTGTAGATGGGTTCGGTAACTAAGGGGTTCAGCCTCCTCCACAACAACGCCAGCCCCCCCTGAAACTTTTGTCCTGGGTTGGATGGGATATTATCAACTCTCCTTCCATTCACCAGACGAAGCTCACAGCTTCCATCTGTTCACTGAATTGAAGGAACTTGTGGGAAGAATACACTTTGCAGACGATCTAGTGGTCCAGGATGCTGTTCAGTATTAGTTGAAAGGGGTGGCGACGGAGGGTTATGGCACTGACATGAAAGAGGCCTCAGAAATGTCTCTAACTTGATGGTGACTACTTGAAAAATAGTTTAGTTGCGAAGTAATCAGTGAATGTCATTGAAATACAAACATTTTTTCGATCTTTTAAAAACAGTGAACTTGCGTTCTGTAAGACCCTAATATGTATGTAAATAGTGCACAGGAGGTAAACGACTCTGCCAATCTGATCATTTTTAGAGACAGCCAACGTTGGACTGAGTGTACTGCTAAGTAGGGCTGTGCGATTCAGTTTCTGTAGATTAACATGATACTCGATTCAACACACCAAAGAACATTGATAGGAACCATCAGGGCGTCGAAGGCTCTCACGAATCGACAAATGCGCTTGAATTTGGTTCGAACATCACCAGAAAATCTCAAATTCATCAGACAGAAACAATATTCACACCAAATAGTAACAATTTAACCGTCTTTCGACGTTGAACACCTAAATACAGGTTTTTGATGTACTTCTCAACATCTGGTACATTTTGACGCGCCTCCCTGAATTTTGTACACCAAGAACCTCAAGGTTGCGCCGTCATTGTGTAATTACTCTTTCAATCTGAAATTGCGTCAAACCAGGGCAACCAAGAGGTTTCGGTGAAATAAACCCGGTTTTCCTGAGCTTTCCCATTATAATACGAGATCAGATCCTAAATCTGAGTTGACATCGATGACATTGTTATTGAAAATATAAGAAAAACACATAAAAATCTGTTTTTCATACGAAATAAAAGAGCAAGTGAGGGAGAAATCAATCTATAAACTTCAGTTCTTATTCCACATAAGTAGATACAAAAATTAACTTAAAGGTTGCCAAATTGACTTTCAAATCATCTCGTCCTGACAAAAATTTGGTTTTTACATAAATAACAGTTAAAGACCCTGCAGCAACAACGAGGCAACTCCAAAACTGTCAGTTTTGTGTCAATATAGCGAAGAATTTCGATCTATTTGTTTGTTCAGTTCATTTACTCGCCTTTACCCGTGACTTCATTCTGGTGAATCCCACAGAAGCATTTGATGTTCCGACCAATTTCTTTATCCCCTGATTTCCCGGGTTCAATTATTCTAATTGGCCGAATTCATTATTTTTTTTACTTACAATCACAGAGTACGGGAGACAACTTAACAGAGAGGAAAGGCAGAAGGGAGAGGGAACAGCCTATACCTGCCTGCGTTGGGGTCTGGTCGGGAAATGAAAGGTAAAGTTCACCCCCCCCCCCCCCCTCTCACACTGACTGTAGAATGGGAAGTACATTTAAGCTGGATTCACATGGGACGGAAGAGGGTGGAAACTGAATAGATGGAAAGAAATATCACAATCTGATTGGCTGATTTTCCCCGGTTGAGAATGGTGGCTGCCATCTTGACAGAACCCATCAGCGGAAGGCATTTTTATACTGCGTCCATCTTCCGTGCATTCTGCGCCTGCACAGTGGTCAGGAATGATAACCACGAGTGGAGGTTGCACTAGGGGTGGCCAACAATCGATTGTTTTGATACGATCGACATGATTGATGCGTTGAGGAGTTGTGATAATGTATTCCCAGAGTAGGGTGTGCGCCTGGGTAGGTAAAACTGTTTATTGTTATTTTTAATCTAAGGTAGACCTCATTCTGAGAATTTTGGTACCAACGGCGACCTTCTAGCGTGTGTTAATCTTTTCCTATGCATTTTTAAAGTTTCAACCGTTTATGACGTCACAGTGGGGTCCACAGAGTAACGGAGACAAGTTAACAGAGAAGAAAGCCAACGTTAAAATGGTGTGCAAGCATTTTTGAGGCTGCCTCAGTTGCGCTATCTACTTTCAGCTAGGATTGAGGAACTACTACGGAAGTGGTGGGGAGGGGGAGGCCACACTCTTCATACTGCTTCTTTTCAAATCCTTTCCAATGACCAGAAATTGATAACTTTTCGTTTCATCATCATTTAAATTTGCAAAAATTACTTGAAAAAACCAATCGAGGTGAATTTTCAGAGTTCCTCATGCAATTGTTGTTGCCCCTATCGCCAGTAGTTCAAATATTCAATTGACAACTGCCAACCAAAGAAACGTTTGAAACCCAGTGTATTATTGAAAATCGCTCGATATTTTCGTACATATCGCGAATATAACTGAATGTTATCAAATTAATTACTTAGATGCAGCCGGTAACGCACCAAGGAGAAAAATATGAGATAAACAAGGTGACTTGTTGTGATGAGGTTGGGAACAAGTGATCATGAACGCTATCTGTTGCTTTCCGCTATAACTACGTCCTGGAGCTCCACCAATCAGAACGCTTCTCGGGCTCCCACATTCAGCTTTCAGCCCAGTGGTGGGGTCCCACCCAGGCGAGAGGGGAGCGTGACGTCATAAACGGTCGAAACTTTGAAAAATCATAGAAACAGATCTACTCACGCTAGAAGGTCGCGGTTGGTGGCAAACTTTTCAGGATGTAGTCTACTTTCGATTAAAAAATCTTAAAAAATCAAGGCGCACCCCCATTATTGCAGAATCCCAACTGTGAATTTTCTAGAAACACTGTTCAGCTGGCATTCGTAAAAATAAATGAGCATGTGGCCAAATTGAAAATTCCAAGAGCAATATTACTCCTTTGTTGAAAAAAAAAACCATCGAAACTATCAATGGGGTATTTCGGTGGGTCGGAAATTCAGGTTTTTGACCTCAAATTTGGATTCAGCACCCTTGAAAACCTATATACTACAACTTTAAGCCCAATGATACTATAACATGTGGTAGAAAAATTAATTAAAGAGATCACACGTTTGAAAAAGGCGGGCCGCTTTAAATGCACACACACTAGGCAAGGACTACGCCACGCGCCTGTGTGAGTAGTATTTTGTAGTATCCAAGAGGTCCTCCAAGGGTTTCTGTGCATGGATACTTTTTTCAAAGACAGTAGGCTAGCTACGTCACGATTGGCTAGCTACGTCACACCAATCAAATCTTCAACTTTCCTTAGCTTCTCTGATTTTTTAAAAACATTTTCTCGACGAACAGACCCGATTACCGTTATTCCTGAGCCATACACTTTTGAAAAAAAAAATAAAAAAAATTGACCGAAATACCCCATTGTTGGAAGAAAACAATTGAGAGCTACAATCGAAAATTGGGCACCCTGAGGATCCACGCTCGTTTTTGACATTTTCATGTCTTTGCTTTGGCACATGAACTGAAAAATTGTGGTTGACATGAAAATGTCCCAATGTGTTGCAGACTCGTATGCAAGCATTTCTAGAGAAATTTGCTTCATAGCTACTGATATGATTTCGCTTACTGGTATCCGCGTTGCATTTCTTGTGGCAAAAAACAAGTGTCGCGAAAAATTCCTTGGGCCCCAAGTAGGGTAAAAACAGCGGTTCTGGCACAGTTCTCTAGACCCCAACTACCCTCAACTTCCCCCCCCCCCCTCGTCCACCGTCTCTACCCCTCGCCCACTGCCTCGTCCGCTCCCCCCCCCCCCACATCGGCAAGACCTCCCGCTCATCTCCACCACCCCCGCCACGACTTCCCCTCACCCACCCTGGATACCCCCCGCCCCGCCTGTCATCAAGATCGCTCCCACCCCCCGCCACGCCAACCGGGCCTTCCCATTTCAGTTCATGTGCCAAAGCAAAATTTAAGGTTGTTGATTTTGGTTTTTTTTCTTCTTTTTTTGATACAAAATTAATTTCAACGAGGAATTGAACGTCAAACTCAAAACACAGTCAACAGAGGTTACAGATCAGAGAGAGGTTATCGTTTCAGAGGCTTCCAGGAGGAAGGTTATCATTCCATCCTTTCCGTCCATCATCCATGTGAACCTTCCACCGACTCCAGCTACCCCCTCCACTGGTTTTCTCGTCTTTCTGTCTTTTTCATTTCCACCCTCTTCCGTCCCATGTGAATCCAGCTTAACCCTCTAATTCTGAGTTAAGATAGGAGGATTGTTTTTTTACCCACTCTGCGCACAATCCACACGCATGTAGAGATCATGAACTGATGCGTTCCAGCTGCGTCGAGTTTGAGAACTCACAAACAGTAACCACATTCCAGCAGTTCACGAACTATTAGTGACTCAGTTCATGAACTTTCTACACTCATCGAGGGCAGGGTTGTGAACTCAAACCTGTGCCGTTCATGTGAAACCTACTAAATTTGTTATTTGTTGACCAATCTTGACACTAATCACTCATCTCCGATCTCAACCCTCTCTCGGGGAGACCATTGGCTCTCCAGTGAAAGCTCTGACGACTCGCTGATGGAGGTTTTACTCGAAGAGCGAGTTGTCTCTACGAATGAGAAGTTTTTCGAACGTTTTTGGAATCACGTTCTAACAGAGGGCATTTTTGATTAGGTCTTTCTTTTCCACGAATACACTAATATTCCCTTATCACTACAGTGATCTGTGTCCATTCTGTAGTGTTTCACGGAAGTTCACAACATCCCTCTCTTCTGCAGGATATTTACTGTAAAATGGGGTGATTACCTACGTGACATGGAGAAAAAGTTGAATTGTTGACGACAAAAGTGATTTGCTGGGGTTGAATTGAAAGCTTCGAGTGCCTGAGCACATGAAGTAACTCATAGTGAGTCGAAATAGGTTTCAGAACATTCGAATTTTGAGAGATTATTACAACAAAAATTTCTTCCGAGTGCTGCAGTGAGCAGATCTAAATTCTGACAACAACCATGGAAAACGGCCGAATGCCCCTCCTGATATGCACTAATTGTGTGGACATATTTACAACACTAAATGTTCGAGCTGCCATTTCAGAACGTCGAATCCTTCAAATTAATCTATTATTTCCCAAAGGCAGCTTACTTTCCTCGACTTCAGATAAAGATAAGTAAAAAATTCATTGCCAACGAAAATGTCTTATATACGATAATTGCCCAATCAGATTAAAGAACACCAACGTCAGACTTTAAAAAAATTCTTAACCAGTTCCGACAAAAATTACATAACATCATTATCGTCACCCCTGAAACATCATTTCATGTCAAAACTGTTACAAGTATGCCGTTATTGATAATATGAGTAATTCCTAGGAGAAAGGACGAGATGAGATGATTGAACTCCTCCATCAAGTAACCACAAGTTCTTGTTGTTTATAGAAAAAAAACTGAATTGCAATTCTTGAAAGTTAAATAAAGCTAGGTTTTATTGCACAAAATTAACGTCACTCCCTCACTTGACAAAATCACAAAACGCTACGATACATTTTTTGTATCCTTTTTTCAAGAAGAAAAAGAGTATAATTGGGTAGAAACGAGGTCTAATTAATTCGTTGAAACGATAGGTTGTCAGTGAAGAAATTTGATGAAATTAATTCGCAAGAGAGCGACGAAACCGAAATTTAAAATGTTCACGTTGCCAAGCACTTGAGGATTCGGTGGGTTGCGTCCAGGGTGGTGGACGTGTTCCAGTCGGGCGACTCCAAAAGCGTTCCAACGGCGTTCCAAGAGTCCTAAAAGTGTTCCAAGGCTGCACTCCGGCTGGGAACGACCCGGTGCTAGTTGTCCCAGCCGTTTTCCTTGATCATGTGCGCGAGCTCGATGATGTATTTCCCTTCCTTGTATTTTTGGCTGGACTCGAAAGCGTGTTCCTGCGGAGAGGTAAAACAACACGAAATGTTAGGATAATTTGATACTCGAAATAACCAAGTAGTGAAAATAAGGAATGGAACGACGCAGACCATTAATCGCATATCGATAGTAAAATTGTTAAGTAAGTCTTTGTAAATCGAGTTAGGTTTGAATCAACAATTGTAAGTCATTAATAAATTAATTAACCCTTAACTGCACCAGCTATCATATATGATATGGAACTTTAAACGAGGCTCAAGAGCATTCTGGTGGTCTTCTCGAGCTCTTTATGGTATTTTTACCTTAGTCAACAACCGCTAGATCTCGTAAGAATCAAAGAATATCCATAACCCCTCCTGTAAGGTTATAACCTCCTTCAAATCAGCAGTAATCACGAGTGGACAACACGCCTGAGAAGTGTTGTTTTGCTGTGCCTCTTACAACAACATTTTTGAAGATTTTCGGCTGAAAAAATACTGCGTGCTGTCTCAAGATATGTAGAAATGAAATATGAAAAGAACTAATCGATTAAGTTTCCAGTGTTATTGGAAACTGCGCTTTTGCTTTGATATCTCATATGATAGAACGTGAGGGAGGAGGACCTGGGGGAATTTCATATATGATAGAACGTGGACTTCTCCACTGCATTACCATCTTGTTCCAACGTGTTAAGAGCCACTTGCTGCACATGATGTTTTTTTAAATATAATTTTATTTCATGTTATTGATGATTTCATAAATTGTATTTGACGTCAGCATAAATTTCACATTAGGTATCTCTACTACATTTCAGAAATGGTTCCTAACCACTTCACTTATGTGGACAGAGATGGAACCAATAGAATCTAATTACATAAAAACCCCAACCGTATTAATTACATAAAACCCCAACGAGTTAGAGTGGTCGTGGGAGAGTCTGAGGAATCGGAGGGAGTGGGTGGTGGGGAGAGTCGGAGGAATCGTTTTTGCCTGCTTTTAGTAGGCTTTTCAGCTAGTATGATGAACTATGAAAATTCCTTGAAATACCAATTGGAAGAGAAGATGAGGATGAAGATGATTTATTAGATCTGGATGAATTAGATTATGATGATGCTGAGTTAGACCAGCCTGATGACTTTTTGCCAACATATTCATTATGTACCCTCCTCTGCCAAATGAATTTCAAGAAATCGTCATGGGGCTGTCAGAAGAAGTGGAGATGTCACGTGAAGCCGAAGCCACCTTGTCAAAAATTGTCTACTTATTGTTTACTCTTCAACTATTCTTGTCTATAGTCTGGCCAATGATAAGAGGAAAATTTATTGCCGCCTGCAGGCCTTTTTTTTAAATTACATACATACAAATTTTCGTAATAAATTCTTTGAAAAAATGTCTATGTATAATATATCACTAGATTTTTGTCCATAATCCTACTAAGTTTCTAAATAGGTGATAGAAACTCCAAATGAGCATTTATGCTTTCTTATAGCATTATAAATGTGATTTTTAAATAGCAGTGAACGAAAAACCTATTTGGTCATACGTATTTCTTTCAACCATTTTACTCGCACTATATCACATATGAAATCATCGTCTCGGCTGCTTAACCACGTTCTATCATATATGATAAGGGCATAAATTAGGGATTATCGGTCAAACTATGTAATTTAGGGACTTTTCCTTGTCATTTTCGTTTTCAGGGGGTCAAAATACATGAAATTCATTTTTTTCAAGAAAATAGGAAATTGTGTGCAGTTAAGGGTTAATTTGTGCACGGAAGTCTTGCAAATAAGTTTCACGTTCCACCAGCTTGCTAATCTCTCCATCCATAAGAGATACAGAAAGGGGCAGCCCGTGAAAATATTAATTATTTTCGTCCCTTGAAAAATTTCTATTTTCGGACTTACAAAGATTCACACTTGTACCTACTGTCGATATTGGGTACCCCGAGGAAGGGCATCTAGGGAAAGAAAGTGGTAGCACGGCCTGAGCGCTATCTAGCGACGATTATATGAACCTTCTCTTCTTTTTTGGCAACATGGATGCACCTCCGTTATCGACCAGTGGTAATAGAGAGTTTTTGGTGCCAAAATCTCACGGGCCCCGTTAGGAGGAGACTAGCGCGAGCAACAGAGGATGCTACCCAGTTGAAGGAGGAAGGACGTTAACTTTGGACAGGAGGGGAATGGAGGCGCTTGTCACGGTGGGCCTCGAGGAACGGGTGACTGTCTGGGGGCACCCTTTCATCGTCGCCCGCTGATGTTGGGAGGCAAATCCATCGTCACCTGTGAACTCCTTGCTTTGTGAAGAGGTTCCACGGGCCTGTTAGTGGTTTCCAAAAACTCTCTAATATCTGTAGATCCCTGCCTAATCTACAGGAAACCAGAAATTTGCCCTCAAAGAAAAAAGGCAATCAAATCTGTTTGAGGCATCAATAAGAAAGGCATTCAGTCTGAAATGAAAATCTATGTACTCGTTACGAGTTATTATGTATTGTTTACCTACGGTAGGTAAACAATATTAATTTTTAAAGCATTCTATCACTTACGAAAGAATTAAAAACACAACAAACGATACCTACATCACATGAGCCAACCGATAAGAGAGATAATCTAGGTTTTTGAGCTCCGGAAGGTTCATCTTATCTTCACTAGGCAGCGCTCACACCGTTCCACCACTTTCTTTCCCTAGATGCTCCTCCCCGAGGAGCGCATCTCGAATATTTGAATCTGAATTTGAACCACTGCAATCCCTTGAATCATGCCGATGATTCCAAGTGGTTTCTGAAAATCACCTGTTTTGAAAACATTTAAAAATCAGACGCGACAGGGTAACGGGGACAACAGACTCGATCAATCGGAAGAGAGTTCGACATATTTTTCATTTGCCTATAAATCTGAAATACAACAAATTTGTCAAAAAAAATGGTTCAGTCTTTGCAAGATCAGCAAATATTTATTTGAAGAGGAAGAGGAGTTTCTGAGGAACTGAAAAGAGGCCAACCCCAGCGCTCTCTCGACCATGGTCTGTTTATTAATTTGGTTACCTACCTACTCTTCAGTCATCTATTATTTATTCATTTTATAGTTATTATTTATTATGCTCGAGGTCTAACCATAGATAACGCGTGTCAACTCGAGTGTGATTTCATTCAACACAAGAGAAATTTTTTGAACGAGTTTTGAACGCGTATTTTAGTGTCAGTATTTAGTCTCTTCTAAGGGGTGAAAAATTAGGGATGACATTTTCAAAACGCCTTAGCGAAAGACTTCAGAGTTCCTTAATTAGGATTTTTACGACCTATTTGTTCCAAGTTTGAGGATTTTTCCAATAAAAGGAGGAATTTGGTTTCTTCTCCAAATTTGTGTTCTAAGTCTTATAGGTGAGTTAAGACGTAAAGCTAATTTTACCTTATAGTTAATTAATTACCATGCAACAATAAGACTGTTTACGAACTATGTTAAACATTAGTTCAACGAAACAAAGTTTTACTCCTCCAAATTTTAACAATATTTTTGTTTCAATTTGTCCACTTGCTCCTGGAACGAACATCTCATACATGCAAAAGTGAGTGTTTTTTCAAGACAATTCGTGACTGGCTCAAAGTATCCAAATGAAACTTTGTTCGAAACTTTAACAAAAAATATATTAGACACGAAGTGCAGATTTTAGTTGGGGGACAAGGAATTTTTCGCGACACTTTTTTTTTGCAACAAAAATGCAACGTGGATACCAGTAATCGGTTCTCTAGAATACTGCAATATATTACGTGCGATCAGATTTTTTTAAAAATTTTATTTAGAAAAAAATTTTGTTTATTAATAGAAAAAGTAAATAGGACATAATCCATGATCTATTGTTTTTCCCTCTAAGGGAGAAATTTATGGTATTTAGAACAACAAATTGTTTTGAGGTGGGAAATCAATTCATCAGATTCTAATTAGTAGGAATTAGTCATTAGACTCCGAATTTGTGCCTTGTGAACGTGAGCAATTCCCAAAAACATAGCAAAAGTGGACCAAAGTGGACCCACCTTTACGGTACTGAGAAAATCGGTCCTCCTATCGAGTAAAGTCAGGATTGTTTAATGAAAACGGAAAACAAGCAGCCACTCAGGAATTCAATGGAAAATGAACTCCATCACTTGGCTGGTAATTGGAAAACTCTGAGATTTTCCACGGAATCTAGGAGTGATCCGATACAACTCTCGCCGAAAATCTAGCAGACTTACATATTTCCAGCCTAAGGTAGTTTTGCAGCATTCACAATATATGTCAGCGACCGCGTGGAGTCCGGTGAGCAGAACGCGTTCTTCCGCTGGACCACAGCCCACGTTCACTCTGCAAAGAGGAAAATTGTTCAAAACTTGCATATTTTTCAAATGTGTACACTTAAGAACTGGAATGTATCTATCCAAGACAGGTAGGTGGTGGCAACGACCCACATTTTTCAGTTTTACTCCGTTTGAATGTAAAAAAAAAATGTCAATTTTCATTTCCTGGTGGCGTAGGTTGGATACATCTGGAGCTTAGGGGAACGATTGTGGCACGAATAACAAAATTAAATTACCACAGAATTGGGAATTTAACCCATTTCCGGCCACTGATGCATTTTTGCATCGTCATGATGATGATTTCTTTAAATATTGAATTCGTGGAAAATCTTTGCAGAAGAATTTTTTCTCGTTCATGCTGTTCCTAAACTTTTCAAAAAAAAAAAAAAAAGTTCTTCGACATTCGAGAGCTCAATAAGATTTGAGAAATGTTGTTGAAAAAGTGACCTTTTGACCGAAAGCGTGATTATGGTGGCTCAAATTCGATCCTGGGCGAGTGAGCGTCCTGAGCCATGAGTCGAAACAGATTCTGGTCCGTAAATAGATTTTTACATTTTAACTAGAATTTTTTTTTAGATTTTTAACAATGAAATGGATAAATCAGATTTACAAAACTGAGACCTCTTAATTTCTATAAAATGTTAAATTCATAAAATTTGGAGCAATTTCGCTCTCGATTGGTGAGAAAATAATGCCTTATTTCTGTCGGAATTCTGAAAAATGATTCATCCTCCTCCCATTACTCTGTTATTTCTACCCTCGGCTTGAAATGGGTTAATAATTTCGCCTTCTTCGTCTTCCCGAATTGCGTCTGAACACACAAACACATTCGCGAGCTTTCTGAACTGTTGTATACAACCTGAACTGTTGTATGGTTGTATACAACCCATAACTTTGCAGGCTTCTCTATCCTTTGCAAAATGGTTCAGAAAGCTCGCGAATGTGTTTGTGTGTTAAGGCCATATCACACGAGCGATTTTTCAGCTTTTTTCCGCAGAAAAATCGCTGGAACGTGAAGAGGAAGTTAGAATAAGTTAGGCGAAGTTGAAGAAGAATAACCGCAGAAAACTGCGAATAGAGCGCATTCTGGCGGCCAGCGATTTTCACTCTACAAGTTTTGGATCAGGTTATAGTAGTGTGGAATTTTGAAGCAACGTTTTAGCGTCGCTCCCACTCCCAGAAAAAGTAATCACTTTTTTTAAAGATGGGTGATAGCAGAGGTATTAGTCAGAATAGGACCTAAATCTACAATTATTATTTTTAAATAAAAAATAAGTGTGTTGAGCAAAAGTCACGAGAAGAATGTATTTTCCTATTCAACAATAAATTGTAAAATAGGAATCACCTGTTGTTTAGGTAATTGATGGGTGGGAAACTAAACTTGATTTTCGGTCCTGGTAGGTAATTAATTAATTGAAAACTTGGCTTCTTTATTTTTTTCACTCGCCAACAACTTTACTTGTCTCCGTGGCGTCACTACGATCTCGTTTTCTTCAGTTTTTGTGCTCCTGCCATATTATTCTTCAAAATGGACCCTATTTCCTTGATCATTAGTGGTGAGTACCTACCAACTACAATATCTTAACTTAAGTATATAAATTATGTACCACTGTCCAGTATTTTGTCTGTCAAACATGTAAGTATTTGTACAGAAAGAATTACTGAAATCTGATGGTTCATTGTTAAAAATCGTCATTGTAAAAATGAACGAAGAACTGATTAATTTTTCTCTCGGAAAACTGCAGAAAACTGAACAGACGTCGACTAGTAGATCAAGGAATGCTACAACCACAAATTACTTATCGATGGAGAACCTTCGAATGGTTTCCTTCCAGCTTTTTTTCCCGCACAAAATGGCGGACTAGAAAAATTAGAACGCGTTCTAAATATTCCAAAGCTAGAAAAATCGCTCCACCAGGGTGCAGGCTGAGCTATGGGGGGGTGGGGAAGTGGAATTAAAAACCCGCTGCATGGATACTTGAAACACTGTACTTCTTCCCTTGCATGGATACTTGAATCACTGTACTTCTTCCTCTTCACGTTCCAGCGATTTTTCTGCGGAAAAAAGCTGAAAAATCGCTCGTGTGATATGGCCTTTAGGAAGCAATTCGGGAAGACGAAGAAGGCGAAATTTTATCGTTTTATCATCATTATCAGTTGTTATTGCACGATGAACCAGCCAGCGCCAAGAGATGGATGCTACATGTAGGTTCAGCCCACTATTTCTCATTTTATGCGTATAATGTACATAATTTCCATTGAATGCATATATTTTTCTCATTAGAAGAGTCCTAAGTAGTTATTTCGTAAAAAATAATAACTTTGGAAAGTTTGGTTGCTGCGCAATATTGCCAAATACATGTGGGCTGTATACAACCCACGGGGTCTTCCTGTAACTCCACAGTTGTCTCAAAAATGTTGGGTTGTATACAACCCAATGCGTTTCAGGCCTTGATTCCTTCATTTTTTTTACCACGTTTTATTTTTGTCTGGCAAGTTATACAAAAACCTAGGAAAATGAGTAAAATAATCATTAGATGTTTCAAGAGTTATATACCAGTTATCTCCATCATACCATTTACGACGTACCTTCCTACTTCTGAGTTCGATTGCATTTTACCTTCCATGGTTTTCTTTCTGTTTGTAGCGAAATACTTTTTCTATAAGAAAAATCCAGGTGATGTGGACATCCTGCACAATATCTAGAGAGATCTCTCTGATCTGGATCGCACACTACTGCCATCTGGATGGTTAGGAACGGATGGGATGCGTATGGTCTAGGGATTAGGAATAGGTCAGGGATGTGTTGGGGATGAGCTGGTAAGGTTTAGGGATGGGCTGGAGATAGTTTGGGGAAGTGTTAGGGATAGGTATGAGATGAGTTACGTGTGGGCTGGGGATGGTTTAGGGGTTAGGGACCGGTTGGGGATGGGCTAGGGATGAGTTAGGGACGGGTGGGTAAGCGTTAGGGGTTAGGGATAGGTCAGAGATAGGTTGGGGATGAGCTGGTAAGGTTTAGGGATGGGCTGGGGATGGTTTAGGGGTTAGGGACAGGTTGGGGATGGGCTAGGAATGAGTTAGGGACGGGTGGGTAAGCGTTAGGGGTTAGGGATAGGTCAGAGATTGGTTGGGGATGAGCTGGTAAGGTTTAGGGATGGGCTGGGGATGGTTTAGGGGTTAGGGACCGGTTGGGGATGGGCTAGGAATGAGTTAGGTGTGGGCTGGGGATGGTTTAGGGGTTAGGGATATGTCAGAGATTGGTTGGGGATGAGCTGGTAAGGTTTAGGGATGGGCTGGGGATGATTTAGGGGTTAGGGACAGGTTGGGGATGGGCTAGGGATGAGTTAGGGATGGGTGGGTAAGGGGTTAGGGATAGATCAGAGATAGGTTGGGGATGAGCTGGTAAGGTTAAGGGATGGGCTGGGGATGTGTTAGGGATAGGTATGAGATGAGTTAGGTGTGAGCTGGGGATGGTTTAGGGGTTAGGGACCGGTTGGGGATGGGCTAGGAATGAGTTAGGTGTGGGCTGGGGATGGGGTTAGGGATAGATCAGAGATAGGTTGGGGATGAGCTGGTAAGGTTTAGGGATGGCTGGGGATGTGTTAGGGATAGGTATGAGATGAGTTAGGTGTGAGCTGGGGATGGTTTAGGGGTTAGGGACAGGTTGTGGATGGGCTAGGAATGAGTTAGGGACGGGTGGGTAAGGCTTAGGGGTTAGGGATAGGTCAGAGATAGGTTGGGGATGAGCTGGTAAGGTTTAGGGATGGCTGGGGATGTGTTAGGGGTAGGTATGAGATGAGTTAGGTGTGAGCTGGGGATGGTTTAGGGGTTAGGGACAGGTTGTGGATGGGCTAGGGGTGAGTTAGGGATGGGTGGGTAAGGCTTAGGGGTTAGGGATAGGTCAGGGATGGGTTGGGGATTAGATAGGGATGGGTTAGAGATAGGTTAGGGATGAGTTAGGGATATGTTGAGATGGGGTTGAACCAACCATCTGGATGGTTCACTTGTGCCTGAATACGAGTCGAAATTGCTCCAGCCAGTTCCACTCAGTATAAACCAGTATTTTCACCGGACTGTGAAAATAAGTATAGCTTAGTTAGTTCAGTACTTAGTTTGATTTAGTTTTCAGTAGTTCCTACTTCTTGATTTGTGATTTAGAATTTTTCCCTGACTATGGTTTTTAGTGCCTAATTTATGTGGGCGGTGAATGTCGATTTTTTTCAAGTTGAAAGTTTAATAAATAAATAATACAATCCAATAAAATGTTTACTATTCACTGCCACGAATATTTTGTGATTGATGGAACCTCTCAAATTTTGGTTACGCGGAGACCCGGTGGGTCGTATACAACCCATTTTATTACTCAATGATTCAATGAAAATACAAATCTGAAAAAAATCACGAATCATCCCTAGGCATCCCTTAATCAGTTTCAACCACCAAAATAATTATATCTTGGTCAGATTTAAATGGGGACTGAAGGGGTAAGTTAGTAAAGAAAAAAATTAATATGCCGAGTTGGTCAATTCCGCACTACAAGTAGGTACCCACGATGCAAGCTTTGCCCCAGCATCATGTTCTGAGGGTAGCAAACCACAAAAGACTCTAGTTCACTGAAATTGAACAAATTTTAATGAAAATTAACATGCTTCCTCTCAGTTATATGCCTCACTTTTTCTTTGAGTCAAGGTTGGAGACACGAAAAAGCCCTCTGAAAAGAAAGTTTTACCTAATTTGGGAAACCTCGAGTTTTTTCAATCGGAAAGTAAACTTTGAGAAGAAAATTTTATCGTTTAAATAATCATTAATAGAAGGTTTCTATTTTTCCGACCGTCACGTCACGATATCGCACTTTCAAAGATTTCCACTTACAACCGAGTCGTTGCTAAGGAACTTCATCTTCCAATATCAGCCGAGTTCGTAGAAAAATCCTTCACCATTCGTTGGGAAGCCCTAAATAAATGCATAGGTACCATCCCAAAATCATAGTTTTCGAATGGTCAAATCATTTGTACTTTTATCACAGAAATAATATTTCTGTCATAAATAATTCATAAATATTCATAAATAATATTTATATATTCATAAATAATATGGTCTAATAATTAGTATTTTTAAAGTGAGACTTATCCCAGAAATTCACATTTTTCCGTATACATTCACATACATATACATAATAGGTGTTTGAACGCGGAAAAATGTGAATTTCTGGGATAAGTCTCACTAATTATTAAATACAGATACTAATTATTAGACAATTGAACAGCTGAGATTTTGGCGCAGTTTTTACCGTATTTGTGTCTTTAAAAAAATATTCTAAACTCGAGGTTTTCCAAATTAGGTGAAATTTTCGATGATCTCACAAGAACCGGTTCAGCTGTTGACCGTTGATGTGGATATGAGGGCTGATATGATACTGCGGCCGCCGGGGTGACCGTTCGTGTAACAAAATGCACTATTAAAACGCTGCAAATTATTACACAATGGTTTATTATTTTTCTATATAGATCACTCGTCTACAAAATCACCAACCATCCAATATGAAGGAAAAAAAATATATATAAAAAAAATAAATAAATAAAAAAAAATAAAATAAAAAAAAATTCAAAAAAATAAATAAAAATCACCAACCATCGATCGCATTTCGGTCAGCTCTAATTTGAACGGAAATTAGGCCTCTTTTGCGATTCACACTCGTGTTTTGATTTATATATATATATATATTTAAATATAAACCCTTAAATTTTCGTAGGGAGCGAACGGTTTGTCCTACAGAGCTCCGCGTGGTCTCAAAAAATTCTAAAAATTCTATAGAATCTTAAATTGAAGGAAAAACAATACCTTTATATCGAAATTTTTTGAGTTAGGGCGTTTTCAAAATTTCAAAATTGATTTTGGAACCCTTAGAAGTGACCTACATCAACCAAAAGCTTCGGGGCACAACTAGACCCCAAATGGAGCCTACATACCAAATTTCATCAAAATCGGTCAATGCTAAGTGGCAAAAGTGCCGCGTACGGCGGACGGACGGCCAAATTTTTATTAGATTTTTGGATTCTACGTACCTTGAAACGTAAACCATCAAATTTTGAGGGGGTGTTAAAAATTTTTTTTCTTGGTCAATTCCAAAGGTTCATTATTGAAAATAATAAACCAAAATGCACAGGATCTAATATTTCTCCGAAATTTGTCGGTAAAATTCCTTGACGGATCGAATTCCAAGTTTTCCGCCGACTTTTCCCGACCAAACCCCACGCCTGACTAGAACATGGAGTCGATAATACAAAAATAACGTCAACTCGCGAGGTTTATACTTTATTCTCATTTCCTCGATTCATCGAATGGATGAATCTAACCCGTGCTGAATAATTCGCCAACCTGAACGTCCAATTTCAATCCGAAGGGGATCGTGCCAAACGAAAGCCCGCCCGCGCCCAGTGAATTCGTAATGCAGCTCGGCCGGTGTTTATCCATCGCGGTTGCCAAAAAACACCCAGCGACCTTGAAAATGGGTAAATATTTTGAAGAAGCCTCTAGCTAGAGCGGAGGGGGTCCCCCATTCAACTAAATGCGTAGGAAGATTTTCTGACCGAGCCGATGCGCCCTTTTCTTGGCTCCAGTTCAAAAATTCCTCTTAGGAAAGTCTTGACCACAAAAATACTGTCTACATTCTACTTGAAAGGGTTTTCAAAGTTTTTTCGTTCTGCTGCGTCCAACATGTTACTACCTACAATCTTTCCAACAAAATTAACGTTATTTTATAACATTATTTTCAATAATGAAACTTTAGAATCAACCAAGAAAAAAAATTTAGCCCCCCCCCCAAAATTTGTTGGTTTACGTTTCAAGGTACGTAGAATCCGAAAATTGAATAAAAAAATTTCCCGTTCGTCCACCATACGCGGTGGACTTTTGGTTTATTATTTCTAATAATAAGCCTATGTGATCGTATCGCAAAAAATTTTTATAACCCCCCCTCAAACTTTGTCACTTTACGTTTCAAGGTGCGTAGAATCCAAATTTGCAATGTCCGTCCGCCGTCCGCCGTACGCGGCACTTTTCTTAGCAACACTGGACCGATTTGGTTCAAATTTGGTATATGGGCTCCATTTTGGGTCTAGTTGTGCCGCGAAGCTTTTGGTTGATGTAGGTCACTTCTAAGGGGTGAAAATTAAGGGTTGAAATTTTCAAGAGTGCCCTAGCTCGAAAACTCTCGAAATAAAGGTATCGTTTTTTCACCAATTTTAAATAGTATTGAATTTTTAAAAATTTTTGAGACCACCCGGAGCTCTGTATGACAAACCGTTCGGTCCCTATGAGAACTTCCTTCGATAAAACAGAATCATGAGTGTGAATCGCAAAAGAGGTCTAATCGCCGTTCAAATTTTATCTGACTAAAATGCGATCGCTGTTCATTTCTTCGATTTGTATACAGTTTTGCCTTCTGCGTAACCAGTAATCAAATTTCCATATGAAGCTTTCTATTTTTCCAATCGAGTGTGAAGTGTTTAGTTCTTTCTTTTTATGGTGTGGTAGGTACCTAGTATCTAGCTGGTAGGTAAAAAAAAGTTGGTAGGTAAAAAAAATTTTGGTGGGTAAAAAACGCTGCAAATCATTGCTCAAAAGCTTCTTCATTCTTCAGATCACTGATCAGCTGAGTGAGCTCCGAAGCCATTTTCAATCCTATTGAATGGAAGTGCTCTTCCAGGCGTCTCCAGCATTCGAGGAGATCTTCTTCACTCTTCATATCACTGATCAGCTGAGTGAGCTCCAAAACCATTTTTACTCCTATTGAATGGAACTGCTCTTCCAGGCGTCTCCAGCATTCGAGGAGATCTTCTTCACTCCTCAGATCACTGATCAGCTGAGTGAGCTCCGAAGCCATTTTCAATCCTATTGAACGCAGGAAGCTGAAATTTGAGAGGGAAGGTCAAGGGAGAATACAGATGGTGGTAGGTGCTATTGATGGAGAACCAGTGATCTATACAGAAGGGTGATCTATACAGAAAATAATAAACCTTTGAGCAATGATTTGCAGCGTTTTACAATACGATTCTACCTACTAGTTTATCGAACATTATTAGTCTTCATCTTCTCTTATTTAGTTTCAAGATTTGAATCACATTATTCGAGTAGCCATTTCACTGGATCGTGTTGTGTGGTGGTGCTAGAACTCTGTCTGTTGTCGGATTTGTTTTCGCGTCGTTTTTTTTTCGTATGACGTCAACAATATTCCTCGATTTTCGCGGTGTTTTGTAACAGAGGCTTCACTTGTTTAGTCATTTTCTCCTACGGTAATTTTTCCCCTTGGTTATTCCTAGTGTTAAACGTTATTCTAGGGCCCTATTATAGGATTTGACTTGAAATTCCAGAATCTAAAATTGAGGCAAATTCCCCATTGTTCATTTTACAGATGTAGCTCTACAGCTATATTGACAAGAGATCGGACCATTATATGGATGTTGCTTTAAGATGCCAAGATACCGATCTTCATGTTGCATTTAACAAGAACCTTCATCGAACTCGATATTAGATGAATGTGGAATTTCACCATGTCGGAATTTCCTATTTTTGACCCCAAAATCGGATTCAGCACCTTGAAAAACCTCCTAAGAGAAACTTTCAGCCCGAACTTCCTAATTTACGAATAAACAAAACAGTGTAGAAAATACGAATGTTTAAAAAACCCGGGAAAATGACGTCATCCTGGAATAGTTCATTTATGGCCGCTTGAACCGCTGAGATCAAGAAATCTATAGTCCCCAGATGCAAAATTTCATGAAACAGTAAAGTTTGAAATCGAAAAACTGAAGAAAAAAATAGAAAAAGCAAGATGGGGAAAATTAGGTTTCCCCTGTTTTTGTTTGATAACTTTTCTCTTAGAAAACACGATTAGTGTGTCCCAATGGGCAACACTGGGAGGAGACGGCGATCCGAACAGCCAATCAGCGAGCGTTCCCGCTTCACGTCCGTTTTCCCGGTTAGTTTTGAATTCAAAAATTTTGATTGTCTTCCAAAAATAACAGGAGACTTATTTTCCGAAATCAGCCCGATTTTCATCTATCCCACAACGTTAACTATTCAGGAAAAATGCAAACAGAATTCGGTGAAATTCCTCATTCTTGAAATTAGGTTAAAAAAATCCATTCTAACCCAATTTAACAAGAAATTAAGGTAATATCGCGAGATTTTTCAAGGAATATCTGAATAGGGACATCATAACAACCGGATTCGAAAAGTTTTCTTCCAAATGAACAAGAAATTGGGGTAATTTCGCGAGATTTGTCACCATTTATCCGAATTTGAACCATTATGACGTTTTGGAGTTTCTTGATCGACGTGGGAAGACTGTTGGGTCTTTGAAGCTGCATGGCCAAGGTTAGGGTTAAGAAATATTTTTTCTCATTTTAGTGAGAAAAATATGGATGTTGATAACGCTGATGTTCGATAGTATCGAGATCCCTCAACTTCCATGTTTAATATCGAACACTTCAGACCTTCGGTTGCTGTTTGTCACTGATGACGCCCAACAGACGAAATCGACTTGACTGCAACTCACTTTTCGCGGAAATTGTCAACTTTCTACTTACTCCGCTTTTTATCACTCTTTGGCCTAGATCCCTGGCACGTGAATTTGTGCGGTGACTGCAGGTGGGTGTTTGTGGTACCAGAGCGGAAATAAATCGAGGGATGAGTGTCAGCGGTGCAGACGGTTAGTAGAGCGTGGAGCAGCACGAGAGGCCACTAAAAATACACGTTTCCATATCGACCAATAATATTAGTTGAACCCACTTCAGGGTTCATGGATCCACTGGCATAGAAACCTCGGAAGTAGATTTCATCGAGCTTCAACTTCATCGATCATCAGCGTCGCTCAGCGGTCAAACACCGAATATAAGCATATGGGTCATTTTCCCAGAAAGGGCGAATCGTTGTCCAGAGAAGATTCCGAATGCACATTTATGATTTGGGTGTCAAAAAAAAAATTCTCCATAAACTATCAACTTTGATCTACTTCCGGCAATCAATAAAATATGCACTTAATCACGCTTAAATATAGAAATTAAAGTTTAAACTGCTAAATGTCCAGTAATCTGCCATGTCCGGACCCCTAGGTAGACAACTTTGCTTGAACACTATGACTCACCTATGAAAGCAACGGCCTGAATTTGTAGTGATTCTTTATTGCATATACCTGGGCATGAAAAAAATGGATTTGCAGATTTTTTCAGAAGCAAATAAAGCGAGCAGGAGGATAAAATGTGCTTGTCCGGAAGGTTTTTGTCTTTAATCTGCCTTTTTTGTGTTTTCGTATTTTGGCAGCTTTTTATCGTTTCCCCCGGTTTTACTACCTCTGTAAGAGGTGAGGTTAGTTGTTAGGTTATCAAAGAAAGCGGCGGGAAACGTATTCCTTCTGTGTGGAAGCGTGCGCAAGTGGAGTCAGTTGCGAAATTGTGGTGTCACAGTCACCGTCTGTCTTTCATCTGCCCTCTGTGAAACGGTAAGAAATCGAAATCATTTTTTCTTTTTGGTCTCTAGTTCTTGTTTCTACCGAGCTGGTTCCAGCGATATGGTTACTCTTCAGCAGAACAGCACCAGAACGCGGGAAAAGCTGAAAAACCTAAGTGCCACCCAGGAATTTTGTGTCTTTTTTTGTCTTTCATCTGCCGGTGATGGTGGCTTCTGGAGAGATGAAAGACTTTTTTCAAGTTGTTAACAATTTAATTTGAATTTTCCGTTGCAATTTAAAAGCTTAACATTCTTCGACCTCAAAACTATTCAGCGACTGTAAAAATCCCCTGGTACCAAGTTTTGGCTCGAAAAACCGATAAATTGAGTTACTTGGTTACTTTCGGACGTTTCTAGGTTGCTATCAGAAAAACCGTGTTCCACGTTGGTTTAACCCTTTTCTACACCTGCGTCCCGCCCTGTTTCAATTTTTGGAATAACTCCCAGTTCTCGCTCCTCATGGAGATGGGGTTCCGAGTATTCTCCTTTACGCGGAAACCACGCCAATAGGTTTCTTTCGATAGGTTTTCTTCTTTAATTTTTAATTAATTAATTAAGCGTCCCACTGTGTGTTCTTTCGTCGAAATTCAATCAGTATGGTGTGAGGTTAATCCCTGATTTTTGGCAGAACTTGAGTCGAACTTTAAGTTTTCTGAAATCTTGGGATACCGATTGTACCTTTCCAGGAAAATGACCCATATAGACAAACTAGGTACTTTTGGAATACAGCAAGAAAAAATCCCCCCCCCCCCCCATAAAATTTGACGGTTCACATTTCAAGGCACGTAGAATCTGAAAATTGAATTGACAAACGTACGCGCCACTTTCCTCAGTTACCATGGACCTGATAAAATTTGATATATGGGCTCCATTTGGGGTCTAGTTGTGCCCCGAAGCTTTTGGTTGACGTCGGTCACTTCTAAGAGGTGGCAAATAAGGGTTGAAATTTTGAAAAGCCCTTGCTCGAAAACTTTTGACATAAAGATATACAGGGTGTCACACTTAAGGTGGGCATAACTTCGATTTTACAAGGTATTTCCAACAAAAAATGTCTCTTAGCAATTTTTTTCTTAAACCACCCAAAATGCCTTTTCTTCACATCGAGGTTTTTTTTTTCGATTTCGACCTTACGTCATTAAAATTTTCATAAATCCTTTTATTTACCAAGTAAATGCAAATTTAAGGATATCGTTGGAAAGAACGTTAAATTTTCAAGCTACCTAGTGTAAAACCAAAATCTTTTATCTACTTATTAACCATTTTTAAAAAATCAAGTCAGAAAGAAATTTCAAATTTTTTTCGAAATAAGTCTTTTTTTTAATCAAAATTTTCATTATGAATTCCTGGCTATTTCGATGGGCACTCTTCGGAAAAAACATGTTCGAATTATCAGTTTTCTAACGGTCTATCAATTTTTCTTTTTAAAATTCAAATTGGAAGAGTAAATCGAGTTTGAATGCCAGAAAAGGTGTGTTTTACAAGAAAATCCAGTGTTTTACGTGGTGTATGGTCCCCCTCGATCTCAAGACTTGACGAGTTTGGAATCATTTCCTATGTAATTTTTTACGCTGAATCCAATGGTGATACTTCCAAATAATTCTAACTACTGGAAAGTAGATTTTTCGAGAAAACCTTCATTTTTTTGTCCATAACATACGCGTTATTCGTAGATATGGTAGTGAGCATAAAGTAACACCTTTCTACCCAATAAAAACATCAATCTGCTAGAAATTTGAGCGAAATGGACAGGCGTTCAAAATGAAAACTTCGAAAGAAAAAATCAAGTTTCGAAAAAAAATTTGAAGTTTGATTTTTGACTTGATTTTACAGAAATGGTTTATTGCTAAAAGATTTTGGTTTCACACTAGGTAGCTTGGAAATTTAAAGCTCTTTCCAACGATATCCTTAAATTTGAATTTACTTGGTAAATCACAGGAGTTATGACAGTTTTAATGACGTAAGGTCGAAAACGCGAAAAAATACTTCGAAGTGAAATAACGCTGCAAATTATGACACAAAGGTCTTTTATTTTTCTATATAGATCACTCGTCTGCAAAGAACACGGCTTTGCCTTTGTTACCACCAACCAACATGAAGGAAAACATCGATCGCATTTCGGTCAACTGAAATTTGAACGGAGATTAGGCCTCTTTTGCGATTCACACTCGTGTTTCTGATTTAATCTAAGTCCAACCCTTAAATTCTCTTAGGGAGCGAACGGTTTGTCCTACAGAGCTCCGCGTGGTCTCAAAAAATTCTAAAAATGCAATACTATCTTAAATTGATGGAAAAAAAACCTTTATATCGAAATTTTTTGAGTTAGGGCGTTTTCAAAATTTCAACCCTTAGAAGTGGTTGACATCAACCAAACTCTTCTGGGCTTAACTAGACTCCAAATGGAGCACAAATTCCAAATTTCATCAAAGTCGGTCAACGCTAACTGAGAAAAGTGTCGCTTACGGCGGACGGCCAAATTTTTATTCGATTTTTGGATTCTACGTACCTTGAAATGTAAACCGTCAAATTTTATGAGGGGGGATTTAATTTTTTTTCTTGGTCGATTCCAAAGGTTTATTATTGAAAATAATAAACCAAAAAAGGCATTTTGAGTGGGTTAAGAAAAATGTTTTTGTTGGAAATACTTTGTAGAATTGAACCCCGAAGTTATGCCCATCTTGAGTGTAGACACCCTGTATACTTCAATATACTTCTGTAAAACAGAATTATCTCTTTGGGATCGAATGAGACCACCCAGAGTAGGGCCAACCGTTCGCTTCTTATGAGGACTCAAGGGTTGGACTTACAATAAATCTGAAACGCGAGAGGGAATCGCTTTTTTTCATTTATTGGGCGCATCAACCGGAACATTTAAAATTATGTACGTAATTAATATTTATGGTTAACTTAAGTTGCTAGATAGAATGAAAGTTCATATTTCGTGATATGAGGATAAAGACTTGAGGATCTGGAAGAGGTACCAGCGAGATGCAATATTTCTGGTGATTTCAAAAGACTATTCTCTGATAAAAACTGGCCTAATATCCGTTCAAATTTCAGCTGATCAAAATGCGATCGTTGTTCGTTTCTTTGAAAAGAGTTTTGTGTTGAACTCAGTTGTACTTCCTTAGCAACCAAGAATGAAGTACAACTTTGTAATGTAGTGTCCAAAATTCACAATTATCGGATAGTGATGTTATAGCGGTAGGTAGTAATAATGGAAAATTATTGACAATTAAAACTATTGTTTGAAACAAGGACAAGCAAGGCACTTGGACAAAGATAAAATCCAGTTATGCAGTTAGAGTTGATCAACGTACGTAGTTTGCCAAGTGAGTGTGGCACATAGCTTCCTCCAACCGTCAACACGATTGTATAGATGATACGATGCACAGTGAATTAACAAAACTTCTCCAAATACCTGCTACTCTAAGATAGTTAGGTAGGATAGTTAGGATCCCAATTTGTTGATCGGATGACGAGTAATTTACAGGGGATCCTCATCAGCCTCAATCACACAATCCTTGCAAATGTCATTCAAATTAGAAATGGAACTGTAACTCTGTATAGTTACGCTCGTATACACGGATTCTCGAACACACAGACCGACTGACACACACGTCAGGTCTAAAACGTAAAACGCGAGCGATACTTTTTTGAGGACTTTTACCATCCAAAAGTGAAGAAAGAAGAAACACATCTTTCCTCTACCTTGTTTGACTTGGAAGCAAAAGTCAACCAAGTTGGGTGGCCAGTATAGCTTCCCACACAGAACAACATGGTTATGGAGAACCAATGAACTACGCTTGTTATTGAGCATTATCGCTGACCAAATCTCTTATTATATGATTTTTACGATCATGTTGCGGATTTACTGAGTCCATAAAAAGCAACATGACAGTGACGTTTCAAATCAAGTAAACAAGCTGTTCTATCACCGATGAAATTCGTGAAAGATCGATAAAAATTCGAACACGGAAATGAAGATTTTCTGAAACCCGAACCTCCGGCTGATAGTTAAGAAACCATGCCATATAGTTTCTTGTCAGTTTATCTATTATTTAGTGGCAAAGAGCTTATTTGGGAATAAACTATTTTCTTCTTCTTGTGTGACAATAAATATGTTGCTAATAAGTTATAACTTGGCGAAATAAAGAATTTTCAAAGAAAAAAACTCCACCGAAACCCTTTACAGGAGGGTTCCTTTTCATTACCCTTATCTTATTGAAAGTTTAAAACTATCGAATTATTTTCAAATAATCCGTCTACTTGATTCGACTAAATTCTATTAAAAAGCAATGATTTTTGCTTCATCTACTTACACGGAGTTGAAGAGATACGCTCTTCCTTGGCTTCCTTGAAAAGACTGCAACAAGAAGCAAAACAACGTTAGGAGCTACAAAACATCAGACAGCCGTCTCGCTAGATGAACATTGAAAAATAATCTAGACAGAGAAAGTCTGAAATTTATTTGAAGGCAACTTGTTGATCAATAATACATTCAAAGCTTGCTGTTAGTTTTAGAGTTACATTGGAATCGTTGTGAGAAAAGTTTTTAAGATTTTAAAACTATAACTCAGTGTAATGAAACAATTAGATTTACGGCTTCAAGCAAGAAAATCAAATTATTCATCAAACAGGCCCAAATCTCACAGAACACAGTGAGTGAAACAGAATGCATAAAGGCTGGGCACGTTTTTGTCAAATATTTGATTAATTCCTAAAAAATTTAATCAATTAATTTCTTTTGCAAAATTGGCAAGCTACGTTTATTACGGATGGCAAAAAAGTACCAATTCTTTAAAAAATTGATTCTTTAGAAAAAAGAAAAAAAACTATCGATATTTTTAGATTATATTTTTTTCTGAAGAATCGAAGAATCGATTCAAAAATTCTAGAATCGGTCAGATTTTTTTCATCAGCTGGTTGAAGGGAATAAAATTATCATCCAACAACCAATAACCATCATAACCACAAAGGGACAGGACAATTTATGAAGAGCATCGCTTATCACAACCAAAAAATGTGAAACACCACCTCAAACTATCGCGACGGAACTTATAGGTAATAAATGACGTCATTCGATTATCCCCACTTATGAAATTGATGGAAGGTTCACGACGAAAAATTAGTTGGTTGCCATTTACGCAGCTTCATCGTAACATAAAGTGTCAAGACAAAAAAATAATTTAAGTAAACTATTCTATACATAAGCATTAAAAGTTAGCTCTAGCTCTTGTTAATTACTCGAGTATGACTTTTGCTTAAAAAGTATCGATTTGAAGAAATCCATACGAATTTTGGGATAAATCCATATGATTTTTTAGATTCTTTTCTGAAAGATTGAAACGATTTAAATCTATTCATTTTGAAGGATCCGACATCCCTAAATCTACTCTTAAAACCAAAGGGCGATTAGGTCCTCCCAGAATAAAGAGAGCATGCGCTGAGACTCCCATTGATTCATAGTGGACCATTCGAACAGTTCAGGGAGTTCTCCTCCATTAGGGATTTGAAGGATTTCTTGAATTACGTAATATAAACGTGATAAAAACGTTTGAATGGCTAGACCGATTTTGTTACGAATTTCTACTTTGTGCTTCATTAAAGACTATTATAGCAGTATTATATGGAGACAATTCAAACATATTTTCATTCTTGGGACCAAAATTTAAAAAAGACAAAAAAGTATAAACAATATCGTTCTTGACTTTTTGAAAAATTTTGTTTGAAAAGATTTTGTTGAGAATTTTTACTTCTTGCTTCTATTACAACAATATTCTATGGAGACAATTCAAATAAATTTTCAATCTTGGGACCAAAATTTAAAAAGACGAATCATGAGGTAGGAAAAATATTGGTCTTGACTTGAAAAATCAAAGTTACAATTTTGTCAACCAGGAATTCGAGAAGAACATTTTCGAAATTCTTAATTCCTGAAATGTGGTTGCAATCGGAATAGCTTTTAGGTGGATCATTTTTAGAGATCAAGCTAAAAGCAATACCTGTGTTTCTGCCTCTCTTGAAAAAGTAGGGAATTTGGAAGGACCTATTAAGGTGCGTTTACACCAAATGCGCATTGCACGCGCGCATGGTTCGCGTGCAGATGCGCGTCCGGTGTAAACACTTACAACGCGCTGCGCCGTGCCAAACAATGCACGCGAGGAGTGCGCGGCGCGGCGCAAAGTGGATCCGCCGGCTGTGGATTCGCCGCGTGCATTTCCCACGCCCACTCTTCCAGTCTCCTTTCAAACTTTGAGTAGGTAGGTACCAGCCCAGCTCTTCGTCCAGTAATTTTCAATGGAGTGGTCGAACGATCAAGTTCTTCGGCTGGTTTCTCTTTACGGAGAGAAACCAGAATTGTGGCAACAAAACAATAAATTTTATTTTAATAAAATTAAAAAATAAATGACTTGGGAGTCAATTGCCCGCGAAATGGAAATGGAATGTGTAAAAACAAAAATGACTTCCATATTATTTATATTTTCCATATTATATTTGACTTCCATTTTCACCTGCCCTCAAATCGGCAAGAAGTTTAGTGCAATTTCTTCCCATCAGAAATGATGATTCCCGCATTCTGCGTCTCTTCATTTGTCGCTTCTTCTCTATTTCAGAAATAATAAACACAGATACAGCACAAACGGCTAATTTCGACAAAGCGGGAGCCATTGTGATTGATGAAATGCTAGGAAACAACTGTTTGGCCGTGCGCGGCCGGTGTAAACGGCTCTTCCAATTCGCGGCGTGCATTGCTCGCGCGCATTGCTCGCGTGCATTGCACGCGCGCATTGCACAGCGCGGCGCAAGGTGCGCGTTTGGTGTAAACGCACCTTTACAAGTTGAAATACTGCAGTCTGGAGAAAAATGCTGTTTCCAATAAGAATACCTGTTGTTACTATAATATATGGATGAGGACGTAGGGAAATGTTGTCATGACTCCAATGGCTCTTACTTTTGTTCTCAGTGATAAACAGGCTAGGTCGAGCAGAGATCCTTATTGCCTTGAATTCTAGCGATGGAACCCGTCAAAAAGGTTACTCATGATTATATCCAAAGACCATGAGTTGACTATCATAAGTTGAGTCTTGTCAACATTTCCCTGCGTCCTTATCCATAGCTTACAGTACCTACAATGCGAATTAGGAATATCCATCAATCAAGATAACTACCTTGGATATGAGCTCGTCGTGGTTTGCAAGGTGTGCCCTGCAGTGAATACAGGAGTAAGTCCTGTGGCAGTCGGGCAAGTAGGCCTGGAACGTCTTGACCATCTTGTCGCCCCCTCCCCATCAAAACCTTTCCCTCCCTGAAACACAAGAAACGGAGGTTATAAAAAGCCGAAATTTGAGTAGAGAACAACGTACACAATTATTGGTAAGCTCTGGTCAGCTACAACCAACCATCCTACACCAACGTAGGCGTCCACGTTATGTCGTATGAAGCAGCCAAATTGAAATCCCTAACTATAATTTTCATGTTTGAAGAGATGAGCACTACAAAAAGTTTCGGGCACCAGGATGTGGTTCCTTCCAAAATCAAAATTTGAATTATGAAACGTTGGATTTAAAATAATAAGTAGTCGCTCCCTTTCTTATAGTAAATTTTGGCAAGGAGCCTTTTTTTCTAAGAGATTCATTCATAGCAAAAAAAAAAAAAAAACGTGTTTTAGAGGTTGCTTATTTAAATATGTTTTAGTGAAAATAAGTGTACTCATCATTACGGTAATTTCTGATTGACGTGAAATGCCAGGATCTGAACATTTTCTAAAAATGGTTAATAGTAGATCTTCTGTTGACCTTCGCATAAACTCGTTGTCCGTAAAATCTTAATAACTCAGTCAAGCGGGTCTTCTGAGTCGAAAATGGCTAAAAATCGGTTAGAATAGTTGTAAGAAAAAAAAACAGCTGATGCTGATTTCTTCACACGGAAATCGGAGCGGTGCGAAATTTCATGATTGTGTGGTGGCTACACTGAGGAAAACGGATCTCACTCAGCTGATCAGTGCTATTCCAGGCGTCTCCAGCATTCGTGAAGATGTTCTTCACTCTTCAGATCACTGATCAGCTGAGTCAGCTCCGAAGCCGTTTTCAATCCTATTGAACGCAGGAAGCTGAAATTTGAGAGGGAAGGTCAAGGGAGAATACAGATGGTGGTAGGTGCTTTTGATGGAGAACCAGTGATCTATACAGAAGGGTGATCTATACAGAAAAACGCTTGCACACGAGTCTGCAACGCATTGGGACATTTTCATGTCTTTACCTATGTCAACTACCAACAGTTGATAGGAGAGGTAGGTACCATGTAAAGAGGTAGGTACTACGAAAGAGTGTAGATATATTATGTTACAAATTGGCACAATTATTAATATTAAGAGGTAGGTACCTAATTTCAATAAAATAGACGATTCCGGATTAATTATCTTCTACACTCACGATCATTAGTTTGTAAACAAAATATGAGAACAGTTATGCCCTATTCGTATAGTCAATATGTTATGGAGAACATGAAAATGTTCGTTAAATCGAGAGCTTTCCAACGAGTGGTGAACGATTTTTGTGGGTTAAAAAGTGTAGAAAAGGAACAAACCTAACAACGGGGTCGTTGTAAGCGGAAATCATTATAAAGGCACTGTAACACAATTTCGTTACGCAATTTCGTGACAGTTTTTTGTGCTATGTGCCAGGGCAAAGACATGAAAATGTCAAAAATGAGAAACGGTGTGTAACATTGGTGGGCCCAAACAGTTTCTCCTGGTTCGAAGGGCCCTCAGGCAGGAGAGGAGTTGATGACCCTCTGCAGCCTGGAAGCTGCCTAGCGAGCTGTGATGTCACCGCCTACCTAATTTACCTAATGAGCTCCCCGTCAGAGCCTAATGAAGTTTTCCCAAAGCCAATCTAAAATCAGCTGATGCGAGTTCTTTAATAACAATCAACGACCCAGCGGGTTTTTCTTAAATAGAAACTAATTTCCTTCAGTAATTTTGCAAATGGGTTGTTGTTTACAACAAGATAATTCGTTGCTCTGCTTCCATAAATCGGTCTGGTATTCTAATTAAAGCTTTGGTTTTGTAACTTACGAGGGAAGAGTTCCGTTCAGTTGAGATAAGGCGAGGAAATCGATGTTCGAAAAATCTAACTCTTGATTATTCTTCAATCCTCGTATCGGTCAGATAATCAGCTCGATAATGGTGTTATCGTACAATATCCAGTACCTTTTCGGGAGTTTATTATTTTCAATAATAAACCTTTGGAATTGACCAAGAGAAAAAAATTTAACACCGTCACCGTCAGTCACTTCTAAGGGTTACAAAATAAGGGCTGACATTGTCAAAACACTCTAGCTGAAAAACTTTCGATATAAAGGTATTGTTTTTCCATAAATATGAAATAGTATTGAATTTTTAGAATCGAACGAGACCACCCAAAGCTCAGTAGGACCAACCGTTCGCTCCCCATAAAAACTTAGGTACGGGTTGGACTTACGATAAATCCCATGAAAGGCCTAATCACCGTTGAAATTTTGGCTGACCAAAATGAGATCGCTGTTCGTTTCTTCGACTTGTATTTGTATTCAATTTTTGGTCTTTAGTAACCAGTAATCAAATTTCCTAATGAAAGCACCCACAACTCGAACTGAGTGTGAAGCGTTTATTTCTAAAAAATAAACATGATTGGGAAGCAAAAATATGATTGGTAGGTAGTGGCAATGGCAAATCTGTGGTCTTTGCAGGCGAGTGATCTATACAGACAAATAATAATCCTTTGTGTATTAATTTGCTGCGTTTTTACCTCACACGTACTCCAACAGATTAGATCACGATGAAATCGACGTGCCAAGTGTTGAACATGAATGAATGAGTTTTTTATTGTAGCAGCCACATAGTGGTAATACAATAGTCGAAGTACTAGAATAAAATAGATGATTTGACGTGAAAAAAAAACTAATGCAACAACGTGCGAGCAGGTATAGGTAGGCAGGTACATTTAGTGGGACTTTGAGTGCTATATAAGACTACAAATAACAATGAACACATGAAACACCAAACATAATAAACACTCAACAAATAACAGTAAAACTAAAAATGCACCTACATACTCTAATCCTAATATCACACTAGGGTTTCGCTATCACGGCAACTTAAAGTAGTGCACTAAATTAATGAAATAAACACGCATGACTGGAGTACTTAACAAAAATATTCCTCCGTCAGCGAGTCAAAACATTATTTATACATATAGATATAAAATTCAAAAAACAACCGAAAAGAATTCCGAAGACTCATAAAGTTCCGCATCTAGGAGTATAGCCTCAACATAGTACATTGGCACCATGAAGAGATGAGCAACCAGTAGGTATGCAACCTGGCGGTACTATTCCAAACTAAAGATGAAGCCTCTAATCGAGAAGCATCTTCACGTTCTTCTCCGATGCGATAGAAACCTTTTCTCGACTGATCTCGTCTAATAAATTTTACAGTGCCCACTGGTATAGGTACTCTTCAACACCAAGTTGGGTGAGCATTGTAGCTTCCCACAAAGATTAACACAGACATAGAGAACTAGTTAACAATATAATTTAAATATAAATTTAATTGGGCATACCACGGATAAACCCTCAATACGTGATTTTCACGATCGCGTTGCTGGCTTTCCTGAGTCGAAAAGTTGCAAAAGGATTGTGAAGTCACGCAGAAGGAATTCTCCTATTGGTTTATTATATTCAAGAAAAAAAAATTTTAACACCCCCTCAAAATTTGATGGTTTTTTGTTTCAAGGTACGTAGAATCCAAAAATCTAATAAAAATTTGACCGTCCGTCTGCCGTACGCGGTACTTTCCTTAGTTAGCATTGACTGATTTTGATGAAATTTTGTATGTAGGTTCCATTTGGGGTCTAGTTGTGCCCCGAAGCTTTTGGTTGATGTAGGTCACTTCTAAGAGTTCCAAAATGAATTTTGAAATTTTGAAAACGCCCTAACTCAAAAAATTTTGATATCAAGTATTGTTTTTCCTTAAATTTAGGATTGTACAGGGTGTCACCCTTAAGGGCGCACCACCGGGCAGGGTTCGATTCTACTACTAATTTGCAACAAAAAATGTCTCCTAGTAATTTTTTTTAGACGCTTCGATTCGACTTATTTCACATTTAAGATTTTTTTCGTGTTTTCGACCTTACATCACTAAAATGGCTATAAGTCCCTCAATTGATGGAGTAAATTCAAATTTGATTATATCATTGGAAAGAGCGTCAAATTTCCTATCTCCCTGATGGGGTTTTAGACAATTTCAAATAAAACGAACGGCTGTAAAATAAACCAAAAGTAAAAAATTGGTAAAGTGTCGAAAATTTTCACTTTTTTCAAAGTTTGTTTCTCGAAACGTCGTGAACGGACATTTCCATGCTGTAAGCCTAAAAGTTGCATGTGAATCCCAGCTTTCTAACGGTGTAGTCATTCTTTTAAAAACACAACTTATTCAGTTAGAAAATGACGTTTTTAGGGCAGAAAACGATCCTTTTATGGTGCAAATCAGCGTTTTTCACCAGAAATGCTTTCCAACTTAATAAATCATTTGACATGAAATTTAACGTAATTTTTGACGCTGAATAACTTTCCGATCTCCTCGACAAACAAATAGTACTTTTCAAGCCCTTTCCGTTGGGCGAAGGGCTCAATCTCGTTGTTCGTTTTATCCAAAATTGTCATGAAGGGATGGTGTTATAAATGACTCGCACTCCTTCCACTTTGTTGACTTACATAATTTTTGCCCTCTGTCTTGAAAATATCGTCCCGATCATTTGCGGAAAGCTTTATCTTTTCGATAGATAACAAGTTGAGAGTCGAGGACTAATTTGTTGTACCCTGTTTAACCCAGAAAGGGCTTGAAAGCGTCGATTCAGCGTCAAAAAGTACGTAAAAATTAGATGTCAAATGATTTATCAAGTTGGAAAGCATTTCTGGCAAAAAAAAACCCTGTGTTGTTGCCTGTAAAGTCGGTATACGGGCGAAAGTTTTACGTGACAACGACTTTGAGTGGTAAAATAATTTTAATGTTAATATTCATTCGTATAGTAGGAAGAAGGATAAAATAAAATTCTTTGACAAGTTGCACAGAGTAGGTATTTCCCGTAGGTAGTAGTTATTTCCGGGGGTGGGTGGGGGGGGAGTGAGTGCCAGGGAAGGGGGGCGGGGCGCTCCCGCTTTTGTGAGCGCTGGGGAAGGGGAGGGGCCGCCCGGCTAGGGAGCGCCGAGCTGCACCCCCTCCGTGAGCGGAGCGTAACGCAGTTTCTTGAAGTGTCCCCGGTAAACCAATTTATAAGACGTTATCACGTCAAAAACGCAACATTTTTTGTTGCAAATTAGTAGTAGAATCGAACCCTGCCCGGTGGCGCGCCCGTAAGGGTGACACCCTGTAGGTATAGAATTTTTAGAGACCACGCGGAGCCTTGTAGGACAAACCATTCGCTCCCTAAGAGAATTCAAAGGTTTTACGTACGATAAATCAGAAACACGAGTGTGAATCGCAAAAGAGGCCTAATCTCCGTTTAAATTTTAGCTGACCGAAATGCGATCGATGTTTTTCTTCATGTTGGATGGTTGGGGATTCTGCAGACGAGTGATCTATATAAAAATAATAAACCGTTGTGTAATAATTTGCAGCGTTTTCTCCCTTCAACAATGCATCAACATCGTATGGTGAGTATAGGAAAATGGGGAAAATATTCGAACAGAAAAGACCACGAGTTAGAGTTCCAGCATTGAATTTCGAATACAACTTTATGTATTGTAATAGGGGGGGGGGGGGGGGGGGGGGGGCCTTGATTTTTTAAGATTTTTAATCGAAAGTAGACTACAACCTGAGAATTTTGGCACCAACCGCGACCTTCTAGCGTGAGTAGATCTGTTTCTATGATTTTTCAAAGTTTCGAACGTTTATGACGTCACGCGCCCCTCTCGACTGGGCGGGACCCCTCAGCCCACTGTGACGTCATAAACGGTCGAAATTTCAAAAATTCATAGGAAAAGATTGACACACGCTAGAAGGTCGCGATTGGTACCAAAATTCTCAGAATGAGGTCTACCTTAGATTAAAAATAACAATAAACAGTTTTTCCTACCCAGGCGCACACCCTATTTAGTTCAATGAGGAATTTCACCATGTCGGAATTTCCTATTTTTGACCCCAAAATCGGATTCAGCACCTCGAAAAACCCCCTAAGGCAAACTTTCAGCCCGAACTTCTTAATTTACGAATAAACAAAATAGTATAGAAAATACGAATGTTTAAAAAAAAAACGGGAAAATGACGTCATGCTGGAATAGTTCATTTTTGGCCGCTTGAAGCGCTAAGATCGAGAAATCTATAGTCCCCAGATGCAAAATTTCATGAAACAGTAAAGTTCGAAATCGAAAAACTGAAGAAAAAAATAGAAAAGCGAGATGGGGAAAATTAGGTTTCCTCTGTTTTTGTTTGATAACTTTTCTCTTAGAAAACACGATTTCGTCGTCCCAATGGGCAACACTGGGAGGAGACGGCGATCCGAACAGCCAATCAGCCAGCGTTCCCGCTCCACGTCCGTTTTCCCGGTTAGTTTTGAAATTAAAAATTTTGACTGTCTCCCAAAAATAACAGGAGACTTATTTTCAGAAATCAGCCCGATTTTCATCTATCCCACACCATTAACTATTCAGGAAAAATGCAAACAGAAATCGGTGAAATTCCTCATTAGGAGATCCGGTGTAGCTACGGTCGCTGAGGCGAGCGTTGTTGGACGGTGGAATTTGGAACGACTTTTGCGGGGGTCGTGGGTTCAAGTCTCATCGCGTTTTTATGCTTTCTTCGTCCCCCTCGTCAAAACCCAGGGCGGTGGTGAGGCAATGCGAAGCCATGAGCGAAATCATCAGAACCAATTCTGATCTTCCTTTTGGAAGACAGCTGATGAGGCCAGCGGGCAAAAATCCAACCTGAAATGGTTGTGTACTTTACTTACTACTTTACTCGTAATGTAATTCTTCCTGAGTCGTGAAGAATACCAGCACACCTTCCTCAGTTATCACTATTCTATTTTCACTCTCAATCTCCCAGCCTGCAAAATTACGGACAGAGCTTTCTAACAGCCTTGAAAAGAAGAGAGGACATGCGTGTTCCAACCGAGCTTCCTCTGCGTAACGCCATCCTGACAGAAATCTCGAGGCAGATCAGTGTCAAGACAAAGCACCTAACGTAATCACAATCTACTCAGAGAGATGTTAGAGCTCGTTTATTAGTAGTGTATGACAATCGACCCGATGTAAATTATGTCAGCTTTATTGGGATTTGGGCCCAACAACAAAATCCTCCTCTTTCACCAAATTTTCGAAAAATTTATTTTCTTCATCAGGGCCTATAACAAAATATACAATAATCAATATATTAATATATATATAATATTAAATATATATAACTTTTTTATGGGGATCTTAGAGGATGAGTTTAGGTTTGAACATCAAACCACGGTCGGGAACAAAGAGGTATAAACCAGGAACACTGAAGGAAAAATTTGGAGGTCAGTATTTAGATATTTAAGGTGAATTTGTGTATAAACTAATAGGTGAGTATTTAGCAATAATTAGGTGTAGTATTCTAGTAATATTTAAAAGATAAAATATGGCAGAAACAGACAAACAGCAGAAAACAAATTTAAAGCCTGATGTTATTGTGTTTTTCCAAATTTTATTATAATAGTCAAGTTTTTTAACACCAATTTAATGATTAGGTAAGTGGAGTTTTGTTTTTTCTGCTGTTTGTCTGTTTCTACCATATTGCTTCCGAGTCTACCAAGGTAGCGGAAGCTTTGTTTTCACTTTTCAAGGATGAAAAAAAAAAGTTCTCCAAAATCAAAATGTTCACTCGCGTTTTGCGTTTTGGACCTTTCTGAACAATTTTGGTTCCGTGTCTGTCTGTCTGTCCGTCTGTCATGATTTCCTTGTAACGCGCATAACTATACGAAGTTATTGTCCGATTTCGATGAAATTTTCAGGGATTGTGCGGGTTGGTGTGTAGACGGTCCCCTATGAAAATCATCATCCCCGGACTGATAGAAGCGACTGCGCATGCGCAAACATGAATTTCCTTGTAACGGCCATAACTTCTACATTTTCCATCCGATTTCAATGAAATTCAGGGATTATGCGGATTAGATTGTAAATGGTCCCCTATGAAAATCATCACCCCCGGACTTATAGTAGCCGATGCGCATGCGCGAACGTAAAATCCGTGTAACAGCCGTGCGTACGTCAGAACCTCAAATTCTACACTACCTACGTCTGGCGCCCGTAGCACATGTACAGCGAGTCAATTTGACAAGTGAGAGGTCACGGGTACGATTCCCAGCCTTGCCATGATATTTTTGGATTTTTTGAGTAGTGACTCACTTACATTTTTCATCCGAATTTGATGAAATTTTCTAGGATTATCCAGAGTAGCGTGTAGATGGTCCCCTATGAGGGTAGTGAAAGGTACTTAGAGATTGGTGTTTTGAGATTAACTACTACCTATGCATCGGATCATCTATTACAATCGGGTTATGGGTACGAGGAAGCTATGTGCCACACCCACTTGGCAGACGTTTTTTATCTTTTAAATATTACTAGAATACTACACCTAATTATTGCTAAATACTCACCTATTAGTTTATACACAAATTCACCCTAATATCTAAATACTGACCTCCAAATTTTTCCTTCAGTGTTCCTGGTTTATACCTCTTTGTTCCCGACCGTGGTTTGATGTTCAAACCTAAACTCATCCTCTGAGTAAGTTCCCCATAAAAAAGTTACATATATTTTATATTCTTAGCCATGTCGAAGCTTTATTGTTGATTATTGTATATTTTGTTATAGGCCCTGATGAAGAAAATAAATTTTTCGAAAATTTGGTGAAAGAGGAGGATTTTGTTGTTGGACCCAAATCCCAATAAAGCTGACATCATCGTTTATTACTAGTAACTAGCGAATTATTACTCGAGGCTCTTTCTACTGCCCTCGATCTTGGCGGACATTTTTCCAGCTGGCAACCTCGACATGAACGCATCGCAGAGCCGCTGAGCGGGTCAGAGGTCGAGTTTCGAGAAGAAACCCCACCAAAACACCTTCCTCGCTGTTCTATTTTTAACCGCCTCTCTCCCAGCCTTTTCCTGATCCTCTTTCGAAATCGACGATCGCAATTTTCACCGCACCTCGCCTCTTCTTATTCTTCTCTCTCGCCCGTCTGATCTTCTTCCTCACCGCTCAAATGCCGCCCCCGGGTGTATTTTTACATCTGAGGTCACAAGGGGGGTCACAACTGCACGTGGAGGCAGACGCACGTGAAACAATAAATAAAAGCGCCAAATGAGTAATATGCAGGCCAAACTTGTCCCTGCTGGTGAACAGTGCCTGCTCAATAGTACATACTCGGCACAGACACGATTACAGCTGGACGAAAGTGAATGTTTTTCACCGTTTTTGAACGACTCTGAACTGAAACATATTGTCGAGTAATGCATGCATTCTAGGGGACGTCCCATGTGATAAGGATTATGTCAATAGGGTGTGCGCCTGGGTAGGAAAAACTGTTTATTGTTATTTTTAGTCTAAGGTAGACCTCATTCTATGAATTTTGGTACCAACCGCGACCTTCTAGCGTGTGTCAATCTTTTCCTATGAATTTTTAAAGTTTCGACCGTTTATGACGTCACAGTGGGCTGGGGGGTCCCGCCCAGGCGAGAGGGGGCGCGTGACGTCATAAACGGTCGAAACTTTGAAAAATTATAGAAACAGATCTACTCACGCTAGAAGGTCGCGGTTGGTGCCAAAATTTTCAGGATGTAGTTTACTTTCGATTAAAAATCTAAAAAAAAATCAAGGCGCATCCCCCATTCAAAACAGTTGGTAGAGGCGTATTTTTATTTACCTTCCTTCTGCATCAAACTGTTTCATTCAATGCAATTTATTATTTTACGTAAGTAATCATAGACCACCTCCCCCTTCACAATTATCCACCACGACATTTCTAGGGGCCTGCGAGCGTAATTTGATCCACGGTGACACAAAGATTAATTCATGAAAATCCAGAGGTATATTGATTAATTCCCTCAATTTCACAGCTTGGGTACAATAATTGTACCCTTGTACAATTGTTCATGTACAATTGTACCCTTACAATTGTAGCTTACTAATAATTAGTAAAATAATATTTCACTAATAATAATATTCCAAAATGGAATATTTCACCACTACAATTGATGGTATTGTACATAAATATTTACATCACAGCACCGTGTCAGCATTTTCAGCAGTCATGTCTAACTGAGGAAAGTGCCGCGTACGGCGGACGGCCAAAGTTGTATTCGATTTTTGGATTCTACGTACCTTGAGACGTAAACCAACAAATTATGAGGGGGTTTAAAACATTTTTTCTCTTGGTCGATTCCAAAGGTTAATTATTGAAAATAATAAACCAAAAGAAAAATCGGTTCAAAAGTGAGGGAAGAGTCACACACACACACACACACACACACACACATACATACATTTACCGTTGGTTTTTTTTTATCGCGGATTTGGATTCAGAATGCTCTAGAACGGATTAGTACCTACGAGGTTATTTTTTTCTGTCGAGTGTTGTCTTAATTAATCGCTTAAGAACCCCCAAGTCTAACTGCGGGACGTCCTAAAAACATAAATTGGTTGCCTATTTTTAAAACAAAAGTCATTTAAAAGGGGCAGGGAAGAATATCTGAACTGGCTATGATTAGTCGAGACCAAAGGAAATCGTAAGAGTCGTTGAAACGCTCTAAATTGGTAGAAAAATTAAAAACTAGGCTGAAAAAATCAATTGGTTGAAAACGCTGCAATTATTACACAAAGGTTTATTATTTTTCTGTAAAGATCACTCGCCTGTAAAGAACCCAGCTTTGGCCTAGCCACTAGCTACCAACCATATTGTCGCTTCACAATCAAGTTTATTTTGAAAATACATAAATAAATAAATAAACGCTTCACACTCAATTCGAGTTGTGGGTGCCTTCATTAGGAAATTTGAATACTGGTTGCTATGGACGCACACCTGAGTACAACTCGAAACGATCGCATTTTGGCCAGCTAAAATTTTAACAAAGATTAGGCCTCTTTTGCGATTCACAATCTCTTGTTTCTGATTTATAGTAACAGCTACATTAAGTCCTCATAGGGAGCAAACGGTTGGTCCTACAGAGCACTGGGTGGTCTCATAATGAGACTCTCATTAGATTCTAAAAATTCAATAGAATTTCAAATTGATGAATAAACAGTACCTTTATATCAAACGTTTTTGAGCTAGGGCGTTTTCAAAATTTCAACCCTTAGAAGTGACTGACATCAACCAAAAGTTTCGGGGCACAACTAGACCCAAAATGGAGCCTACATACCAAACTTCATCAAAATCAGTCCATGGTAACTAAGGAAAGTGTCGCTTACGGCGGACGGCCAAATTTTGGTTTATTATTTTCAATAATGAACCTTTGGAATCGACCAAGAAAACAAATTTTTAACACCCCCTCAAAATTTGATGGTTTACGTTTCAAGGTACGTAGAATCCAAAAATCGAATAAAAATTTGGCCGTCCGTCCGCCGTCCGCGGCACTTTTGCCACTTATCATTGACCGATTTTGATGAAATTTGGTATGTAGGCTCCATTTGGGGTCTAGTTGTGCCCCGAAGATTTTGATCAATGTAGGTAACTTCTAAGGGTTCAAAAATTAATTTTGAAATTTTGAAAACGCCCTAACTCAAAAAATTTTGGTATAAAGGTATTGTTTATCCTTCAATTCAAGATTTTACAGGATTTTTAGAATTTTTGAGACCACGCGGAGCTCTGTAGGAGAAACCGTTCGCCTTAACCCTACTTAAGGTTAAGGGTTGGACGTACGATAAATCAGAACACGAGTGTGAATCGCAAGAGGCCTAATCTCCGTTCAAATTTTAGTTGACCGAAGTTGGATGGTTGGTGGCTTTGCAGACGAGTGATCTATATAGAAAAATAATAAACCATTGTGTAATAATTTACAGCGTTTTATTCGAGTTTTGGATTCCACGTACCTTGAAACGTAAACCAACAAATTTTGAAGGAGGGAGGGGGAGGGGAAGTAAATTTTTGTCCTTGGTCGATTCCAAAGGTTCATCACTGAAAAAAATTATGAATTTTAATCAAAAACCTGAGTACATGTCGGAATTTTTAGTAGGTATAGGAAATTTTAGTATTAGGAAAATGACTCCAAATATAGGAGTCTACATCTCTCGCGTTGTTATGGCCATATTATACCATCAAACATTCAAACGTCGTTCATTGTCAATAAGTACTACCTAGAAGACTTGACCACTAGAGATCCGGGAATTCTGACTACAGTCCCTGATTTATTCACACTTCCGTTTGACAACCTTGAGTTTCCGCTCCTCAAGGTCACCAGTTCGCCACGACAAACGTTTCGCATCAACTTCCATCCTGGACTCGAAGAACCAGCTTTACGGAAATTTCTTCGACAACAACCGATTTATGGAGTTTGTCACTCATCAAATCCGTGACGTGTTCCGTGCGGCCAAGTTGACCCTTCGTGACCGGGAACGGTTGGCGGTGCAAGACTCCGGTCGTACGATCGATCTCGTAAAATGTTGTTCTCAACCCCTCAACCGAAACCCATTTAACTGGTTGGCATGACAGTCTGCCCTTTTCATACTTATCCGTCCAACAAGAGTACACAGTGTAGGAGAAGACACGCAGGAGGTACATTCGACACATTTTCCTTCCAATTTTCCAAGGGAAGGAAGTTATCAGAGAACTCTCAGAGGACGTTTCGATACTTCCGTTTACCCAATAAATGGTAAAGATAGACTGATAGATAATATCTATGGTATAGATAGTATCTATAAACATAATATGTTTATTTGACGCAATTTTGCACACTTTTACAAGAAGATAAATTCATGATGGGATGCGATTTGCTCAGATTTCCTACACGACGTATCAGAACAGAAAGCTCGGCAATGATTTCGATAAAATCGAAAAAAAGTGTTCGACTCTCATAATTTTTTTCTATACTTAAAAATGTCATTTCTACCGATGCTAGTACCCCTTGGAAGAAAAACATATTTTTGACCTAAAACTTTGGGAATCTCATTTTCTAGTCAATTGGCACCTTTTAGGGGGTTGCCACAAGTGATTTTCTAAAAAAACTAATAAATGTGGAGTTGACATTAACATGACAACCAATAAACATATCACCAGATGTTTTTTTCTGTCGCTTTTTCGTGACGATTTTTTTTCGGTAGGTCATCGCAAAAACACATTCTGTGTTAAAATTGTCCCTATTGCCTTGTGTATTAGGGTGGTCACAAAAAATCAACTTCCGAAATTCAATCGTGGCAACCCCCTAAAAGGTGCCATTTGACTAGAAAATGAGATTCCCAGAGTTTTAGGTCGATCGGATAACATTAACCCGTGCCGCATCGAGGTTGAAGTTCAGAAAAATTCACTTTTTTTCATAAAAATATTCTTTTTTTCCTCATAACATAGTAACTATTTGTCCTAGAGACTTGAAATTGGTCTCATTTTATTTAAAATATTCTTTTTTTCCTCATAACATAGTAACTATTTGTCCTAGAGACTTGAAATTGGTCTCATTTTATTTAAAATGTTACAGACATTGTAAAAGGAAAGCATTGAAAGACGAGGCTCAATACAACAGGAATAAATTATCGTATCATGAAAAAAGGAGCAGGAAAAGGCATGTGGCCTCACCTTCATGTTCTGTAGAACAAGCCTTTATTTAATTTATTTACACCGATCAGTCGCAATGGCCCCATTCACCAATGTCGAATACAGGGACATGCTTTTCATATGAAAAGCCTTTCCCTGCTTTCCTCAACTTCTTTATCAGACCTCACTGTAAACATCTTAGGACATTCCTCTTGAAAACAACGTCAGACGTAAGTTTCGAATACCAACACTTTCCTTGAAGCTAATCAAGAAAAACAACAACACAAACACGATATGAAACACACGATTTGAATCACAATTACTTCATAATTTAATCCAGTAGAATAATGTGCAAGGGGAGTTGCGAGAATTGAACACTCAATTCGTGCACAATTACCAAGTAAATTAAAAAAAAAAGATTCGGACCTACCAAAATTCAATATTGAGCTTTCACATGCCAACGGTGATGGAATCAGTCTAATAGCGTTGAAAATGACGTGGAATTCCACCCCTAATTCGTCGAACCTGCCCGAGGCCCAACGAACCAGAAAACCTTGATTCCCGTGAGCGCAACCACGTTTTTTCGCATCCAAACGTATTTTTCACCCCTAATTAGCGGAGTAAAGTTAAAACAAATTATACCATGAGAAAGCTGAGATTTTTGCGCAGCTTTTGATGTAGAGGTACGTGAAAAATCATGTGGAAGTAAAACCTTAACAATCAAAAGAAAAAGTAGGAAATTTTGATAATTTTACAAAAATGACTTTACGAGTTGATTTTTCACCCATCACGACCTTACAAAATTTTTTGTATAACCACTAGAAAGATGGCAAATTTAACGCCCTATCCAACGGTGTAATTAGATTTTGAATTGCACGTAAATTAAGCGAGTTACGGTCATTTTTATGGCTAAAGGTCGAAAACACGAAAAAAATCTTAAAATTAAAATAACTCGGAAATTAAGCGTCTAACGAAAAATTGCTAAGAGACACTTTCTTACTAAAATTAGTTGTAGAATCGACTCCCGAAGTTTTTCGGTGCTTAACATGGGACACCCTGTATACATATAGAAAAATAATAAACCTTTGTGTAATAATTTGCAGCGTTTTTGCTAAAGAAGGTATACCTTCTAGGTATACTTCTTACGTACTATCAAACGAAGCTACTAACCAACCAAATTAAACTTTTTTTCAATCGAAATAAACTTTTCCGAAACACCCCAAAAACAAATTTTATTTCAGATTTTTGCTGAAAAGTAAGACTATTTCCAATCAAATGTAACATTTTTTCACCAAATGAAAGATCGTACCGACCAAATGAAACCTGGTTCCAACCACAAAAAAATTCAGTTCAGATTTTTGCTAAACGAGTTATTACAGAGGCACTACAAATTAATTAATGAAGCGGGTGTCCAGCAGCTGCAGCAGGCAATTTCATCTTCATGATTAGGACGAAGTTGGAGCAGTCTATCGCGGTGATTGTTCCAATAAGAGAGGTCGCAGAAAGCATCATAAAGGGATGGACATCACGGTGATCAGCAATATGGTGGACCAATGAGTTTCTTTCTATTGGAACGAGGTTTCATTTGGTCGGTATGAAATTTCATTTGAAAGAAAACGGGTTTCATTGACTCGGAAATTGCTACAAAAAAGATGCACTACAAAGGTGCATGGAGAAGAATTGCGAAATCTATAATGTACAGTGGGAAGGAATGCAGAGTACAGGAGGTTGTAGAAAGCATGAACAAGGGATGCAACGAAAGGGATGAAAATAATGGGAACTTCCACTGGATATCACAATAACTATGGTGGACCCACGAGTTTCATTTGATTGAAATTTGCTGTGGATTTTTTCCAAATTTTCAAATTTTTCTTCATTAAAAGGTGCCTAATTCATTGTATGACATAAAAGCTCGTTTGTTAGCGAATTTTCAAAGAAACTGAAGCTATTGCAATGGCCGCAAAATTTTCAGAATGGAGTTTTTTTTTGTGAAGAAAAAGTCATTTTGGAGCGTTCTAATCTTCTGTGCTGACTGTAAAACATATTGTTTAGTAATGTATGCATTCCAGGGGACGTCCCTTAGGATAAGCATTAGGTCAGTTTAACCAGTTGTTAAGTGATAAAACTGTTTCACTCGATGTAATTTATCTATTACTTTAGGCAAGAAATAGTGACCCCCCCCCCCCACCAGTATCCACCAAAACATTTCTAGCGGCATGGGAGCCTCGAATCTGAAGAGCATTTTAAAATCCATGATCTACGATACCCAACATGCGAATTCGAGTTCACCCCCCCCCCCCCTTCCCTCACCAATGGTGCCAGTCTGGCACCAAAGCGGAAATACGTCGTAACATTGAACTTTCATGTATTAGTTTTAGTAGGCAGTCCGTCGAGGTTCACATCCGTATTCAAGGTGAAACACAAAAAAAAAGAAAAAAAACGAAATATGAGGTTTATGGTGCCCTGGCACCATGGTGGCACCACTATTAGTTCCATGGTGGTACAGAGAATAATTCATGAAAATACGGAGGAATAATGAGAATTTTTCCTCAATTTCAAAGCTTGGGTACAATTAGTAAGCAGTAAAGGAACCGAAATATTGAAAAATCGGATATTTTGTGAATATTATCCCCCCACCCATCCCCTCCCCTTGCGAATTTTGGTACTCTGGTGAAATCATGTACAACTCGGAAGTTATTTGAGTCAAACAAAAAAGAAACACACAGATCGGTTGGAAATTGAGGCCTGGGCAGAGTTTACAGGATTATGCCCGCAAACGCACGTTTTTTAAGCATTAACCCCCCCTTTCCCCCCCTTAAAAATCAAAATTCAAAATTTCGGCGAACTAGATAGTTTTCCGCGTCGATGAAAAAAAGAACCACAAAAATCGGCTGAGAACTAAGGCCTGGGCAGACGACACAAGATTTTGTCACACACACGCACACACACACGAACACACACACACACACACACACAGACTTACACCTATGGTTTTTTTCGCGGATTTGGATTCAGAATGGTCTAAAACGGATTACTGTGTGGTTATTTTTTTTTCTGTTGAGTGTTGTCCAACTTCACCCCAGATCGATCGCATAAGGACGCCCAAGTCTTACTGTGGGACGTCCTAAAAAACCAAAACAGATTTCTATGAAAATTCGCTCATCAACTCATGCTGCATGGATGGACTTTGGTTTTCTATTCAGCCCCCTAGAGATATTCAACTTCACACACATAGTCCAGTCAAATTAGCCAAAAAAGGGGGGGGGGGGGGGTTTGCATTAATTCCGGACAAAGCGAAACTTTTATGGGTGACTTGTGGGTGCCTATGGAACATGTTTTTAGTATATTCTACTAGATTCTCCTTGTGCTAACTTTTTGGTGCCCGAAAAACCGCGATTTTTCGGCACTTGTTTCAGTTTTTTGCCTATAACTCGTACACGATGCATCCTACGGAAAATTTTACTCCTTCCTTTATTAAACAGGATGGATTTCTGCGTCGAATGACCACCTGAAACGTTAAGATCGGTTCAGCCGTTTGGCCGAAATCGATCGTTGAAGTTTGGCGATGTTTCCCAAATTGGTTGATCGCCAAAACTCCAACGATCGATTTCGGCCAAACGGCTGAACCGATCTAAAAAATGAAGGTGGTCAGTCGACGCAGAAATTCATCCTGTTTAATAAAGGATTGAGTAAAATTTTCCGTAGGATGCATCGTGTACGAGTTATAGGCGAAAAACTGGAACAAGTGCCGAAAAATCGTGGTTTTTCGGGCACCAAAAAGTGAGCAAAAGGAGAATCTAGGAGATGTTTTTTCTTTTGCCTTTTCTATTATTATAAGTACTTCAGTGCCTTAGGTCGAACAACAGACGTTTCACTTTGATTATATGACATTTTTTGATTGCAACACCGTTTTCAATACTCATAATTTCGTTTACTCAGAAGTTGTTTCGTTATTCTATCATTTGGTAGGGGCGGGTGGGAGGGGGGGAGGAAGAGGGGATGCTTTTCTTACACAAAATTTGATTCTCTACAACTTTGATTATGTGACATTTTTTGGTTGGATACGCCGTTTTTGATGTACAGGCCTTGAAACTTGAGCGTAACCCATTTTTCAACCAATTTGGGAAAAAGCGGCAAAATTCAACGATCGATTTCGGCCAAACGGCTGAACCGATCTTAACGTTTCAGGTGGTCATTCGACGCAGAAATTCATCCTGTTTAATAAAGGATTGAGTAACATTTCCCGTAGGATGCATCGTGTACGAGTTATAGGCGAAAAACTGAATCAAGTGCCGAAAAATCGCGGTTTTTCGGGCACCAAAAAGTTAGGACCAGGAGAATCTAGTAGAATATACTAAAAACATGTTCCATAGGCACCCACAAGTCACCCATAAAAGTTTCGCTTTGTCCGGAATTAATGCAAACCCTAACTGCTAATTTGACTGGACTAACAAGTGGTTGCTCCTCTTGGCGATTCTAGGAAAAGAATGGTTCTTGGTACCTGGAGAGCTCGAGACCTACACGTGCCTTGGAGTCCTTGGAGTTCTTACTCAGAATCCTAGGGTTTCCACAACACTGCTTGTTGTACTTAGAACATCCAAGACATCCAAGAGGGCTGTGAAATCACCAGTTATTTCGACTTTTCCCAGAATATCCTTCATGCTCTGGAGGGGAGGAATCTTTCGCATTAGAAACTAGCCTAATCCCTAACGGCCATCTTGGGATTTCTAGGAAACGTCAAAACACAATAACAAGACCAGAACTGCGCAGTGGCATCTTATGGGTAGGTGGAACCCTCTTTCTACCTGATCCTCCCTTGAATCAACTATGTGTTGACTCTCATTTGAGACCACATAACTAATAATAATAACATAATTTATGAAAAACAATGTGAGGTGAGAGTACGTACCTACTTCTAGGTTTCCAGATTATGACTTTCGAATTTGAAATTTCGGAATTTTCAACATTTGTCGCTCCAAAAATGTCTATTTTCACAATCAGAACTTTCTTGCTTTGTTTGCTAGACCGATGTTAGGCTTGCAATTTGGTTATTCCTCTTGCAGAAAGAAAGACAACTGGATGTCCTTCTTTTATACAAATTTTTATCGCTCGCACGCAAAAAACTCATGCATAGGTATGTCTTTTGGCAATCATTTATTTACAATATAATTTATTGTATTGCATGTATTGTAGAACATATGAACTAATGAAGTGCCCCAGGACTCAGCCTGAAGTAATGTGTTAAACAGTTCCAGGCTGAGCATCCAACGTGGGAGAAAAGGAGGTGTTTTTTTAGTGGGTTTGAATCCCACAAAAAAACCTTGAAGTCGCGGATCCTTCAAGGTATCTCACGAGATCCAACTCCACCTGTGGATCTTAAAGATTTTCTCACCTGCCTGCCGAAAAAAAAAAACGCTGCAAATCATTGCTCAAAGGTTTATTATTTTCTGTATAGATCACCCTTCTGTATAGATCACTGGTTCTCCATCAATAGCACCTACCATCATCTGTATTCTCCCTTGACCTTCCCTCTCAAATTTCAGCTTCCTGCGTTCAATAGGATTGAAAATGGCTTCGAAGCTCACTCAGCTGATCAGTGATCTGAAGAGTGAAGAAGATCTTCTCGAATGCTGGAGACGCCTGGAAGAGCACTTCCATTCAATAGGAGTAAAAATGGCTTTGGAACTCACTCAGCTGATCAGTGATCTGAAGAGTGAAGAAGATCTCCTCGAATGCTGGAGACGCCTGGAAGAGCACTTCCATTCAATAGGAGTAAAAATGGCTTTGGAACTCACTCAGCTGATCAGTGATCTGAAGAGTGAAGAAGATCTCCTCGAATGCTGGAGACGCCTGGAAGAGCACTTCCATTCAATAGGATTGAAAATGGCTTCGGAGCTCACTCAGCTGATCAGTGATCTGAAGAGTGAAGAAGCCTTTGAGCAATGATTTGCAGCGTTTTTTACCCACCAACATTTTTTTTACCTACCAACTTTTTGTTACCTACCAGCTAGGTACTACCTACCACACCATACTGGCTTCACACCTTCACAATCAAGTTTATTAGAAAGAACTAAACGCTTCACACTCGATTGGAAAAATAGAAAGCTTCATATGGAAATTTGATTACTGGTTACGCAGAAGGCAAACTGTATACAAATCGAAGAAATGAACAGCGATCGCATTTTAGTCCGATAAAATTTGAATGGAGATTAGACCTCTTTTGCGATTCACACTCATGATACTGTTTTATCGAAGGAAAACCTTCAAGTACTCGTAGGGACCGAACGGTTTGTCCTACAGAGCTCCGGGTGGTCTCAAAAATTTTTAAAAATTCAATACTATTTAAAATTGGTGAAAAAACGATACCTTTATTTCGAGAGTTTTCGAGCTAGGGCACTCTTGAAAATTTCAACCCTTAATTTTCACCCCTTAGAAGTGACCTACATCAACCAAAAGCTTCGCGGCACAACTAGACCCCAAATGGAGCCCATATACCAAATTTGAACCAAATCGGTCCAGTGTTGCCAGGAAAAGTGCCGCGTACGGCGCACAGTGGGCAAAATGGTCAATCTAGGTGGACAAAAGTCAACTCAAAACATGGGAATTTCTAATATTTGTCATTGTTCATTATGAGTTCGTAATTCCCAAAACGTTAATATAACATCGTCAAAACCTTCTATGGCTGTAAAAACTTCGATCAAAAGTGTCGCTGTTTCCTGTTCGAATAAGATCGTTTATCAGCTACTATGAACCCCCAACTTTTCTCGTCTACGCTGCAGTTAGTTGTAGGCAGAATCGTTCCAGGCTTGGTGTCGGCAATAATGGAGACCATTGAAAGGAGTAAGTACTATTTTTTCCTGCTAAAATTCTAAAAATAGTGTCTGATGCTGTATGTTTATGAGTATACGCCATACGGTTTTTAAAAAAATGATAATTGACATCTTGGAGTTAACGTAGCACACGGCCAAGAGTTGCCAAGGAAATCCGATTTTTTTTCGTTTCTTTAAGTGTTCTAGTTTCGGTATTCAACTACCTTTTTTGCGATTTTATGCGTTTTCCGAATTACTTAATACAATGGTTGATTTTCAGGTATAAATATCACGATTCCTCGCCATCAATTTGTCGAGGAATGGAAACAGCTACCGAAGAAAGATGATTGGGTTAGGTGATCTCGACAATTCTTCAGAAATATTAAATTTAAAAATGATCAAAAATGCTGTGATAGACTTTTCAAAAAATCGGAGAGAGGTCGGAAAATAGCCATAGGAAAGAAGACATTTTTTCCAACAAATATTCGACATGGCTGAGTGTGAAAGAGTTTGAAGTTGTCATTTCTTACAAAATTACTCAACTATCATGAACCAACCAGCTGGGCGTCCCGAAAAACTGTTTGAGGACTCAAGCGATAAAACAAAAAGAAGAAAAGTGAAAGAATTGTTGACTGCTGGTCCCGAAAAGTTATACTTAGCGGCGCTCACTGCTCTCTACTCATCAGAAGACAGGTCCACAAGCCGTATCTTGAAAGAAGCAACTTCAAGCACATCAACAGTTGAATCTTCTACAATGTCAAATAAGAACATGACTATAATATTTTAAAATTCGATTTTTCAGAGTTATATCCGTTTAACACTGTAATAATGTCATTAATCTCTCAGTACCTAATCATAATGTCAAGAATTTAATATAAAACATGTACAAAAATATCATGATATACCGTTTGCCTACTTTCATTAGAGTCAAGAAAGCTTTTCATTATTTTTCCCGTAATCAGCGTCTTTTTATTCAATTTTGAGAAAAAACCGACCAAAAAATAATTTTGTCCACCTAGATTGGTCATTTTGCCCACTGTGCGGCGGACGGCGGACGGACGGAAATTTTTTTATTCGATTTTCGTATTCTACGTACCTTGAAACGTAAAACATCAAATTTTGAGGGGGGGTTAAAATTTTTTTTTTCTTGCTCGATTCCAAAGGCTTATTATTGAAAATAATAAACCAAAATGCATGTATTGTGCTTGTGGGTAAGATGAGAAACAGTAGATGAATAGTATGAAGTGAAATCACTTAAACCAAAACTTCGAATTGTTTTGTTGTTGTTTTGTTAATTGCTAAGAAAAAGTTACTTCCTAATTTTCAGAACTAGAGTAGCGTGATTAGTAACGTTATAAAATACCTAATTTACTCATAAATACGATAGTTTAATATCCAAGAAAAACGTTGTACTAAGTAAACGACTTAGTTACCTATTACATTTTTATATCACGATCACGTTTATTTCGTCATGACCCCCAGCCAAAAGACATAATATTTCTTTTAGATATGTAGATATTATCTATGTCTAAAAAAATGTATTTAATTGGAACAAAGTTTCATTTGACGATAAAAATATTTCATTTGATCGAAAAATGCTAATAGAAAACGGAATTATCCGCATTTAGAACCGAAAATTAATGCGAAATTTCGACATTCTATCAAGTTTAAGGCTACATAGTTTTTAGAAATGAATTCAACTTACAGGCTTCAACAATCCGTCGAGTGGAGCGCGTTGAAGCCGATCTTTTCACCGTGAAACTCCACCTGAAATATCGAAAAAACAGATGATAACAACAGGAACAATCAGGATTTTCTAAGCTGATAACAAAAACGCTGCAAATCATTGCTCAAAGGTTTATTATTTTCTGTATAGATCACTAGTTCTCCATCAATAGCACCTACCACCATCTGTATTCTCCCTTGACCTTCCCTCTCAAATTTCAGCTTCCTGCGTTCAATAGGATTGGAAATGACTTCGGAGCTCACTCAGCTGATAAGTGATCTGAAGAGTGAAGAAGCCTTTGAGCAATGATTTGCAGCGTTTTTTACCCACCAACATTTTTTTTACCTACCAACTTTTTTTTACCTACCAGCTAGGAACTACCTACCACACCATACTGGCTTCACACCTTCACAATCAAGTTTATTAGAAAGAACTAAACGCTTCAAACTCGATTGGAAAAATAGAAAGCTTCATATGGAAATTTGATTACTGGTTACGCAGAAGGCAAAACTGTATAGAAATCGAAGAAATGAACAGCGATCGCATTTTAGTCCGATAAAATTTGAACGGAGATTAGACCTCTTTTGCGATTCACAATCATGATTCTGTTTTATCGAAGGAAAACCTTCAAGTACTCGTAGGGACCGAACGGTTTGTCCAACAGAGCTCCAGGTGGTCTCAAAAATTTTTAAAAATTCAATACTATTTAAAATTGGTGAAAAACGATACCTTTATTTCGAAAGTTTTTGAGCTAGGGCACTCTTGAAAATTTCAACCCTTAATTTTCACCCCTTAGAAGTGACCTACATCAACCAAAAGCTTCGCGGCACAACTAGACCCCAAATGGAGCCCATATACCAAATTTGAACCAAATCGGTCCAGTGTTGCTAAGAAAAGTGCCGCGTACGGCGTACGGACGGAAATTTTTTTATTCGATTTTCGTATTCTACGTACCTTGAAACGTAAACCATCAAATTTTGAGGGGGGGTTAAATTTTTTTTTCTTGCTCGATTCCAAAGGCTTATTATTGAAAATAATAAACCAAAAGCTGCTAATTACTACACAACGGTAGACCGTCAGCTGAGAACGCAGCTTTTCACCTCCCTTCAATACTGCCGTACTTGACAATCACAGATTTTTGTGGGTGCCTCCCGCCTTCATAATGAAATTTGGTTCTGAGGGAGCTCGACAGTGACGTGAAACTCGATTTGCAGGGAAGAAAGAAAAATTGCATTAGATGAAGCTGATGGTTGGATGAAGATTTCCGACAATCAAAATTCCATTTGTAATTCTCATGTGTTTCTGATTCATTTTGTCCTCCAACCTATGAATAAATCCTACAGAGACGTGGTCTCATTCCATCCTTAAACCGTTTGCCAAGTAGGTGTGGCACATAGCTTCCTCGCATTCCCGTTTATAAAGACGACGCGATGCTGAGTAGATAATCTCAAAACATTAATCTCTAAATGCCTACCTTCCACCTTCCAACCTGCTCAGTCCCTGAATATTTGGGAATAATCCGAATTCGAAAACACGCCGTTCGTGCAGTCGGTCGCAAGGAACAGAGAACAATTTGTTTACTGAACTATTGTCAGTCATATTGATCGTTCGAGATGGGGCAGCAATGGAGGGTTTCACAGTATAATTGATAGCTGCAACATTGACAATCTTGATAAATATTTTCAATGAATCGACCATAAGTGTAGGTACTGTGTGATGGTACCAGGTTTACGAGATGAGGCGGCTGTACGTCCTTGACTTCCAGATGGGGGAAAAAATGAGGCCGGCGGGTTTTCTGCGTTGTTTCCCCTTTTTTTTACCGACTTTATCGGGCGAGAAGATAACGGCGCCAGATCCCGTACAGCTGACCGTGGAAACCCGACGAGCGGAAGTTCTTCCCTGCAACGGAATATGGAAATGCCCTCGTTCTCAAGAGTGAGCGAAGACGGTGGTTTCGAAGGGATTCAAGGTGCTGGGGAAATGACAGGACGTACCTACGCAGGAACTACACAACAGGGGTTGGTTGGTTTCCAAACCCGCATGCCACGATCCCGCTACATCACTTCCGATACCACAAAGAAGAGATGTCCCGATCGATGTCCCTCACGAGATAGGGAGAAGACAGTTTGTCCAACTCTAGGTGGTGTCAAAAATTCGAAAAATCCATTTATATTTCAAATTGATGAAAAAACTATCTTACATCCAGAGTTTTTAGGACGTCCCACAGTAAGACTTGGGCGTCCTTATGAGATCGATCTGGGGTGAAGGAGGACAACACTCAACAGAAAAAAAAAATAACCACACAGTAATCCGTTTTAGACCATTCTGAATCCGTCTGTGTGTGTGTGTGTGTATGTGTGTGTGTGACAAAATCTTGTGTCGTCTGCGCAGGCCTTAGTTCTCAACCGATTTTCCTGGTTCTTTTTTATTCGACGCGGAAAACTATCTAGTTGTGCACTACGTCGCCGGAATTTCGAATTTTGCCTTTTAAGGGGGGGGGGGAAAGGGGGGGTTATTGCTCAAAAAACGTGCATTTTTGGGCATAATCTTGTGTCGTCTGCCCAGGCCTTAGTTCTCAACCGATTTTTGTGGTTCTTTTTTTGTTCGACGCGGAAAACTATCTAGTTGTGCACTACGGCGCCGGGAATTTCGAATTTTGCCTTTAAAGGGGGGGAAAGGAGGGGTTAATGCTTAAAAAACGTGCGTTTTGCGGGCATAATCCTGTAAAATTTGCCCAGGCCTCAATTTCCAACCGATTAGTGAGTTTCTTTTTTTGTTTGACTCAAATAACTTCCGAGTTGTACATAATTTCACCAGAGTACCAATATTCGCAAGGGGAGGGGATGGGTTGGGGGATAATATTCACAAAATATCCGATTTTTCAAAATTTCGGTTCCTTTACTGCTTACTAATTGTACCCAAGCTTTGAAATTGAGGAAAAATTCTCATTATACCTCCGGGTTTTCATGAATTATTCTCTGTAGCACCAAGGAAATAATAGTGGTGCCACCATGGTGCCAGGACACCATAAACCGCATATTTCGTGCTTTTTTTTGTGTTTCACCTTGAATACGGATGTGAACCTCGACGGACCCGCCTACTAAAACTGACAGATGAAAGTGCAATGTTACGACGTATTTCCGCTTTGGTGCCAGACTGGCACCATTGGAGGTGGTTGGGGGGGGGGGGGGGGTGAACTCGAATTTGTGTCGTAGATCATGGATTTTAAAATGCTCTTCAGATTCTAGGCTCCCATGCCGCTAGAAATGTTATGGTGGATAATGGTGGGGGGGGGGTCACTATTTCTTGCCTAAAGTAATAAACCAAATTACATCGAGTGAAACAGTTTTATCGCTTACCAACTGGTTAACTGATCTAATGCTTATCCAATGGGACGTCCCCTGGAATGCATGCATTACTAAACAATATGTTTTGATTATTAATTAGTTAATTGAAAATTACAACCCTAACTTTTCACCCCTCAGAAGTGTTTGACATAATTATATGGAAAAGTGACGAAATCCAGAAATAAAGCTTCAGAACTCCAGCAAAATCATTTTAGAATACTTCAAATCGGATATTTATATAGAAAAGGGTTGAATTCCAGAAATAACAGTCCAGAACTCCAGCAAAATCGTTTTGAATACTTCAGATCGGATTTCCTTGGAAAACAATTACAACGTTTTCCACAGGTAGGCAACGTCAACCCCATCGCTGGGTTCATGTTTTTTTTCTACAACGGCTTAAAGTTAGTATCGAAAAGATAAAAGAAGTTTCAAGTTGAAAATTCACCTGAAATTCTGACATCAGTGCATTCCATCACCCCCATACCATGACTGCATTTCACCACATCCTATATCTAAAACGCTGCAAATTATTACACAATGGTTTATTATTTTTCTATATAGATCACTCGTCTACAAAATCACCAACCATCCAATATGAAGAAAAAAAAAAAGAAAAAAATCAAAAAAATCAAAAATCAAAATCACCAACTATTGATTGCATTTTGGTCAGCCCTAATTTGAACGGAGATTAGGCCTCTTTTGCGATTCACACTCGTGTTTTGATTTTTATATATATATATATATATATATATATATATATATATATATATATATATATATATATATATATATATATATATATATATATATATATATATATATATATATATATATATATATATATATATATATATATTTCAATATAAACCCTTAAATTTTCGTAGGGAGCGAACGGTTTGTCCTACAGAGCTCCGCGTGGTCTCAAAAAATTCTAAAAATTCTATAGAATCTTAAATTGAAGGAAAAACAATACCTTTATATCAAAATTTTTTGAGTTAGGGCGTTTTCAAAATTACAAAATTAATTTTGGAACCCTTAGAAGTGACCTACATCAACCAAAAGCTTCGGGGCACAACTAGACCCCAAATGGAGCCTACATACCAATTTCATCAAAATCGGTCAATGCTAAGTGGCAAAAGAGCCGCGGACGGCGGACGGACGGCCAAATTTTTATTCGATTTTTGACCGACTTCAACGCGCCGAAGGCGCGCGAAAGAGGAGGTACTCAATTCGGGTTGTCGTGGGACGACGATTTTTTTTTTTTTTTTTTTTTTTTTTTTTTTGTATGTCCGAGTCGCTTGCATTTCTTTATTCTGGTACCAATCTGTCTGATTCTTTTTGAAATTTGTTCTACAAGTATCCGTGGTGGTCCCATTTCAAACAGATTTCATTTTGCTCAGTTAAAAGTATCGAAACTTTGTGAAAGAAGTTGAAAAACGTGGTTCCCGTTTTCGGGAATATTGGTCCGCATTCACTCTTCTTGCCCTGTGACTTCCGACTGAGTCGATGGAGGACCATTTGTGTATAGTCAAATTGAAGGTCTGATTGTAAGCTTTAAAATGATATGCTATATGAGGGGGGTTCCGATAACTAAAAGGTGCTGCGGGGGATGAGAAACGGGGAAATTATAGTGGCTTTTAGGCCAGAACCTGCATGAGCCATATCAAACTTGTCTACGAATGCTCATGTATGTGAGTTTTCCTACCAAGTATGAGCGATAATTATAGTACTGTTAGTTAGGTATTCTACCAAGTGGGTGTAGCACATAGCTCCCTCGTCATTCATAATATAGTTGGATATCTAATGGTATAGGAGATCGTCATAACTGCATAGTGCCGTACCAAATATGAGATATGTAGTACAATTTGGTGATAAGAGGGTATTTTACCAAGTGGGTGTAGCACATAGCCCCTCATCACCGATAACATGATTAGGTAATAGTAGACGGCATCGTCAGAACTGCATAGTGCCCTACTAAATATGAGGTATGTAGTACAGTTAGGTGATGAGAGAGTATTCTACCAAGTGGTTGTAGCACATAGCTTCCTAGTCATCCATAATATAGTTGGCTATGTAATGGTATAGGAGATTGTCGGAACTGAATAGTGCAGTACCAAATATAAGGTAGGTATATAGTACAATTGGGTGATGATAGGGTATTCCACCAAGTGGGTGTAGCACATAGCTTCCTGGTCATCCATAATATAGTTGGCTATGTCATGGTATAGGAGATTGTCGGAACTGAATAGTGCAGTACCAAATATAAGGTAGGTATATAGTACAATTAGGTGATGAGAGGGTATTCCACCAAGTGGGTGTAGCACATAGTTTCCTAGTCATCCATAATATGGTTGGCTATGTAATGGCATAGGAGATTGTCGGAACTGTATAGTGCAGTTCCAAATATAAGGTAGGTATATAGTACAATTAGGTAATGAGAGGGTACCTATTCCACCAAGTGGGTGTAGCACATAGCTTCCTAGTCATCCATAATATGGTTGGCTATGTAATGGCATAGGAGATTGTCGGAACTGTATAGTGCAGTTCCAAATATAAGGTAGGTATATAGTACAATTAGGTGATGAGAGGGTACCTATTCCACCAAGAGCACATAGCACATAGCTTCCTCGTCATCCATAATATGGTTGGCTATGTAATGGTATAGGAGATTGTCGGAACTGAATAGTGCAGTACCAAATATCAGGTAGGTATATAGTACAATAAGGTGATGAGAGGGTATTCCACCAAGTGGGTGTAGCACATAGCTTCCTAGTCATCCATAATATGGTTGGCTATGTAATGGGATAGGAGATTGTCGGAACTGTATAGTGCAGTTCCAAATATAAGGTAGGTATATAGTACAATTAGGTGATGAGAGGGTACCTATTCCACCAAGAGGGTGTAGCACATAGCTTCCTCGTCATTCATAACATAGTTGGGTAAGAGGGAGGATGCCATATAGGAGATTGTTGGAACTAAATAGTGCAGTACAAAATATGAGGTATATAGTACAGTTAGGTGATGAGAGGGTATTCTACCTAGTGGGTGTAGCACATAGCTTCCTCGCCATCCATAACATAGTTGGGTAGGAGGGAGGATGCCATATAGGAGATTGTTGGAACTGAATAGTGCTGTACAAAATATGAGGTATATAGTACAGTTAGGTGATGAGAGGGTATTCTACCAAGAGGGTGTAGCACATAGCTTCCTCGTCATCCATAATATGGTTGGCTATGTAATGGTATAGGAGATTGTCGGAACTGAATAGTGCAGTACCAAATATAAGGTAGGTATATAGTACAATGAGGTGATGAGAGGGTATTCCACCAAGTGGGTGTAGCACATAGCTTCCTAGTCATCCATAATATGGTTGGCTTTGTAATGGCATAGGAGATTGTCGGAACTGTATAGTGCAGTTCCAAATATAAGGTAGGTATATAGTACAATTAGGTGATGAGAGGGTACCTATTCCACCAAGCGGGTGTAGCACATAGCTTCCTCGTCATCCATAACATAGTTGGGTAGGAGGGAGGATGCCATATAGGAGATTGTTGGAACTAAATAGTGCAGTACAAAATATGAGGTATATAGTACAGTTAGGTGATGAGAGGGTATTCTACCAAGTGGGTGTAGCACATAGCTTCCTCGCCATCCATAACATAGTTGGGTAGGAGGGAGGATGCCATATAGGAGATTGTTGGAACTGAATAGTGCTGTACAAAATATGAGGTATATAGTACAGTTAGGTGATGAGAGGGTATTCTACCAAGTGGGTGTAGCACATAGCTTCCTCACCACCGATAACATGATTAGGTAGGTAATAGTAGAGAACATCGTCAGAACTACATAGTGCTGTACCAAATATGAATTATATAGTACAGTTAGGTGATTTGAGGGTATTCTACCAAGTGGGTGTAGCACATAGCCCCCTCATCACCGATAACATGATTAGGTAGGTAATAGTAGAGGACATCGTCAGAACTGCATAGTGCAGTACCAAATATGAGGTAGGTATATAGTAAAATTAGGTGATGAGAGGGTTTTCTACCAAGTGGATGTAGCACGTAGCTCCCTCGTCAATCATGTCATGGTTGTGTTGTTGAATTGTGTTGTCAGAACTACCAAGTACCTAGCAATTATGAACAAAGTCGACCAGTTAGGGGATAAGAGAGTAGATTGGTAAGTAGGCAAGTGAACCAAATACCTCCTGAAAGTGATCCTAAAATGGAAACTCATCTATGTGTATGGAAACTGATCCGGATTACCGAATGTGGTCCACCCTACGGCTTCTGGTTCACCTTACTGAAATGATTTACCCGCAGTTTTTCAAACAGTTTTAGTAATACTGATATTACTAAAACTGTCCGAAAAACTGCGGGTAAATTAATTTCAGATTTATATCTGAAAGGATCAACTAAAGGAGGACCACTAAAAAGTGAAAAATAAAAAATAATATAAAATGGAAAAATAATAAAATAAAAACCTTTTTAACAAAAAAATGGACCGACCTCAAAAATGATGTCTGTAAACACCAAAAAGGGAAAAATAATTCTCTCAGCAAATACATACTTGATGTAGTAGGTTGTTGGACATAGATATCTAGTCAACAGATGGTATGTTGGAATACCAACAATTATTTTCAGTGTGATTCACACTTATTGTCACACTCATATCCTCCATCATACGATAGCAGTGACATACTGCCCAATAGTTTTGGAACACTTATATCTACTCGTATTCATGTTTTGTATGGCACGATCGACGCATGTTGTAATACTCACCAGATCATGTGAGTAGTACTTATAAACCACAGCGTATCCAGACAGGTAGGTAGGTACGCATTGAAGTCGCCGCCGTGCCCATCTGTAGACGCAAACATCTTATAGATCTTCTACTTACCAACATATTATTCTTTTTCGCAAATATACATACCTCTCATACTACGAACATGCTTCCACACTGAGTATGAATGTAAATAGCTAATTAGGTAACAACGCTTCCGAAGGTATGTAGCGACATTACAATATGTCCACCAATATAATGATAAAGTCTCATGTAATAATAAAGTCCCAAAATACTAGTCACAACCATTCCTAGGGAGGTTCACACTTACTATCGTACTCATATGGCAGCAGAGACGTACTAGGTACCTGATAGTTTGGGGAGCACATTTTAACTCAACGGTAACCAGATCATCGAATAATTTATCGGTAGTAAGTTTGTGTCTACAGATGGGCACGGCGGCGACTTCAATGCGTACCTACCTACCTGTCTGGATACGCTGTGGTTTATAAGTACTACTCACATGATCTGGTGAGTATTACAACATGCGTCGATCGTGCCATACAAAACATGAATACGAGTAGATATAAGTGTTCCAAAACTATTGGGCAGTATGTCACTGCTATCGTATGATGGAGGATATGAGTGTGACAATAAGTGTGAATCACACTGAAAATAATTGTTGGTATTCCAACATACCATCTGTTGACTAGATATCTATGTCCAACAACCTACTACATCAAGTATGTATTTGCTGAGAGAATTATTTTTCCCTTTTTGGTGTTTACAGACATCATTTTTGAGGTCGGTCCATTTTTTTTTGGATTCTACGTACCTTGAAACGTAAACCATCAAATTTTGAGGGGGTGTTAAAATTTTTTTTTCTTGGTCGATTCCAAAGGTTCATTATTGAAAATAATAAACCAAAAACCCATCAAACCTTTCCCAAATCCTTTTCTAAACCTTCAGTATCACTAGCTGAAGGTTTAGAAAAAAAGGCATATCAACAAAACATGAACCTCCTCATCATCTTCCTGCTGCTTCTTTATATTCCACCTATTACTATTACAATCTTCTTTATCAATTTTGTTCTTAAGTTATTTATATATTCAATCAGCGTGGAAATGTGTAGGAGAATGTTTTGTGGGAAAATTTTAATATCAACAGCTAATCTCACCTTCACTGGTACCTTTTTCACATTTTGCATTCTTTATCTTTACCAGTCATCCAAAATCATCAAGTGTACCTGATTCCCAACTTTATACCAGAGATAGTGTAATACCCCACAAGTTGATGGACTCATCACAACCAGGACACTCCACCTGCATGCTGCCCATCTTCAGCTACTACAATTGAGTTACCACATCAACCAACCTTCTTCTGTGGTCTACCTACCTGTGATCTTTCTCTTCTGGCTATTCTTCTCTGTACTATCTACTCGTACATACCTACCTACCCGGAGTTGGGCTCTCTACTCCATTGGAACTTTAAAGTAGGTACCTACAATTTTGTGAAATTAGATTTAGTGGCCACTTAGGTAGGCATCAATCACAGTAATGCCATCATATTTGTATCTGTTACCTCATCATTGTAAAATAAAATTCACATTATCTGGTTATTCATTACAGTACAACTCTCTAAAAATACAGTCCACTTTTCATTATCTATTATTTTCAATTCTATCGAGTTTCATAAAATGTAGTCAAACTGGCTTAGTTCAACCAGTAATGAGTTTAATATCAACATAATATGTTGATATTAAACTGATATTATATGATATTATCAACCAGTTATTTATTCGATCTTTTACCCCGGTACAAAGTTAGTAACCAAATGTGATTAGTTTTGTGCTACCTACTTCTATGAAAATCAACTGGAAACATAATTTTGGCAAGCCCATTCTTAGGTTTACTGTGAAATTTAAGGGGGGAAACGGTGTTTGAATGGGGAAGTTTGGTCTTTTCGCATCATATTCAAAGTAAAAAAAAAAAAAATTGCATTTGGAACGAATAAAAAGATTTCTAAGAAGGAAAAGTTGTTGCAAATTAGTTGTAGAATCGATTCCTGAAGTATTGCTGATTGGTTTCGGGACACCCTGTATATTACTACATTACTTAAGCAAAGCACATGTAAAAGCACCAATGGTGGAATGAGCACCAGTGGTGGAACGTTGACCAGAGAAATGGGTATAATAAGGTTTTAACGACAATTTTGAGGTTCCTTCAGCCTCCAGTATGATCAACTGTTATTACTGGTCATGTGGAAAAAGAAGGAATTATTTCTTGCCTGAATGAGCGGCAGCCAGACAAGAAAAGTGACAGTCAGTCAGAACGTGACAGCTGAAGCTCCATTTGTTGGTGAAATTGACAAGGTACGGTCCTCCGAAATTAGTGTTTATTGCTGATTATGTTCTTTCTTTGTGGTTTCATTTGGTTTCAACATTGTTTATTATGTTAGTTCTGCATGTTCTTGAGTTTTAAACGTCTCTATCATTAGTTTTTTCAATACATCAACCATTCCACTATTGGCACATAATTTTCGTCGAGAGTACCAGTGGTGGAATGGTCATTCCACTATTGGAACTCAACTATTTTTTTGTGATTGACGATTTTTGTATCTAATTGTTATTTGTAAATTCATGAAACGACTCCAACATATTCAAATATCTGTCTCTACACCGTAGCCAATAGTGGAATGGGGTTGATAATATCAACAATACCATATTATCGTATTCCAAGACTAGAACATCTACATTCCACTATTGGATCAATGCGGTATTTGGATGCTCTCAAATGTTTCTGCTGTCGGTTCATGTCATCCGTGATTTTTCAAAAATTTACCAGACCTTCCAAAAGACCTGAAAAGGATCTGCTAAAAATTACTTAGATAGGTACTTATTAGCACCGAGGATCGTGTGTTCACTCCTCATCTTTTTAAATCTTGGTTTTTCTTCATCTTCATTTGTGTTTGCTTAATTTTGATTTCATTGTTATTTAGTTACATCTCAATTTGCCGAACCCGAGCTTTCGGAGCTACTCGATGGAACACATTGAAAAGAAACAACCATGAGCCCATCCTCCTAGATCCCAAACGATTGTTCATTATTGTATTATTGTATACGATTGTATTATTCGAATTGAATATTTTAAAATGTGGTCAATTTATTAATTATTGAATATACCTATAACTACTACCTACCTAATGCCCAATTCATATTGTTAATAAAAATGATTAAGTACCTACATAAGTATTTATAACGGGGAAATTTTAACGACGAGTTGAAGTTTTGGCATCGTTCCACGACTGGAGCAAAAAATTCCAACTTAGGAACACCCACAATTTTCAGCGTTCCACCAATGGTACAAAACAAGAAGCTGAGGAAAACGGATTATTATAACAAAAAACTACTTTTAAAGCAATTTTCAGACATTCTCCGTAAAGGGGAAGATTTGCTGGAGCCATTGGCGTCTTCATAAGTTTTTGATCTGAAAAATTTAGAAAAATACCACGAGAACCGAGTGCAATTGAATTGCTAAGGACCTTAAGCATTCCACCATTGGTGCTTTTACCTTAGTACTTTTTCAACAAATGTTATGGAGAGAAGAACTCGTGAGTAATCGTGTCCGATAGGATGCACATTATCCCCACCATAATTTAATGGATGGTGCAGTAGCCAACTCGAATCATCTCATTAGAATTTATCAAGCTCGTAGATTCAAAGGTTCCGTGAACGTTCAAGTCTCACCAACTCCATACATTTTATTCGTTAGAAAAGATAGAAAACAGATTCATTAGGTACTGAAAAGGCTTTTGATTGTTGATCGTATTCATCAACGTGGCCAAGGTCGAGAGCCTTTGTATTTTCAAAAACGAGTTCCTAAAGAGGTGAAATAGGACTTTTGTAGTTTAGAAATGAAAAGGAAGAGTCTCTCGTGTGTTTCAGAAGACAAAGGCAGCGCTGTGAAAGACCTCCTGCCCTGGTAAAAATAAAGGAGACGTCAGGTGGCGAGACGCCACAAAAACGCAACTATCTCTTGGTGATGACTGAAGACTGAGGAGGGCTTTGAAAAAATGGTTTCAATGAGATGAGGGCATCCTCCCCGAAGTGGAGCAGGTGCCTCTGCCTTGAGGTGGTCCCACATGTTCATCTCTCCTTTGTTCAGGCAGAAGACTGTAAGAACTCGCCCAATACAAGTGGGAGTACGTAATTTCGACCTCCCAGAGGTGAACAGTAGGTACTTGAGTACTTTTGAAATAAAGGAAGGTTTTCCAACCAGAACGGTGATTTATAACAACTAGATTAGGCAAAATTTGTACTCCACTGGTGAGACTTTCAAGCCTGAGAAACCATCCAAGGCTATACGTAGGGTGAAAATTAGAGAAAAAATACACTAAAACGCCCGAATTCGGCCAAGAAAGAAAAAAGTCATGAAAATTTGGATTTTCCCAAAATCAAAATCTGCAGTTTTCCAATCAGTTTCAGTTCGGTAACCTCTGCTTTTCATTCAGGTGCAACTACACGGCATCTAGTCCGGTTTTGTTAGCGTGTTAAAAAGCTAGTATTGCAGATGACAGCGTGTTTGTGTGATAAGAAATTGAATGGAGGTAATTACTTGAAATGAATGTAGGAGCACATACAACGAATCACCTAGTTCTAAGTGGTAAAATAGGGAGGTTTAAATTTACAAAACTTTAAATTTAAAGACTTTTTTTTTCATTAATTACAAATAACGATTTTTTGTTCTGTAGTACCAACAGTTTACCTAATTAGGATAATTAATTACCTAATAAATTAATGTTTCATGGCTTTTTTACATCAATTTATGATAGCGTTAAATCTTTAGACGTGAGACCACCCAGACGATCAAACATCATCATATGAGTTCATTACGAAATTTATCTGAATGTGAATAAGGTGTGTTCTTCAATGATCACTACTACAATATTTAATTGCCACATTGCCTTGTGGCTATCAACCAAATAAAGAAGTGTTTAATTAGAAGAAGAAATATATTGAAAATATATAAGTAATAATATTACTTATTATATTATATTTCAAGGAAGACAACTATTTATATTATATTGATGAATGAATTGTACTAAATATATTATATTTAGTACAATTCATTCATCAATATAATATAAATAGTTGTCTTCCTTGAAATATATATTTAAATAATATATTTGAAATTTAAATATATTTATAATTACAATATATTTACAATTAATTATATTATATTAATACATAATAATATTATGTATTATGTATTGGGTAGGTATCCGTTTTTCTCTTTGCTTTTCTATTTAATATGTAAATTATTAATATTTAATGATTAAATAATACATTTAACATAATATAATAATATTATAATAATAATATATTATATTATGTTAAATGTATTATTTAATCATTAAATATTAATAATTTACATATTAAATAGAAACTAGATAACTAGAGATAGATTTAACATAATATAATAATATTATAATAATAATATATTATATTATGTTAAATGTATTATTTAATCATTAAATATTAATAATTTACATATTAAATAGAGAAGCAAAGAGAAAATGGATACCTACCTAATCACAAATTGTTAAAGCTGTGCTGGTTGGTTATGGTATCCAATTTTCCATTTCTTCTAATTTTTGAAAAAGGCAAGTTCGCAGAAATATCAACTCAACGATCTTTCTTCTTTCTTTGTAATATCTATAAATATCAGTGTAAAGTTCAGTAGAACCATCGAGGAGAACACAAATATTATTTAATAATACATATTTAAAAAGTTTCATGTTCTGAGAAATATATTAATTAAGTTTTGTTTTTTCTATTAAAAAATTTCGTTATTTGGTTGAACATTTTTATTCGCAACTCTCAACCTTTTATACTAGCCCCAAGGCAATTAAATTGGGAAAATCATCATCATCGTAGTGATCATTGAACAACTAGGGACCCACCCAGGTAAAGTCGTGCGTCCACGACATGAGGCTCCCTGCCAGCCTAGCCACAGCTAGACCAGTGAAGAAACCTTGATCTCTGCAAATGGGTGATCTACTTTATACAATAAATAATAAACAGTAGTGTAATCATTTTCGTCGTTTTTCTCTTATCATTGATCGTACCGTCAGATGGAAGTAACGCTGCAATTCCACGAGGGTTGAAAATGCTACATCCATGTAACTGTTGAATAGATAATAATATATGGATTTCAAGGTTTATTGAGGTTGCGTAGGAAGTAACAGCCTAACTAAAATAAAAGCCGAGCTGAGAGGGTCTCGTGTTGTTTTGGTGTGGGCAGTCGTTCACCTTGGTAGGTATTTTTTCCATTTGTGCTCTTATACACCAGCGTGCGGAGAGTAAATAAAATACAACTACACATACAAAATACCACAACCAAACAAAATGTCGGCCAAGAGGCACAAAGTTTCCTCGTATCAATAACCCGATTGTTTAGATGATTCGACGCATGATAGCGAATCTCAAAACACCTTGCACCAACCTCCAACCATCTACAAGCCAACCACCACAATCCCTGAAAATTTCTTCGAAAGCGGACAATAACTTCGTATAGTTTTCCCTGGTATAAGAAATTCATGACAGACACAAAACCAAAATTGTTCAAAAATTTCGAATTTTAGATAATTTTTTTAACTTATACTTTGGCCAAAAATTTAATATGACTTATGTATAATGACGCATTCATGTACATACATTATGGTACAACGAATAAAGAACTATTATTATTATTTATTATTATTAACCCCTAAAAGTCTTCCGTTACGTTGGTAGACATTTGCAATATTAATAAATTAATAACCAGTAACTTGATATGATGTTCTTGAAGCTCGGAATCAATCAGTTCTGTAGTAGAGTATAGAACAACAACAGTTCTGAATTGGAAATAATAATTGAAGCAGTGAGAATGACAACAGTACATGTGTCCAATCAGCTTATCGAGATATCAGGTGTCAAAGGTTTGGTTCTTGTATGAATCACTCTCAGTGTGTTTAAGGATTGATCAATTTATCAGATATTATACTTTCGAGTGTGGTTAGCATACTGCTCTTGTGCTCAATGCGTAGTTCTACTGGTTACAACCTACAAAAAGTCATTTTGGTTTATTATTTTCAATAATAAACCTTTGGAATCGACCAAGAAAAAAAAAATTTTAACACCCCCTCAAAATTTGATGGTTTACGTTTCAAGGTACGTAGAATCCAAAAATCGAATAAAAATTTGGCCGTCCGTCCGCCGTCCGCGGCACTTTTGCCACTTAGCATTGACCGATTTTGATGAAATTTGGTATGTAGGCTCCATTTGGGGTCTAGTTGTGCCCCGAAGCTTTTGGTTGATGTAGGTCACTTCTAAGGGTTCCAAAATCAATTTTGAAATTTTGAAAACGCCCTAACTCAAAAAATTTCGATATAAAGGTATTGTTTTTCCTTCAATTTAAGATTCTATAGAATTTTTAGAGACCACGCGGAGCTCTGTAGGACGAACCGTTCGCTCGCTACGAAAATTTAAGGGTTTTACGTACGATAAATCAGAAACACGAGTGTGAATCGTAAAAGAGGCCTAATCTCCGTTCAAATTAGAGCTGACCGAAATGCAATCAATAGTTGGTGATTTTGATTTTTTTTTTCCTTCTCTTCATATTGGATGGTTGGTGATTTTGTAGACGAGTGATCTATATAGAAAAATAATAAACCATTGTGTAATAATTTGCAGCGTTTTTCAACAATCGTCAAAAATGGACTTGTACTGTTTTTATTCTCATCGTTTCAATTGTTTGTGAAAGATACGCTTTGAAGTTAGAAGGCTCCTAGGTATCAAGTACTGTAGACTAGCTCCTACTTTCGAAAAAGAAGTCATAAAGAGCTCATTCACGAGACCTTCATGTCTTTATTTTCTTCTCATATACATTATTTGTGACATGAATATGTCTTTATGCACTGAGTAAGTATTTGCGGCATCGCTACAGTCAATGAGAACCGTCATGGGGAAAAAAAAAGTCCGATTTCACCTCAAAACCACCCCGGTTAGCACACTCGATACTAGCAGACAAACATCTTTGATGACAATAAAACTTGTATATGTAAATTGCAAAAATGTCGTTCGAGGAAATTTGGAATGACCCCAGCGAATTCAATAAGTCAATTCAATCTTATTCATGTCATTCGATATTCATGTAAAAAAATCTTCAAGATTCGTTCGGTCGCAGGGTTCGATTCGACAGGTCAGTAAAAACAGAAATTATTGGCTCACACCTCAACAGCAACAACATTTTTGGATTATGAGAACTTGATTCTTTTTAAAAAGTCTGCCAAGTAGGTGTGGCACATAGCTAAGCAGTGCATGTAGTTGATCTCAAAACACCAATCTCTAAGTACTTTGCACTGCCCTCTTAAGGGGACTCTGCACGTCAACCCGCACAATCTCTGAATATTGTTGGAAAATGTAGAAGTTATTGCTGCAACAAGGAAATATACTTTTGCGCATGCGCAGTGGCCACTATCAGTCTGGGGGCGATGATTTTCATGGGGACCATCTACACACCAACCCGTAAAATCCTCGAAAATTTCATAGAAATCGGATGAGAATTGTAGGAGTTATGGCTGTGGCAAAGATTTCATGGCAGACCGACACGGAACCAAACATTGTTCAGGAAGGTCTGAAACGTAAAACAAGTGTGGGAATTTTGATTTTGGATAACTTTTTTTTCCAACCTTGAAAAGTGAAAACAAAGCTTCCGCTACCTTGGTAGACTCGGAGGCAAAAGCTACAACTTCTTCAAGCCACCAACGAGGCATTTATCGACCTGGAAACTTTTATGAAAAATAAAAATGTGTGTTTCCTCTTTCTCCCTCCTTCAGGGAGTACCCAAAATCTAAAATATTAGAAACTTTTGACCCCAAAAATAAAAACGCTGCAAATCATTGCTCAAAGGTTTATTATTTTCTGTATAGATCACCCTTCTGTATAGATCACTGGTTCTCCATCAATAGCACCTACCACCATCTGTATTCTCCCTTGACCTTCCCTCTCAAATTTCAGCTTCCTGCGTTCAATAGGATTGAAAACGGCTTCGGAGCTCACTCAGCTGATCAGTGATCTGAAGAGTGAAGAAGATCTCCTCGAATGCTGGAGACGCCTGGAAGAGCACTTCCATTCAATAGGAGTAAAAATGGTTTTGGAGCTCACTCAGCTGATCAGTGATCTGAAGAGTGAAGAAGATCTCCTCGAATGCTGGAGACGCCTGGAAGAGCACTTCCATTCAAAAGGATTGAAAATGGCTTCGGAGCTCACTCAGCTGATCAGTGATCTGAAGAGTGAAGAAGATCTCCTCGAATGCTGGAGACGCCTGGAAGAGCACTTCCATTCAATAGGAGTAAAAATGGCTTTGGAGCTCACTCAGCTGATCAGTGATCTGAAGAGTGAAGAAGATCTCCTCGAATGCTGGAGACGCCTGGAAGAGCACTTCCATTCAAAAGGATTGAAAATGGCTTCGGAGCTCACTCAGCTGATCAGTGATCTGAAGAGTGAAGAAGCCTTTGAGCAATGATTTGCAGCGTTTTTTACCCACCAACATTTTTTTTACCTACCAACTTTTTTTTACCTACCAGCTAGGTACTACCTACCACACCATACTGGCTTCACACCTTCACAATCAAGTTTATTAGAAAGAACTAAACGCTTCACACTCGATTGGAAAAATAGAAAGCTTGATATGGAAATTTGATTAGTGGTTACGCAGAAGGCAAAACTGTATACAAATCGAAGAAATGAACAGCGATCGCATTTTAGTCCGATAAAATTTGAATGGAGATTAGACCTCTTTTGCGATTCACACTCATGATTCTGTTTTATCGAAGGAAAACCTTCAAGTACTCGTAGGGACCGAACGGTTTGTCCTACAGAGCTCCGGGTGGTCTCAAAAATTTTTAAAAATTCAATACTATTTAAAATTGGAGAAAAAACGATACCTTTATTTCGAAAGTTTTCGAGCTAGGGCACTCTTGAAAATTTCAACCCTTAATTTTCACCCCTTAGAAGTGACCTACATCAACCAAAAGCTTCGCGGCACAACTAGACCCCAAATGGAGCCCATATACCAAATTTGAACCAAATCGGTCCACTGTTGCTAAGAAAAGTGCCGCGTACGGCGGACGGCGGACGGCGTACGGCGGACGGCGTACGGCGGACGGACGGAAATTTTTTTATTCGATATTCGATTTTCGTATTCCACGTACCTTGAAACGTAAAACATCAAATTTTGAGGGGGGGTTAAAATTTTTTTTTTCTTGCTCGATTCCAAAGGCTTATTATTGAAAATAATAAACCAAAAAGTTCAACATAAAATATCAATTAAAGTACCATTTGATAAAACAATTTTCATTATTATTAGTAAATTGACTAAATATCACGTGGTTTTAGTGAGATTCTGAGATACGAGATGGCAGCACCATCGGGGCCAAATTTCGTTTACTCCTCATTTGAGAACGGATCGAGATTTCTCTTCCAAGATTACCGTAGAATTGTGGGGTTGCAACTTTTTTTGCACACTGCTCCAACAAAAATTTGTTCAAATCTTGAAGATCAAAAAGGAGCCTAATAGCCACTTGCAGAACTTATTTGAATACGAATCCGTTTGCGGAATTATTTTAACTTGATCATAGCCGTCGGATTCTCGATTCTACGATATGGAGCGGGGGCTTATTGTTTCTTGAAAATTTCCCGACTGCTTCTGACGAATAGGATTCTCTGACTTTTCCGTGTTTTCCCTCCTCTGCAATGGAAAAGAAAGAGACAAAAAATAATGTGAAAATCGTGAATAATAAATCGAGTGGAAAACTTCATTATCTGCAGCGCACGGGCGAACCAGATGAATCTCAGACGGAGGTCGAAAGAGGGACCGGACAAAGGAAAGAGACGAGAGGCGGAGAGGTCAGAAGACCCGCCGATGGTTCAGTGAACTGTCTTGGAATGGGAGTGGATGGAGGAAGCTGGATGGGAGATGGATGGACCCCTCTTTCGGAGTCTTCACGAATCTCAGCAGAGCACAATGGTCCGTCTCGGTCGATTTAGTTCGTTCAAAAGATCACAAATATTCGCCCCCATTTATGAATTTCATAGAACTTGAAACTAAGTCGATTGGTACGAATCTGTTTAGTCGTTCAAAGAAAAAATTACCATTAGAAACCGTCAACTGTGACAAAATTACATTGAAATCATCGAAAAGATGACAGGGAAGAAGTTCCGTAACAGAAACTCTTCACGTTTTGGAGGGTTTTGACTGAAGGCCACTTTTGTTGGGGAGTAGTATCGAAGTTCAACTCTCAGGTCCACTTTCCATCCGATTTCGACGAAATTTCTCAGGATTGTTCGGATTAGCGTGTAGATGGTCCCCTATGAGGGTACTGCAAGGTACTTAGAGATTGATGTTTTGAGATCAACTACTGTGCATCGGATCATCTATACAATCGGGTTATGGATACGAGGGAGCTATGTGCCACACCCACTTGGCAGACTAAAAAAATTTATTGGTCGATTCGAAAGGTTCATAATTGAAAATAATATATCAAAAAGTTACTTTTAGACGGATAGTAGGAAAACACGTCCAGATCTCGCTTTCGCTGTTTCTAAAGTAGGACAGTTTTCGTCAAACCCAGGCAAAGTTCATTGGCAAACTGCTAAAAGGGTTCTTCGATACGATAAACCATGAATTCACGATAGCCAAATAAGATAGCCTGGTGGCACCCGTGTTAGTTCCATGGTGGTAAATAGAAAAATTCATGAAAATCCAGGTATAAGGAGAAATTTTCCTCAATTTCAAAGCTTGGGTACGCTGTAAAGGAACAGAAATATTTTAAAATGCTAATTTTTATACTCTCGTGAAATAGTGTGCAATTTGGAAGATTTTTGTGTTTGCCAAAAAAAGAAACACGCAAATCGGAAGGAAATTGAGGCCTGGGCAGAGTTTACAAGATTATGCCCGCAAAAGCACGTTTTTTAATAATTCTCTCTCCCCTCCCCCTAAAAGGCAAAATTCGAAATTCCTGTGAGGTAGTGCACAACTAGATAGTTTTCCGCGTCGAACAAAAGATAACTACGAAAATCGGCTGAAAACTAAGGCCTGTGCAGAGTACACAAGATTTGTCACACACACACACACACACACACACACACACACAGACATACACTGATGGTTTTTTTCTCGGATTCAGAATGGTCTAAAACGGACTACTGTGAGATTTTTCTTTTTTTCTGTTGAGTGTTGTCCAACTTTATCCCAGACCAGATGGATCGCATAGGGACGCCTAAGTCTTACTTTAGTCATACTTGGGACGTCCTAAAAAATATGATTTTTTAAGAGACATGGAGAAGGGTCGAAAACTTGATGTGGAAAATTATGTACGTACAAGAAAACATAAATGAGATATGCTCACCAAACTCTTATCAAATTGCAATGAGGAAATCCTGAAGAAAATTGGAATAGAAGAGAAGAAGAATGGAGGTGAATGTTGATATTGACCGTTTTTAAGACCAATGGTCTTGGTTTCAAACAGTTTAACTAAGCATCTTGTAGTTTAGGGAAACTTCATTCCTTTAGTATTTTTGTGAATGGAACATACATATATGCTAAGTTTGTTCTCCATGGATACTAGTATTCTAACAAGCATGGATGAAGACGAGACTCTTCGTCCCTCTCTACTGAACGTCTTCAACCAGACTACTACTAAGCTCTGCCAGGGTACTACTTCCATCTTCAACTGATTGGTGGACGCTCACCTTGTGGCAAATGCGGGGAACGCCTGAACTGTGATGACGCCTCACTACCAAATTTCAAATCATCAAATTTTCAAAATTACGTAATTACACCCACAAGTTTTTTACGTATTAAGTAGTATTTGGAAGTCAGAGCATCACAATTTTCACTTCCTGTCCACATTAGTTGGCGCATTCCCTATTATGGAAGTAACCCCTGTCAAAAGTCCCCTCACCCCTCGTGATGCGCCTTTCATGGGGTATGTCAGTCAATTTTTTTTTTCAAAAGAGCATGGGGCAAGTTGAAGTATAGCGGTTTTTAATGGTGCTGAATCCAAATTTGAGGTCAAAAACCTGAATTTCCGACCCACCAAAATACCCAATTCTACAAATATGTGCGTGTTATTCTTCTGACGAACTTGGATTACCTAAACAACAGCCTGCTTTACTTACAATCTGTAGTCGAAGTGCGCCTAATGTGGCAAAAAACCAGGCACACGGGGGGGGGGGGGTTCCCTCAGTAGTGCGTCTCAGGCACTGGGCTGAAAGCTGAATGTGGGAGCCCGAGAAGCGTTCTGATTGGTGGAGCTCACAGAGTAATGGAGACAAGTTCACAGAGAAGAAAGCCAACGTTAAAATGGTGTGCAAGCATTTTTGAGGCTGCCTCAGTTGCGCCATCTACTTTCAGCTAGGATTTAGGAACTACAACGGAAGAGGTGGGGAGGGGGAGGCCACACTCTTCATACCGCTTCTTTTCAAATCCTTTCGAATGACCAGAAATTGATAACTTTTCGTTTCATCATCATTTAGATTTGCAAAAATTACTTGGAAAAACCAATTGAGGTGAAAGGTATTTTCAGAGTTCCTCATGCAATTGTTGTTGTCCCTATCGCCAGTAGTTCAAATATTCAATTGACAACTGCCACCCAAAGAAACGTTTGAAACCCAGTGTATTATTGAAAATCGCTCGATTTTTTCGTACATATCGTGAATAGAACTGAATGTTATCAAATTAATTACTTAGATGCAGCCGGTAACGCACCAAGGAGAAAAATATGTGATAAACAAAGTGACTTAATGTGATGAGGTTGGGAACAAGTGATCATGAACGCGATCTGTTGCAGTCCGCTATAACTACGTCCTGGAGCTCCACCAATCAGAACGCTTCTCGGGCTCCCACATTCAGCTTTCAGCCCAGTGGTGGAGCTCCAGGACGTAGTTATAGCGGACTGCAACAGATAGCGTTCATGATCACTTGTTCCCAACCTCATCACAACAAGTCACCTTGTTTATTACATATTTTTCTCCTTGGTGCGTTACCGGCTGCATCTAAGTAATTAATTTGATAACATTCAGTTATATTCGCGATATGTACGAAAATATCGAGCGATTTTCAATAATACACTGGGTTTCAAAAGTTTCTTTGGGTGGCAGTTGTCAATTGAATATTTGAACTACTGGCGATAGGGACAACAACAATTGCATGAGGAACTCTGAAAATACCTTTCGCCTTGATTGGTATTTCCAAATAATTTTTGCAAATCTAAATGATGATGAAACGAAAAGTTATCAATTTCTGGTCATTCGAAAGGATTTGAAAAGAAGCAGTATGAAGAGAGTGTGGCCTCCCCCTCCCCACCTCTTCCGTAGTAGTTCCTCAATCTTAGCTGAAAGTAGATGGCGCAACTGAGGCAGCCTCAAAAATGCTTGCACACCATTTTTAACGTTGGCTTTCTTCTCTGTTAACTTGTCTCCATTACTCTGTGGTCTCAGGAGTTTTGCAACGCAATAAACTGCTTATTTATAAGCAGATCCTTCGCCCTATCTGGACCTATGGAATTCAGTTATGGGGCTGTGCCAAAAAATCAAACATTAACAAAATCCAAACCTCCCAAAATAAAATACTGAGAAGTATAGTGCGTGCACCTTGGTACATGAGGAACGATGATATTCATCGAGACTTGAGGATGGAAACTCGAGGTACTCAAGGAGGCACGAACAACGCCTCCACAATCATGAGAACCTGGAAATGCTCTACGTTATGGACAACAAAGATGAACACCGGCGACTCGAGCGAAAAAAACCATTGGACTTAGTTAGTGCTGTTTGATTTGACTGAATCTGTCTTTCGGGGCGTGGACGATAGGAAGTGTGTCCTTGGCCTGTTTTTGGACATGACCAAGGCATTTGACCTTGTCCCTCATAGCCTTCTGCTGTCCAAATTGGGGAATTGTGGTGTTAGGGGAGTTGCGTTGGAGTGGTTCCAGTCCTATCTTTCTGACAGACCATGGAGGGTTCGTGTGCCCAGCCCAGATGGGTTTGCTTACTCAAACACGAGGTATTTGGACAGATCGGTACCACAAGGGAGCATTCTGGGGCCTCTATTGTTTTTGGTGTTCGTCAATGGGTTCCCGGACTTCATTTCCACGATTGACAACAACTGCCTGGTAGTTCAATACGCTGACGACACGAACATCATCATAAAGAAGAACACCCTGCCTGAAGCCATTGAAACGTGTTCCCTTCTGTATCGGGCGGCTAAGAATTGGCTGTCGGTAAATGGCTTGTGCCTGAATGAGTTGAAAACCTCATGTGTCTTTTTCAGGGCTCCACAGTCAAGACTATCTCACCCAGCAACGATTGTGCTTGACGGTTTGGATGTGTTGGTTGAGGAGAAAACCCGCTTTCTGGGGCTACACTTGGACGGTCGCCTTAATTACGATGCACATGTTTCGGGATTGTGTAAGCAATTGAGCAGCTACACCTTTTGCCTGCGGAAGCTGAAAACAATGGCGAATCGCTCCGTTCTGCTGACAGCATACCACTCTCTCGTGATGTCAAGAGCTACTTATGCAATGTTATTCTGGGGGTCAGCTGCAAATCTGGAGTTGGTTTTCAGGATGCAGAAACGAGCCCTGAGAGTACTTTTGGGTCTGAAACCTGGGCAGTCTTGTAGAGGAAAGTTCCGAGAAAATAAGCTGATGACTGTCCCTGCCACCTATGTATACCGCGCTGTCCTGTTTGCTCGGAAACTTCGTCCATGGTTAGAAGGCATGAGGTTCGACCATGGCTATTCGACACGACGGACCGACCTCATGATAGTCCCACGTCACCGAATGAAGTGTTTTGAGCGATGTGCCAGCTTCTCCATCATCAAGATCCTCAATCACATTGGAGACGGTGCCCTCAGCTGCCCGATTGCAAAAATTAAGACTATACTAAAAAAGTATTTTATAGACGAAGAATTTTATAGTGTGAAAGACTTTTTCCAATCATCTCCGCCAGCTTTGGCTGATTAGATTCCATTATTATTCTAGGTTATTATCTTTCTTGTGTTGTATGTTTTTAATTTTTGACAATTCCAATCATACGTTGTTGTGAAAACTGGAAATAAATACATATTATTATTATTATTAAGTGCAGTTATAGCTCAGTGTTGAAGATACTGTTATGAGAAGGGACTGCGTTTTACTGTAAACGGGATCTCAAGGAGTGTAAAATATGATATGTAATATTGCTAGATGGATTGTATTTAATATTCAGTTGCAATAATAAATCACGTTAAATAAAAATTTTAAAAAAATTGTTTTTTTCAAAAGAGCATGGGGCAAGTTGAAGTATAGCGGTTTTCAATGGTGCTGAATCCAACTTTGAGGTCAAAAACCTGAATTTCCGACCCACCGAAATACCCAATTCTACAAATATGTGCGTGTTATTCTTCTGACGAACTTGGATTACCTAAACAACAGCCTGCTTTACTTACAATCTGTAGTCGAAGTGCGCCTAATGTGGCTAAAACCAGGCACACGGGGGGGGGGTCCCCTCAGTAGTGCGTCTCGGGAGTTTTGCAACGCAATACACTCACCAGGCCACCGCTATCTTGACACTTTTTGTTTTGTCTTCAACAAACATTCGGTTCGAACTGGAGTCGATTACGTAACCATATCCTGTTACAGAGCAAGCTGCACACGTCCACCTCTCTTCCCCAAATAGATTACCTCGGAAATTGAGGTGAATTCTCTTTTGTTTTTATTTGCTCGTTTTTTTCTTCCTTTTTTCCCTCTCGTTCGAAGCTGTGCGAGTGTTTAGTTGGTATTCGAGCCGTTGATGGCTCGATTCGATATTCCGCGCTTGTCCGGCTGCTAAGGTGGAAAAACTGCGCGGTTCGACTTGAACAACATGCAATGATGGTTCAGCGTCCTCAGGAGTTAGTTAGGAACGGTTTGTTACCTTCGTTACGTGAACAGAAACGTAGAGGAAAAGTATTGCAATTAGATTGGGAGGATATTATAAAACTCGTACTAATAGTGGAATTTGGAGGGTTGTTAGGGGCAAGAGAAGGATGCACGTTGTAGGTGCCAAGGTACACGTGAAAAAGTGAAACATCGTCAACATAATCGTGAGACTTCTAAATCGTATTGATTCTGGCAGTAAACCATCAACATGGTCGTGAAAGGTACCAAGCGTCGTCACAACTCATTCTTGAGGAAGCTATACTGCCCACCTGATTTGGCAAATGTGTTTTCAAACTCCGCAAAGGTAGAACGAAAATGCTGCAAATTATTACACAAAGGTTTGATATTTTTCTGCATAGATCACTCGTCTGCAGAGAGCACAGATTTGCCATTGTCACTACCTAGACTTACCAATCATATTTTCGCTTCACTATCAACTTTATTTTGAAGAAATAAGGCTTGACACTCAATTCAAAAATAGGAGTTCTTCAACAGGAAATTTGATTGCTGGTTGCTAAGGTCGCAAAACTGAGTACCAGTTGAGGAAACGAACAAAGAAAACTAGGTCGTCGTTTGTTCCGGGTCAGCATTTCCCTAAATTGCAGGGGCTCAAACTTTAAAAGTTGTACCTAAATTTGAAATGTTCAAGGATTTTTGAAATTCATTAGTGCAGCAGTCTAGGGAATTGAAAAACTAAACGAGTGCCGCTGGAATCATCAAAATCAAATAATAATTGCCAGAGAAATTTGGGAAAAACCGTTCATTCTGTTTGGTTTTTCCTGTATTTCTCTAGCAATTATTGTTAGATTTTGTTGATTCCAGCGGCAATCTTTTAGTTTCTCAATTCCCTAGACTGCTGCGCTAATGAATTTCAAAAATCCTTGAACATTTCAAATTTAGGTACAACTTTTAAAGTTTGAGCCCCAGCAATTTAGGGAAATACTGACCTGCAACGAGGAATCAACTGTGACAGACTGAGGATTATTGTTCTTGAAAGCCTAACTTTGAGTTTCTTTTATTCTTACAACTACTTAGCTGATTGGTGCCAAGAAGTAGATTTTGATTACTTCTGACTTCTATTGACTATCGCAGTTTGCGTACAACACTGTCAGAGAGTGGCGCCGCGGTAGCTCTCGATCGGACTATTCGATTCGGTTGCAGATCATCTGTGCTGTTGCGTAACCTCCCAAGTCGAGAACGTTTCTCACTCGGGATTCATACGTCTATTCTGTTGGAATTTGTCTACTCGGAATCACCCAAGTGTTGCGAACTACGAGCCGTTATTCCGAACCTCTAAATATTGCTTACTCACGCTGGAAGATAGAGAGAGAAGCTTTGTCGTGCAACAGGTCAAAAACACGTTGAAGTCAGTTTTTTACATTTTTAAATCGATTTCAGTACATGTTTTGGCGCACACCTTCAGCCTTTAGAAATTTGCCAGGATTTCATGCTGTGGGCTGTTGCATTTGCTTAAAGGTTTTCGGAAAAACGTCTCTGAGTGGTCCAAGACTGATATTGGATAGGACAACAAATGCAACAGCCCACGGGACAAATTTGAGCCCTAGACAAATTTATAAAGGCTGAAGAAGGTAACGGAGACCAATTTTTTTATTTTAACTAGTGGTTTAAAAAAAAAAAAGAGTTTCCTACCAAACGTATAGACAATTTAACGCTCTTTTCAACGGTACCATCATATCTCGTAAATAAAGGAGGTTTGACCGTTTTAAAGAGAAAAGGTCGAAAACACGAAAAAACGCTGCAAATTATTAACCCTGAAATGGAAAGGTGACGTAAATTTTACGTCTCGAGCCTGTAAAATAGTGTAGACGAGGGAGAAAGGGTAGGGGGTGCCAGGGTTCTATCTATGCCTGCCCTCAGATGTCCTCGAAGGTTCGGCTTAACCTGCGACACCGTGCTGATCCTCGTTTGCCCTTTACAGGCAAGAAACCAAAACCATACACGTAAAAATTACTTCCTTTCCAATAAGGTACGAAGGATGAAGTAAAATTTACTTCTCCTTTCCAATCAACCCCCTCTGGATGAAGTAATTTTTACTTCATGATTCCATTAAATCCCCTTCTTAAGGAGTAAAGTTTACTTCACTTTTCCATTGCAGCCCCTTTACTAGAAGTAAATTTACAATTCCAATTCCCATTTGACCGATTGTTAATTCCTCAATTGCTTTCATTCATGTTACTTTATAAGTCAGGATTCATTATCTTGACATTAATTTATTTTATTTATCAACTGGGATACGAACTCTTAAGAATGGCAAGTCCGACTCTTCAAATCTCGTAGGCAGCAAACGGTTTGCCCTACAGAGCTCTGGGTGGTCTCATTCGATTATAAAAATTCAGTACTATTTCAAATCGGTGAAAAAAACAGTAGCTTTATTTCGAGAGTTTTCGAGCTAGAGCACTTTTGAAAATTACAACGCCTATTTTCCACTGCTTAGGAAAGACTGACATCAACAAAAACATAATAACCCCAAATGGAGGCCATAAATGTACCGAATTTCATCAAAATCGGTCAATGGTAACCAAGGAAAGTGCAGCGTATCAGGGACGGACGGAATTTTTTTTAATTCGATTATCCGATTCTACGTACCTTGAAACGTAAACCAACAAATTTTGAGGGAGGTACAATTTCTTTTTCTTGCTCGATTCCAATGGTTTATTATTGAAAATAGTAATCCAAAATGGGGAAGTTGATGAGTGATGATGTTATTCCGGAAGTTTTGTTTATTCTTGAAGAGAAGGGAATTACTTGAGCCTATCGATTGCTTTTTGCTTTTTATCAACCCAGCAATGTTTGAACCTATTCAAAAAACACACCAGAATTTAAAATTGAGTTTATTTTCACATAAATTTATTTAATGATCATTTTCAACATCTGTAATTCTTTTAAATCGAACCTAAAATTATTAGTTTATACCTACCTACATAAGAGAAAAGTCTATAATTTCAAGTTATTTTTGCTTTAATAATTCATTGATATGGTATAATTACAAAAATTACCATTTTGGGACAAAATTGTTCTATTTTCTTTTTGTATTAAGCGCCCAGTTAGCTAAACTAATAGTATGTGGCGTTTTAGCAGATAATAGATTATAGAGAACGTTGGAGCGAAAAAAAAATCATGGGAAATTCAAATTTTTAGGGGAGTAAAATTTACGTCGAACGTTTCCATTAAGCATATGGGGCGGAAGGTTAAAGGTTTATTATTTCTATATAGATCATTCGTTTGCAAAGAACTCTGCTTTGGCATTGTCAGACCATAGGCACTACCTGCCTACTCAATAAAAAATTTCAACGGAGATTAGGCAAAATCAGTTCATGGGAACTAAGGAAAGTGCTGCGTACGATTTTCGAATTCTACGTACTTTGAAACGTTTAATGGTTTATTGTGGTGGCAAAAAAAGTATCGCGAAAAATTCCTTGACCTCCAGCCAAAAGACATATCAATGTCAAATGTTGCAAATTAGTTGTAGAATCGATTATTGAAGTATGGATCACCTCAACGGTGGACAGTATATAATTATAAAATATTATAGCCTAATTTGAATTTTATAAGTTAGGCAAAAAGGAAAGAATTTAGGCAAGGAAAGAATACCGAAAACAGCGTTGGAATACACCGAAGTCTGAAAAGTGCAGATAACGTCCAATGCCCAATTGGTCAGGGATGGTCCTAAATAAGGATGTGGTAAGAGTTTTTTCGGAAGAAGAATTTTCAAGTAAGTGTGGACGCCCATTGCACAACTCGAGTACGAGTAGGAAGCTGAAACAGCATTGACCCCCAAGTCACACAACCCGACATTTCCGCCTTTATCAATGAAAATTCGACTTTTTGTCCTCAGAATCCGTACACGTACGGTGAGATCTGGAAGTGCTGTTACCCTACAATATATTGGTCTTGAAAAACTAGATACCTGTTGAGAAGTATGGCTTGGGTAGATTTGGTGGATTCCTGGGGTGATGGAGTTGTTCACTTATCACTTCACTAACACTTCCACTCCGCTGTTTCGAAAAGGCCATGCACAACCCGTACAGTAAGACCTAATGAAAAGGAACATTGCTCATGAGAATTCGATGAGTCAGGAAGAATTCTAGAACCACAACTGAGAACCTTCACTATCACCTTCACCTCGACCTAAGAATGTCTGCTGACTGATTGTGCTTGTGCTTGGTGTTTGGGAGAGAGCTGGAAGGCACTGCGCATGCGCGGGTCACATTTCCAAGCAGTTGAAAGCTCAGATTCCAGGAAGTACCATAATAAGACCCCCCCAACTAATCCTTTTAGTTTATTATTTTCAATAATGAACCTTTGGAATCGACCAAGAAAAAAAATTTTTTAACACCCCTTCAAAATTTGATGGTTTACGTTTCAAGGTACGTAGAATCCAAAAATCGAATAAAAATTTGGCGGTCCGTCCGCCGTACGCGGCACTTTCCCCACTTAGCAATGACTGATTTCAATGAAATTTGGTATGTAGGCTCCATTTGGGGTCTAGTTGTGCCCCGAAGATTTTGGTTGATGTAGGTCAGTTTTAAGGGTTCCAAAATCAATTTTGAAATTTTGAAAACGCCCTAACTCAAGAAATTTTGATATAAAGGTTTTGTTTTTCCTTCAATTTAGGATTCTATAGAATTTTTTGAGACCACGCGGAGCTCTGTAGGACAAACCGTTCGCTCGCTACGAGAATTTAAGTGTTTTACGTACGATAAATCAGAAACACGAGTGTGAATCGCAAAAGAGGCCTAATCTCCGTTCAAATTTTAGCTGACCGAAATACGATCGGTTTTTCTACATTTTGGATGGTTGGTGGCTTTGCAGACGAGTGATCTATAGAAAAATAATAAACCATTGTGTAATAATTTTCAGCGTTTCTTTTGTTTGTGTTCGTCACACACCAACCCATAAGGTAAAATATATTACTTTCTCTCTAAGTTGAAACAACGTTGTTCACCCTACATATGGGCATTAATTTAGAATCACTATTAACAATAAGCTCCATTCGTACAGCATGGGTGAGTGTCCATATTTTCAAAGAAAAATTTTAACCAATTTTCAGTCTTTCAGCGCATTTTTAAAAAAAAAACATTAAACTACTATTTCAAGAAGATAATTTTTTTTAAATGTTAATAAATAAGTATTTGTAAATTTTTGAAAACTCTTTTAAAATGCCGAAATTTAAAAAATACAGAAATTAGAACACTTTATAAGGCTTCCTCAAGTTTTACCAAATCCACTGCGGATGATAACTTGAGCAATAAATCGGCAAAAATTTCAAATTTTTGCTGGTGAACTATTTTTTTCCAATATGAATTTTAGTAAAAACAACTTGACGAAAAAACATTTTCACTTCCATTCAGCGTTTGGAACTTCAAACTAGATGTTACGGGAGTCGCCTGCGCCAATTTGAGTAAACTTGACGGTTACTCCAAATCTCAACTTCTTGCAGCCTCTAGAAAGTTGGTGATTTCAAAGGGGAAATAACGATGACCAACTGAACAGGCGGAAGATGAAAATAATGTTATCTACTTTCCCATTTGAAAAGGAAGGATACCTTCGTGGAATCTAATTTTCAAAGAATCTGCCGCATACTCAAGTCTACCCTGCTAAATAGTAGAGTCAAAATGGAAAAATAATAAATAAAAACCTTTTTAACAAAAAAATGGACCGACCTCAAAAATTATGTCCGTAAACACCAAAAAGGGAAAAATAATAATCTCAGTGAAAACGTACTAGATGTAGTAGGTTGTTGGACATAAATATCTAGTCAACAGATGGTATGTTGGAATAGATACTCATCTGTAGATTCTATCATCTAGATGCTATCTAGATAGATAGGTAGGTAGGTACGCATTGAAGTCGCCGCCGTGCCCATCTGCAGACACAAACTAACCACCTTCCTTACTCGATGATCTGGTTACCATTACAAGAGTGAATACCATTGAGTTACAATGTGCTCCCCAAACTATCAGGTACCTAGTACGTCTCTGCTGCTATATAAGTATGATAGTAAGTGTGAACCTCCCCAGGAATGGTTGTGACGAGTATTTGAGACTTTATTACTATAGGAGACAGTTTATTATATTGGTGGACATATTTTAATGTAGCTACGTACCGTCGGAAGCGTTGTTACCAAATTAACATTTAACATCTCCCACAATTTTACAAATATTTACGTTCATACTCGGTGTGGAAGCATGTTTGTAGTATGGGAGGTATGTATATTTGCGAAAAAGAATGATATGTTGGTGAGTAGAAGATTTTGAAGACGTTTGTGTCTACAGATGGGCACGGCGGCGACTTCAATGCGTACCTACCTACCTATCTATCTAGATAGCATCTAGATGATAGAATCTACAGATGAGTATCTATTCCAACATACCATCTGTTGACTAGATATTTATGTCCAACAACCTACTACATCAAGTACGTTTTCACTGAGATTATTATTTTTCCCTTTTTGGTGTTTACGGACATAATTTTTGAGGTCGGTCCATTTTTTTGTTAAAAAGGTTTTTATTTATTATTTTTCCATTTTATATTATTTTTTATTTTTCACTTTTTAGTGGTCTTCAATTTAAATCTGAAATTAATTTACCCGCAGTTTATCGATCTGTTAATGTGGATCTGTTTCCATACTGTGAATCATTTCAGCGAGGTGAACCAGACGCCGTAGGGTGGACCACATTCTGTAATCCGGATCAGTTTCCATATGTATAGATGACTTTCCGTTTTTGGATCAGTTTCAGGAGGAATTTGGTTCTCTTTGCTACTTAGCAATCTACTCTCATATCCCCTAACTGTTCGACGTCCCTCATATTTGATAGGTACTTGGTAGTTCTGACAACACAATTCAACAACTCAACCATGACATGATTGACGGGGACTTATCACCTAACTGTACTATATACCTCATATTTGGTACGGCACAATTCAGTTCTGACGATCACCTGTACCATTACCTACCCAACTATTTATGAATGACGAGGAAGCTATGTGCTACACCCACTTGGTAGAATACCCTCTCATCACCTAGTTGTCCTATAATCCCTCATATTTGGTACAGCACTATTCAGTTCCGACAATCTCCTATACCATTACCTACCCAACTATATTTTGGATGACGAGGAAGCTATGTGCTACACCCACTTGTTAGAATACCCTCTCATCACCTAGTTGTCCTATAATCCCTCATATTTGGTACAGCACTATTCAGTTCCGACAATCTCCTATACCATTACCTACCCAACTATATTTTGGATGACGAGGAAGCTATGTGCTACACCCACTTGTTAGAATACCCTCTCATCACCTAGTTGTCCTATAATCCCTCATATTTGGTACAGCACTATTCAGTTCCGACAATCTCCTATACCATTACCTACCCAACTATATTATGGATGACGAGGAAGCTATGTGCTACACCCACTTGGTAGAATACCCTCTCATCACCTAGTTGTCCTATTATCCCTCATATTTGGTACAGCACTATTCAGTTCCGACAATCTCCTATACCATTACCTACCCAACTATATTATGGATGACGAGGAAGCTATGTGCTACACCCACTTGGTAGAATACCCTCTCATCACCTAGTTGTCCTATTATTCCTCATATTTGGTAGGGCACTATTCAGTTCCGACAATCTCCTATACCATTACCTACCCAACTATATTTTGGATGACGAGGAAGCTATGTGCTACACCCACTTGTTAGAATACCCTCTCATCACCTAGTTGTCCTATAATCCCTCATATTTGGTACAGCACTATTCAGTTCCGACAATCTCCTATACCATTACCTACCCAACTATATTTTGGATGACGAGGAAGCTATGTGCTACACCCACTTGTTAGAATACCCTCTCATCACCTAGTTGTCCTAAAATCCCTCATATTTGGTACAGCACTATTCAGTTCCGACAATCTCCTATACCATTACCTACCCAACTATATTTTGGATGACGAGGAAGCTATGTGCTACACCCACTTGTTAGAATACCCTCTCATCACCTAGTTGTCCTATAATCCCTCATATTTGGTACAGCACTATTCAGTTCCGACAATCTCCTATACCATTACCTACCCAACTATATTATGGATGAGGAGGAAGCTATGTGCTACACCCACTTGGTAGAATACCCTCTCATCACCTAGTTGTCCTATTATCCCTCATATTTGGTACAGCACTATTCAGTTCCGACAATCTCCTATACCATTACCTACCCAACTATATTATGGATGACGAGGAAGCTATGTGCTACACCCACTTGGTAGAATACCCTCTCATCACCTAGTTGTCCTATTATTCCTCATATTTGGTAGGGCACTATTCAGTTCCGACAATCTCCTATACCATTACCTACCCAACTATATTTTGGATGACGAGGAAGCTATGTGCTACACCCACTTGTTAGAATACCCTCTCATCACCTAGTTGTCCTATAATCCCTCATATTTGGTACAGCACTATTCAGTTCCGACAATCTCCTATACCATTACCTACCCAACTATATTTTGGATGACGAGGAAGCTATGTGCTACACCCACTTGTTAGAATACCCTCTCATCACCTAGTTGTCCTAAAATCCCTCATATTTGGTAAGGCACTATTCAGTTCCGACAATCTCCTATACGATTACCTACCCAACTATATTATGGATGACGAGGAAGCTATGTGCTACACCCACTTGGTAGAATACCCTCTCATCACCTAGTTGTCCTATTATCCCTCATATTTGGTACGGCACTATGCAGTTACGACGATCTTCTATACCATTACCTACCGAACCATGTTAAGGATGACGAGGGAGCTATGTGCTATACCCACTTGGTAGAATACCTAACTAACAGTACTATAAGTATCCCTCATACGTATATGGTAGGAAAACTCACATATTCGAGCATTGATAAACACGTTTGATATGGCTCATGCAGGTTCTGAGCGAATAGCCCACTATAATTTCCCCCTTTCTCATCCCCCGCAGCACCTTTTAGTTATCGGAACCCCCCTCATATAGCATACCATTTTGAAGCTTACAATCAGACCTTCAATTTGACTATACACAAATAGTCCGTCATCGACTCAGTCGGAAGTCACAGGGGAAGAAGAGTGAATGCGGACCAATATTCCCGAAAACGGGAACCACGTTTTTCAACTTCTTTAACAAATTTTCGATACTTCTAACAAAGCGAAATGAAATCTGTTTGAAATGGGACCACCACGGATACTGGTAGAACACATTTCAAAAAGAACCAGACAGATTGGTACCAGAATAAAGAAATGCAAGGTGTTCAGACATACAAAAAAAAAAAAAAAATCGTCGTCCCACGACAACCCGAATTGAGTACCTCCTCTTTCGCGCGCCTTCGGCGCGTTGAAGTCGGTCAAAAAGGATCCTATGATTGGATTTTCAATAAATATTCGAATTCGTATCCACCAAGCAGTATTGACCGTTGCTGTCTTAACATGTTGCAACTATTCGTCAATGGAGTTTCACACGTGCCGACGAATAGACAAACTGAGCAATTCCTCATCCAAAGACAAACAGTCTCAACAGCCGGGAGAAATAACGTTTTCTCTTGGAACTGCGCAGCCCGCCGATAACCCACAAAACTTATGTCACAGTTATCTTTCCCATGTTGATTTTCTCTTAATCTATCGATTGCATAACGTGCAAAAGTAAACAGCGATTACTAATATTATAATCGTGCAACTCGAAGAAATTGTACCTCAAACCAAAAAGGATATCAGTAGGATATTGCGCAACAAGAGGTTCTTGACTCTCTTCTCTGTTTGGATGACTGTTTCAAGTACGCCTTGAGCGATACCGTATAAAGTAGGTCAAAAGTAATCAACAACCAAACGTTGTTGTTGTTTACTGTTGAACAACATAAAGCCAGATTATCTTCCTCAGACAATTTTAATGGCGAATATGAACGTATTGCAATCGGAAGAAAATCGCTTGCACCTACTTTGAGTTGGAAGATTTTGCTTCTGAGTCTACCAAGGTAGCGGAAGCTTTGTTTTCACTTTTCAAGGACGAAAAAAAAATTCTCCAAAATCAAAATTTCCACTCGCGTTTTGCGTTTTAGACCTTTCTGAACAATTTTGGTTCCGTGTCTGTGTGTCTGTCTGTCTGTCTGTCTGTCATGATTTCCTTGTAACGCGCATAACTATACGAAGTTATTGTCCGATTTCTATGAAATTTTCAGGGATTGTGCGGGTTGGTGTGTAGATAGTCCCCTATGAAAATCATTGTCCCCGGACTGATAGAAGCGACTGCGCATGCGCAAACGTGAATTCCTTGTAACGACCATAACTTCCACATTTTCAATCCGATTTCAATGAAATTTTCAGGGATGTTACAGAGTAGTATCTAAACACTACTCTGTAACATCCCTGAAAATTTCACAGGATGTCAGGTCCCCTATGAAAATCACAGAGATTTGTATTTCATAGAAGGATTCATTCATAGAGGAATGGTCTCCTGGAGAATCTCAAATCTAATTAATTGCAGGTTATCGGTAGCTCAGAGGATAAAGTCTTGATTTGAGCTCCTAAGGTCACGGGTTCGAAACCCAGCCGAGGCTACGTATTTTTTTGTTCCAATCACATACACCTACTCACTTAATTTTTCATCCGAATTTGATGACATTTTCTAGGATTGTCCAGATTAGCGTGTAGATGGTCCCCTATGAGGGTAGTGAAAGGTACTTAGAGATTGGTGTTTTGAGATTAACTACTACGCATCCGATCATCTATACAATCGGGTTATGGATACGAGGAAGCTATGTGCCACACCCACTTGGCAGACGTTTATTGAATTTTCCTTCCTACAAAAATGCTCGCTAGAGTAGGCTGTTCTCGTAGAGGGAGCAAGCTCATGCAAAACACTTTCGGATACTCTACAATCTGCCCAGATAGGTAGTTTGTTCTTCTCTATTTTCTCGTGAGAACTGTAGGGGAGTGGGGGGCACATTTGACATAGGGGCACATTTGACAATGGCTGTTTGTCACACAAGATTTGAATTTTACCGCGATTTCGTGTTTTTGTATTGTGAAGAAGAAGAAGAAGAACCATTCCAGGTGAAATCCGTGCAGGTTACAAATCATCTAGTCGGCTCATGGCGGTTTGAGTGTTTGGACCCCTCAAAAGTAAGTTTTTTTTCATTTTGTTTTTCGTTGATTAGCGAGTGGATTCAGTTTTTTTTTCAAATGTAGCTCATCCAGTTTGTCAGTCGTATATGTCTCCATGCAAGTGTTTTCCTTGGATTCTTCAAAACAATTCATCGTTCGAGTAGGGATGGCATATCGAATAAAATGTATCGATATATCGATCAAATGATATATCGTCAATGAGATATCGATACCTTCGATATATCGGAGAAAATATTTTGATATATCGGAAGATCTACTTTTAAAAACGTGTGAAGTAGGTAGGTGAATTTAATCGTTTTAAAACAATATAAAAATAATTTAGGATGACATTTATGGACATATCGGAGTATTTACTTGGAAAAACTTGAAGAAGTAAGTAGGTAGGTGAATTGAAAAGTTACTAACATCATTTTGGAAGGAATATTATCGATATGCTCGACATATTGGAAGATATATTTGAAAAAACCTGGTGAAATAAGTATTAACCTACTATCAAAAGTTACTGGGTATGAATGATCGAAATTCATTGTTTAGAAACTGGAAAAAAGTTCGAAAATGTCATTGCAATGTTAAATTCATTTATGAATTGACAGGGGTGCATACTGTAGACAATCATGATCCTTCAAGATTGAAAATAATTGTTGTGAAAACCTGCTTCACTTCGTATCGTAAGTAGTTTTAATCTGGACGAGCCTCCATTACTTTTGATTCAAGAAAGTACTTGAGCCTTGAGAGCCACTGTAGGTGTAAAACATTCATGTTGATTCATTCATTCATTCATGTTGATAGTTAGACATTGTCTGAGCTGAAGTTAACAGTCTGAAATCAACCAATCACGTAGGAACCTACAAAATTTGGAATAAAACTACTTGATGTTTTTACAGGTACAGGCGTCTCTTCTCGTCCATTCATTTCAATATTTAATTTTTACTTAAAAAAAATTTTTTTTACTTGAAAACATGTCGCGATATATCGGTAAATATGTCGATATTGACCGATAATATCGGTTCTCTATATCGATATAAATATATCGATATATCAAACGTAATACATCGATATATTTAATATATCGATATATCGTTGCCATCCCTACGTTCGAGGTTGGCTTGGGTTTTACTGTAATGGCTACCCTCGGGGTAGTTTTGACAGTTTTGCTAGGGGAACATTTGACATATATTTTTATATACCTATGAAGTTTGTCAATGCTATGTTGATGTAGGATGTTGAATACCTACTCGACCTGACGTTTTTCAATTAACATCTTTGTTTTGATCATTATTTTTTGTTACTTCAATTCCTACATCCATAAAACTTGGTGTTCCTTTGAGAAAGAAGAGTGGGTACTCATCTAATTGAAATTGTGTTGGTAGTGTTGATTGTTACAGGGTCTATAGTTGTTCTGTCTGACTCAACATTATTGCCAGATCATGATTTGCCGGACGTTCCATGGTTTTTTGGTAAGATTAGTTTAGAATTATGGTACTTTCTGTGAACTGTCAAAAGTGCCCCTTTCTCATGCCAATTGTGCCCCACCGGTGGCGCACAATTGTCACTTCCTAAGCATTTTGAAAATTTACAACAAAAAAAAATACTTGGCAAGCAGATTGAAAAAAGAACGAGATGTATGTGGGTAGCAAAAATACCGTAGTTAACGATAGAAGAAAGAAATTCAAGACCTCTCGTTCTTTCAACCTTGTAGGACGGAAAATGCGAAAAAGTGTCAAATGTGCCCCCCACTCCCCTAAACTCAATCGGTTCAAGTAGGAGATAATTTATTGCGCTCAAGCAGATACGCCCGCTCATCGAAATGGGTGCAGAGATCACTGGACTTGCTCATTCAAGTAATTTAAACATTTTGATTCCGATTTGTGGTGTCAAGAGATGGTTATGATCCTTGTCTCTGGCAGAAAAACTCGAAATCCTGGTCCGAATTAGTTCATTAATTCAGCCTCCAATACATCCTTTATAAATTTCGCCATGTTTGCAAGAACAATCGTAATTTTCCTTTATTTCTCGCGATCTAATTGCCCGATCAAGCTCAAATCTGAATGCTATCGGATTTTATCACGATCCGATCAACAATCAGTAATACTCGTAACCGGACTGATAGAAGCGACTGCACATGCGCAAACGTGAATTTCCTTGCCACAGCCATAATTTCTACAATTTTCACTCGATTTCGATAAAATTTTCAGGGATTGTGCGGGTTGTCGTGTAGATGGTCTCCTGTGAAAATCATGGCCCCCAAATTGAGAGTATTTTGTGCGCATGCGCAAACGTGAAATCCTTGTTACAGCCATAACTTCTACATTTCCCAACAGTATTTAGAGATTGCGCGGGTCGACGTGTAGAGTCCCCTTAGGGCAGTGCAAGGTACTTAGAGATTGATGTTTCGAGATCAACAGTAGTTACTACTGTGCACTACAATACGAGGAACCAAAGGTAAAAGCACCAATAGTCACACACACTTAAGGAAACGTTTGCACACTTTAAGGAAATGTTTGCATTGAATTCTCAAAAGATATGATGGATTTTGTTTGAGAACGATAAACCTTCATTTTTTACATTCTCCGACTCTTCTTCTTTTGATTCCACACCCAAAATCTCTAAATAATTCACTTTAAATATTTAAAAAATAATAATTACAAAACACCAAAATTTCCTTTCGTTTCTATAGTGGACACTTTCTGCATGTATAGTGGTCATCACTCGTGTACTGCCTTTTTCATGGGATTTATGCTTTAAATGGGGTCTGTAGGCCAGGATATTGAAAAAAATTGTTCAATTATAAAAAGTAATAGATTATTATCACATTTACAGTAGGTAGATAGGAAAAAAGTACAGATTTCACATGACTGTTTTCATCAAATTGATGAGGAAATCATTTTTCGATCACAAAAACCCACGAAATACTTTACTTTAGTCATAATTTTGTTTTTTACAACTGGAACTGGCTGTTAGTTTACATTTCAAGGTACGTAGAATCCAAAAATCGAATAAAAATTTGGCCGTCCTCCGTACGAGGCACTTTCCTCACTTAGCATTGACCGATTTTGATGAAATTTGGTATGTAGGCTCCATTTGGGGTCTAGTTGTGCCCCGAAGATTTTGGTTGACGTAGGTCACTTCTGAGGGTTGAAAAAAAGGATAAAGGGTTGAAGGAAAAGGGGTTTGAAATAAGGGTTGAAATTTTGAAAACGCCCTAACTCAGAAAATTTTGATATAAAGGTATTGTTTTCCCATGGTATAGAATTTTTGGAATTGTTTGAGATCACGCGGAGCCTTGTAGGACAAACCGTTCGTTCCCTACGAGAATTTAAGGGTTGGACTTACGATAAATCAGAAACACGAGCGTGAATCGCCAAAGAGGCCTATTCCTCGTTCAAATGTTATCTGACCGAAATACGACCGATGTTTTTCTTGAAGTTGGTTGGTGGTAACAAAGGCAAAACCGTGTTCTTTGCAGACGAGTGATCTATATAGAAAAATAATAAACCTTTGTGTAATAATTTGCAGCGTTTTGCAGCTGTAGCCAATGGGATGCCATTTTTAGGACGTCCCACAGTAAGACTTGGGAGTCCTTATAAGATCAATCTGGGGTGAAGTTGGACAACACTCAACAGAAAAAAAAATAACCACACAGTAATCCGTTTTAGACCATTCTGAATCCAAATTCGCGAAAAAAACCTTAGGTGTGTGTATGTGTGACAAAATCTTGTGTACTCTGCCCAGGCCTTAGTTCTCAACCGATTTTTGTGTTTCTTTTTTTGTTCGACGCGAAAAACTATCTAGTTGTGCACTACGGCGCCGGAATTTCGAATTTTGCCTTTTAAGGGGGGGAAAGGGGGGGTTAATGCTTAAAAAACGTGCGTTTGCGGGCATAATCCTGTAAAATTTGCCCAGGCCTCAATTTCCAACCGATTAGTGAGTTTCTTTTTTTGTTTGACTCAAATAACTTCCGAGTTGTACATAATTTCACCTGAGTACCAAAATTCGCAAGGGGAGGGGGTGAGTGGGGGGATAATATTCACAAAATATCCGATTTTTCAAAATTTCGGTTCCTTTACTGCTTACTAATTGTACCCAAGCTTTGAAATTGAGGAAAAATTCTCATTATACCTCCGGGTTTTCATGAATTATTCTCTGTAGCACCAAGGAAATAATAGTGGTGCCACCATGGTGCCAGGACACCATAAACCGCATATTTCGTGCTTTTTTTTGCGTTTCACCTTGAATACGGATGTGAACCTCGACGGACCGCCTACTAAAACTAATAAATGAAAGTGCAATGTTACGACGTATTTCCGCTTTGGTGCCAGACTGGCACCATTGGTGGAGGTTGGGGGGGGGGGGGGGTGAACTCGAATTCGCATGTTGGGTATCGTAGATCATGGATTTTAAAATGCTCTTCAGATTCTAGGCTCCCATGCCGCTAGAAATGTTTTGGTAGATAATGGTGAGGGGGGGGGGGTCACTATTTCTTGCCTAAAGTAATAAACCAAATTACATCGAGTGAAACAGTTTTATCGCTTACCAACTGGTTAACTGATCTAATGCTTATCCAATGGGACGTCCCCTGGAATGCATGCATTACTAAACAATATGTTTGACCTGTATGATCACAATTAGACTTGTTGTTTCAATAGTGGACATTTGTGATTCAAAAGATGACACCCCCTGTCCACTATTGGTCCCCATGAACAGAATGATCTCAAATTAACGTAGCATATACAGCAGTATATCGAGAACAGTCTGAACACAAAAAAAACTCAGAATAAAAAATCATTCATGTTTCAAAAGTGGACACCCAGTGTCCACTTAATGAACATTGGTTGTTTAGTGTTTGTTGAGTGGACACAGGGCCTAAATGCTCACTCAGGATAATTTGCAAGAAATCCTTCATGGAAACTAATCTATACTATCTACTTGAACGTCACAAAAAAACCAGAAGTCGCTCAAGCAATGAGGAATTTCACCATGTCGGAATTTCCTATTTTTGACCCCAAAATCGGATTCAGCACCTCGAAAAACCCCCTAAGGCAAACTTTTAGCCCGAACTTCCTAATTTACGAATAAACAAAATAGTGTAGAAAATAAGAATGTTTAAAAAAACCGGGAAAATGACGTCATGCTGGAATAGTTCATTTATGGCCGCTTGAAGCGCTGAGATCGAGAAATCTATAGTCCCCAGATGCAAAATTTCACGAAACAGTAAAGTTCGAAATCGAAAAACTGAAGAAAAAATAGAAAAAGCAAGATGGGGAAAATTAGGTTTCCCCTGTTTTTGTTTGATAACTTTTCTCTTAGAAAACACAATTTCGTCGTCCCAATGGGCAACACTGGGAGGAGACAGCGATCCGAACAGCCCAATCAGCGAGCGTTCTCGCTGCACGTCTGTTTTCCCGGTTAGTTTTGAAATAAAAAATTTTGACTGTCTCCCAAAAATAACAGAAGACTTATTTTCCGAAATCAGCCCGATTTTCATCTATCCCACACCATTAACTATTCAGGAAAAATGCAAACAGAAATCGGTGAAATTCCTCATTATAAATTCCAAAAATACTGTTGCAACAGACCTGTCTCCTAACGAGGTTCAGCAGCAAGCACTACGTGCTAGCGACAGACCTCAACTACGCCACTTTCAAATGGTTATTATTCTTTCCCATGATGCTCTGGAGTATCGGTAGTTCTACAGCAACTTCATGGATGGCACAACCTACAAATTCCATGGATTTCAAAGTAGTTTGGCGCCTATTACTCTTATTGTTCACATTTATGCAAGCAAGTGTCCACTATTGGAACAGTGTCCACTATACCCCCATTCACCTTATGTGCTACAGCCAGTTGGCAGACTTTTTTTGACGTGCTGCACGAATACAAAGCTTCGGTATCGTCGAATGTGAGGAAATCACGAATAACAATTCTCCTCCTACCTTCGACTAGGGTGGTCGAATTAAGGGACACAAACGGTTATAAAGAGGAAATGAGGATTTCAGCTGATGAGTAAGGATGGTCGGGTGTGATGGGCGTCGGATTCAACCGGTGGCGGTCGGTCGTGGTGGTTTAGATAGACATAACGCGGTAGATGAGCCCTCGACTGTATTGGGTAAACGCTCATCTGGTCGGGGGACCCTTCGAGATTGATGAATCTTACCGACCGCTCTTCGGCTCAATCTGGTTTGTGCAACTAGCAGACCACTTGAACACTTAATATCCCTAAAAAAAAAGTCAAAAACTACGTACCAGCGAGGAAATCAAAGGGTAACAAAACAGGGTGTACCATTCTCAGAACTGATTTTACGGCTGATTTGGAATAACTTTTGTGCTAAACCTTTACTAAGGAAGCAGAAACATTGTTTTCACTTTTCAAGGTTGAAATCAAAAAATATTCTCCAAAATCTAAATTTCTACTTTGGTTTTACGTTTTAGTCCTTCCTGGACAATTTTCGTTCCGTGTCTGTCAATCCGGGCAAAACTATACGAAGTTAATGTCCGATTTCGATTAAATTTCCAGGGATTGTGCAGGTTGACCTGCAGATGGTCCCCTATGAGGGCAGTGCAAGGTACTTGAGATGCATGGAATCATCTATACAATCGGGTTATGGATAAGAGGAAGCTATGTGCCACACCTATTTGCTTGAATTCTATTATTAATTTTCTTTTTCGTGTTTTCAATCTTAATTTGTAAAAATGGATTCGTTACGAGCATTTCATGACAGATACAGACACGAAACCAAAATTGTTCAGGAAGGCCTGAAACGTAAAACTTGGATTAGATTTTGAGAATACTTTTTTTTCAACCTTGAAATGTGAAAACAAAGCTTCCGCTACCTTGGTAGACTCGGAAGCAATGTCACGCAACTACCCCAATGCACCGTCAAGAGAAACGTTGATAGCTCTACTACCTCCCGTCTACCACCTCACAAAACCCGTTGGCAATAAAATCAAGAGTTAAAGGATACAACAAAACATCAATCACCAGAAACAAGGGAAAATGTCTGTCAAGTTAAGTCAAAATAATGACATGGACATATTGAAACTGTTGGTTTGAAAATTATTGCGTGCATTGGAGTACCATCCAAATTCTTTGAATTTATATTATAATTCACGATCAGTTGCTATGGGAATAAAATTTATAAGGGACCTTCTGAGAATTGTAACATGTAATGACTGGAAATGTCTCCAAAATCAGGAAATTGTTAACCACAGATTCACCTGAGACAAGAAATTCAATAATCATCTCTATATGCAATCATCCTACTAATCCATACAATGAAACTGATGTGTCTGATTCTAAAGCAAAAAAAAACCATTCGCATTTGACTAAACGATATTTTGGACTTCAGAAACTTAGAAATCTTAGATTTCAAGGATTCAAGATTATGATAAGTACTAGGTAAGTTTATCAGAAATGGAAATCTTTAAAGATTGTCTAGAAACTAACCTGCACATTTCCTGAAATGTCCCTAATTAGTCGTATCTGATAGGTAGGTCTCTCCCACAGTGATCTGAAGAGAGAATGAACTAGGAAGACGGAGGAAAAAAATTGCGCCCGAACAGGGACTCGAACCCTGGACCCTCAGATTAAAAGTCTGATGCTCTACCGACTGAGCTATCCGGGCACCTGATAAGCGTACTGCCAAAACTGGCTCCCGTTCACCATGTGAACATTCGGGAACCATCGTCAGTAACTGACAACTGTTGTCAATAAAAGAAGAAATCCAACAGAATTCATCAAAATCATCCGTAAGTTGTAGGAGAATCGGCACGAAAAACAAATAATGTTTTTAAAAAACGCTGGAAATTATTACTCAAAGGTTTATTATTGTTCTATAGGTATAGATCACTCGTCTGCAAATAACACGGCTTTGTCATTGCTACCACCAACCAACTAGAAGAAAAAAGCATTTCGGTCAGCTAACATTTGAACGGAGATTCGGCCTCTTTTGCGATTCACACTCGTGTTTCTACAGGGCTCCGCGTGGTCTCAAAAAATTCTATACTATGATAATATTATAGTATTTTACTTTACTTACTATAATATAGTATTTTATATTATAAAATTAATGGAAAAAAATATCTTTATATCAAAATTTTTCGAGTTAGGGCGTTTCCAAAAAGAACGGAGATTCGGCCTCTTTTGAGATTCACACTCGTGTTTCTACAGGGTTTCCGCGTGGTCTCAAAAAATTCTATACTTTATGAAATTAATGGAAAAACAATATCTTTAGGTATATCAAATTTTTTTGAGCTAGGGCGTTTCCAAAATTTCAACCCTTATTTTTCAAGAAGTGACCTACATCATCGGGGCACAACTAGACACCAAATGGAGCCTACATACCAAATTTCATCAAAATCGGTCAATGCTAAGTGGGGAAAGTACGTCGTACGGCCGGTCAAATTTTTATTCGATTTTTGGATTCTACGTACCTTGAAACGTAAAACAACAAATTATGGGGAGGGGGAATGTTTTCTTGATCAATTCCAAAGGTTCATTATTGACAATAATAAACCAAAACGGTTCAGACTGGTCCATGATGGTACACGCATAAATTCGACCAAAACCCTTGCGAAAATTGATCAGATAATTATCCATATTGTTCATATCTACTCAGACGTGTACAAAAAAGTGGGCTTATTCGCAATAGCGAATAGGATAACAAGCATTTTGCTGGAAATGGGACCTATAATGTAGGTAACTACCAAAAACTGTGAAATTAGGTGGGTATCGAGAAGGAGAAACCGGGTTTTGGCTAAAACCAGTTTCTCCTTCTCGATACCCACCTAATTTCACAGTTGTTGGTAGTTACCATTTAATGGTAGAAACAGGTGACAAGTCGATTTTTGTGACTTGTTGAATGGAAAGATCTCAGAAACGTAAGGCACGGAAAAGTACCAAAATCACCACGGTATCGATGACTTTCGAACAGAGAAAGAAGTTTCTTTTTCACGTTGGCAAGTCTGAATGCAGAGCCTACCTGCACCAGCCCAGAATAGTATATAAGACACCCATAGAATTGTTATGTTTAATTCCTTATCTGAATGGCTGACCAACCCATTTAATTTGAATGTTTTATTAAGTTCTCAAAATTTAGAAGTGCACAATATCATTTTTTTCAAGTTTTTACAGACATAGGACGTAAGATCTGAGAAAAAAAGAAAAGAAAAAGAAAATGCTGGCTGTAAGGCGAAAACTAATGCCAATAAAAATAATTTAAAAAAACAACAACATACTGATTTGTAACCTACTAAGAACATTCAGGCTCGTACCTCGAGTGTACACACAATTCGGTCGATTTGAGTTTTCTGTTGTAGACTGACCACAAATCAACATTAACTAGATAGATTAATCATCATCACATCAGGATTAGAGTTCTTAGCGTCAAAGAATTGTTTTGGTCACTCAGTGATTAATTTCTTAAGAGAGTAAACAATAGCTGGAGTCGTGAGTTTGAAGATTATAAGGATGAAATAAAATCTACTCTCCTTGAATTAGAACTGCTGATTAAGATGGGTTTACTTGATGAAAATATGGTTTTCACAAATCTGTGTTTCCTATCAATACAAAATCCGTGTTTGGTCCTGGTGCCAAAGACAAGCAAACGAGAGGATTCAAGAGAAAATTTAGGAGAAAGAAAAAGTCTGCCAAGTGGGTGCCCCTCATAGCTTCCTCGTATCGATAACCAGGTTGTAAAGATGATCAAATGCACTACCCTCATAGGGGACCATCTGCATGGCAACCCGCACAATCCCTGAAAATTCCATCTTCATCGGATATGGCATTTATAAGGTTTTTACGTTTGCCCACGCGTAGCGGCTACTATCAGTCTGAGAGCGATGATTTTCATAGGGGACCACCACCTACACCCCAACCCACATGATCCCTGAAAATTTCATCGAAATCGGACAATAACTTCCAGTAGTTTTGCCCGTTACCAGGATTTCATGACAGACACGAAACCAAAATTGTTCAGGAAGACGTAAAACGCGATTGGAAATTTGGTTTTAGGAGAAAATTTCTTTCTCAACCTTGAAAAGTGAAAACAATCCTTCGCCTTCCTAAGATTCCGCCACTCGGAAGCGAAGTGGCACGCAAGGCGGATAGTTTGAGTGAATCTCACTGAATTACGTTTTCAATCAGATTATGATTAATATTAGGGTCATTTCAAAATTTGGGGTTATTTCTTGTCACGCAGCTTTTGTGAACACTCTATTTGTCTTGGAAATTCAGAATTTTTTCAGGGAGATACAGCAGGTTGGTGTCTACAAAGATTACATAGAATGAATTTTACTAATCAATTAAGTCAGATAATTAAAAATCATTAATGATCCCAATTCTCTCTCCCTACACCTGTCACAAAGGGTAGGTTGGGAACTTCGACAATTTTTGGAGAACTCTATGTTCATGTTTTAAAATAAATAAAATATGTTATTGGTCTAGGATACTCTCCTCTTCAGCAATAAATTAGAAACGAACGAAAATTCCTTGAATTGGAAGCTTTTTTGCTATGTTTTGATGCTGTCACAAGGTTTTAATCTCTCTCCCTACAATTTTTTTGAAATGCCCGCCCACTCCTGGAAAACGATTATTTTGTGTCATGAAAAACAAAAGTGAACACTGCTGCAAGATGGCTACTGAAGTTTGTTGAATTTCCAAGCTCCCAGTTGTGTGGGTTATGTTGTGAAGTGTTGAAGCTTTGAGAGTAGGTAAATACTTTCTCTCTCCCTACAACCAACCCACTCATCAGGGTAAGTGTTCAACTAAGTTTAATTAAACTCAAATTACAATTATGAATGCCATAGTGTTATAAATTTTTTCTAACGTTCAGAATCAATAATGGTGAGGCCAGTAGAGAGTGATAACCTCACAAATCTCTCTCCCTACAACTTCTGGGAACAGGCTGGTTTGTAGGAAGAGAGATGGAATTGCAGGGAGAGAAGTTTTGCTCATGGTTCACCAAGATAATGGTTCAAATTTGAGCTCTTGATGTATATTCTTGGTATTAGTAGTTATCCATAGGTTACATAGGTTAGGTGATGATTTTCATAGGGGACCATCTACAAGTACAATTACTGAAAATTTCATCAAAATCGGATGAGAAATGTAGAAGTTATGGCTGTGGCAAGGATTTCATGACAGACAGACACGGAACCAAAATTGTTCAGGAAGGTCTGAAACGTAAAACGCGAGTAGAAATTTTGATTTTGGAGAACATTTTTTTTCTACCTAGAAAAGTGAAAACAAAGCTTCCGCTACCTTGGTAGGAAAACATTACGCCTTATCACTATGTTTACAGCAACGATACTATTAATGACGATGGTACTATTGTAGTAAAAAATGGATTACGGCATTTCCGGGGATCCATGCACAGTTTGAGGTTAATGACAATGATATTCGAGTCATAAATACTGGAGATTTTGTTCAGGTTTCCAGTTCCCATTAGTTTGACATTTTTGGATTTTTGATCCTTAGCTCATTTTATTTTTATTTTAGTTTTTAGATTCCCTAATGTTGGACACTATTGGTTTATTATTTTCAATAATGAACCTTTGGAATCTAGCGTTTTTGTAAGAATTTTATTATTAAGAAACTGAGTTTCCTAAGTATTATCAAGAAACCGAGTTACCTATGTATTACGTAGAAACTGAGTTACCTATGTATTACTAAGAAAGTAAGTTACCTGTGTACTATTAAGAAACTGAATAAACTATGGGTTCTCAAAAGTTTTTTCAAAGCCGTTTACATTTTTAAGAGTTACCTGAACTATTTACACCGCTGGGTCATTTAATTCTGACTTTTCCTTAACCAACATTTTACGAACGATTTGACTGTTTGAAACACTTGAAGAATCTGATAATTCTGATGTACCTAGATTATAGCTTCGGACTGTGATTGCGATAAGTAAAAGAGACTCTCCTAAACTAAGATTCTCGTATTTTGAAGGAATAAAAAGGTTTCATAAGTTCAACTCGCCCTTGGTTTTCTCTCTCCCTACAAAGTCGAAATTATGGAAAAAATTCAAAATTCTATAAATTTGAAACTACTTGATAAAGTGTGCGCCCACTTCAGGATCTGCCTCAGAGGTCAAAACAAAGGACGTTTACGGGAGAAAAAACATAAAAACTTCCACAAAAATTTATGGAAAAGTTCGAGGACAAAATAACCCCAAATTTTGAAATGACCCATTAAAAGTTTTCAAATATGGTTACCAACTTAAGGATGTAATAACGCTGGATCTAAACAAAAGCAACCCTGAGAGCAACAAAAGTGCACAGAGAAGAAAAGAGGAAGTGGAGCTGGCAAAACAGAAGACTCGTGGCAACAGCCTCTGAATTCAAGGGTCGACGAACTGGGGGATGAGCTGTCAGGGGGGGGGGGGGGTTCAGCTGTGGGGCGCAAAATGAGTCAGTGAGCGGAAGTACCAAGGACACCCGCACTGCACAGGAGGAGCGCCGCCGTCGCACGTCGCAGGCCTGGCAATTTTCTTGTGACGTCACAAGTGCTCGGGCTTACCAGTTAGTTAAAAACGCTACAAATTATTACACAAAGGTTTATTATTTTTCTGCATCTAGATCACTCGCCATTGCCACAACCGAACAACCATATTTTCGCCTCACAATCAAGTTTATTTTGACGAAGTTAACGCTTCACTCAATTCAAAGACAGCGAGTTGTGGGTGCCTTTGATTACTAATTTGAATCTGGTTGCTAAGGACACAAACCTGAGTACAACTCGAAGTTACAAACAACGATAGCCTTTTTGTCAGCTAAAATTTGAACGGAGATTAGGCCCCTTTTGCGATTCATACTCGTGTTTCTGATTCATCGTAAGACCAACCTTCAAGTTTTCATAGGGAGCAAATGGTTGGTCCTACAGAGCACTGGGTGGTCTCATTCAATTCTAAAATTTCAATACTATTCTAAATTGATAAAAAAACAATACCCTTATATCAAACGTTTTTGATCTAGGGCATTTTGAACATTTCAGCCCATACTTTTCAATCCTTAGAAGTGACTGATATCAACCAAAAGCTTCGGGGCACAGCTAGAACGATTTTCGTTTTCTACGAACCTTGAAACGTGAACCAACAAATTTTGAGGTGGGGTTAAACAAATGTTTATCTTGGTCGATCATGAAGGTTCATTATTGAAAATAATAAACCAAAATAACCAAAAATTAATTAGGGGACACGAAAGAAGAAAGGAATTCGATTTGCCAGAAGTTAAAGAGCCTTTCCACATGACTTACAACGTCAAAACATATAATATAATAATACAATAATAAACGAACCGTAAATTTAGGAATTTGATTCCAAACGGTACTAAAGACAGTTTTCGTCGGAATTGAGTTAACACCTGCCCAGGGTTTTAGGGGGTAGTTCTTCACAAAAACGCGATCGTTTTGGTGCAAATGAATCCCCTTGAAAAACGAAGGTGAACATTCAGTTTCATTTCAAAAGGTACTAAATTATCCAGCGCAATGGTGGACTATTATCCATTTTGTTTCAAAAAGTACTTTATTCAGTGTAAGGTACCATATAGGTTTTGCTGTTTCGAGCAAATGGTACTACATCCATTATTGTCTATGATTTCTCGACACTTCAAGATACTTTTAGAAGTTTTTTCCTTAATTTTTCAAGTTTTCCGAATTAATTTTGATAGATGTGTTGAGGTGAAACATTTTTTGGGGTGATTTGACCTTACGAAATAATTGAAACCTGAAAAATCGACTTTAGATCACACTCATCACTGCTATTACTTGGAGAGTACCTACTTAATATTTACGTTTATTAAACTAATTTCAACGCGAGCAGTGCTTCAAAAGTTGTTGGAAAGTGATAAATAATAATAATTTAACCAATCATAATCAGGGTTAGGATACTGCAGCTACGTCAGAGTCGTGAGCGTCAATGGAGAGGAACACAACAAAAATATGCTTCATTACTATGAAATTCATATATGCAGAGGCTACCAAGTACCTTTATTTTATCGTTTTTATAATCATCAACATTATTGTGCATCCTTATCTCAATGTTTTTGACTGAATCTTTCCTCGATACTATCTTACACCAACTTTGTAGATCAACAAATTACACTACGTCAAAGGGATTGGGAATGGGGTCCACTGAATGTTAAACTCCTTCTTCGCCGAGCTTTCGGTTAATCTATTACCTTCTTCTGGGCTCGAAGGATGGTTTACTCAGTGAGCTTACCAAGAGTCATTTTGAAAGGGTGGGAGGAGATGCCGCCATAATTACTAAAAAATAATACAATTAATTCCTTAATAACAATGGTGGCATCTCCACCAACCCCCTTCAAAATGACTCTTGGTCAGAGATGGACGAATTCTTATTCATAAATACGATTATGAATACAAATCATATCTGCGATTTTATGATTATGAATACGAATACAAATACAATCGTATTCACACTTCGAATACGATTTTCCCCCGTATTCGTATTTTGAATATAATTTTATGATTTTTTTCTATGATTTCCCTTAAAATTGATTTTTTTTAAAACGATTTTCCCTGAAAATCATACTTTTTTATGATTTTCTCCCGATCTTTCGACATATTTATGATCTAAGATTGTCAAAATAATCAATCAAAATTCGAAACGCTCACATATTCTTATAGGATTTTGCACGCAGAATCGAATGAGACCAACCGCAGGTCGCTACGACCAACCAAATAGAAAGTAGGACGACATTTCCGCTGAAAATCGAATTTTTTTCATCAATTTGCACTGAAAATCATGAAAAAAATGATGACTTTTACCGGAAATTTCGTCGTACTTTCTATTCAGTTGATCGTAGCGTCCTGGTGTTGGTCTCATTCGCGTCTGCGTGAAAAATCCTATAAAAATTTGTGAGCGTTTCGAATTTTGATTATTTTGACAATGTTAGGTCATAAATATGTCAAGAGTTTGGGAGAAAATCATTAAAAAAAGTATGATTTTCAGGGAAAATTGTGAAAAAAAATTCGATTTTTAGGGAAATTATAGAAAAAAACAAAATTGTATTCAAGATACGAATACGGGGGAAAATCGTATTCAAAGTGTGAATTCAATTGTATTTTTATTCATATTCATACCTGTATTCGTATTCATAATCGTATTTATGAATAAGAATTCGCCCATCTCTGCTCTTGGTATGCCCACTGAGTAAAAACCATCCTTCGAGCCCTGAAGAAGGTAATAGATTAACCGAAAGGTCGGCGAAGAAGGAGTTTAGCATTCAGTGGACCCCATTTTTAAGCCGTGTGACGTCACCGTTGTTGTCCGGCTCCCCCGCCTACAGTGTACAGTACAATTATTGAGGACGGCATTTCTCTGCGGAAATACGGCTATACGAAATGGAATTTCAACTGAAAATTGGATATGAAAAGATGAGAACAGAGAACCATGCAAAGTACTTTAGAGCCGGGCCTTCTGTAAAGATCACCTTCACTAACCAAGCACGAGCTCAAGATGGCCCAGCGTTTGCAGCTGAATGCGATTTGTTACCCGATTTATTTGTGTAAAATTGGCGCGGTGGCATCTCGAAATTGCAACACTTGTACGAAATTGGCACCTTGGAACACATCTTAATGACATGCTCAAAATATGACACGATACATATTTTTAACAAGCTTTCAGAAATACGTAGACCCTTCAATTACGACAGTATTGCATACAACAGAAACCTTACAAAAAAGGTAAGCAAATTTCTCACTGACTCCGACATTAATATTTGAAGACATTCAAGATTTAGACATTTCAGGACAGACACATTTTCGAGACATGAAATTTCAAGACACAAGACTTCTTATTATTAACCCTGTACTTGGCAAAGGTAACCAATGGCGATTCCTTCAAATTTTCCCCCTTTAGCGCCTCCAAAACACGTTGAATTGAAGAAGCTTCTAAAATATTGAAAATCTGTTCTAATTTCATCATTTAGTTAATGTTGAAATTAGAACAGATTACACTTGTGGTAAAGTAAGTACCTATGCAACGTACACCGATGAATGAGAATTGTTATTGAATAAAATGTATCTCATTCTATTCCAAACAGAATAAAATTCAAAGAAAAAAAAATTGCAAAAAAGAATCCATAAAATAAAATAATAGAAGATGTATATTTCTAGCTAGGTATACTTATTATACCTTCCCAATTGCTGCTCATCCCAATTAGATTTAGCAGCAAACGAGAATGTACACCAATACAACTAAGCAGTCTCATTCAAAGACGTAACGAGTTTATCATCAAAATCAGTTGGTACTTTTCCTGTGAGGATTTGTTTTAATTTTTCCTCTACAGTGTACCCCTGCCCCCCCCCCAAAAAACAATGATAAAACTGAAAAAAACGTCTCTTCAGGAAACACGTATGGTATATTAGACATTGCGAAGTACAGGGTTAATCCTGACCCCTAAAATCCTCCCAGTATGCTGGTACATGTACACCCGTACAAAACCAATAAACGAATTTAAAAAAAAAAAACTCAATTTGATTTTGACATCTAAAATACCCATGCAACTACCACATTATTGATATTCGTTTATTATTTCTCAGTACTTAGATCTCGGGTATGTAAAAATCATGTCCACCGCACGGAGAAAATATTGATTAACTTGGACTAAGTACAGTTGTTTCTTGAAAATGTCTTGAACATTTTCTCCGATTCTGCCGGAATTCCAAATAAGTTAATAAATTCTTAATGAATAAATTTTCTTAAATAAATAAAGAAATTAAAATTTTCTTAAATACAGAAATAAATAAACTTTTTAAATAAATTCAAAGAGATCTTACTTACTAATGATATATTAATTATATAAGGCTTATTGATTACATCATTCGTGAAGTCCTCACCAAAACACCATTCAATCAAGAAAACATTTTTTGGTAGGGTTTGTGGTTCTTTACCGCTGAATCGAAGATATTCTATCATCCAGTTCTTGAGAGTCGGTAGGGTCCTACCGACTCTCAAGAACTGGATGATAGAAAACATTTTTTTAAATCAATTTTTACCTCAGAACCAACGGACGTTGAAATGGGATTCACGTCACTACACTTACTTTTGTTTGCCCTACTTGCACAAAAGATTTAATTTGCTCTGGAGAGGTTTCAATTGAAATGGGAGAGGCTTCATTTGATTAGGAAATAGTTTCATTAGAGCGAGAAAAGGTTTCATTTGGCCTGGAAATGCTACGTTAAAATCCGATGTCTGAAGGATCCAGTTCCAACCTGACAGTCGAACAGAACGTACAAGATTCCAACGATTGATTTCTGAGAGTTCAATACGAACTGATCATCAACAAACACTAGTTAATATTTACTCACTTTCTCTGTCATCCGAACTCGGTGGAGCTGAGGAAGTAAACGTCATAAGGTAGTGTCACGCCTGAAAAATAACACAAACTCGTGAAAATAAAATAAAAAAATTACTAGCATAATTTCAATATATTACTATAATGAAGTTTGAACTTCCAGAATCATAAAAAAAACGCTGCAAATCATTGCTCAAAGGTTTATTATTTTCTGTACAGATCACCCTTCTGTATAGATCACTGGTTCTCCATCAATAGCACCTACCACCACCTTCTCCCTTGACCTTCCCTCTAAAATTTCAGCTTCCTGCGTTCAACAGGAGAGAAAATGGCCTTGGAGCTCACTCAGCTGATCAGTGACCACTCATGCGCCTTCAGCATTCTCCATTGACCCACCCTCTCAAATTTCAGGTTCCTGCGTTCAACAGGAGAGGAAATGGCCTTGGAGCTCACTCAGCTGATCAGTGACCACTCAGGCGCCTTCAGCATTCTCCATTGACCCCGCCCTCTCAAATTTCAGGTTCCTGCGTTCAACAGGAGAGGAAATGGCCTTGGAGCTCACTCAGCTGATCAGTGACAACTCAGGCGCCTTCAGCATTCTCCTTTGACCCGCCCTCTCAAATTTCAGGTTCCCTGCGTTCAACAGGAGAGGAAATGGCCTTGGAGCTCACTCAGCTGATCAGTGACCACTCATGCGCCTTCAGCATTCTCCATTGACCCACCCTCTCAAATTTCAGGTTCCTGCGTTCAACAGGAGAGGAAATGGCCTTGGAGCTCACTCAGCTGATCAGTGACCACTCAGGCGCCTTCAGCATTCTCCATTGACCCACCCTCTCAAATTTCAGGTTCCTGCGTTCAACAGGAGAGGAAATGGCCTTGGAGCTCACTCAGCTGATCAGTGACCACTCATGCGCCTTCAGCATTCTCCATTGACCCGCCCTCTCAAATTTCAGGTTCCTGCGTTCAACAGGAGAGGAAATGGCCTTGGAGCTCACTCAGCTGATCAGTGACCACTCATGCGCCTTCAGCATTCTCCATTGACCCGCCCTCTCAAATTTCAGGTTCCTGCGTTCAACAGGAGAGGAAATGGCCTTGGAGCTCACTCAGCTGATCAGTGACAACTCAGGCGCCTTCAGCATTCTCCTTTGACCCGCCCTCTCAAATTTCAGGTTTCTGCGTTCAACAGGAGAGGAAATGGCCTTGGAGCTCACTCAGCTGATCAGTGACCACTCATGCGCCTTCAGCATTCTCCATTGACCCACCCTCTCAAATTTCAGGTTCCTGCGTTCAACAGGAGAGGAAATGGCCTTGGAGCTCACTCAGCTGATCAGTGACCACTCAGGCGCCTTCAGCATTCTCCATTGACCCACCCTCTCAAATTTCAGGTTCCTGCGTTGAACAGGAGAGGAAATGGCCTTGGAGCTCACTCAGCTGATCAGTGACCACTCAGGCGCCTTCAGCATTCTCCTTTGACCCGCCCTCTCAAATTTCAGGTTTCTGCGTTCAACAGGAGAGGAAATGGCCTTGGAGCTCACTCAGCTGATCAGTGACAACTCAGGCGCCTTCAGCATTCTCCTTTGACCCGCCCTCTCAAATTTCAGGTTTCTGCGTTCAACAGGAGAGGAAATGGCCTTGGAGCTCACTCAGCTGATCAGTGACCACTCATGCGCCTTCAGCATTCTCCATTGACCCACCCTCTCAAATTTCAGGTTCCTGCGTTCAACAGGAGAGAAAATGGCCTTGGAGCTCACTCAGCTGATCAGTGACCACTCATGCGCCTTCAGCATTCTCAATTGACCCGCCCTCTCAAATTTCAGGTTCCTGCGTTGAACAGGAGAGGAAATGGCCTTGGAGCTCACTCAGCTGATCAGTGACCACTCAGGCGCCTTCAGTATTCTCCATTGACTTTTGATTATGGAAATTTGAATACTGGTTGGTTACGCAGAAGGCAAAACTGTATACAAATCGAAGAAATGAACAGCGATCGCATTTTAATCAGAAAAAATTTCAACGGAGATTAGACCTCTTTTGCGATTCACACTCATGATTCTGTTTTATCGAAGGAAAAGCTTCAAGTACTCGTAGGGACCGAACGGTTTGCCCTACAGAGCTCCGGGTGGTCTCAAAAATTTTTAAAAATTCAGTACTATTTAAAATTAGTGAAAAAACGATACCTTTATTTCGAGAGTTTTCGAGCTAGGGCACTCTTGAAAATTTCAACCCTTAATTTTCACCCCTTAGAAGTGACCTACATCAACCAAAAGCTTCGGCGCACAACTAGACCCCAAATGGAGCCCATATACCAAATTTCATCGAAATCGGTCCATGGTAACTAAGAAAAGTGCCGCGTACGGCGTACGGCGTACGGCGGACGGACGGAAATTTTTTTATTCGATTTTCGGATTCTACGTACCTTGAAACGTAAAACATCAAATTTTGAGGGGGGGGTTAAAATTTTTTTTTTCTTGCTCGATTCCAAAGGCTTATTATTGAAAATAATAAACCAAAAGTCGAGAAAACCGCCCAAACCAGTAATTTCCCAACTTTTGAGTCTTCGCGGTACCCAAGAAGTGGGCAACTTTGCAGTAGGGATGTCCGATACTTCAAAAGTATCGATATAATATCGTATCGATACATCTAGAAAGTATCAAAAAGTATCGATATTTTGAAGTATCGACGCTTTCCCAAAAATGGGTGAAAATGTCGTTCATGTTTCTCTCTATTAGTGTGACATCTCTCCATCGCGAGAATAATAATTAATATAGAACGAACAAGACAATAAATCACCCCAACCACCAACCAAATGGAAATGAAGGGTTGAAATTTTCAAAATGCCCTAATAGGTAGTAGGTACCTAAGGTTGGCAGGGAGGGATCTATACAGAAGGGTGATCTATACAGAAAATAATAAACTTTTGGGCAATGATTTGCATCGGACGGACGGACAATTTTTTATCCGACTTTCGGATTCTACGTACCTTGAAACGTTAAACATCAAATTTTGAGGGGGGTTAAAATTTTATTTTTCTTGCTCGATTCCAATGGCTTATTATTGAAAATAATAAACCAAATAATGAGTGTTTATAAATAAATCTAAATTTAGATTTGTTTCATTTGAGGCACTTGTTTTTAGTTAACTTGGTTGGTTTAACATTTTGGTGGTCCTTCCTAGATTATGGAGGACAGCAGGTTATCATAGAGAGCTGGAGGTGGTGGTACAACATCTTCGTTTAATTTGTTGAAGTGGTTGGTCTCCCAACAATCTACGAAGAGATAGAGGTACTGTCGAGTAGGCACCTTCATTTCGTAGGTGTTGAAACAGATGAAATGTGAGAGAAAAAAAGTATCGCCTCAGATTTTTGAAAAAAGTATCGATACTACGATAAATATCAGGGAAAAAGTATCGATACTTTGGGGACATCCCTACTTTGCAGTAGATTTTGCAGTAGTTTTGGCGTTCATTTTTCAGCAACCTCTCTTGGGGGTCTCAGTCGGTCGCCGTTCGTTCCTCGTTCCGGGTCAGTGTTTCTCTCAATTAACGGCACTCAAACTTTGAAAGTTGTACATAAAATTAAAATTTCAAGGATTTTCGAAATTTATTATTGCATCTGCCTAGGGAATAAAAACTGAAAGATTACCTCTGGAATCATCAAAATCGAACAATGATTGCCGGCGAAATGTGGAAAAACCGTTTATTCAGTTAGGTTTTTCCCATTTTCGCCAACAATAATTATATTATTCGATTTTGATGATTTCAGCGTCCCGGGTTAGTCTAATCTCTTACGAACCTTACACCTAATGATCTTACCAACCCCCCCCCCCCCCCCACACCATAGAAAGAGCCACCACCACCTCCACCCTTTCCATAGCTGGTCAGTTTACATCAACAGTTTTTCTCAGGAAATAATCATCAAATTTTCATGTTTCTTGCGGCATTTTTCTTATTTTTAAAATATCTACAACCATGCACTTATTCAACTCCACAAGTAAAAAAGTCTGCCAAGTGGGTGTGGCACATAGCTTCCTCGTATCCATAACCCGATTGTATAGGTGATCCGATGCATAGTAGTTAATCTCAAAACATCAAAACAAGTTACCTAATCTGTAACATCCCTGAAAATTTCATTGAAATCGGATGGAAATGTAGAAGTTATGGCCGTTACAAGGAATTCACGTTTGCGCATGCGCAGTGGCTACTATCAGTCCAGGGGTGATGATCTTCATTGGGGATCATCTAAATACTAATCTGTAACATCCCTGAAAATTTCATTGAAATCGGATGGAAAATGTAGAAGTTATGGCCGTTACAAGGAATTCACGTTTGCGCATGCGCAGTGGCTACTATCAGTCCAGGGGTGATGATCTTCATTGGGGATCATCTAAATACTAATCTGTAACATCCCTGAAAATTTCATTGAAATCGGATGGAAAATGTAGAAGTTATGGCCGTTACAAGGAATTCACGTTTGCGCATGCGCAGTGGCTACTATCAGTCCAGGGGTGATGATTTTCATAGGGGACCGTCTACACACCAACCCGCACAATCCCTGAAAATTTCATAGAAATCGGACAATAACTTCGTATAGTTATGCGGGTTACAAGGAATTCATGACAGACAGACACGGAAGCAAAATTGTTCAGAAAGGTCTAAAACGCAAAACGCGAATGAAAATTTTGATTTTGGAGAACTTTTTTTTTCGTCCTTGAAAAGTGAAAACAAAACTTCCGCTACCTTGGTAGACTCGGAAGCAAAATAAATAAGAAATAATTTGAAATTTTCAAGGATTTTTGAAATTCAGTAGTCCATTATTAGGAATCATCAAAATCGACCAATAATGGGGTATTTCGGTGGGTCGGAAATTCAGGTTTTTGACCTCAAATTTGGATTCAGCACCCTTGAAAACCTCTATACTCCAACTTTTAGCCCAATGATACTATAACATGTGGTAGAAAAATTAATTAAAGAGATCACACGTTTGAAAAAAAGGCGGGCCTCTCTTAATAACGCACACACCCTTATGCCGCGCGCGTGTGTGAGTAGCATTTTGTAGTATCCAAGGTCCTCCAAGAGTTTCTGTGCATGGATACTTTTTCAAAGACAGTTGGCTAGCTACGTCACGATTGGCTAGCTACGTCACACCGTTCAAATCTTCAACTTTCCTTAGCTTCTCTGATTTTTTAAAAACATTTTCTCGACGAACAGACCCGATTACCGTTATTCCTGAGCCATACCTCTTTTGAAAAAAGAAAAAAATTTTAAATTGACTGAAATACCCCATTGCTAACTGCTTAATAATTTTGCAATAGTATCGTAACTAGCTTAACACTCAAATTCAATTATCACGACGATTCATGAAGTGATTATTAAGCTTTCACACTACCGAAGATAGTGAAGTTATGTATTCCATCTTATCCTCCTGATGTCCGAGACGGACCCCTGTGAAGATTATCATCATCGGATTAACAGCACACTCAATCAACAAATATGGTGTTATTGTGGTACTTGAAAACCAATATCTCTCTTTCCGATAGCTCGATGTTGATCAAATTTTACAGAGAGGTTTATAGCGCTGGGAATCACCAACTTCTTGCTGGACAATCGTGTTGCTGTTTTTTGACATTGAAAACCAGTAACATGATTGGGAAAATTATGTTTCGTACAGTTTCATCAATGATTTCCACGTAAGGAAGCTTATACTACCCACCCAACTTGGCAGGCTTGGTTTTTGATGGGTTTTTAAGTCCATCTAAGCTAGAGATAATCGAAGTAAATTCAATTCCTACCAGATTTCTTCAGCTCGGAAAACATTGAAAAAATCCACAAATTGGTAGTAGGTTTTTCAACTTATCTTGTCAAATATGAAATCTCCTGAAAACAAGTTGTAATTTTTGGCTGAGGCACGCTGGATTTAAATCTGATTAAAATCATTGTAATTATCTATCTGATCGTATAATTTCCCCCGCAACTGTGCTTTTAAATGATACATTCCTCTTTTACAAATATCCCACGATTTTTGAATGTTTTCAGGAAATTCCTTGACTTTTGGCAGTTTCAAAGGAAATTCCCTGAATATACTTGATCGAATTCCCAGACTTTTGAAGGGTTTCACAGGCTTTTCCAGTTAGGGATTTAATCAAATTGATACACAATTACAAAACGATTGGTATTTTCTTTTTGAACAAAAAAGGTCTATACGGATTGTCATCAGTAATATTTATGTATCAAGCGGTTAAATGTGAGAACCCTCACATCCCCCTGCTCAATATTCTCGCTATTTCAGTTGGTATCGAAGTTGTGGGACGATGGATTTTCACAAAATATAGAAAAAAGATATTGAGACGTTTTCCCCTAAATTTGACAATAAAAGAAATCATGAACACTCAAACAAATATTAGGAACATATAAGTACGTTTTAAGTAATATTATCTAACAATTTCATCAGTAATTACTTTGGTGTATTCTGAGAGGAGGGGCAGTAAGGAATTAATATTTCTTCGGTAGAACTTTCAGGAATTTCCATTGTCAAAATCAAAACTCGCACAAATGATGAAAACAATGTACATACTCGCAGATAAATCGTGTAGATAGCTTTTTTGTAGAAAAAGTTTATCGTTACAATAGAATGAAGCAAATGTTCACCTATCTATACCAGATTTTACCCTCTTTCACTTAGAAACTTTCATAAGAAAATGATTCCTTGATCATTGCTCATAAGTAGAGCTCGGAAAATATGCACGAAAATTTCCCGAAAATATGCACCGGAAACTGGAAAAATATGCATTTTTCCTTAAAACTGCATACGACTTTGGAATTTCAGTATTTCAAGAAAGGATGTTCCATATTATTACATTTTTTAGCCCTTTTTTCTCCTAGAAAAAAGTTACGAAGCATCACGTAAAGTAAACAAGCAATTCAAAAAATCAATTATACATTTTTTATTTACTTTTATACATTTATACGAACTAGGTATAAAATGTCAAGATGAACTACATATTATATTGGACAACAATTACACGCTCCAAATTATCAGGTGTAAAACAGTGTCTCCTGCCACTTAAAATTTCTTTCAATGCAGAAAACGATCTCTCTACATCGCAAGATACAATAGGCAAAAATTTAAAAGTGGAAATCTCTTTTGGAGAGTAGGGAGAGTCCCATGAGCTGTCTTCTGCTTTGAGAATTTTCGCGATTTGAACCAATGAAGACCACCCTGGATTTTTCGATAGGACCCCCTCCAGTTTATCCTTGACGGCTTTTCCAGTCATCTATTCATTAGAGCAGGCATTACCTGCTGGGGTGATGTGAGTGAGGGGACAAAACATTCCTACATTCGATTTCGAATATTGTCAACTTCCAGCACTGACTTATAAAAAAAACGTCTGCCAAGTTGGGTGGGCAGTATAGCTTCCTCACTCATTGTAACATGGACGTATAGAATCAGTTGGCGAAAAAATTATGATTCTTTATTTAGCGGTCCACCGTCTAGGACCTAACCCACACAATCCCTGAAAATTTCATCGAAATTGGTTGAATAGTTGCGGAGTTTTGGTTGTAACAATAAATTTAATGTTCGCGCATGCGCAGCGGCTATTGCTTGACCAATTTGATTGAAACTTATAGGGTGTCTCTTAAAAGTTAGACCCTAACTAACCTCCAAATTTGAGCAAAATCGGTTCGTTAGAAACCGAGAAACCGAGGTTCCAGAAAATTCACGTTTGCGCATGCGCACTCGCTCCTATTGGTCCAAAGGTGCTGAAATTGATAGGGGACCGTCTAGGACCTAACTCGCACAATCCCTGAAAATTTCATCAAAATCGGACCACAGGTTAGTATAGTTTTGCCCGGGACAAGGATTGACCACAGACAGACCGACAGACAGACAGACAGACAGACACGGAACCAAAATTGTTCGGGAAGCTCTAAAACGCAAAAAGCAAGTGGAAATTTTGATTTTGGAGGAAATTTTTTTTTTTTCACTTCTTTCACGAATACAAAGCTTCCCTACCTTCGGTAGTGAGGAAGCAAAATCCAGAATACGCAAAAAAACTGGTAAAATATGCTGCAAAATATGCAAAAATCGCCAAAATGACCAAAAAATGCAAAAATCCCCAAAATGACCGAAATATGCAAAAATATGCTATTTCAATTTCAATTTAAACCACCGCATACCCTTCAGAAACCTTCAAAACGTTCAAATACAAAGATATACCGCATAATAAAATATATGCAAAATATGCAAACTCCGAGCTCTGCTCATAAGACTGGTAGATAAGACTGGCTTAGAAGCTTATATAAGTACCTACCTTGTTCTTCTGTGTTACAGCGAAAATTTAAAAATTTTCTGTGTTACAGCGAAAAAACTGTGAGTGAACGAAGGGCTAGAAAATTTCAAAAAATTCTAGTCTGATTGTACTCTGGTTTGTTACTATGTAGGAATTATGATTTCAAGTTGTGAGTAGAGACTAGAATGAATTGGTATTCTACAGGTGATAACGTAGAGGTCTCCACCAGCCAGGGGTCGATTGCACACGAAAAATGTACGACTTTCATATATGAACTCATGTTTTTTCACTCATAAGATTTTCCATATTTTCGGCCTTACGGCACAAAACGACCGAAATTCCCTTATTTTTCAGAGTAAACACAATTGCTTCCTCACTACCGAAGGTAGGGAAGCTTTGTATTCGTGAAAGAAGTGAAAAAAAATGTCCTCCAAAATCAAAATTTCCACTTGCTTTTTGCGTTTTAGAGCTTCCCGAACAATTTTGGTTCCGTGTCTGTCTGTATGTCTGTGGTCAATCCTTGTCCCGGGCAAAACTATACTAACCTGTGGTCCGATTTTGATGAAATTTTCAGGGATTGTGTGGGTTAGGTCCTAGACGGTCCCCTATCAATTTCAGCACCTTCGGACCAATAGGAGCGAGTGCGCATGCGCAAACGTGAATTTCCTGGAACCTCGGTTTCTCGGTTTCTAATGAACCGATTTTGCTCAAATTTGGAGGTTAGTTAGGGACTAACTTCTAAGAGACACCCTATAAGTTTCAATCAAATTGGTCAAGCAATAGCCGCTGCGCATGCGCGAACTTTAAATTTATTGTTACAACCAAAACTCCGCAACTATTCAACCAATTTCGATGAAATTTTCAGGGATTGTGTGGGTTAGGTCCTAGACGGGGGACCGCTAAATAAAATTCTACGTTGAAAATACAATTCGAATACAAAAGGATTTTTTCGCCAACTGATTCTATACGTCCATGTTACAATGAGTGAGGAAGCTATACTGCCCACCCAACTTGGCAGACGTTTTAAAGGTACTGTTGGCTAAATTCCCATGTCTGAAGTAAAAGAGATCAAGCGCTTTAGAATGATTCAATTGTAAAAAAATCGAACCCAACGCAAAACATGTGAAATTTCCAGTTTTTTCTGTCGTTTGTTAGCCAAATTGAATCACGTTTTCCCAGCAAGAAGCCTCAAAATTGGTCCAAAAGCTCAGCTTTCCAACGGTTTAGTCAGTTTTTATTTAAAAGATTCGAGAAAACTGAGTTTTTATGTGAAAACAATACTTGTGCTTTGAGGTAAATGTAGTTTACAAACGTTACAAAAAACTGGAAAATGTCAATATTTTACACAATTTTGTGTATGGAACGATTTATTGACTTCTGAATCTTTCTTAAACTCTTGCAGTTCTAGATCTTGCACTTCAGAGATTCGGCGTTTTTCCCAACAGGATCCTCAGATTTGTGATTGCTCTGAAGAAGAGTCTGAAAATAATCTAAAAGGTGACAAAATTCGGATTTTAATCGAAGTAAATAATTCGCAATTTGTCTGTTTACAGTTGTAAGTCAAAGGGCAAGGGAAGCTTCAATAGGGAAACAATTATTTGTGTCAACAACTGTTAAGTAGAGAGAGAGAGGGAACTTTGTCAAATCGATGTTTTAGTTGGTTTTTTATAAATTTGAGTTAAATTTTTATAAATAAACAAGGATTTTTAAAAATGCGTTGCAGGTGTCGTGTGATTTTCTCGTCGTTATACTTGAGTAAAATTTTGGGGTTAATTTGTGCAGGGATGTTTTTATGGAGAGATAGAGATTACGTATCTGGGAAATAGGGATTCGATTGAATTTAATACTTTTTCACTGAGGCAAGAACCAACTACTTACCGAAGGCAAGAAAGCTTTGTCTAGGCACCTATATTCCCACTAAAGTAGTTAGATCCGTACTCCTCTTGACAACTCATCGTAATAATTACCGCTGGACGTAAGAAAGATAAACAATGCTAGAAAAACTTGTTGTTAGGGCAGGTCAAAGTGAGGAAAGGGGGACAACAGAACTGCAGGCCAGCCCCCCACCTAGCGAGCTGCCTCTCAGCTGATGACCAAAACATGAAACATCGCAAGGCTCCCCAGGAACCCAGGATTTCTGCCTTCCAGCCGCCACTCGCTTCATCCACCTCCTCTGCACTTTGCTGTATTTACTTCCATCTTCGTAGGTGTACACGGAAATTTGAATTCGTCGACGAACGAAGTCGATGCAACGAGAAAATATTCCAAAGAAAAGTGGGTTCTACCCCGCAATCGATCGACCTAAACCCCTCTCGAACGTAGTAATTTGGGACCCATCTGACGTCAGAGGTTCTATTATTTTTGACTAGGACGAATTGATAAAATTATGTCCATGGATCACTACAAGATACAGAACTCATCATAATAACGAGGCAATTTGGAATCGTTATCCCAACATTACCTACCAAAACAGGAAACCTGGAATATTGACGACCAACAATTCAAACGAATGGATTTCTAAAAATTTTTAGAATCTGGGACTCGGATAATTTTAAATTGATGTATTGTGCAGATACAATACCAAAATGTATTGCGTTGCTGTTGTGGTCGAAAATAAAGAACGACGTATGCAGTCAGGCAATCACAAAGAGAATCCAGGTGACCCGAACCAGGTTGAAAACACCAAAACGGGAAAACTTACCTCCATGACAACACTTCCCGAGGTGTCTGCGATGAGGTAGTTCAGCACTGGGATCGTTGTCTATCACTGATTTTCCACTTAGAGCGAAATTGAAGGGAGCAAAATAATGAAAATACAACGGCCAAAGGAACTACGACGTCATACGCACAAGCGACCGAATCAGGGAGACGACTGTTTCGATTTCGATTATTCCGCAGGCGAGTCGGGAGAGTCAGGGGAGCCAACGGAACTGTTCCGACGTTTTTACCGTGTTAGGAGAGAGAAGTTCGACGGATCAAATTGAACCAGTTTTTTTTAAAGGGGTTATGTGTCATTTGTGAAACTTTCGGGAAAACGCAAAAAACTCTCCCAAGTCGTCAAAACGATCAAAACATCCCATTTTTTGAAATATTCCAATACAGTTTAACCCCTAATAGCCCAAGACATGAAATAATTCGAAAATTTCCGATTTTTTCTTGATTTCTCATTTAAAACAGCTCTTGCTACGTGAAAGTGAAGAAGAAAAAAATTATTTGCTCATATATCAAATTTTAAAATTTTGTCGCTCCGGTGCAACATTGGGCAGCCGGATAGTATTTCTTGTTGCTCGGCTGCAACATTGGGCTATGATAGTCAAGAATTGTTTGCAATACTGGGAATAGTAGAGCTTTCAGAGGTACCTACTCATTTCACGAAATGATTCTATAAATCATTATTTGCAGGCGTCTTCACCAACAATCAGTAGGTAGGTATTAGAAAAACAATTTTCTGACTATGGAACCTACTGACTAGGTATGGAACTCGAAAAAGTAACTTGACTCAGTTAGACAAATGCATAGGTCATTTATCATTATCAATCTTATGAACAATTCAATATTTTTATTACATCGTTGTCGAATAGCACATAGGTACCTACTTGGTTCCCAAACGATCATTTATACATAAGTTGCTCATATGATTGGACCTCTAAAATGAGGTGTTTTGGAACTCTTTCTACATTATACTTAGCTAACGACAGAAAACTAATCATTTTAAACTAGTAGTCGTCAAAATGCATCACAGATGACGCAAATATTGAAAGAAAATCCTGGCGAAATTAAAAAAAAAAATAAGATAATCCAGATAAGGAATTGTTTCTAACGAATAGAACAGATGTGATATTCACAGAATAATGAACAAAAGCCACTTGTTTCTTATTCTGAGAATAATGAAACAAAGTGTCAGAATTAGGAATTTCAATTTGAACTCCCCAAAGAAGGCAATTGGTACTAAGACCCCTCTTTTTTTTCAGAAAGTAGGTATTTCAGCGAAACCCAAAGTGCAAAATGTAGCACCCTCCTGAAAATTTATAAGTCATATTGAAAAATAAAACATGAAAAAATTGAAGTGTGGATAATACAAAGGGCTCAAGCACGGCCAACTTTGTAAATAAAAACATTGAATTATTATTTGTTCCCTCATGAGAACTTCTAAAACAATTTTTCTGATGGCGATAAATCACAATAGGACATTCCACTTTTTCATTTTCGTAACTTTTGTAATCATCGTGTAATTGCAGAACTTCATCATGTCTGATCTTGATGTGAACAAAAATGTCTATAGGAATAGGAAAAAACACATTATTGCTCAAATAAATGTATCTAGTAGGTAGGTAACTACTTCTATCCAAATCTGTGGACTAAATATCCCCAATGTTGCGAAATTATCCATCTTAGGGGATTTTTGCACTAATGAGGCAAAATCAACTCACCTAATAATTATTAGTAAGCTTGAAACCATGTACTGACTGCCCACCGTTGCCTGGGAGCAACAATCTACCATCACCGGCTGCCCAATGTTGCATGGGTGCATCAAACCTATTTTGACTTCTAGCAGAGTTAAAAATGGAGAAAACTTGCCAGAAGTAGGTGCTACATGATCTTTACAACTATCCCAACGACGGAAGATGAAATTTATCGAAAATACATTTATTAAAATAGGTAAAATGCGGTGGTAAACTCACCTTCGCGCATCAGAGCGCCATATTCAGAGCGGTATCACGGAATCAGAGATAAAAGCCTCTTTATCAGCTATCATAATGCTAGCAACATAGCCAAAAAAAAAATACACGAGCTCTTGAAGGTTGTCTCATGAAAATAAAACCTTCATCAGCCGGAAATAATAGCCCGCCTTTGTAGAAAAAATCGCGGAAGTTCATGTTGCACGGGTGCAACATTGGGCTATTAGGGGTTAATACTCTACAATCCTCCAGAATTTTTCAGATTTTTCAGCAAGGGGAAGTGTATCAAATTGCAATTTGAAATGCTCTCACATACCCCCTTTCAAAAAAAATCGATTTTTCAGGACTGAAATCATTTAAATAAACAGCTTTATTCATTGAATGAAACATATTTTGATGCAAATATGTACATAAAACATCATAACATAAAATATGTATATGATCAGTTTATTATTTGGCCAACATGAAATGTTAAAAATGTTCTTCAGGAATGTAATTCTTCAACCTCTCTAGGTAGCTAACGGAAATGAATGGGTTGATGGGAGTCCGGCAATTCACAGAATGGATTTTTGAGCATTGCTGCAGGTCATAAAATTTTGGGGAGGATTTTTGGGGTGAAAAATATGTAGCCGATCTACTAAGCGCACTTTTCTTTTGATGAGAGCGGAATCACGATAGCACGGGAGAAATCTATGCCTCTCACTTGGAAAAATTGTTCGTTTTTGTCGAATTTTGCTTCCGAGTCTACGAAGATAGCGGACGCTTTGTTTTCACTTCAAGATTGAAAAAATTGTTCTCCAAAATCAAAATTTCCACTCGCGTTATACGTTTCAGACCTTACTGAATAATTTTGGTTCCGTGTTTGTCTGTCATGAAATCCTTACCACAGCCTTAACTTCTACATTTCTCATCCTATTTTGATGAAATTTTTAGGGATTGTGCGGGTGGGGGTGTAGATGGTCCCCTATGAGAATCATTACCCCCGGACTGATAGTAGCCGCTGCTCATGCGCAAACGTGAAATCCTCGCCACGGCCATAACTTCTATATTTCCCATCTGATTTGATAAAATTTTCAGGAATAATGCGAGTTGGGATGATGATGGTCCCCAAATTGAAAGTATCTTATGCGCATGCGCAAACGTGAAATCCTTGTAACAGCCATAACTTCTACATTTTGCAATAATATTCAAATATTGTGCGGGTTGACGTCTAGTTGGTCCCCTGTGAGAGCAGTGGAAGGTACTTAGAGATTGATATTTTGAGATTAACTACTATGCATCTGGTCATCTATACAGTTGGGTTATGCATACGAGGAAGCTACGTGCCACACCCACTTGGAATTGTTGTCTTAGTTAGGGCGAGGTGGAGATTCAAAAGGAAGTGATTTCGGTTAATTATATTCAATAACAAAGCTTAGGAATCGACCAAGAAACAAAAATTAACCCCCCTTCCTTTACCGACATATTAATTATTATAAACCAACCGGACAGTTTATTATTTGAGTCTCGAAACTCCTCGTCGACCACATAGCGAGTGAGTAAGTTCTTTTTTGAAAGGGGATATGTGGCTCATATAGCCCCTTTCAAAAGACATCGGAAATTTCAACCTGTTTTTTCTATGGGAAGCGTCGATGATACGAGGTTCCTTTTAATCGCAATCGATGCAACCAAGTATGGAGACCCAGAAAATAAAAAAAAGTGAAAATGGCCGAAAAATGTCACATAGCCCCTTTCAATAAAAACGGGTTCAATTAGGGATATTAGGATAGTCCGATCATTGAAAATATCCATAGTTTAATTCCATCCAACAAAACGTGAAGTTATTCATGCTTTTCAGAGGTGAGAAATAGAAAGATTCCATCCAAACCAGCATCCGCAGCATATAACCGATAGCTTCCTAGTTTGCTGAGAAGAATACTAGGAATACATGTTGTGATCAGCGACCTCTTCGCATTTCTGTCCATTCGCTTCCTTAGCTCAGTGGTAACGAGCTCCGACTCAGAAGTGTAAATATAGTTTAGTCGGACGATAGGAGATTGATCCCCGGTCGAGGGAAGTTAATTTTTGATGATTCAACATTGTGGCGCAGTCATACCGGACACGAATAGTCTCCTTAGCATTTCTCAGAGAAACATTAATTCATTAAAAGATTGGGTCATCAAAACAACTCCCTCCGAAGACACGAGTCGAGCCACTGCCTATTCGGACAAACGTTGAGGTCAGCAGATCCCCCGCCCCGTCAATAAGGAACAATAACAAAAACTCCGAAGCCAGTCAAAAATAGCGCGTTCTCACTGGGTTGGAAAACGCCGGCCAAAGCTGCCTCTCACCTCCCTGACTAGGTAACGGAGTACCTAAGATTTCCTAATGGGGGGGGAGATGTTGTGATCAGCGACCTCTTCGCATTTCTGTCCATTCGCTTCCTTAGCTCAGTGGTAACGAGCTCCGACTCAGAAGTGTAAATTGTCACGCTAGTGGCAACACCAGGTATCTCATTTTTTCCAATTTTTCAGGGGAGCCAAAAAACTGATTTGAACAACAGGTGCTATCTCAGAAATGGATATCAATAAGCAACAGGCGCTATCTCAACGCCTTACTTTGTGTCCCTGATTATTGATGAATAACAACTTATTTATCTCTTTCATAGGACTCACTTTTCCCTTACAACTTCTTAACAGGTGTATAAACTAAAAAACACATGATTTTCTCAATAATACACTTAGGAAAACTTACCATCGGAAATGTAGCCATCCTGAGATAGCATGTGTTGACGAACAACTTGAGATAACCACTGTTAACTAACAAATGTAAATTGCGATTTACGCGCTCCCTGTTGCCCTGATGAAGAAACTAACTTCACCATTCGATTCCCCACAAAATTTTACCTTAAAATCGGTTCTTAAACCGAAACAGCCAAAAAATGAGATACCTGGTGTTGCCACTAGCGTGACTATATACTATACTATATTTAATATAGTTTAGTCGGACGATAGGAGATCGATCCCCGGTCGAGGGAAGTTAATTTTTGATGATTCAACGTACACACTATAAAATTCATGGGAGATCCTAAACTGAGCAGCATACTTAAATCCCAACTCGGAAATCCAAGTAGTGTCTGGCGTCAGAACCATGACAGCAGCCCATTTGGGCGCAGGACACATCTTGTACTTCGTTGAGGTCAGCGGAGGTTCACCTCAGATCATCAAGGCAATCGAACCAAACATTTATCATGGAAATGTTCTCTGGTGTCACCACTAATTTGGTACCCAAAGAGAGAGGAATCCCATTTGATAATAAGGAACAAATCAAAATATTGTTGATCATCCCCCCCAAAAACACACTATGTAGGTAAAACAGGTATCGATAAAACAAAAAAGGTGGTGTCCGAATTCTTCCTCCAGTCAAATCCACACCGGTTATTTGGTGTTTCAATAAAAGTTCTGATTCATGAATGAATTTTACTGAAGGGGAAGAACTGGAGAAACCAGGGTGTCTAGTTGAAATATCCATCAAACTACCAGTGAGCAGACAGAGAGTTTGGTTGGCATAACATGGACACACAGCTTTACTTACTCTTCACTCGTTTCTATACAGGGTGTCTACACTTTCGATGGGCATAACTTCAGGGTTCGATTCTACAAGGTATTTCCAACAAAAAATGTCTCCTAGCAATTTGCTTTTAACCCACTCAAAATTCTATTTTTTTCACTTTAAAGTTTTTCTTCGCGTTTTCGACCTTACGGCACTGATATGGTCATAACTCCCTTAAATCTCCAGAAAATTCAAATCTGACTACACCGTTAGAAAGAGCGTTAAATTACCAAGCTAAATGAAGCAAAATCAAAATTTTTTAGCAATAAAACAGTATAAAAAAATCTAGTCAAAAAGCGAAATTAAAATTTTTTTTTGAAACTTGTCTTTCTTCGACCAACGTTTTCACTCTAAATCCCTGCCCATTTCTCTTCGGAGAAAACATGCTCAAATTGTCACCTTTCCAACGGTCTATCAATTTTTCTGTTCAACATTCAAAAAGAAAGAGTAAATGAAGTTTGAATGTCAAAAAACGTGTGTTTTACAAGCAAATCCAGTGTTTCAAGCCGGTTTATGGTCCCCCTCGACCTCAAGATGGCTTGACGATTTTGGTATCATTTTCTATGTAATTATTTACGCTGAATCCAATAGTGATACTTCCGAATGATTCCGACTGCTAGAAAGTGGATTTTTCGAAGAAAACCTTCGTTTTTCGTACATAAAATTGGCATCGTACATAAAGTAACACCTTTCTACTCAATAAAAACACCGAATTTCTAGCTGATTGAAGTTTTTGTTGAGTAGAAAGGTATTACTTTATGATATCTTCCATATCTACGAATAATGCGTATTTTATGTACGAAAACCGAAGGTTTTCTTCGAAAATCCACTTTCTAGCAGTCGGAATCTCCATTGGATTCAGCGTAAATGATTACATAGAAAATGGTACCAAAATCGTCAAGCCATCTTGAGCTCGAGGGGGACCATAAACCGGCTTAACCCCCCAACGCCGAGAAAATTTGTTCATCGAAATTTTGTTTAATTTTGCCATACCTCTACTCAGTTACACTCAAATAAGCCTAGAAAAATAATTAAAAAAATATTCAATACCTGGAGGGGGGTCTTACAGGGTGTGACATATACGTCACATCGGCGTTTGCCTTGTCAAAACAAAGAACACATTTTCGTTTCTTCAGTTTTCAAGAAATTATATTTTTACAAACAAATTATGCAATTTTACATTATAAACATGTTTTTGGTTAAAAAATACAAATTTATTCAAAACGAAATTGAAATGACTTGGTAAAAATTGTTCAGTAATGAACAAAAAATCGTACAAGAGATCAAAAATCGAACGAAAAAATTCTGAGAAAATGAATTTACATAGCAAAATGGTTCATTCTACAAGCTATTTCATGTGAAAATTCACATTACATCTTGCACACAGTCCTACATCACACTTGATGCAATAGGTATTCACAACTCTGGTACAGGTTTCCCGGGCGCACCTTCTTCTCTTTTTATCAGGACATTCGTCTAACAAGTGGTCGATACCATCATATCTTATGTCAGGAACAACACGTTTAGTCCGGTGACAGGGAGCAGGTGCTCTCCCACTAGTCTTTGTGGCATATCTGGTTAGATATGTCTGCACGATCTCACGATCTGCACGATGTGTAACATTCACATTGGCATTACTAGCCAGTCCATACTTATTTGTTTGTTGAACAAGCAGGTCCAACACTTCTTCATCAAAAAATATTTCAAAACATTGAACAGGGGTCATATCATTATATTTTTCAAAATTCACGTCTTTGAATAGTTGATGATCTATATGTGTCATATCACCCTTTATCCACTTTCTTACACGGTTTCTATCTAAACCTTGGAAGTCATATTGAGCCCCACTTCTCGAATTATTGGAAAAAATTATCTCTGCTTCGTTACTTAGTTGGTTTCGACTCAAATTATCAATTATTCCTCCCACATCTTCGTCCGCAGAATCTTCATCAGTCAAAACATCCACGTCAGGGGGAGTGATGAAAATACTCTCAACCTCAGGAGTGTCCTCGTTCCCAGCTTCATCTTCTAAAATTTGATATATTTCCTGTAGAGTTAAGCCATCTTTCAGGACAATTTCTTTCCTGGAACATAGAGTACTATTTATTAGGTCTCTAATACGCAAATACTAGTAAAAAGATCAATTTATAATGAAATTATACACTAAAAAAAAGTTTTCTAGAAAAATCGAAAAAGTGGAGCCGTTGTGACGTATACGTTACAGCGCCGAAACGAGTCGTTTACGGACCCCAAAACAATAAATAATGAAAAAAACTTTACATATTTCTCTTCAGACAGATCTAACAAATAGGAAAACAGCAAATATAAATGTAGGTATTGACAAATACTATGGTTTATATCACTTACCAGTCGTCAGGATCCATCAGAAAAAGAGTGGTAACTTTGGGTCGTAATAATAATTACAAAGACGGGCGCACACGGTGAAATTTCAACTTGGACTGATGGGGCAGGACTACCTGAAGGGATGAAGAGGCCCAACGCTCGCGTGGACTTTGATCCCGAGGCTTGCGAGCTCTCATTCCACAAATCGTCCATCGTGACATATACGTCACAACGGCGCTGGCGGGTTAAAACACTGGATTTGCTTGTAAAACACACGTTTTTTGACATTCAAACTTCTTTTACTCTTTCTATTTGAATTTTGAACAGAAAAATTGATAGACCGTTGGAAAGGTGACAATTTGAGCATGTTTTCTCCGAAGAGCGCCCATCGATATGGGCAGGGATTTAGAGTGAAAACGTTAGTCGAAGAAAGTCAAGATTCAAAAAAAATTTTAAGTTCGCTTTTTGACTTGATTTGTTGATACTATTTCATTGCTAAAAAAATTTGATTTTGCTTTAGGTAGCTTGGTAATTTAACGCTCTTTCTAACAGTGTAGTCAGATTTGAATTTTCAGGAGAAATAAGGGAGTTATGACCATATCAGTGCCGTAAGGTCGAAAACGCGAAGAAAAACTTTAAAGTGGAAAAAAAGGAATTTCGAGTGGGTTAAAAGCAAATTGCTAGGAGACATTTTTTGTTGGAAATACCTTGTCGAATCGAACCCTGAAGTTATGCCCATCGAAAGTGTAGACACCCTGTATTGATGCGAGGAGGATACATTCTGAATCTCCAGCGCTTTGATCGTTCACCCAGCAGACTTAATTTCCTCACGATCACTTCTAGTGGTTCTGCGCCCTAGGATGAAATGGGGAGGATCAGCTCTTTGGCTCACTCATATGATTTGACAACAATGCGTTGTTTTCCATAACGTGAAATGAACACCAAGAGGCTGAGTACCAAATATGTACACACATACCCGGATGTGAGCTGGAACAAATTCCTTGGATGTGTTGTGAATACATCGCTCATTTAATGCAATAGTGTCATATCTCAAAGTCAGTTGTACTTGGTGATCACTATTTTGTGACACTATATCCACTAATATTTCACAGGTGGTGGAGTGGTACGGCAATAATGGACATCTAGCGACTAGTTTTGCAAACATGAAAGTGGCCTTTATACACAATTTTTAGCCCTCCAAGAAAGTTTTTTTCTTCAGAAAACCGAGAATCGCAAATTTTAAAATATGACACTATTGCATTAAATGAGCGACATACTGTCTTCAAGAGGCTGAGAGCCAAATTTCAGATCTCTTTGATGAACAGGATTGACTGGTACCTCATCCCTTCAAGAGGTACTTAATTTCAGTGCTTTATGATTAGCTACCATTTTGATTCTGTTCAGGGTACCTAAAGGAATATTTTACCATTGACGAGAGCCTCCCACCCTCATTCATGAAACGTGGATCTTTTTCGCAGCATTCATTATAATTCACCAGTTTTGGCACAAAATTCAAGTTTTGGAATGAAATTTTTAGGATAAAAGCTAGATCCATCTGAAATAAGTTTGGAGTTGGCAGACCTGGTGGGTCGGAAAGAGCGACTCGGCGGGAGACGCCATTGCGCAGCTGATGTGCGCAGCTCCGCGTCTCGTTTGTTTCCCATCGCCTTTCATTTCTTCCTCGACTTTCCTTCCCTTTCTTCTTATTTTCTTTTGTTGACAGCTCCCGGGACAAGGCCAAACACATCGCACATGACAGGTACACCTGCCTACTAGATGGTCCTATCAAATTAATTTCCGTATCTTACTACCCAGTAGATCCTATCTAATTTCACATGACATAAATGTTCGAATTTCTCAGGACAGTATTGCTTCCTCACATAGAATAACGTGAACATGATATAGTTTTTTAACCTTATAATAATTAAACCTTTTTCACTTTGGATTAAACCATTTTGATTTTAATTAGAACTTTGTTACTTTCATTTACACATTCTTTCACTATGAATGAAAATTTGTTTAAGGAAGTAAATCTTTGAAGAAAATGAAAACTTCATTAGCACTCAAGAAATACAAAGGGTCTAATGAGTGTTTTGTTCTATTGAATATTTTACCACAAGCCGTTTTTGGAGCTATTTTCACTCAGGAAGGTAATGGAAAGGTTTTTTTTTGTTATTCACGGCGGATAGGGGATGTGGTGCCCACTACTGGACACTGAATGTACACTATTGGTGCTGGGGATGTTAGTTACTGGCAAAGGTGTTCACTACAAGGCCACCCCTAGTAAGTACAATCCTATTGCTAATGATGCGTTAAAAAATAAAATTATGGGTTTACTCCCATCTTTCTTTAAACAGAACGCAAAAGAAGAAATAGAAGAGAAGGAGGAAGAATCTTTGAAGGAAAAATATTTTAATTAATCCGAACAACAGATGCTGAGAGCTGCAAAGTATTTGCTAGACTCAGTAAACCTCGAGATGACTCAGGTTATAAGAAAGCATCAACCATCAGTCGACGAATTTTTTTTTTTTAATTTGGGATTTTGATCGACTATCACCATGAAGAGATCTTCACCAAATCCGTGGAAGACAACCATCAAGAACAGGTAGAAATAATCGTGTCCAATGAAGCAATAATGGTGAAGGAATGATAGTGCAGCAACCTACTTTATCCGATAGATGACAGAACGCCAAAACCAAAATGGAAAGAACCAGGGGACAATTCCGACAGTCGAGATTTGACTGTTGAAGATATTCCAAGGACATGGAAGATTCACCAAATCCGAGAGCGTCGAGCCATGCAAACCGAAATCCAGCAAACCATAACCTGAACGAAAAAACGCTGCAAATTATTACACAATGGTTTATTATTTTTCTATATAGATCACTCGTCTACAAAATCACCAACCATCCAATATGAAGAGAAGAAAAAAAAATCAAAAAAAAAATTTAAAAAAAAAACCAAAAAAATCAAAATCACCAACCATTGATCGCATTTCGGTCAGCTCTAATTTGAACGGAGATTAGGCCTCTTTTGCGATTCACACTCGTGTTTTGATTTATATACATATTTCAATATAAACCCTTAAATTTTCGTAGGGAGCGAACGGTTAGTCCTACAGAGCTCCGCGTGGTCTCAAAAAATTCTAAAAATTCTATAGAATCTTAAATTGAAGGAAAAACAATACCTTTATATCGAAATTTTTTGAGTTAGGGCGTTTTCAAAATTTCAAAATTCATTTTGGAACCCTTAGAAGTGACCTACATCAACCAAAAGCTTCGGGGCACAACTAGACCCCAAATGGAGCCTACAAACCAAATTTCATCAAAATCGGTCAATGCTAAGTGGCAAAAGTGCCGCGGACGGCGGACGGACGGCCAAATTTTTATTGGATTCTACGTACCTTGAAACGTAAACCATCAAATTTTGAGGGGGTGTTAAAATTTTTTTTTCTTGGTCGATTCCAAAGGTTCATTATTGAAAATAATAAACCAAAAAGGAAGAGTAGTTTCATTGTTGTTAATCCATTCATCAATAAAACATATTGTTAGGTAATGCATGCATTCCGAAGACGTCCCATTGGATAAGCATTAGATCAGTTTAAACCAGTAGGTGATCGATAAAACTATTTCACTCGATGTAATTTATTTAGTATTTCAGGCAAGAACTGATGGTCCCCCCCTTCACCATTATCCACCACAAATTTCTAGATACCCAACATGCGAATTCGAGTTCACCCCCCCCCCCCCATTCCAAAGGTGGTAATATTTGGCACCAAAGTGGTAATATTTCGTAACGTTGAGCTTTCATCTGTTAGTTTTGGTAGGAAGGCCGTATAGTTAGTAGTAGTTCACATCAGAGATGGGGGAATTGTTATTCATAAGTACGATTATGAATACAAATCATATCTGCGATTTTATGATTATGAATACGAATACAGGTATGAATATTAATACGAATACGTATTCACACTATGAATACGATTTTCCCCCGTATTGGTATTTTTAATACAATTTTATAATTTTGGTTTATTATTTTCAATAATAAGCCTTTGGAATCGAGCAAGAAAAAAAAATTTTTAACCCCCCTCAAAATTTGATGTTTTACGTTTCAAGGTACGTAGAATACGGAATCGAATTAAAAAATTTCCGTCCGTCCGCCGTACGCGGCACTTTTCTTAGCAACACTGGACCGATTTGGTTCAAATTTGGTATATGGGCTCCATTTGGGGTCTAGTTGTGCCGCGAAGCTTTTGGTTGATGACATTCACTTCTAAGGGGTAAAAATTAAGGGTTGAAATTTGAAGAGTGCCCTAGCTCGAAAACTCTCTAAATAAAGGTATCGTTTTTTCACCAATTTTAAATAGTATTGAATTTTTGAAATTTTTTGAGACCACCCGGAGCTCCGTAGGACAAACCGTTCGGTCCCTACGAGTACTTGAAGGTTTTCCTTCGATAAAACAGAATCATGAGTGTGAATCGCAAAAGAAGTCTAATCGCCGTTCAAATTTTATCGGACTAAAATGCGATCGCTGTTCATTTCTTCGATTTGTATACAGTTTTGCCTTCTGCGTAACCAGTAATCAAATTTCCGTATGAAGCTTTCTATTTTTCCAATCGAGTGTGAAGCGTTTAGTTCTGTCTAATAAACTTGATTGTGAAGGTGTGAAGCAGTATGGTGTGGTAGGTAGTACCTAGCTGGTAGGTTAAAAAAAGTTGGTAGGTAAAAAAACGCTGCAAATCATTGCTCAAAGGTTTATTATTTTCTGTATAGATCACCCTTCTATATAGATCACTGGTTCTCCATCAATAGCACCTACCACCATCTGTATTCTCCCTTGACCTCCCCTCTCAAATTTCAGCTTCCTGCGTTCAATAGGATTGAAAATGGCTTCGGAGCTCACTCAGCTGATCAGTGATCTGAAGAGTGAAGATGATCCCCTCGAATGCTGGAGACGCCTGGAAGAGCACTGATCAGCTGAGTGAGCTCCGAAGCCATTTTCAATCCTATTGAACGCAGGAAGCTGAAATTTGAGAGGGAAGGTCAAGGGAGAATACAGATGGTGGTAGGTGCTATTGATGGAGAACCAGTGATCTATACAGAAGGGTGATCTATACAGAGAAATAATAAACCTTTGAGCAATGATTTGCAGCGTTTTTCTATAGTTTTCCTAAAAATCGAATTTTTTTTTTACCATTTTTCCTGAAAATCTCAATTTTTTAATGATTTTCTCACGAACTCTGGACATAGTTATTGCCTAACATTGTCAAAATAATCAATCAAAATTCGAAACGCTCACTAATTCTTATAGGATTTTTCACGCAGAATCGAATGAGACCAACACCAGGTCGCTACGACCAACCGTGTAGAAACTACGACGAAATTTCCGCAGAAAATCGTAATTTTTTTACAATTTGCACTAAAAATATAAAAAAATTATGATTTTTACCGGAATTTTGGTCGTATTTATTCCCTAAAATTGTCAAAATGATCAATAAAAATTCGAAACGCTCGCCAATTTTTATGGGATGTTTCACGCAGAATCGAATGAGACCAACACCAGGTCGCTACGATCAACTGAATAGCAAGTACGACGAAATTTCCGGTGAAAATCATAATTTTTTGATGATTTTTAGTGTAAATCGTTTTAAAAAAACACGATTTTTAGCGGAATTTTCGTCGTGGTGTTGGTCTCATTCGATTCAGCGTGAAAAATCCTAATCGGAATTTGTGAGCATTTCGAATTTTGATTGAATATTTTGACAATGTTAGGTCATAAATTTGTCCAGAATTCGGGAGAAAATCGTAAAAAATTATGATTTTTAGGAAAAATCGTAAAAAAATTAGATTTTTAGAGAGATCATAGAAAAAATCATAAAATCGTATTCAAATTACGAATACGGGGGAAAATCGTATTCAAAGTGTGAATACAATAATTGTATTCTTATTCATACCTATATACAATTATACGTATGTATACAATTATTGTATTCGTATTCGTATTCATAATCATAAAATCGCAGATATGATTTGTATTCTTAATCGTATTTATGAATAAGAATTCGCCCATCTCTGGTTCACATCCATAGTCAAAGTGAAACACAAAAAAAAAAAAACCAAGTGGGTGTGGCACATAGCTTCCTCGTATCCATAACCCGATTGTGTAGATTATCCGATGCATAGTTGTTGAAATCTCTACGCATGCGCACAAAATACTTTCAATTTCGGGGCCATGATTTTCATAGGGGACCATCTCCACCACAACTGGCATAATTTCTGAAAATGTCATCGAAATCAGATTGGAAATGTGGAAGTTATGGCTGTGGCAACTGATTCATGAAAAAAGAGGTTTGAGGTTTGTAAATAGTAACTTCCTATGTAACACCTCTCGGGAGGGGTTCCGCCAGGGCGAATGTCAGTTTAACCCTTTCCAGAAGGGGTTCCGCGTTGTAGAAAACAGCGTTGAGTGGAGCATCAGTCGTTCCCGCCAGTGGAGAAGGAAACCACAGGTAGATTTCATAGGTCGGTACCTACGAATACAGTTACTGTATTCGTAGGTACCGACATATGAAATCTATCTGTGGTTTCCTTCTCCACTGGCGAGAACGACTGATGCCCCACTCCAAGTAGTATCTTGGTTTATTATTTTCAAGAATGAACCATAGGAATCGAGCAAGGAAAATAAAGGTTCCCCCCCTCACCTTCAAAATTTGATGTTTGACGTTTCAAAATAGGTAGGTATGTGAAATCCGAAAATCGAATTTAAAAAAATCCGTCCGTCCGGCGTTTTTGGCTCGTATTTCATATTCGTATTGAATAAAAACTACTCTCAAAGTTTTCAACATTTCAGCAATAATCTTTCTTATGTCTACCTTCGACGCATTGTCCGTCCGCTACTTCAACTTTTGAAAATTTAGGTGTCCACTACTGGTGGATCATCTTCTGGTGAAAAGTGTCAATTTATCGGCTGTAGTACTTCAACTTCGAACAATAAAACGACAAGATGATTACCTACGAAAAGCTCCCAGAAATGTTTTTTGAGTTTCATATTATGAGATGAAGAAATCCTAAAATGGTAGGTAAATTAAGGTTTTTATCAATATGACCTGATTTCGATTGGAGAATAAAATAGGATGAAGGCAGGTAGGCAGGATGAAGTTCAACCAAAACGGGGATTTTTAAACTACTATTACCGACACTAATCTCTAAGCTAATCTTCACTAATCAACCTCCATGACATGAGATAACTATGGATAGATTGAAGATTCTTCGGTCTTGGTAGCTTGGGAAGATTTGTTGGGTAGGACATGTCATTAGGTACCTACCTTCGAATTTTGAACATGCCATTGTTTAGATTTGAAAGTTGATTGATGAAAGAATTATTCGAATTGCACAATTGATATTATTGCGTACCTACCTTGCTAGTGAAGACATAAAATGTAGAGAAAACGACGACTATAGGTAAGGTGGGCAACTTGTTTTCTTGCACAACTCTTTCAACACACTATCTCTGTACCTATCTGAATCTGGCTTTGCGTTTATAATTCAGAAGAAAAGAATATTACCTTAACTTATTCAATAGTCATAAGTCACAAAATTGAAAACCAGCAGAACTTGCACACAGAACTTGCAGCACACTATCACACAGAACTTGCATTTTGCATAGATGGGAAATAACAAAATTAACACAAACACGAAGATCAAAGAACGAAGAACAAATCACGGAGACAACACAACAAATTTAAACTTGTTTTGTTGGTACTATTTTTGCAAAAATGCCACTTCTTGTCGATATTCGACTCAAAACAAAAGTCAGATAAATATGAATATTTAGATTATTTTTAAAAAATCACTCATACTCTTCGATAACAATTAATTGTTTTTCGGATTTTTTTAGGTCCATGTTTAGACCCATGTCATACATAAAATCCATGCTTGCCTCAGGTACTCCTTGGATCCATGGAGTTATCCATGCTTGGATCTATGGAATGTATTCCTTCGGCGTGGATTGTTCATTCGGCTAATGTTTGTTTTTATGACAGCGTGCTTCCAGATGTCCTCTCTCAATTTTATCAAGCTAAGCATCTTTTATCCACAACCATACCTAGTTTGATTCGCTTCGGTTTGAGTTTCAGTGCGTAGTGATTTTAATCTTGATCGCAAAGTATAGTATAATAGCGTAGCTTTCCTCTGCGTTGTTATTTCTACAGTTGTGATTGTGGTGGAGTTTACAACGAAAAATTCTACTGTATAACTGTAGTAGCTCCTGTGATAGTCCCACGTTGTTTTGATGATGCAAGCTCGATGCAATATTATTTCTCACCACAGAAAGGTAAACATAAAAAGTAATGAGTACTACCTACGTAAGTTAGCAGTGTATCTAAACCCTTCAATCTATGATAAAAGTTGGAAAAAAGGACGTCCGGATCAGAACCAACTTTAGCAAGAAAAAATCGGTTAAGTACCTAGACCCGAATAATGTAGGTACCTATGATGCGCTCTGCAAAAACATAATAATATTATATTATTACATAATAATATTATATTAGTGTTTTAGACATATTATGTCTGTTCAGAGAGGCAGTCCTGAACGGTTCGGAGGGGCTTGGAGGTGTTCGGAGGACCCCATTCGCCTCTATCCCCACCCCTTTTCAGTTCAGGTTTGGTTCCGGACTGCCTCTCCGAACAGACCCATTGGTAGGAATGACCCATTCGCCAGGAATGAAACATTGGATAGCGATTTGACGGTACACACATACTGTTTAGTAATGCATGCATTCCAGGGGACGTCGCATTGGATAAGCATTAGATCAGTTTAACCAGTTGGTAAGCGATAAAACTGTTTCAATCGATGTAATTTGGTTTATTACTTTAGTCAAGAAATACTGACCCCCCCCCCCACCATTATCCGGGTCATTTCAAAATTTCGGTAACATTTATGTAACTGGAGCTTATTGGTATCAAATTTTGCTCAAATGCGTACAGACATTTTTTTCTCCACATATTGATATCTGTAAGCATAGCTATCATTCATATTCCAGTAAAAATCGTGTCGTATTACCCTGAAAAAAAAAAGTTAAAGTGCCGAATTCTCACTTCCTAGTCTTGTCACAGTGTAGAGGTAGTGAACTTCACCTAAGCTGAAGTAAATCAAAATGTATTTTTTTAGTGTCCCAACTTGAGCAATTCTGAAGGGTCTGATGTATAAATTCGATATTTACCTAGAATTCGAAAATTTCATAAATGTAACTCCCATTAAAAGTTGATTTTAAGGATGTCACCAGGGTTTAACCTCACTTCCTAGACCATTTTGAAAGTGGCCGCCAAACAATGGGAAAAAGGATTTTCTGTGTTGGTTTGAACCCAATGGCAACACTGATCCAGTAAGAGAAGCTGGTGTGATTGTGGAGGTTCTAGATCTTTCTTCAGTTAGTGGATTACACGTGAGGAACTCGGAAAGCTGCTCTCTATTTTTATTCATGCTCACTACCTAGCCACATGCATTCTGCTACTGGTAAGTATATTTTAATCATGGATTGTACCCTAGATGTAGAGAGATTGGAAGTTTTGATAAATGTTTTAAATTCACTCGATTTCACTGTCGTCATCACGTTTGTTTACCATGGAAGGGCAAGACCTCACTCTCTAGCACCTCACTTCCTAGATTTTTCTAAAAGTGAGATGTTCTAGGGAGTGAGATTGAAATCTAGGATGTGAGATTTCGAATGTTTTTGGATTTTAAAACTCTCATTTAAGTTGCAAATTCCTTATTTCACATGCAGCTAAGCTACCTCTTAGCCAAGTAATGATGATTCAGTGGTTGATGAGTTTGCTTAATTCATTTCAGAAACATGAAACCAGGAAAGAAGAAAACCCCGGCCGAGCTGAAAGCTTACAAGAAAGAAGCAGCTATAAGAAGACCAGAGAAGATTAACTATAAGATTAATTATTATATAGATTATAATTATAGATTAGCTGTGAGATTAATTATAAGAACGACCCCGTACTGCTTCAAATTGAAAGAGAGAAGAACAGGAAGAAGTATGAAAGAAAAACTACAGAAAGGACAGGTGAAATTAGTTAAGGACATCAAGAGCCATAGAGAGCTAAAAAAAACTACGTAAGGAATGGAGAGAAAGATCCAAAAGATCATACCATCGGAGGAAAAATATTGTTGAATTTTTAACAACCAACTTTCCACCACAAAGTGATGATGAGGTTCCACAACCCAGTCCAAACTTGCATGAGTCTCGAAAGAATTCAGGGAGGAAAAAATTGAGGAGAGTTCGAGCGCCAAGAAGTGACAATTTTTTTTGAGGATGACGAAATTTCGAAAATGTGCCCTGGCAAAAAAGATTGCATTACTAGACAAAAACAAATTATTACAAAATGGTTTATTATTTTTCTACATTGATCACTCGTCTGCATAGCCACCAACCTTACAACATGAAGAAAAACATCGATCGCATTTCGGTCAGCTAAAATTTGAACGGAGATTAGGCCTCTTTTGCGATTCACACTCGTGTTTCTGATTTATCGTAAATCCAACCCTTAAATTCTCGTAGGGAGCGAACGGTTTGTCCTACTGGACAACTGGTCTCAAAAAATTCTAAAAATTCTATAGAATCTTAGATTGAAGGAAAAACAATACCTTTATATCAAATTTTTTTGAGTTAGGGCGTTTTCAAAATTTTAAAATTAATTTTTAAACCCTTAGAAGTGACCTACATCAACCAAAATCTTCGGGGCACAACTAGACCCCAAATGGAGCCTAGTTACCAAATTTCATCAAAATCGCTCAATGCTAAGTAGCATAAGTGCCGCGGACGGCGGACGGACGGCCAAATTTTTATTCGATTCTTGGATTCTACGTACCTTGAAACGTAAACCATCAAATTTTGAGGGGGTGTTAAAAAAAATATGAATATTATTTTTATTATTTATTTCATTTATTTTTTATTATTTATTATTATTTTATTTCTTATTGTTTTCTTTTTTTAACTTTTGTGCTCGTCCTGCATTTACCTAATGTTTCCTAATGAGTTCAGTCAATTTATTTCATTTCGTTCAACTTGTGTCGTTGATTTTATTACGACTTGACTTTTACCTACAATTTATTGAGACTGAAAACAATCTGTGATGTTATAAAAATGTATTATTTTGTAAGTTTGTGGTTGGTTATACAAATTTAGTGCTAAAAGTTCGAACCAGCCTGATTATTTCTCACTTCCTAGACTCATACCTCACTACCTAGAAAGTTGATTTTATTCAAAATGGCGTATCCATGCTAACTTGAAAGATTATGTGTGCTCAGTTAAGAAACACACTAAGGGACCCGTACACTACGCTACAGCGTTAAAAAAAAAATTGTTTCCTGATGGGTTTTTTTCCAGAAAAATGAAACCCCAAATGTTACCGAAATTTTGAAATGACCCATCCACCATAACATTTCTAGCGGCATGGGAGCCTCGAATCTGAAGAGCATTTTAAAATCCATGATCTAAGATACCCAACATGCGAATTCGAGATCACCCCCCCCCCCCCCCCCCACCACCACCACCACCAATGGTGCTAGTCTGGCAACAAAGCGGAAATACGTCTTAACATTGAAATTTCATCTATTAGTTTTAATAGGCAGTCCGTCGAAGTTCACTACCGTATTCAAGGTGAAACGCAAAAAAAAAAAAAAACTGACGAAATATGAGGTTTATGGTGTCCTGGCACCATGGTGGCACCACTATTAGTTCCATGGTGGTACAGAGAATAATTCATGGAAATCCGGAGGTACAATGAGAATTTTTCCTCAATTTCAAAACTTGGTTACAATTAGTAAGCAGTAAAGGAACCGACATATTGAAAAATCGGATATTTTATGAATATTATCCCCCACCCATCGCCTCCCCTTGCGAATTTTGGTACTCTGGTAAAATCATGTACAACTCGGAAGTTATTTGAGTCAAACAAAAAAAGAAACACGCAAATCGGTTGGAAATTAAGGCCTGGGCAGAGTTTACAGGATTATGCCCGCAAACGCACGTTTCTTAAGCATTAACCCCCCCTTTTCCCCCCTTAAAAGGCAAAATTCGAAATTCCGGCGCCGTAGTGCACAACTAGATAGTTTTTCCGCGTCGAACAAAAAAAGAACCACGAAAATCGGTTGAGAACTGAGGCCTGTGCAGACGACACAAGATTTTGTCACACACACACACACACACACACACACACATACACACACACACACAGACATACATCTATGGTTTTTTCGCGGATTTGGATTCAGAATGGTCTAAAACGGATTACTGTGTGGTTATTTTTTTTTCTGTTGAGTGTTGTCCTCCTCCACCCCAGATCGATCGCATAAGGACGCCCAAGTCTTACTGTGGGACGTCCTAAAAAAGGCAAAGTAACTACCTATTTCTGTCTGGTTGTACTGTTTGGGTTCTACCCAAAATCTGGGCTTTAATAATCGTATTAATATGGTTAGGTAAATAAAGTAACATTTTGGTTTACCAATAGGGATGTGTTGTGAAGCAAAAAGTGACGATTAGAGCAACAGAGGTTTTTTCAACCTTGCGCCCTTTGCAAGAGATGTACCCAGTTCTGTAGGAGAAGAAACTGTTAGTACTTTCTTGGGATTTGGATGTTTTTTTCTTCAACCCGCACTTTTCTCGCTGAATTGTTGAGGCTTCTAATTCTCATAGTCCTAGGGGTGTTTTGAAAGATTAAAAACCCATCACAATCAATGTCATTGATTTATCAAAATGACTGTACTACTGATCGTCTAGGGGTTCCCAACTAAATTTTTCCAAGGACCCCTTCATCAAGGTACTACAATTACGAGGACCCCCACTATCTAAAGTTACCTAAAAAGAATCTAAATATGTGAAAAAAAGTCTGCCAAGTGGGTGTGGCACATAGCTTCCTCGTACCCATAACCCGATCATATAGATGATCCGATGCATAGTAGTTGATCTCATAACACTAATCTCTAAGTACCTTTCACTACCCTCATAGGGGACCATCTACACGCTAATCTGGACAATCCTAGAAAATTTCATCAAATTCGGATGAAAAATGTAAATGTAATGGCTATTACAAGGATTTTACGTATGCGCATGCGCAGAGGCTTCTGTAAATTTTAAGGCCTTGATTTTCATTGGGGACCATCTACAACCTAATCCGCGTAATCCCTAAAAATGTCATCGAAATCGGGTAGAAAATGTGGAAGTTATGGCTGTTACAAGGAATGAGGAATTTCACCGAATTCTGTTTGCATTTTTATTGAATAGTTAATGGTGTGGGATAAATGAAAATCGGGCTGATTTCGGAAAATAAGTCTCCTGTTATTTTTCGGAGACAATCAAAATTTTTTATTTCAAAACTAACCGGGAAAACGGACGTGAAGCGGGAACGCTCGCTGATTGGGCTGTTCGGATCGCCGTCTCCTCCCAGTGTTGCCCATTGGGACGACGAAATCGTGTTTTCTAAGAGAAAAGTTATCAAACAAAAACAGGGGAAACCTAATTTTCCCCATCTTGCTTTTTCTATTTTTTTCTTCAGTTTTTCGATTTCGAACTTTACTGTTTCGTGAAATTTTGCATCTGGGGACTATAGATTTTTCGATCTCAGCGCTTCAAGCGGCCATAAATGAACTATTCCAGAATGACGTCATTTTCCCGGGTTTTTTAAACATTCGTATTTTCTACACTGTTTTGTTTATTCGTAAATTAGAAAGTTCGGGCTGAAAGTTTGTCTTAGGAGGTTTTTCGAGGTGCTGAATTCGATTTTGGGGTCAAAAATAGGAAATTCCGACATGGTGAAATTCCTCATTCACGTTTGCGCATGAGCAGTGGCTACTATCAGTCCGAAGGTGAGGATTTTCATAGAAGACCATCTAAATACTAATCTGTAACATCCATGAAAATTTCATCGAAATCGGGTTAAAAAAATGGTTGGTGATTTTGTAGACGAGTGATTTATATAGAACCCGCCCCCTGCTCCTCCCGCCCACTGCTCCTCCCGATCGGTGGCTACAGCTTTCGTACAAGTACGCAACCAGGAGAGACATTTTATGCCCTTTCCCCTTCATATTTCCCCTTCGCGTAATGCCCCCCGCGTGACGATTTTTCATTTATGTGCCATAGTAAAGACATAAAATGTCAAAATGTGGAAGTTATGGCCGGAGGTCCAGGGGAGGGATACTGAATGGCAGGCTGCTGCTCCACGTCAGCAATAGGAGATGCGGGAGAAGCCCCACTGCTATTTGCCAGGATCGCTTCCTGGACAAGCTGCTTATAGTGGGGCTTCAGGCGGATGTTCTTGATGGCAATGACTGTGCGCATGGGAATACGTTCGCTTAAATAAACATTGATATTACGTACCCCATCGCGCACAGCCACCACCTCATCTGCCGCCATCCTGCGCAATTCCTCGGAAGCATACCTGTGCTGTACTCGTTCAATATCAATAGCAGCATTAGCAGCAACAGAATGCTTCCATCTGACGTGGAGACCAAGGCCGGACCTGGTAGTGAAAGCTCGCTCACAATGGGCACACTGGTGGTTCAAAGAGGCAGTGGAAGTGGAAGAGGGTAGGGATGATGAGGAAGAGGAGGAAGGTGAGGATGGCCGACGCCCCAGCCCGAGGCGCCTCTGAGCGCCTCCCCTAATACCCCGCGAGCCAATGGGCTGGCGGGGGTTATGAGGCTGCTCTTGGTTGTTCTCCATAACGGGGGGCGCTTAAAATGAAGGGTCAGGGAACCCGTTGACAGGGGTTCTCTCCCTATTCGCCAGAGGGTCATTCAGCCACCCCTGGAATTTCAAGAGGGGTTCACCAGGGAAACCTAATGGGACCACCTCTGTCCATCCCAGGAGGCCTGGGTTGCGCAACGGGGACGCATGACCTTGACTTGGGTAGGTATAAGAAGGGCTCCAAGGAGATAAAAACACCCTCTATTACCCTACCCCAGCAACCCAAAAAGGAGGAAATTAACATTTGGGCATGCGCAGTGGCTACTAACAGTCCGAAGGTGATGATTTTCATAGACCATCTAAATACTAATCTTTAACATCCCTGAAAATTTAATTGAAATCGGGTGGAAAATCTAGAAGTTATGGCCGTTACAAGGAATTCACGTTTGCGCATGCGCAGTCTGACTTATTAACTTTAACATCGAAAGCATTTTCTCGTTCTTCGTCTGCATGCCTAGGCCGTTTTAACGATCCACATTTTAACCAACGGTCCATAACGTACGCGTAATTAACTTTACGTGAAAAACAAAGCTTTTCAATCACTAAAAGGTTGCACAAAATCACACTATCACTACTACTAGCACTAGCAAACTCCACTAGCACTTACTTGGCCCCAGTACTCTGTGAGCACTAGCAATTAATAACTAAAAATATAACAATAACTGACATCTCTGAAATACACAAAGCCAAACTAGAGTGTGCTAGCGTTAGTTATCATAATATGATATATGATATGATGATAATAATATGATGATAATATGATATATATATATGATATGATATATGATATGATATGATATATGATATGGCTTCGTATTATGAAGCCAGACGCAGAAGTCAACGTTCAGAATCTGCAAATATATATTTAATTTGTATATCCTAAGGACCCCCCCCCCCCTCCCTGGTGGTCCGCGGACCACCAGTTGGGAACCGCTGCTCTAGGGGAATGACTTCTTAATTTTCTGATCTCAGGCGTCATCACTTATTAGAGGAGGGGGTTCTATCATTACTGACAGTAGTGTTGATGCCTTCAATTCACCCTCATTACTCAGATAAACAAGTGCATAAACTATTTAGTAAATAGACTAAAATTCTTCCAAAAAACTTCTTCCAAATTACGCCAAACCAAATTATTCAGAATAATAACTATTTATGTTTAAGTAGATTAGTTTTGTTTCCAAAATTTGGTTTGGCGTAAGTGGTTGTTATATTTCTGAGTGTTTACCATGATTAATTGTTGCCTGTTATCTAATTTGTAGGTGCGTCTAGAAATTTGATAAAATCTATTGTTTTTGTTGATAGCCGGATGCTATATTTATTTCGAAAGTTTTCGACTCTTTTGCGAATTTAATGAGAACCGGATAGAGAGGATGGGTTGGCTGGTGCTCTCTCCTCGTGTATAACCGCTATTGAGCCCTGATGAAGGAAATATATTTTCCGAAAGCTAGGCGATAACTATATTTGACAATCTCTATTATTATTATACAGCTCTACGGTCCTTGAAGAACCAGGGCCTTCTCAGCTATTGATGACCATTCCTTGCGATCAATCGCCTTACTCCTCCATCTTCTCACACCCTTGGCTTTGAGGTCCTCCTCTACATCGTCAATCCATCGTAATTCAAGAGGGTTTTGGGGTGTCTCCCTGCTGGCATCCGCTCTACATGTCCGAGCCACCTGAGTCGACCCCGTTTGATGAAAGCTACAATATCGGGGTGATCGTACAGCGCTCTTAATTCAGCATTATGTCGGATTCGCCATTCTCCTGATTCGCATACTGGGCCATAAATTTTTCTAAGTATTTTCCTTTCCCAGCAGTTCAACACCAGCTCATTGGCTTTTGTGAGGACCCATGACTCACTTGCGTAAGTCACCACTGGTCTAACGATGGTTTTGTAGACAGTTAGCTTTGCTTTTCGAGAGAGCCGGCGGAAATTGAGAGACTTCTGGACAGACCAGAAGCATCTATCTCCCGCGGCTATTCTCGCTTTAATTTCAGTGGTGACGTCGTTATCCCTAGTCACAATGGCGCCTAAGTATTTGAACTGATCGCTGGATGGAAAACTATGCTGTAGGATGGTGAAATTTCTTTGTGGCGGAGCTGAACCTCTTGTTGTTTTCATATAGACAGTCTTTTCTTCATTGATGCTTAGGCCTCGCTCTTCTGCCGCTTTCTCAAATTCTTGGAAAGCTCCAGAGAGCGCAGGTATTGTTCTTCCTATAATGTCTACATCGTCCGCATAAGCAAGGTGTTGGGTCAGCCTATTGAATATGGAACCTCCTGGATTGGTTCGTATGTTCCTTACTATACTTTCCATGGAGAAGTTGAACAAAGTTGTCGAGAGTGGATCACCCTGTCGGAGGCCTGTGTTAACAGAGAAATTTGACAATCTCTACTATGGTTTTTTTCCCCTAAAAAATGTAAAAACCGTGGGGTATATCATGATGTACGTGATGGAATTCGTAGTGTTCTCTTCTTTATAATCTTGTTTAAGAGAATTTGAGATTATTTTTTAATTCACAGCTGGTGATGAAAGGAGTTTTTGAAGCTGAACTCAACGAGCTTCTGACGGACATTCTCGCTGAAGATGGATACTCGGGCGTGGAAATCCGACAAACACCCTCCTGCACGGATGTCATCATTTCAGGTATTTTTAAACGTTTTTCAGCGAATTTTCAATGTAAATGAAGCTATTAAAATGGAAACAAAATTTTGAGTACTTATAGACTTATGGATTTAAAAAATAGTATTACTTTACCATAGCTTTGAAGATTTCTTTGAAAATTCGCTTATTATGTAATTCTGCATGAATGGACTTTTGTCATTCTCCATATAGCCAGTTGTTGAAGTTTGCCGTTCAAGCACTTCGAAATTTCATATTGAAAAATCTGTCCCAAGTGGGTACTTTTCCAATGTAGGTTTATTATTTTCAATAATCAGGGTCAGCGGTGTGGCTACGGTCGTTGGGGCGTCGTTGTTTGGCGGTGGACTTTGGACCGACCTCTGCGGGGATCGTGGGTTCAAATCTCATCGCCGGCAGCGTGCGTTTTTCGGCGGCCGGGGCTCTCATCGCTCCCCTCGTCCCTTCCCATTGGTGATGCCAATGGGAAGCCATGAGCGAAATCATCAGAACAAATTCTGATCTTCCCTTTGGAAGACAGCTGATGACGTCCGCGACGCCAGTAATGGCAGTTGGACGAAAATCCAACCTGAAATGAATTTCCTATTTTTTACCCCAAAATCGGATTTAGCACCTCGAAAAACCCCCTAAAGCAAACTTTCAGCCAGAACTTCCTAATTTACGAATAAACAAAACAGTGTAGAAAATACGAATGTTTAAAAAAACCGGGAAAATGACGTCATCCTGGAATAGTTCATTTATGGCCGCTTGAAGCACTGAGATCGAGAAATCTATAGTCCCCAGATGCAAAATTTCACGAAAAAGTAAAGTTCGAAATCGAAAAACTGAAGAAAAAAAATAGAAAAAGCAAGATGGGGAAAATTAGGTTTCCTCTGTTTTTGTTTGATAACTCTTCTCTTACAAAACACGATTTCGTCGTCCCAATGGGCAACACTGGGAGGAGCCGGCGATCCGAACAGCCCAATCAGCGAGCGTTCCCGCTGCACGTCCGTTTTCCTGGTTAGTTTTGAAATCAAAAATTTTGATTGTCTCCCAAAAATAACAGGAGACTTATTTTCCGAAATCAGCCCGATTTTCATCTATCCCACACCATTAACTATTCAGGAAAAATGCAAACAGAATTCGATGAAATTCCTCATTGGTTTGTTTACGTTTCAAGGTACGTAGAATCCAAAAATCGAATACAAATTTGGCCGTCCTGTCCTCCGAACTCGGCACTTTCCTTAGTTCCCCTGGACCGATTTTGTTGAAATTTGGTATATGGGCTGCAATGGGGGTCTAGTTATGCCGCGAAACTTTTGGTCAGTCACTTCTTAAGGTTAAAATTCAAAACAAAAAGCTCAACAAATTTTGATATTAAGATATTGTTTTTTCTTCAATTTATACCTAATAGCAGTACATTTTTTGAATCGAATTAGACCACCCAGAGCTCTGTAGGACCAACCGTTCGCTCCCTATGAGAATTAATAAAGGACTCACAATAAATTAGAAACAGGAGTGTGAATCACCAAAGAGGTTCAAATTTTATCTGACCAAAATGCAATCGCTATTCGTTTTTTCGAGTTGTACTCAGTTTTGCGTCCTTAGCAACCAGTAATCAAATTTCCTAATGAAGGCACTAACAACTTCCCATTTTTTCCGAATTGAGTTTGGTACCGTAAAACCGTCAAATTTTACCCCACCAGAGGTAACTTTACCCCAAAAAGTGAGAATCTTCAATGGGGAATTTGCCTCACATTTTTTTTTTTTTTTTCGAATGAGGGTTTGTTTTTATGGAATAAAACCATAGTGAGCTGCTCGAAAACGCATCCAAAAAAATTAGAGAATTTAAGGAAGATGGAAATTTTAAATGTGGTGGCAATGAGTAAGAGGCAGCCATGTTTGAAACGTAACGGATATTCTACCAATCTGACTTCAAAGGAGGTTCTGTGGCGCTTACCACAGAAGCGGAACATACACGAACTTTCACCTTCCGAGTAGTGCGCACAAGAGTGCGCCACAAACTGGCAGGAAGAACCCAAACACAATATTAAAAATAAAAACAATATTACTCACTTTTTTACAATACGAATCTATCTACTAGTTTATCAAGCATTATTATTCTTCATCTTCTCTTATTTAGTTTCAAGATTTGAATCACATTATTCGAGTAGCCATTTCACTGGATCGTTTTGTGTCGCGGTGCTAGAACTCTGTCTGTTGTCGGAGTTGTTTTCGCGTCGTTTTTTTTTTTTCGTATGACGTCAACAATACTCCTCGATTTTCGCGGTGTTTTGTAACACAGAGGTTCACTTGTTTAGTCATTTTCTCCTCCGGTAATTTTTTCCCGTTGGTTATTCCTAGTGTTAAACGTTATTCTAGGGCCCTATAATAGGATTTGACTTGAAATTCCAGAATCTAAAATTGAGGCAAATTCCCCATTGTGACGTAAGCGAGGTAGAACTTATAGATAAAAGTTAGATAAAAGTTAAATAAAAGTTAGATAAAAGTTAGCTATTGTGTTTTCGTTATTCTCCACATCCCAGAGAATCGATGCGGCTTGCGATGGCGCCTTTATCCATGTTATCAGCTGTTATCAGTCATAGTTTCCTGTTCAGCTGTTTTTGTCCTGTTTCTCGTGCTCCAAAATTTCTTCCATATCAGGTGTTTGGAGTGGATTTACCAGGCAAGCCCTCATCATATCACTTTCAATATCTTATTTTGAACAAATTACACTAATCAAATTCTCAAAAAAGTGTTTTCTTAGTTATGCCTTTGTTTACCAAAAATTTGATGGTAACTTTACTCCAAAAACCGGGTATCTTTACTCCACTATAAAGGTTGGGATAAAGGTAACCTCACTCATATTTTTCTTATTCAATCTCGAAAAACATTTGAGTTTTATAATTTTCGCAGTGTTGAATGTAAGGTTTCTAGTGTATCTCATGTCAAAAGTAAGAGATGGGGAGAAGAAATGAGAAAAAGCTTGGTACGCGCCCCTACCGAAACTTTACAACATGTGTTTGTTTTATGAACATAAACGTGCTTTGGCCTCATAAGTTGTGATTTACAATATTATTTACGCGTGGGTTAACTTTGAAATTTACCATTGCAATTCATTTGAAAAGTTATCGAATGTGAAACAGACTTTTTCTGTGATTTTGTTAAGTCATTCGTTTATTGTCCTTTAATATTTCTTTACTTGTAGAAAGTTTTGCTCTTAATCAAAGCAAAACTACATAAGTCTGTCTATACTGGAAGACTGAAATTGTGATCTCTTAACCAGAAATATTGCATTTCAAGCAAATTCGTTGAAATAAATGATCATTGGAATTTATATTCCTCTTAGGTATAACTTGTATTTTTCAAGCTACAAAGTTCCATTTTTCAGAATATATTTTATAATAATATTATAAATTCTTGATATTATCAAGTATTTCTGGGGTAATGAATTCAATCCCGACTAGTAACATTGCACCACTGCCCGTTTCTGTAGCAACAACTGTGAGTTTTTCAGAGTGGAGTAAAGATAGACGCACTCGTAGGTAACTGCACTCCAACATTCAAACAATTAAATAGGGGGGTTACAATTATCTGATCAATGAGCTCGACCACTCAAAATGTTCAGGAAGCCCTGAAGATCAATTCACTTATTAAAAAAATCAATTTAACCCATTTCGAGTTGGAGAAATTGTATTTGGAAATGTTTTGGAGTAAATCTTGGGGTAAAGTTTGACGGTTTTACGGTACATTTATTTCTTCAAAATAAACTTGATTGTGAAGCGAAAATATGTTTGATTGATCTATACAGAATTGATTGCCGATTGATCTATACAGAAAAATAATAAACCTTTCTGTAATAATTTGCAGCGTTTTTGTTCCATGTTCTCGTACAGTACATTTTTCAGTTCCCTACACAAGTTGTTTGGTTTGGTAGTTTGGTTATTTCAGTACGAAATATTGGTTCGAAAATATGTATATTTCATTACATTTTAGTACATTTCAAGTCCCCAACCTACCCTTTGTGACAGGTGTAGGGAGAGAGAATTGGGATCATTAATGATGATTAATTATCTGAGTTAATTGATTAGTGAAATTCATTCTATGTGATCTTTCTAGACACCAACCTGCTGTATCTCCCTGAAAAAAACCGAGTTTCCAAGACAAATAGAGTGTTCACAAAAGCTGCGTAACAAGAAATAACTCCAAATTTTGAAATGACCCATACATCAAAAGCTGACTTGACGTGTTATTTTTACAGCTACTAGAACGCAGTCCGTCCTTGGCGAAAAAGGCAGAAGGATCCGAGAGCTTACTTCTCTCATTAACCAACGGTTCAAGTTTGAAAAATCCGTTGAGCTGTACGTCGAGAAAGTCAACAATCGTGGACTGTGCGCCACAACGCAGGCTGAGTCCCTGAGATACAAGCTGATCGGAGGCCTGGCTGTGCGCAGGTGAGGTCATCTTGGTAGAGGTGTGTCGGTACAGCTGTACCGGGACTGTGGAACCGAGTATCAGGTTGGAACGGTTCCACGCAGTGACAAAAACTCGACCCTTACCGGTCCAGTTCCACGGACTGATAAGATATCTTAAGATGGCTCTGGACCGGGAAGAGAATCTTTTCTATCGGTCCAGTTCCATCCTCACCAATCAGAATGATCTGATCAATCATCTCATCAATCTGATCATTCTGATTGGTGAGGATGGAACTGGACCGGTAAGGATGTAACCGGACCGATAAGATATCATAGAGAATGGTTCAATGGCTCTGGACTGGTAAGCATGGATCTTGTTCTCAGTTCTGTTCCATGTTGTACCTGGAAGCGCCCTTACTACTTCCATGGACTGAGATATCTTCTGGACTGGTTAGCATGGAAGTTGTCTCCAGTTTTATTAATTTATTATTGTCATGTTAAGTTCTTAAACTGCAACGTCATAATTCTTTCCTTGAATTGTTTGGTAACTATTAGTTATAATAAATTGCCTCTTTTGTAACACTTGTTCAAATTCCTTCCTCTTAGCGAATTGTCAAGGAAAATGACGCTATTGTATTGCAAGTTGAGATCATAAGCATGGAAGAAGGACGATAGGGATTTGACTGCCTGCTTCATCCATGCCATGTGAGTGGGATTTGATCGCCTGTATCGGTAATGGAACTGTACCGGTAATTTGGAACGGTTACATCTTTGTCACCGTAACCGTTGGAACCGTTCCAGGGAAATGCCTGGACCGACACACCCCTACATCTTGGTAAAAACTGGCGGGAAATTGTTCCCTTCCAAATCACCACCGTAATAATCAACTGCAGCTGTTATCATCTCTCTTTTCTGAACCCCATTATAACTATGGCATGATCACGAAATTTTGCATGAACAAACTCACAATTGACTTGTTCAGTCATAATTCCGACAATCCGACGTAGTTTCAACTATCGGAAAGGACATTAATTATATTTTGCTTCCGAGTTTGATAAGGTTTGCAGAGACATTTTTTTCACTTTTTAAGGATCAGTGGCGCCTCCTCCGGGCAAACATAGCAAAGACTGTTTGCCTTACTAAAAATAAGCAAAATGAATAAATTAATTTTTGTTGAGATTCTCCTATATTCCCATTTACAATATTTGTATACATCCCATGTATAATAGCCAATTTTGGAAAATTTTAATATAATTTAGGTACTTTTCATTATTACCAAGTAAATTAGATGAAATAGGAGAATGGAATAAGAAAGTACGTATTTTGCTCTGGATACTAGCCCGCGACACACCAGAGACTTGGAGAGGTCGGTAATGTAGATGATTGCGGATGAAAAGCGAACTAGCGCGGGGCAAAGCGATGAAAGGCAAGCAGTTCAAAAAAATGAATTTTTCGGGACTGTTTAGAGTGAGAGGCGACGATCGGCGGGTGGCAGAGGGCCATCGCGGTGTCAAATATTACCATACCCCCACTACCCCACTATCAGCTGTTGCAAACAGTCGGAGAACTGTTTCATGACCTTGAAAGCAGAGAAACTCGGAAGATGAGCCATGGATGCTAATTAACCCACGCATGGCAAGACATAACATATCCATCCAACCACATTATCTTAAGGAAGGAAAACTTAGTTTTTTCGCCACCGCAAATAGTGGCTGACTAGTGTCCCGTTCTCGATTTCACTGTACCTAATCGTTTTTCTTGTTGATAGGTACCTACTTGGAAATAATTGCATAATATTGAACCCCCCGATGGTTTACGTTTGAGGTAGGTAGCTACTACGTATATTTTGAAAATCGAATATATAAAAATCCGTCCGTCCGCAGAACTTTCCTTAATTATCATGGACCGATTTTGATGAAATTTGGTATAAGAGCTCCATTTGGGGTCTACTTGTGCCCCGAAGATTTTTTCAGTCACTTCTGAGCGGTGAAACATTAGGGCTGTAACTTCTTAAGGCCCCCTCTCTAGAAAACTCTCGTTATGAAGGTATTGTTTTTTCACCAATGGGGTATTTCGGTGGGTCGGAAATTCAGGTTTTTGACCTCAAATTTGGATTCAGCACCCTCCAAAACCTAAGTACTGCAACTTTAAGCCCAATGATACTATAACATGTGGTAGAAAAATTAATTAAAGAGATCACACGTTTGAAAAAGGCGGGCCGCTATAAATGCACACACACTAGGCAAGGACTACGCCGTGCGCGTGTGTGACTAGAAATTTGTAGTATCCAAGAGGTCCTCCAAGGGTTTCTGTGCATGAAGTTATGTTCGGGGTTCCACCAAAACAGTTTTTAAAAAACACTTTCGATTTATTGACTCGGAACTTCAAGCGAAATAACGGAACACCGGGCGTTAAGGACGAGCAGCAAGACGAGACTGACTCGTGGCGGTCAGTGCAGTTCCCTATATAGGTTCCTGCTGCTGAATAAGGGTTTCTTAGGGAAGTCATCATTTATGGTGACGTAACATGGATACTTTTTTCAAAGACAGTTGGCTAGCTACGTCACACCGTTCAAATCTTCAACTTTCCTTAGCTTCTCTGATTTTTAAAAACATTTTCTCAACGAACAGACCCGATTACCATTATTCCTGAGCCTTACTCTTTTGAAAAAAATAAAATTAAAAAAATTGAGTGAAATACCCCATTTGAGATAGGTACCATTGAATTTTTAGAATCGAATGAACCCACCCAGAGGATAAACTATTAGCTCTCCATGAGAACTTGAAGGTTGAACTTACGATAAATGAGAAACACGAGTGTGAATCGCAAAAGAGGCCTCATCACCTTAAAAATTTTAGCTGACCAAAATTCGATCGATGTTCGTTTCTTTGGGTTGTACATGTTTTGCTTCCTTAATCAACCTGTAATCAAATTTCTAAACCAAGGAATTCTTTATTTCTTCAAATGGAGTTTGAAGGGTTTATTTCATCTAAATAAACAACATTTTGAAGCAAAAACATGATTGGTAGGTAGTGACGAGGGTAAAGCTGACGCTTTATCTTCAGAAAAATAATAAACCTTTGTGTAATAATTTGCAGCTTTTTTCATTATTGTTTATTCTTTTGTGACTGGCCAAGCTGTTGCCTCACGAATATTCTCACCAGACCCCCTGTTAAGGATATACAAATCGAAATACTGTAGTATTTGCATGTGGAAGCAGGATTTTGGGATTCCGTAATGTGGTTTAGCACTGGATTATTAAGGGGGTCTCAGTCGGTCGCCGTTCGATCCTAGTATTTCGCGAAATTGAAGGCGCAAAAACTTGAAAAGTTATATACCTAAATTTGAAACTTTAAAAGATTTAACTAATTCATTAGTGCACAGCCCTAGGGAATTGAAAAACTGAAATACTCCCGCCGGAATCGTCAAAATCGAACAATAATTGCCAAAGAAAAATGGGAAAAACTATTGAATAAACAGGTTTTCCCAAATTTCTGTGGCAATGATTGTTCGATTTTGATGATTCCAGCGGCAATCTTTCAGTTTTTCAATTCCCAAGGCCCATGCACTGATGCATTCCTAAAATCCTTGAAAATTTCAAATTTAGCTACACTTTATGGGAAAAACATAACTGAGTTAACTGTTTTTCCCATTTTTATCTGGCAATTATTGTTCGATTTTGATGATTCCAGCGGAAATCTTTCAGTTTTTCAATTCCCTAGGGCCGTGCACTAATGAATTTCTAAAATCCTTCAAAACTTCAAATTTAGGTCCAATTTTCAAGTTTTTGTGCCTTCAATTTCGTGAAATACTGACCCGGAACGAGGAATTAACGGCGACCGACTGAGACCCCCTTGATAAAATACGGTCAACTTACTGTAAAAAGTTCAACTAAATGATTTCTCGTACCGAGTACCTATATGGTGTATACAAGGGGTGTATCTAGGGACGGCACGATACTCCTTTCGATACGATATTTCTCAGGAAGTATCAATACCCGATATCTTTTCGATACCGATATTACCTATAAAATATCGATACTTCGATAATACCGGCTAAAAGTATCGATACCTCCGATATTTCAAATTAACCCACAAATGATTTTTCAATCCAAATAAAAACCCTATTAATTGAGAAGAGGCAATATTTTTTTTCTTTTAAACAATAATTTAAAATGTAATAAAAGCAAATAATTTAAAATTTAATAAAAATTAATAAACATTCCATTTTATTTCAATTCCAATTCTTATTTGCAAGAAATCTCTTTTCAATGAAATGATGTTTTCCTTCCACTAGAAATCGAAAGGATCGAGTAATAAATCAGTTACAATACAAATAATACTATTTATTATTCGAAAAAAGCTGTTCGCACGTGACTGATGTTGCCATCACGATTCATATTTTGCATGCCTCCCTCTTCTTGTAAGTTCGGGAAAACGGGTTTAAATTCCTTTCGAACTCGCATTGGATATTGTAGGCTTGCTACTTGTGGCGGCTTGTGTCGATGACCACAGAGGTAGCGTCCCGCTTACTCGTGGCGGTTGTGACGATTGTGGCGACACACCAGTTGTAAACGGGATTTTCGTTCGACAGGGTTAAGGTTTCGATCCGCGGTGAAATTGGTAGCGGCCCGAGGTTGTGACGCCACGTGCCGATCCCAATCGCCCCGAATGATACAAAACCCAACGTGGCGAGCTCAGGTGGGAGGGGGAAGACAAACAAATATCGAAACAAATGTTAAATTTACAAGGGTAGCGTGCGGTATTTACCTGTGACGAGGCGGTGAAGCGGCCAGTCGGATTCCTCGGGATGATGCAATCTGAAATGTTTAGCCTTAAGGGCGTCCTACTAAGAAAATGGCGTCCGCCAAATGCGACGCTGCCGAAGGGGCCTACGACGGCTTCTGAGGGAAGCCTCGGAAAAAATGGCGGAGTGTGACGCGTCACCAAGCTCCGGTTTTCACACTGAGGAACCAGGTAAATGAGAAAAGATATCAAATGCAAGATTACAACAATTAAAGGTAAGTTTATTAATTACGAAATATGGTTTCTGACTAGGCACACCGAAAGGGTGTGTCGAAAAGAAGCCTGATGGGCGCAACAACAAGAGTAAGTATGGCACAAGATTAGAATGTTCAATATGATGAATTTTGCAAATAATAGTTCAATATACAATTTAATAACTCCAATTTGACTTTGTGTTTCAGGTTTCCAGAGTATATCAGTTCAACGTTCCAGGTTTTCAACAAAGGTGAGTATGGTAAGTATAGGTTAGCTTTATGTTGCAGGTAAGTATCTAGCTTTAAGTGTACAATTTTCAATATTACGACTTTGGTTCAAATGTTTCAGATTTACTTCTACGCACTGTCCTAACTGCATTGGCCAATGATTTAAAGGTAAGTTATAGTTTTCACTCACACTCGTCAGGGCCCTGAGGTATCCTTCCAGGTGTGATGTGGCGGTTGTGGTGGTTGTGGCGACGGACTTCCGGTGGATTCCAGGGGATCTTCAACCAGATCAATTCGGCGCGAGACAGCGTTTTCGATGGTCAGGGATCTTACGAAAAGCGTCTTTAAGAGGTTTTGGGGGCGGTTTTGACTCTAACAGGCTCAAGTTCACGGGCTGCGGGGCTCACGGTGACTCTTACTGAATATCTGAGGGGGGTCTGCTGAGTGGGGGGTCTGCTCCATTGTTTTATAGGTCCTCCTCCACTCCCTTGATGGACGGGGGGCTGCCAGGTGGAGACGCCTGATTGGCTGGAGACGGCGTCTTCAGTTGAGGGGGGTGACGTCACCTTTGAGCTGACCACAGACCCGAAGCTGAGCAATGACGATCGCGGGTGATTATGCCAGCTTCGGGTCGGAAGGAGGTTAATGAATTAACCTAGCCTCTTCACTGGAAAGATACCCACAGTGAGCGGAGGCTCACAATATTGATACTATTTTGAGCCTATTTTGAGTGTTATTCTGTGGCAGACAATATATGGTATTGTAAGCTGCTCCTTGCGAACTAGATGCCAGTGATGTGAACGGATCTCACCTCTGTAATCAAATTCGCAAGGCTGTTGTGTGCTCACACGTTGTAGACAGGGGGAGGGTGTAATTCTACCACTGACTTCAAAGTGTGAGCGTATCGTCCAAAGAGTGACGACTATGTCGCTAATCGATGGACGACTTTAGGCACGAGTTCTGTGGGGGAAAGAAAATGCAATTACCAAAACACTTATGACTAATTTTAAGTTAAGGGGTGTTTATATTTACCTGTGGCGAGGCGCAGTCAATTTAGAAGTTCTGAAGCGAAGACGTGTCGAAAATGTGATAGCCTGAAGGGTGCATGAAATAGTCACAGAGCACGAGTGTGTCCGGCCTGAGGGGCTTAATGTTGATTCCTGAAGGGTATTTGCAAAAGAACCTGAGGTGTGTCGATGCACGTTCCTCTAATGTGTTATCTGAACCAGGGAAAAGTCAAGGAAAATGCAAGAGTACAACTAATAGCTTAGTTTATTAATAGGAACAGTCAAATTCGTGCTGCGCACGCAAGAAAACTACAGCCTGAAGGGCGATTCAAATATGACACATTTGTGACACAAGAGTTATTAAAGCTTTATCAAAAGTTCCGTGTGTTTCAATACATTCAGTCATTCCAATTCTCATCAAGCAATATTCAAGTTCCAGGTCAATTTCATAGAGGCAGTTCAGTATAAGTAAGATGATATCGTTTGCGTTCAGTTTTAGTTCAAGTATTACTCTATCACTTCACTACTTTGGCCAAAGCTTAACTAAAAGTATGGTTAGTTTGTGCACTCACGCGGACAGGGCCCTGAGGAATTCTGTCGGCTTCGTGGCGTAGAATGTAGGGTTTGGTCTCCTCTGAAGCTCGGGGATGTAGCAGGGATCGCGATTGAAAATGAGTCAACTTCGTTGTGGAAAAGTGCGCACAAGGTAGACTGGGGGGGGGTAGTGGCAGAATCAAGTCGTGGGGTCGGGCTCGCTGCGACTGATTTAGCTGACGGTTGATAGGGGACTAAAGCGACGCTGCCGACGCTTCTGGAAATTCCGCTGTCACTCCCCACCCCTCCACTGAGGTGTTGTGCGTGGAGGGTTTTGATTGGCCGGTTCGAGGCATCAGCTGGTCTTGCCTCTCTGGGGAGTTGGGACGCCGAGGTGGAGGTGGCGTCCTTCTGGTCTAGGGGCTTCAGGAGGGAAGCTAACTGTTCAGCTCAGCTCCGCCACTGAAGTTGGTGAGGTTTCAGTGAGCGGCAGCTCACAGTATTATTTTCTAGTTACTTATTTGGTATTTTTTCACCAATTTACTTTAGCAAAATTTTTGATAATATCGTCAAGAAAGTATCGATACCTCCGATATTCTAGACAAAAGTATCGATACCAATATATCGGTTTGAGTTCTGCATCAAAAGTATCGATACAAATATCGGTATCGATACTCCGATATGTCGGTGGTATCCTGCCGTCCCTAGTTGGCTCAGCTAAGATGGTCAAAGAGAGCTCAAACACTCATGAAATTTCACGTAGAATCCGAATCTGCAATAAAACATACTGTTTAGTAATGCATGCATTCCAGGGAGCGTCCAATTAGATAAGCATTAGGTCAATTTAAACCATTTGGTAAGCGATAGCCCAATAGCATGATATACCGGGTGTCCCAGAAGTTATGGTCCACCCTTTTTATCTCCGTTGTTTTGAGGGGTAGACAAAAACTTCAAGCGATAACCCCCCCTTAATTTTTTACGAGGAATTCAACTATTGCACTTTCGCGCATTGCGCACCTGCGCAATCGTGCGCAACGCACACCAACTTTGTTATTTCAAATGGGAACCCCTATTTTTTATTGCAGATTCGGATTCTACGCAAAATTTCATGAATTATAGACCCATCAATCGAGTTTTTTGGTTGCGCACAACCCGTCCAGTGAGCGTGCGAACATGGCAACCCCTGGATTGCGCCAAAATTGAGATGGAGGTAGACCCCAAGTGTGATACATGTTTTTTCATTAATTTTCGACGCTGAATCACGTGGTGGTATCCATTTTTGGATTTTACTCAAATTTCTCGAAACGGCGGCTGAAAAATAGGTAGTTGAGCCTGTTTTATCGTCAGAATCTGACTGGCGGAGGGATGACAAGTCGATACAAGCTTCAAAGTATCTTATTTGTATTAGGCAACTATCCACTTATTCTAAAGTAAACAATGTAAACAAGAAATCAAGGAATAAACCCCTGAATGCCTGCTTGCTCTCAAATGATTCAAGTCGCGATTTCTTTGAGTAACCATTTTCAATTACTAATTATTGTAAAATCATAACTCGATCCACTTTGAGAGTTAAATGACCGATAAATGGTGAGTTTTGAATAGAAAAATTTATTATTCCGGCAATAGTCGCCATAAAATCAAGTTGAATAATAAAACGGATATCATGCCCCTGATTGGGGGTTGAAAAATAGCGCTGAAGCATGTTGCGCGCGATGAAAAAATTCGTTCAAGGGGTGAATTGTTTATGAAATTTGACGCAGAATTCGAATTTGCAACAAAAAAATGTGGTTTCCATTTGAAATAACAAAGTTGGTGTGCGTTGTGCACGAATTTGCGGACACCCTGTATTAAAAACTACTCATTTTTCGGCCGCCGTTTCGAGAAATTTGAGTAAAATCCGAAAATGGATACCACCACGTGATTCAGCGTCGAAAATTAATGAAAAAACATGTATCACACTTGGGGTCTACCTCCATCTCAATTTTGGCGCAATCCAGGGGTTGCGCATGTTTGCACGCTCACTGGACGGGTTGTGCGCAACCAAAAAACTCGATTGATGGGTCTAAAATTCATGAAATTATGCGTAGAATCCGAATCTGCAATAAAAAATAGGGGTTCCCATTTGAAATAACAAAATTGGTGTGAGTTACGCACGATTGCGCAGGTGCGCAATGCGCGAAAGTGTGATAGTTGAATTTCTCGTAAAAAATTAAGGGGGGTTATCGCTTGAAGTTTTTGTCTACCCCTCAAAACAACGGAGATAAAAAGGGTGGACCATAACTTCTGGGACACCCGGTATATGTGACGAATGACGCATTCATGTTCATTTTTGTATAACGAATAAAGATTGATTGAATTGAATTGATAAAACTGTTTCACTCGATGTAACTTATTTAGTATTTTAGGCAACAAATAGTGGACCCCTTCACCCTTATCCTCCACAACAGCCTCGAATTAGAAGACCATTTTAAAATCCATGATCTACAATTCCCCCCCCCCCCCCCCATCTCACCCATGCCAATGGTGCCAGTCTGGTATCAAAGCGGAAATACGTCGTTACGTTGAACTTTCATCTTTCCAGGCAGTCCGCTTAGTTCACATCCGTGTTCAAGGTGAAACAAACAAAAACCCACGAAATATGCGGTTTCTGGTGTCCTGGCACCATGGTGGCACCACTAATTTGTTCCACGGTGACACAAAGATTAATTCATGAAAATCCGGAGGTATAATGAGAATTTTTCCTCAATTTCAAAGCTTGGGTACAATGGGGTATTTCCATGGGTTAGAAATTCAGGTTTTTGACCTCAAATTTGGATTCAGCACCCTTGAAAATCTATATACTCCAACTTTACACCCAATGATACTATAACATGTGGTAGAAAAATTAATTAAAGAGATCACACATTTGAAAGAAAGGCTCCCTTAACGCACACACACTTATGCCGCGCGGGTGTGTGAGTAGTATTTTGTAGTATCCAAGAGGTCCTCCAAGGTTTTCATCTCTTCTCTGTGCATGGATACTTTTTTCAAAAACCATTGGCTAGCTACGTCACACCATTCAAATCTTCAACTTTCCTTAGCTTCTCTGATTTTTAAAAAACATTTTCTCGACGAACAGACCCGATTACCGTTATTCCTGAGCCATACTCTTTTGAGAAAATTTTTTTTAAAAAATTGACTGAAATACCCCATTAGTAAGTTATGAAGAAACTGAAATATTGAAAAATCGGATATTTTGTGAATATTATCCCCCCACTCTCCCCCTCCCATGCTAATTTTGATACACTGGTGATAGTGTGCAATTTGGAACATTTCTGGGTCAAACAAAAGAAGAAACACGAAAATCGGTTGGAAATTGAGGAATGGGCAGAGTACACAAGATTTTGTCTCACTCAGACACACAGACATACACCTATGGGTTTTTTTTTGCGGATTTGGATTCTGAATGGTCTAAAACGGATTAGTGTGGTTATTTTTTCCTGTTGAGTGTTGTCCCAAATTGACCCCAGATTGATCGCATAAGGACGCCCAATTCTCACTGTGGGACGACCTAAAAATTCCCATTTGAAAAAACAGAGTTGGTGTCTGTGCTCAAAAATATCATGGTTAAATATCTCGTAATAAATTATGAAGATCGCCGTTGATCTTGGTTTTAATGTTGCGAAGAAAGGAATTTAGGGAGGGTGATCCATTTTAGCTGAGACACCCTGTATTTACCAAGAATTTATTCGTCACTGGTTGCGACCATTTCTGACATATTCCTATTTCTTAGCGGCATCTCGTTTTTGTAGGGCCTGCTACGGCGTGCTGCGGTTCATCATGGAGAGTGGCGCCAAAGGAGCTGTCGTCGTCGTGTCTGGAAAGCTGAGAGGTCAGCGTGCAAAGTCCATGAAGTTCACAGACGGGATCATGATCCACAGTGGGAACCCGCCGAGGGAGTACGTAGATGAAGCCACACGCCATGTTCTCCTTCGTCAGGGTGAGTCCCTACTTTCAAAGTCATTATGAAGAGGTAGGGTAAGTGCACCAGTGTTCGACGTCTTAACGATTTTTTCCTAGCTTTTTAATCACAGCACCTTTAGTATCCAACCAATTTTATGAATTCACCACTTTTCTAATGGGCCAACATCTCAGGAATCGGAAACCAATTCAATTTTCTTTAATAAACAAGAATTTAAGCTTTAAAACCTTCAAAACTTAATGTGGTTTTTTGTACCAGTTGTCGACATGCGATGTCCAGTTTCCGACAGGGGTTAGACCCTGTATTCGACACCCACCATTTTTCCATGGTTTATGAGGTAGTACCTATCAGGTACATGCAAATAGGTAGTACCTATCAGGTACATGCAAATAATAGTCCAAGACAACAACTTCAAAAACAATTTTAATCATTTAGGAAACTCAACTGTTATAAAAATTGAAATTACACTATTAGAGATCATTTTTCAGAATGGAAATATTGAACTTAAAACTACTCACATAAAAATACAGCCTCATTTTCATACATTTTTTTTAAACCCATACATAATATATCAGCTAACAGTCTTTCAAGTATTACGCATTAGCCTTAGAATCAGACTAGAAATTTGTGTGAATAAAATCACTCGCGATGAGATTGTGGAAAACCATTTTAATCAAAACGGAGTTGAGTAGAACGTTGTCTATTTCCACAAAAATAATGTGTTACAAGTTGAATCGATTTCAACGGTTAGGTCATCATCAGTAACAAACAATAACTAAAGGCCTTGATTGGCATTTGATTATCCTCCCAGGTCCCTTCACTTCTCTGAGCCAATAGGATTCTCCTTTCACTTATCTGATTGGGTATGACTTTCACTTTCTCGACCAATGGCACTTGTGACTATATAGTTACAAGTGCCATTGGTCGAGAAAGTGAAAGTCATACCCAATCAGATAAGTGAAAGGAGAATCCTATTGGCTCGGAGAAGTGAAGGGACCTGGGAGGATAATCAAATGCCAATCAAGGCAGACAAAGTGAAAGGGAGCTCAAACATTGGTGAGGGTAACATTGTGAAGGGGAGACCAAGCTATTGTAGGAAGGAACTCATCAACGGTGAAACATGTTGAGGGACCACCTCATTCAGACATTTACCAGACCTATCACTCTTAAGAATCTCGAACATTTCAAGCACATCCAACATACCTCCCTTCGGGCAAAAATGAGGAAATTCTATGTACTGTCCGTTTGTTAGATCAAAACTAAAGTTATGATTGGATTCTCTTAGGTGATTCGCAAAAGCAGAATCACCTTTGTCATCACTGAAATCCTTTCCATGCTCTTTTATTCTTTCCCTAAATTTCCCACCAGTTTGACCACAATACTCAAGCCCACAAGAACATTTCAGCTTATAAACCCCACTTTTATCTTGAACGCTAATTTTATCTTTAATAGAACCCAACGAAGCTTGAAGATTATTTTTATTTTTAAACCCTACTTTGAAACCTCTAGATGATAACATTCTGCCAATTTTGTCAGAAATCTTAAGATTTCCATAATATGGACATTTCCGTGGGTTTCTTCTTTTTCGCCTTGCAGTTTCCTAAAGCCTCGCTCCTTCGCTTGACTGCCATTCTTAATAAGATCACTGGAACAAACAAAAGTGTCATTCTAAAGTAAATTCATGAAGCCTGTCGGTCACTGGATCATCAAGGTGTCGATTACTGGATAATTCATTTCTCAGTTTTCGACATCAGATAAACCAGTTTCCGACCCCCCCTGTCGAACACTGGATCCAGTTATTATAAAGTATAATCTCAAACACCATTGGAATCACCGTTCATCAACGGTTCACGCTGCAATCAAAACTAAAAATTACTCTGTCCCCAGTATTCGACACTTGCGTCGATAACTGGTAAACAACGATTTTCGAGTACCCAGTTTCCGACACCCCATATTTTGCTCTATAAAACCCATTTTAAAGCATGCAAAGAAAGGAACACATCCCTTCAAGTATAACTAACTAGAATAACATTAGAAAACAATGATATTTTCAAGAATACAGGAGAGAGACAGCAAAATGTTCACTTACCTCCTTACGAGAAACAATAGCACAGGTGGAAGTCTGGATCACACTAACTTTAACACGTTTTCGCACAGTGAACCTCCCAAGTAACTCCTTCGAATTGGTGGGATTCGGCTTAGAAATGTTCAAAGCTGTTAAATGGGTAAATAGCACCAAACGCTTATTTTTCCAAATTAAGTTCGTGACTGTCGAATACTGGTTCACTGTCGGAAACAGGAGCATTTACCCTACCTATTCACTATGTATTGTGAAGCCGGAACTTCACCCTAATTGAACCATTGTGTCACTAGTGTCACCAAAAACATCTTAGGAATTCCACACCCAAATGTCCAAATGTCACCGGAGTAACTAGATTTTAACTACATTAAATTTCAAATATAGTGGACAGAGTTGAATTTTTGAACGTATTTTATTGAGCTATTAAAAAAGTCTAGACATTAGAGAGTTTTGTAGCCAATGGGCAACGTCAGCTCAATGAGCCTGGGAAAGTCTATCTAGAGTAGGGATGGGTATCGATACTCGATATTTCAAAATATCGATACTTTCGTACCAATACTCGATATTTTAGTATCGATACTGCACTATCCGATATTTTTGGATATCGATACTTTGGATCCGATATTTCTAAATATCGAATATCGATACTGTTCTCGCGGAAAATTCAACATAATGGCTAAAAAATGAAGAAGATAGAGAGGCTTTTGGGTCATTACTCTTTGGTTGCACAAATAACGTTAATATCATGGAAAAAATCACTCTGCTTGGACTCTTAATAGTGAAAAATGAATAAAAGTTGTTGAAAAAATTATTTCTCTTGAGAAAATTGGATGATATTGATAGTTTGTGACACTAAAGTATCGATACTCGATATTTTAAAATATCGATACTCATGCCCAACGATACTTGGGATATTGATACTCGGATAAGATACAGTATCGATACAAAATATCGATACTTTTATAACGATACCCATCCCTAATCTAGATCGCGCAATCACGTTGCTAACCGCCCCAGTTAGGAAAAGATGTTGGTCCGCTGTCATTGGCCTCCCAAGTGACTAGTGATGGCAACAACATATCGATATTTTTGAAATATCGATATTTTGCTTCCGATATATCGATATATCGCCATCGAAAAATCGTGCTACGATATATCGGGAATATCGATATTTTTTAACCGATATATCGCCCTAGTAGATAATAACTGGTGAATGTCAGAAACTCGCGTTTTCGTGGGTTGTGTTGAGTTGGTAAACCTGATTCTTTTCTCCTTTCGTTTTCTATGTAGCTATGCTGTCAGCTGTTTTTTATCGAATATATTTTTTTCTTTTAAATTTATATTCTTAGTCTACTCAAATCCCCGGTAATTTAGAGTACCTACATGACGCATTTTGACCAAAACAATGTTTTTCCTATTTTTAGCCATTTTCCGGGCTGTTCCTACAAAAAAAAACTATCATTTTCAGAATCAGCGTCAAATTTCGAGCATATTAGAAAAAAAATCCCATTTTTCTTTACATGCGTGCACATGATATAATTACTCATTGTGAGAAACCATAAGAGATTTAAACATGTAATAGGCCAATGGTTATTTTGGTAATTTTTATGAAATAAATGTGTTATTGAATGAATTATGTTTGTTGTATGATCTTCCAATCATTTATTTAACCACCAGTTTCGACTTATATTTAGCAATATTTTAATATTGCTTATTTTTTTTGCAGTAGGCCTCTATATTTTTATTGTGTTAAAGTAGTAAATAATTAAATAAATCAACTCAAATAAAGTGTGTTTTAACGGTAAAGCTAATGGGAGGATCAATATATTATATGTTCTGTGTTTTAAACCAAAGAAAACAAATTAAAATTATTATTTACAAGAACAAATATGGTTCGATATTTTAATCCCGATATATCGGATATATCGATATTTTTGCTCCCGATATATCGGTGCCATCGATATTTCCCTTCCGATATATCGCAAACCCGATATATCGATTTTTGTAAAACTTTTGCCATCACTACAAGTGACTCGAAGTGCTGGAGGCATGCTTTGTTTATGTTAAGTCGCCTTGGTAACGGATGGCAAATGATGATAATATTGACAATAAAAAAAATGTACTGTTATAAATAGAGAAGTTAGTCGCGGGCCAGCCATGTTCAGGGATTCTAAACAGACTCCACCGAAATTGCAGCTTGTTCGTCACCAATTGTCACTTTTCGACAAGTTCACAGGTTCCGTAGGTACTGCACTTTGTGAAATGGTTCCACGAACACGTTAGTGACCTTTTTGCAGGTCACTCTATTATGAATGAAAATTTTGAACATATTATTCATTGATTTCATCGGACATTATTGTCATAATGTCATTTTGGTTTATTATTTTCAATAATGAACCTTTGGAATCGACCAAGAAAAAAAAATTTCAACACCCCCTCAAAATTTGATGGTTTACGTTTCAAGGTACGTAGAATCCAAAAATCGAATAAAAATTTGGCCGTCCGTCCGCTGAAAGCCGTACGCGGCACTTTTGCCGCTTAGCATTGACCGATTTTGATGAAATTTGGTATGTAGGCTCCTTCTGGGGTCTAGTTGTGCCCCGAAGCTTTTGGTTGAGGTAGGTCACTTCTAAGGGTTCCAAAATCAATTTTGAAATCGCCCTAACTCAAAAAAATTCGATATAAAGGTATTGTTTTTCCTTCAATTTAAGATTCTATAGAATTTTTTGAGACCACCCCGAGCTCTGTAGGACAAACCGTTCGCTCCCTACTAGAATTTAAGGGTTGGATGTACGATAAATCAGAAACACGAATGTGAATCGCAAAAGAGGCCTTAATCTCCGTTCAAATTAAAGCTGACCGAAATGCGATCGATGTTTTTCTTCATGTTGGATAGTTGGTGGCTTTGCAGACGAGTGATCTATATAGAAAAATAAAAAATAATAAACCATTGTGTAATCATTTGCAGCGTTTTTAGACTTCCAACAGCTCACAAAAATATTTCAAAAATTCAGCTCTATACATCAATTTTAAAATTGAAATTTAATTTTGGTTACTCCGGTGATACCTTTGGGCAGCTGAGGAATACCTAAGATGTTTTCAGTGACACTAGTGACACCATGGTCCAATTAGGGTTAAAGGTGGCGTGGTGGCAATCATAAGTGGTCGGATATCCGGTCCAAAATCCACCGCGCCACGCTGTTTGGAGCGCTAGTTATTGGCCACCTGAAGGGTACAGGGGACGGATTCTAGTATGATTCTGAGATGAGAGATGGCACTAGTGTCGCCCCAAACATTCTCCCACTTTATCTAAGCTTGAGAGAACATGTCTTCCAAATCTAACCATAAGAATGTTATCAGAACAAGTCAACCTATAACGTCATTTAACATGTTTAAAAAAAGTTTTTCAAGTTTTAATTAACCATCTAAAAATTAACCCATCAGCACCCGTTCTTCTTTTGTTCAAATTTTTTCATGTAGATTTTGGAAATTGTTTAAATTTTTATAGGGAAAATATATAATAATAATAATAGGGAAAATGTTTAAAGAATTCCAAACATTCCCAATGTAACAAAGTTTACTGGTGCCATGTGGCTGCGGTTGGCACTTATGACACGTGTACAAGATACCATAGGAGTACCTTCTCTAAGGGCGGAATTCATAGTCCTCACTTGGTTGAAAGGAAATGCTCAAGTCAATGCTTGAGGAGGCGACGGCCACTTGGGCTATTCATAATCAGCGAATAAGGAAATGCTCAAGCAAGCGCTTGAGCGATTCCTTGAGCCCGTATTCATAAACGGTAAGTAAAGAAATTTCTTGACTTTCGAGCCCATTTAAGTGGAAAAAACCAAGGTAGCTCGATAGCTACCTTAAGCATTTCCTTGTTTGCAAATTATCATCTTTTTCTGGGTTATCATCGTGTATTTCATCAAAACTTTCACCTCACTGTCTCACTTCTGTTGTCACAGCCCTGCTATTCAACTGTGCTAATATTTTGTTGAAAAAATGTCATGAAAATTCGAAGCAAAATCGCAAAATTAGCAGAACTTGAAGATGACAAGCGATTGCAATCGTGGGTCCAACATTTCTCATAGGTACCGCATACTTGACACTGGCCACGAGGACATTTGTAATAATTCCAGACGGGAATACCTCAACACGCGAATGGAAAATAATTAACCAAAATAAGTACGTAAGAATATACAAAAATTACGTAAGTATGTAAATTAACCAAAATGTCAACAATAACTACTTATACACGATGTCCCATGTTAGGTAAGGACCGAAAAATCGAGTTTTTTCTCATTTTAAGATTTTTTTTCGTGTTTCGACTTATATCTTATCTTCGACTTATATTTTCCATTTTTATGGTGTCAACAAAAAACTATTGTCCTTATGGGTGAAAAATCATGTCGTAGTGCCATTTTTGTAATATTGGCAAAATGTCCTATTTGTTCTTTTTGTTAGAATATGTTTTCTCCATAATTTTTGGGTGGACTCACTGAAAAAAAATAAAAATAAAAAAATGAACGTTTTCCAATTTCAAACACAAATGTTTCCCTATATTCGATTTCAAAACATTTTTTGATTGTACCATTGGAAATCTCAGATCTTTGCGCTCAAAATCTTTTTGGTGTTGAGGTACGTGAAAAACCATGAGGAAGTGAAACCCTAACAAGAAAAAATAAGAAAGTTCGCCAATTTGACGAAAATTTCTTTACGAGTTGGTTTTCCACCCTTCAGGACCCCGAAGATAGGCACTATAAAGATGGGAAATTTGACGCCCTTTCCTACGGTGCCCTTATTTTTACAAGTTAACTGTAAATTAAGGTAGTTATGGTAATTTTACTAGATATAAGTCGAAACACGATAAAAATCTTAAAATGGGAAAAACTATGGGTTAAAACAAAATTGCTACGAGAAATACCAGTAGGTTGAGGTATAAAAATAAATACCGCTTTATTAATACGACACATTAGGGGAGGGAGGAAATTGAAGGATATAAAGAGAAAACTTGGTCTGTAATTTGAAAGTAACGAAATTAAAAAAAGGTTTACATAAAATTCTTTCAACAATTTTATACAAATGAAAACTTAATTATAATCCGTCTCCAGTTCTTTCCTTTTCTTCAATTGGAAGATTTCTGCTAGCTCCTCTCAGTTCCACCTCCTCCATTTTAGAAAGGCGGAGTTCTCTATCTTGTCCGATAAACTGCCTATTCCTTTCCACTTTTGTCTCCAGCTCCAGGTGGGATTCTCTTCCTGGAACAGTCAAGTAGTAACAGCAATGACGTTAAATCCAAAACAAATGAAGGCCAAGTGGTTAGATTGGGGGGTGCGCCTGATTTTTTTAAATTTTTAATCGAAAGTAGACTTTATCCTGACAATTTTGACACTAGCCGTTCTCTCTTTGGATAAGTAGATCTTTTTCTAAGATTTTTCTAACACACCAAGTTCTAAAACACCAAGACAAGAAACTATACGAACTTGTTGTCCGATTTCGATGGAATTTTGACGATAACTTCTTGTAGTTTTGCCAGTTGCAAGGATTTCATGACTTGTTCAGGAAGTTTGGATGACTAATAAACACAAAGAATGCAAAATGCAAATTGTGAAAAAGTTACCAGTGATAGTGAGATTAGCTGTTGAGATTACAATTTTCCCACAAATCACTCCCGTACACATTTCCACGCTGATTAAATATATAAATAGCTTTAGAACAAAATTGTTGATGAAGGTTTTAATAATGTGTCGGCAACAATAACAGGTGGAATATAAAGAAGCAGCAGGAAGATGATAATGAGGTTTATGTTTAGTCGATATGAAGCACGTGGTACTGAAGGTTTAGAAAAGGATTTGGGTAAAGTTTGATGGGTTTTTAGGACGTCCTACAGTAAGACTTTGGGCGTCCTTATGCGATCTATTTGGGGTGAAGGAGGACGACACTCAACAGGAAGAAAAATAACCACACACTAATCCGTTTTAGACCATTCTGAATCCAAATCCGCGAAAAAAAAACCATAGGTGTATGTCTGTGTGTGTGTGTGTTGTAACAATATAGGATGAATGCCAGAATGAAATTCACCTTATTGCTCATAATTAGTCAGAGGAGGGTGTGACGACCCTACCCCTTCAAACCAGTGATTAGATTAACCAGCCAGCCCAAAGAGGATGTCGATTCATATCTCTATGAATAGGATATCTCTAAAGGCGTAGCTCCAACAAATCGGGAACAAACCAATTGGTTTGTCCCATATAAAATGTAGGGTCGTCACACTCCTCTCCCTAAAACATACTTCTGGGTTTCAAACAGAAGTATGTTTGAAAAAAGTCAAAGGGACTGAAAATAGCATGAAGACCAGGAAAGGACGTCTGGAAGCTTCAAGGGAATTCCTCTATCGTAATGGTACTATTCAAAAAGAAGAAGAAGAAGAAGAATGCCACGAATGGGTCATTTTATGCCACGAATGGGCCATTTATACATAAAAGAATAAATCAATGGAACTGAGGAGAAAGCAAACTAAATAAAGAATACGAACGGCGAAACATTCAAGTGTAATGATTGAAAAGGCAAACTTAGAAAAGGCTTATATAAAAGAAAAACGTAATTGAAATTAATAAAATGCCAGATTGGCAAAGCCTAATAAGGGAATGAGTTTAATTGCCGGATTGGCGAAATGAATGAATTTAATTGCCGGATTGGCGAAGTATAATAAGGGAATGAATTTAATATAATTTACTAATATAGAGATTCCTTCTGGAATTCTCTTTGGGTAATTCCTTCTGGAATACCCAAGAAAAAGTGGAGGGGAAATGATGAAATAAATTCAGTGCATTTCCACCAAACCACGCTCTGCTACCACGTAACAATATAGGATGAATTTCAGAATGATATTCACCTTATTGCTCATAATTAGTCAGAGGAGGGTGTGACGACCCTACCCCTTCAAACCAGTGATTAGATTAACCAGCCGGCCTGAAGAGGATATTGATTCATATCTCTATGAATCGGATATCTCTAAAGGCGTAGCTCCAACAAATCCAATTGGTTTGTTCCGTATAAAATGTAGGGTCGTCACAGTGTGTGTGTGTGTGACAAAATCTTGTGTACTCTGCCCAGGCCTTAGTTTTCAACCGATTTTCGTGGATCTTCTTTTATTCGACGCGGAAAACTATCTAGTTGTGCACTACGTCGCCGGAATTTCGAATTTTGCCTTTTAAGGGGGGGGGGAAAGGGAGGTGCTTAAAAAACGTGCGTTTGCGGGCATAATCTTGTAAACTCTGCCCAGGCCTCAATTTCTAACTGAATTGCGCTTTTTTTTTTGTTCGTCTCAGATAACATCCGAGTTGCAGATTATTTCACCCGAGTATCGAAATTGTATGGGGAGGGGGCAAGTGGGCGATAATATTCACAAAATATCCGATTGTTCAATATTTCGGCTCCTTCAGAGCTTACTAATCGTACCCAAGCTTGTTGGGTTTTTCGTGCTTCACCTTGAATACGGATGTGAACCTCGACGGACTGCCTACCACAGCTACAGATGAAAGTTCAACGATACGACTTTAAGACGGGGGGGGGGGGGGGTTGAACTCGAATTTGAATGTTCTGTATGGTAGCCACAGAGTAATGGAGACAAGTTAACAGAGAAGAAAGCCAACGTTAAAATGGTGTGCAAGCATTTTTGAGGCTGCCTCAGTTGCGCTATCTACTTTCAGCTAGGATTGAGGAACTACTACGGTATAGGGATGGGTATCGATACTCAATATTTCAAAATATCGATACTTTCGTACCGATACTCGATATTTTAGTATCGATACTGATCTATCCGATATTTTTGGATATCGATACTTTAAATCCGATATTTCTAAATATCGAATATCGATACTGTTCTCGCGGAAAATTCAACATTATGACTAAAAAATGAAGAAGATAAAGAGACTTTTGGGTCATTACTCTTTGGTTGCACAAATAACGTTTAAATCATGGAGAAAATCACTCTGTTTGGACTCTCAATAGTAAAAAATGAATAAAAGTTGTTGAAAAAATTATTTTTCTTGAGAAAATTGAATGATATTGATAGTTTGTGACACTAAAGTATCGATACTCGATATTTTAAAATATCGATACTCATGCCCAACGATACTTGGGATATCGATACTCGGATACGTTACAGTATCGATACAAAATATCGATACTTTTATAACGATACCCATCCCTACTACGGAAGTGGCGGGGAGGGGAGGCCACACTCTTCATACCGCTTCTTTTCAAATCCTTTCGAATGACCAGAAATTGATAACTTTTCGTTTCATCATCATTTAGATTTGCAAAAATTACTTGGAAAAAACCAATCGAGGCGGAAGGTATTTCCAGAGTTCTTCATGCAATTGTTGTTGTCCCTATCGCCAGTAGTTCAAATATTCAATTGACAACTGCCACCCAAAGAAACGTTTGAAACCCAGTGTATTATTGAAAATCGCTCGATTTTTTCGTACATATAGCGAATATAACTGAATGTTATCAAATTAATTACTTAGATGCAGCCGGTAACGCACTAAGGAGAAAAATATGTGATAAACAAGGTGACTTGTGATGAGGTTGGGAACAAGTGATCATGAACGCTATCTGTTGCTTTCCGCTATAACTACGTCCTGGAGCTCCACCAATCAGAACGCTTCTCGGGCTCCCACATTCAGCTTTCAGCCAGTGATGGTAGCTCATAGAATTTTAAACTGCTCTTCAAATTCGAGGCTCCCATACCACTAGAAATGTTATGGTGGATAAGGTGGTGTGGGGGTGGGAGGAGTCCACTATTTCTTGCATAAAATACTAAATAAATTACATCGAGTGAAACAGTTTTATCGCTTACCAACTGGTTTAAATTGACCTAATGCTCAACCAATGGGACGTCCTCTGGAATGCATGCATTACTTAACAATATGTTTCCTCCTGCACCAGTCGGTCTATGGAGGAGACCTGTAATCAGTATCACTCCTATGAATCAGGTTGTGGGATAATGTTCTTGCGTTTCCAGGCGTCCTCGGCATCAAAGTGAAGATCATGCTCAACTGGGATCCATCAGGAAAGTTGGGCCCCAAGAACCCCCTGCCCGACCACGTCTCCGTCGTGGAAGTCAAAGAAGACGTCCTCTACCCAGCCTCCTCCGTCAAGGAACTCAATTTAATATAAGCTTCCTGTTGGTATTATTTTCAAGTATGATTTTCGGATGCACGCCAAGTCATTTTCGTGTTGCTCTCTCTGTTCGTGATGTTCCCAGTTCTATAATGCATGTGCGCACTAGTGCGTAGTGACCAACTATTCTAATTTGAAAATTGCAATAACACAATTTTACAATATATTATATAATTAAAATGAAATATTCAATATCTTTTTTTATTGTTATCATACAGTCAAACTGTACACAACAATCGTCAATATGTAGTTATCTAAATATCCAATTGATATTAACAAGTACAGGGTGTTTCACGAAAAGGTTACACCCCCCTTCATTTCCGCAAAATACAGCCTGAAAAATTCCAATCAACGCAATTCTTCATGATTTTTGTGAGGATCTCAGGAAAAATACTTTTGCGCAAAAAAGTTGCGCGCAATTGACACTAACTTCATTTTTTCAAATGAAAAAACGTCTGCCAAGTGGGTGTGGCACATAGCTTCCTCGTATCCATAACCCGATTATATAGATGATCCGATGCATAGCAGTTAATCTCAAAACACCAATATCTAAGTACCTTTCACTACCCTCATAGGGGACCATCTACACGCTAATCTGGTCAATCCTAGAAAATTTCATCAAATTCGGATGAAAAATGTAAATATTATGTCTGTTACAAGGATTTTACTTATGTAAATTTGAAGGCCTTGATTTTCATTGGGGACCATCTACAACCTAATCCGCGTAATCCCTAAAAATGTCATCGAAATCGGGTAGAAAATGTGGAAGTTATGGCTGTTACGAGGAATTCACGTTTGCGCATGCGCAGTGGCTACTGTCAGTCGGAAGGTGACGATTTTCATAGGGGATCATCTAAATACTAATCTGTAACATCCCTGAAAGTTTCATTGAAATAGGATGGAAAATGTAGAAATTATGGCCGTTACCAGGAATTCACGTTTGCGCATGCGCAGCAGTTACTATCAGTCCGAGGATGATGACTTTCATAGGGGACCGTCTTCACACCAACCCGCACAATCCCTGAAAATTTCATAGAAATCGGACAATAATTTCGTATAGTTATGCGCGTTACAAGGAATTCATGACAGACAGACAGACACGGAAGCAAAATTGTTCAGAAAGGTCTAAAACGCAAAACGCGAGTGAAAATTTTGATTTTGGAGAACTTTTTTTTTTCGTCCTTGAAAAGTGAAAACAAAGCTTCCGCTACCTTGGTAGACTCGGAAGCAAAATCATACCCGAATCGATTTGTTTTATTGCGCGCAACCTGGCTTTTTGAACGCTCTAAGTTGCGCAACTCCACCATTGCGCAAAAATTAGGTTTTGGAGAACCCTAAGTGTGGCACATGCTTTTTCATCATTTTTTGACGCTGAATCACAGGTTGTCATCCGTTTTGAGGAAGACCAAGATTTCTAGAGGAAAAATTAACATTTCTCCCACGAAAACATCAGTTTTGTGGTCGAAATCTTGTTTACTTTTTATTTTCTCACCTCCTTTTGAACCACGGGCTTGGGACCGTCTACGGTGGAGTTGAAAATAAAAACTTGCAGTGTAATAGTCAGATTTTCCCACGTGACCGATGGATTGGATTTTTATGAAAATCTAACAATTACATGTCCTTGCGCTTAATGACTAGGGTAATTACGATCCACTTACCGTGGTGATGATCTACAGTTTTCGTCGGCAGGGTGTGGCGTCGGAATCGTTGACTAGGTGTTCCTTGGAATCACCGAAAAATGATCTCCCGTTTCGCCTAGACCCTCGTGAGGTAAGTATGTTCTCCTTAGTTTGTGAATTATTGAACTTAGTTATTGCTTTCTTTCGATGTTAACTATCTGTCTTTTGTTTCAGGTACTCTTCGAGAATTGGACTTCTTCAGGTAAGTAAACTATCCCTAGAATAACCCCTGATTGATCTACGCAGTTCAGCAAGACTCGAATAAGGTAAGTTGATTCTATCTTCCTAGTTATATCTGCCCTTGTTTTACCAAGCACCAGGAAATTGATCAGGTAAGTCAGAATATAAACTACAAGGTTTAAATTACTGAACGAGAATTGTCTATTTTAAGTGTAGACACAATGGTAACGTATTTTGTAAATAAAATGTACTTCGTACAATAAAAATCTTAATAAAATGTCAAAATGAGTATGTTATTTCTACTCCTAAGAAATCTATGAGTAAACAAAAGAATAAGGGAATAAGGTACCCTTTTTACTGCCGAGGGCCCAGAAACCAGGCCCTCCAAACAATGGCGACGAATAAGGAAGAACGAATGTTTTGTAGCTTTCACAACGATCAATAACTAGAAAAGGAAATTACCTAGGAGGAGTTTATGCATATACAATGTGATTCTACTAAAGAAAGAATTAAAGATTTACAATCTTTTACCGGTATAGACGGGGTTGAAGCGTGACGTCGTATGGTGGTCCGTTGGAATGCAGAAGTCCTCGAGTCCTTCGTTTAGAGTTCAATCGGTAGGGCGTATCGTTATCCAATTGCTCAGTTAACGGGGTCGAGTTGCCAGGATGTTCAATGTTCGTAAAAAGGTGGGCTTTAATGTTCTTGAACAAAGTCTCTATCACTATTAACTTTCACTGTTACTGATCACTGCTCCGACACAGCTTCGGATCACAGTATCATGGGTGTGTGGGCTCTAAATTTGCAAAGGGTTGTTGTGAGGCGCTCGATCAAGACACGACTGCCTCCCTGGGATGGTGTCGCAACGGTCGTCTGCCCCTCCCCATTCCTTCCCCCACTCCACTAGCGCCTGGTCCCCCTCTGTCCGGTGCTGCCACCTACCCGGCTCCTAACCTCCTCTTCCTCCATGCTTTGTGAATTGCATGGAGGGCCCTTCTTCGGCTTATCGGCGGATGTACTGGACTCATCAGCTGATTCGTCCAGGGAGTGCGTGGATGCTGTAAGAGCTGCCACCTTGGGAGGCGGCTCATTACAGCAGCACGATCATGCTTGAGCTGAATAAAATTGCCCAAAAACTCATAACGATTTAAAAAGACTGATTTTTTCACTACTAACAACCGAATTTCTGGCCGCCATTTAGAAAAATCCCAGTCAAATTGAAGAACGGATGACACCATGTGATATAGCGTAAAAAAATGACGAAAAAACATGTGCCACACTAAGGGTTCTCCAAACCCTAATTTTTGTGCAATGGTGGAGTTGCGCAACTTAGAGCGTTCAAAAAGCCAGGTTGCGCGCAATAAAAAAAATTGGTTCGGGTATGAATTGTTCATGAATTTTGACGTGGAATCCGAATTTGTAATAAAAAAAGGGGGGTTCCATTTGAAAAAAAGAAGTTAGTGTCAATTGCGCACGATTGTGCGAAACTTTTTTGCGCAAAAGTATTTTTCCTGAGATTCTCACAAAAAATCATGAAGAATTGCGTTAATCGGAACTTTTTACGCTGTATTTTGCGGAAATGAAGTGGGGTGTGACCTTTTCGTGAAACACCCTGTATATCAAGAAACAAGAAAAAACGCATTTACCTAACACTGAAAATAAAAAGACGTGAAAGAAGGAACATAAATGAGTGAAATAGGAACTCAAGTGATTGGATTGTTTAGGTACAAAGGTATGTGTGGAGTGCCACCGCACCGGCTGGTGTGTCCCGACCGACCCGGACCCACCCACCGTGGCGGCTCTCGGGGCCACCAATCCATTTCTGGAGAGGCAGCCCTGACGAACAGCGCGGTCTACTGAGAAATGCATTACAATTGTCGTATTGAATTGATTGGATAATTTTATTAGTGAAATGATGCAACCTTATGAGTACATAGGTACTCACTAATTTCTTAATTACTTTGCTGGACTGCACATTTTGACGAGGGGGGGGGGATATTCTGAAATAGGCACCAAATATTCAATATTCCAATTCCTATTGAGGTTAACTACTCGTAAAATATTCTACGTTTTTAAAATTAGAGAAAGTAATCAATGAACCACCAGATTTTTATAAATTATTATACCAGTAGGTTTTGCAGGTTTTTAGGACGTCCCAGGGTAAGACTGAGGCGCCCTTGTGCGATTAATCTGGGGTGAAGGAAGACAACGCTCAACAGAAAAACGCTGCAAATTATTACACAATGGTTTATATAAATCACTCGTCTGCAAAGCCACCAACCATCCAACATGAAGGAAAACATCGATCGCATTTCGTCAGCTAAAATTTGAACGGAGATTAGGCCTCTTATATAATTCACACTCGTGTTGCTGATTTATCGTACGCCCAACCCTTAAATTCTCGTAGGGAGCGAACAGTTTGTCCTACAGAGCTCCGCGAGGTCTCTAAAAATGCAATCCTGTTGTGAAGAAAGCGCCAGTTTTCGTTTCCCTTCAGAAAACTGAAAGGGAAAGAAAACCATGAGGAGAAAATAAGATATCAATTTAACACTACTAAAATCACTCAAAATCAACGATTTTTTCCCACAAGATGTGGAGGGAGTGAGAGTGCATGAAGGGAAAAGGCGTACTAAAGAACAAGGCGTCGGCTCGCAACTCTACTTACTATAAATCAGGTGTACCACCAGTGCAAACACATGAAAACGTCATAACTATCATGGAGTGGGGGTGTAGGGAGGGTAGGCTAAATCTGCAGCTCTGACCCCAAAATACCTTTATATCAAAATTTTTTGAGTTAGGGCGTTTTCAAAATTCCTTTTTCGACCCTCAGAAGTGACCTACATCAACCAAAATCTTCGGGGCACAACTAGACCCCAGAAGGAGCCTACATACCAAATTTCATCAAAATCGGTCAATGCTAAGTGAGGAAAGTGCCGCGGACGGATGGCCAAATTTTTATTGGATTTTTGGATTCTACGTACCTTGAAACGTTGAAATTTTTGAGGGGGTGTTAAGTTTTTTTTCTTGGTCGATTCCAAAGGTTCATTATTGAAAATAATAAACCAAAAAATTAATAACGAGGAATTTGCCTCAGTTTTAGATTCTGGAATTTCAAGTCAAATCCTACAATAGAGCCCTAGAATTACATCTAACACCAGGAATACCCAAGGGAAAAAATTACCATAGAAGAAAATGCCTAAATAAGTGAAGCTTCTGTCAAAAAACACCGTGAAAATCGAGGGAAGCTGAGGACGTCTCACCCTCCTGTAAAACAACGCGAAAACTGACCAAATTCACGCTGGTGTGCTCTGGCGAAGCGTAAAAGAAGTCTCAGCAAATAGTCCCAAAGAATGACAACAGGTAGAGTCGTAGGCGCCCTCGTGACCTCATAAAATGATCCACTCAAATGATGTGATTCAAATAATGAAACTAACTAATATAGAAATTAAATAAGTGAAGATGAAGACTGATAATGCTTGATAAACTAATACTAGGTTGAATCGTATTGTAAAAAAATGTGAGTAAAATTGCTTTTTTTGGTCACTTCCCCCCCCCCCCAGCATTCCTGTGTTGACCACGTAAGCTAGTTTCATTTACGCTTCCAGAGGTAGCACTACTGTCGCAAGGGGCACAGATCCCCTGTGAAGTCACATTGGCTAGGCAGCCGGATACATCGCAACATGGTTGCCCCAATACAAGGTGTCGCTACATTTAAAAATTTTAAATGGATTTAAAATTTAAAATTTTAAATTTTAAATGAAGATGGACATTTAATGTCCATCTTCATTCTCTGAATTTTTGGGTGCTTTTTCGAGCAGCACACTATGGTTTCCTTCCATATCAATGAACCCTCTTTCGGATTTTTTTTTTTTTTTTAATGTGAGGCGAATTCCCCTTTACGTATAATATCTGGTTTAGTCCATTCTGAATCCAAATCCTCGAGAAAAAAACCATTGGTGTATGTCTATATGTGTGACAAAATCTTGAGAACTCTGCTCAGGCCTCAATTTCCCATCGATTTGCACTACGTCGCTGGAATTTTGTCTTTGAAGGGAACAAAGTGCTAATATCTGAACTGAGATTAGACCAATTTCCACCAATGAAATTCACTCTCGATCCTCTTCCTCTTGGCTTTCCTGTACACTACATTCCCCACATGTTCCTCAGTTCTGCCTCTCCCTCACTAAGTTTTCCAACTGAATGTATCTCCCTCAAGAATCCCCTTCCCAATACACTCGCCAGCTAACTGAAAAGCCTGCTAAAAGTAAATAACCTAACCCTTCATTTCCATTTAGTTGGTGGTTGGGGTTGAAAATTTTCAAAAATGCCCTAGTAGGTACCTCTGGTTGGTAGGGAGCGATCTATACAGAAAATAATAATCCTTTGGACAATGATTTGCAGCGTTTTTGAATTGCTGTATCTCCGTAATTATTCAATCATTATTATTCAAAGTTGGTCTCGAGCTGTACCTACCGTCAACTGGTACAACTTTCGCCACCCCGTACAACAATGTGCCACAAACGTTTTTCACAGTCAGTGCTACCTAGCGATTCCTGGGATGAATCTAATTATTCAGGAAAAATCACAGGGGCGGGGCAATAGTATAGGCACAGGTTAACCAACTCAACAAGCTTATCAGTGGACATCAGCAACAGTGATAAAATTGTATCTGTTCCCGGTTTTTTTCGTAAGTTGAATTTGTCCAAAAAGTCTCCTTTGGGTACCCCACTAGCGTTTGGTTCACGTTTCTGGCAATTTTAATTTTTCAAACCTATAATATCAGCAAAGAATTGCCATATTTGCCTTTTTCGTGAGTGTGTTATTTCCTTTGATATTTACAGGAAAGTAAAAATGGGACAAACAGGGTACAACTTTGTGCCACCAACTTTTTTCCGTTTATGCATTGATATTTAAAGTGTTCCGTTCTATTTTTGATCACGTGGACGATCCAAATGTCACAGTTCACGAATCAAACCAAATTACGGAACCCAAACCTTAAGGGGGAGATCCTAACCATTTCCCCCATATATCTCCGCATCAGATAGGCCTACAGAAACTATTTTTTGTAATTCTTCATATTTTTAGTCAAGAAATAGAGCAATGAGCTTACATTTTAGATTTTTAAATGTTATCATAATATGATAACATATATACAGGGTGTCTACCATTTGGATGGACCAAACTTCAAGGATCGATTCTACAACTGAATTGCAACAAAAAATGTCTCATAACAATTTTTTCGTAACCCACTCAAAATTCATTTTTTTCCACTTTAAAGTTTTTATTCGTATTTTCGACCTTGCAGCACTAAAATGGTTATAACTCCCTTATTCCTCACGCTACTTCAAATCTGAGTACACCGTTGGACAGAGCGTTAAATTTCCTATCCATTTAGTGGGAAACCCAGTTCCTTAAAGCCATTTGTAAAAGTAAAAAAATAAATCAAAGTCAACATTTATAATTTTTTTCGAAAATCGCCATTTTTCAGGCTAACGATTCCCCCCTAAAAAATACCGCCATCGTGGTGCACTCAACGGGAAAAACTACCTCAAGATCTCACCTTTCCAACGGTATGTCAGTTTCAAGGTTTAAGAGGGAAGTTTCTTTGACAAAATTGAGTTTTATGCTAAAAAACGTGCTTCTTTAGGCATATTCCGCTAGAGAGTCGACCAAGTATTCTTGCCTTCACTTTTCAAGGATTACAATAAAAAGTCCACCAAATTACATTTCTACTCGTATTTACGTTTTGGACCTTCCTGAACAATTTTGGTACAGTGTCTGTCCATCTGACAGTCGATCTGTCTGTCTGAAAGTCCTTGCAGATGGCAAAAGCAATACGAAGCTACTGTCCGATTTCGATGTAATTTTCGGCGATGTTATCCATGTAAATCAAAGTCAAAGCATTAAATTTTCAAAATCAAATTCAAAAATTTTAATTTCATTTTTTTCAAATAGAAATTACCAATTTTTGGTTTATTGTTTTCAATATCAAGCCTTTGGAATCGAGCAAGAAAAAAAGTTAACCCCCTCTCAAAACTGTTTTATTGTTTGCCCGTAATAAGTAGCGCTATCGCGTGGCCAGTCAATGCCCACAACTACCCCGGGATCACATCTTTCCTACGTTAAGAATCAGTTTTTCGTTTAATTAGAATAAATATCATGAAATTGACTTTTTGTAGCAGAAGAATAACTTGAAGAGTTTCATTGACTATACCTAATACTTTTTTTTACAATACAAATCATTGTACCTACCAACACTTTCTCTTTACACTACCTCTTTCTCTTTACACTACCTACCAACCCTTTCTACCAACGTTACAATGACAATTTTTTTCTGCTAATTGTTCTTTAATTTTATTTTAGTTCCATTTTTAAAATCAAAATGAACCTGAATGGTTTTTTGTCGAGTGGCCAACGGTAGCACAACTTATTCCAGGTTAACAATAAACCTAAAAAATGGTAATTTCTATAAAAAAAAATGAAATTAAAATTTTTGAATTTGATTTTGAAAATCTAATGCTTTGACTTTGATTTACATGGAGAACATCGCCGAAAATTACATCGAAATCGGACAGTAGCTTCGTATTGCTTTTGCCATCTACAAGGACTTTCAGACAGACAGACCGACTGTCAGACGGACAGACACGGTACCAAAATTGTTCAGGAAGGTCCAAAACGTAAAATACGAGTAGAAATGCAATTTGGTGGACTTTTTATTGTAATCCTTGAAAAGTGAAGGCAAGAATACTTGGTCGACTCTCTAGCGGAATATGCCTAAAGAAGCACGTTTTTTCGCATAAAACTCAATTTTGTCAAAGAAACTTTCCTCTTAAACCTTGAAACTGACATACCGTTGGAAAGGTAAGATTTTGGGGTAGTTTTTCCCGTTGAGTGCACCACGATAGCGGTATTTTTTAGGGGGGAATCGTTAGCCTGAAAAATGGCGATTTTCGAAAAAAATTATAAATGTTGACTTTGATTTATTCTTTTACTTTTACAAATGGCTTTAAGAAACTGGGTTTCCCACTAAATGGATAGGAAATTTAACGTTCTGTCCAACGGTGTAGTCAGATTTGAAGTAGCATGAGAAATAAGGGAGTTATAACCATTTTAGTGCTGCAAGGTCGAAAATACAAATAAAAACTTTAAAGTGGAAAAAAAAGAATTTTGAGTGGGTTAAGAAAAAATTGCTAAGAGACATTTTTTGTTGCAAATTAGTTGTAGAATCGATCTTCGAAGTTTGGTCCATCCAAATGGTAGACACCCTGTATACAGGGTGTAACGGTTAAGGTCGTACCACCGGCCAGGGTTCGATTCTACAACTAATTTGTGACTTTTTTTGTCTCTTGACTTTTTTTTCTTAACCCCCTTAAAATCGGACTTTTTCCACTTTTAAGATTTTTTTCGTATTGTCGACCTTACGCCATTAAAACAGCCATAACTCCCTTGTTTTTCAATCAAAATTCAAATGTCATTATACCGTTAGAAAGAGCGTTAAATTCTCTATCTCCATAGTGTTAAATAAAACTTTTTAAAGAAGACTAAAATGTTGAAAAAGGGCACAAATAGTAAAATCTCGAAAATCTCGGAAATTTTTCGTTTTTTCAAACGTTTGTAACACTAACTGAAACTGCCGGTTAAGTTCACACTGTAACTCCAAAAGTTGGCCCAAAATCTCAGCTTTCCAACGGTATGGTCATAAAATTGTTTACAGTAGACTGATGGTGTAAAATTCTCATTCCCGTGCCAAGAACCGTGGATCTTCCAGTGTGAATCGACGTTTCGCGAAAATCAGCATTTGTCGCTACAGCGAGAGTATAATACACAATATAATATAATTAAAATACAGTAGTTTGTAAGGAAGGACGAACCCAGGAGAAGGAGGGACTTCCTAGAGGTAGAATGGTGGGGGGAAGACACGCAAGTCGGCAAGACAGGCGAGCCGACGCACTGTTGTGTTTGTGGAGGCAACAGGAGAAGGTATCTGTGAGTACTTACACCTTACACTTATTCGATCGATCGATTATACCTATACCTTCTGTGTCAACAAGCTCTCCCCTTGTCTTATACTCTATACCATACACACAATACCTTATAAGACATGTTCTAGCTTATACAGAAGCCTATAACACACTATATACCTATAACTTTATACTGCAGCACACATATGCTATACATGTACTCTACACTTACACTATACATCTAAACCTTCATACTGTGGCATTATACTATACCTATACTGTTGTGCAAGTGGTGTACAACTTATACTTCCCATATGACCATGGCGGATGGCATATACTATATACCTACATCTAACCCACACTGCGGTGTGGTTTATACAATACACATATATTATACATATATGCTATACATGTACTGTACACTTATACTATACACATATACGTGTATAATATATATGTCTGTAGTGTAGTATGTATGTATGGTATATGTATACCCATGTACTATACACTATACCTTTATACTGTGGCACTATACTATACCTATACTGTTGTGCAAGTGGTGTACAACTTATACTTCCCATATGACCATGGCGGATGGCATATACTATATACCTACATCTAACCCACACGTTGGTGTGGTTTATACAATACACATATATTATACATATATGCTATACATGTACTGTACACTTATACTATACACATATACGTGTATGGTATATATGTCTGTAGTGTAGTATGTATGTATGGTATATGTATACACATATACTATACACTATACCTTTATACTGTGGCACTATACTATACCTATACTGTTGTGCAAGTGGTGTACAACTTATACTTCCCATAATATGACCATGGCGGATGGCATATACTATACACATCTAACCTACACTGCGGTGTGGTTTGATACAATACCAATACTATACTGGGCGCCTTATATACCTATACATACTTATACAGAGGTCAGGGGACGGATAAGGGGTCGTTGGGGAGTCCGTCATACACAAAAAGCCCAAAGGGGGAGAGCTTGGATCTATGTTGACATTTACAATACATGTGATACCTATTTATACCATTTACATACAAGTGGCAAAACATACATCGATTACATAAAATATTATGTTGGTATTTATGATATTAATTATTCGATTTCATGAAATATTATGTATTTATGATATTAATTCGTACGGCAGACGGCCGTGACGACATGGTGCATCGGCCGGGAAATTCGGCCTTTTCTCGTTTATTTTTAAAAAATCTTAGTGCACTGCGTAGTTCCGATTTGTTTGCCTCAAGCGTCGAGTGAAAGTCCAAAATTTTCCTCGGTTGGGTTCCGCACCTTTTAGTTTGTCATGACACCCCCCTCCCGTCTATCCCTCGACAGGTATATTTCTCGCTCTCGCTCACCGAGTGGAGCGAGCGGGGAAGGTTGGTGACCAAGGCGGGAGGGGAATATCGGGGTATTCAAGGAACGTACACGATTTCGTGCTTTCTGGAATTATTTTATTTACCTTCCCGAGCGAAAAAACGGGGAAGTCCTTCGAATTTGATAATATTGTTGTAAAAATTTTTTTTTTTTGTTCATTAATCGTTTATAACATGATATACCTACATACATGATACATCTCTCTGGAGTTGACCCCTCCTTCCCCCGCGTCCCACCCTGCGGGACACCTCTTTCCCTGCGTCACACGCTGTGGGACCCCTCCGCTGTGGGTCCCTCCGCCCCGACGCTCCTCCCGGCGGGACCCTCATAGGTAACTGTTTGCAAAACCTAAACATTGCCCCTTACACGTGGTAACTCCTAGAAATTTTGTTTTGGTTCACAATAGGATTACTCTCGTCAACCTCTTTATTCCATTTAACAGTTTTCAGAGGGTGGAAGGAGAAATTTTTTATTTATTTATTTTTTTTTTGTTTTGCATCCATACCTACATGAATTGTTCGTTATGCAATTTGGAATATTCGACCAGTGGTATACTTACACAAAGATTATCTCCTCCTCTTCCTCCTGTACTACACATCCATACATGAACAAATTATCGATAATCCTCATATATGTATGAGGAAATATATCGCATTCTCATACATATATTCGTACATGAGCCATACACTAATTTTCCGCATTTATCCAACGTGTGAAAACAAAAACAAAAGAGGAGGTGCTCCTCTGTTACAAATATTGAGTATCTAACTATTCAAGATGGATTACATTATATAGAGGCTCGAAACACTAGGGTATAGAGTGCGTGATGGTATGGAGGCTTGTCAAGGTTTCCTACGAGATACAGACACCATGGAAAAGAAACACCATCTTATAAACCAATAATTAAAATGGTCAGTGGACCGATTGAATGGGGAAATACAAAATGTTCTCGCCACATACACAGAACCCTCCACAGAACTGGCCTCCGAGATGGAATTGCAGTTGGAGGCAGAAGAGCTTTTGGTGGAATCAGACACATTACATCTAAGCGATAAATCTCATGATGCGAATGATGTTCCCACACCACAACATACATCCTTGAACAGCCGTCTTCCCAAACTCGAAATGTTGAAATTTGACGGGAATATACTGAGGTGGCACGAGTTTTGGGATAGGTTCTCTTCAACAATCGAAAACAGAACCCACATGAGCGATTTCGACAAATTGTCGTACCTTCTCAGTCTTATGGAAGGAGATACCAAGAGAGCGGTGGAAGGCTTAGACATTATAAATCAAAACTACAAGGTGGCTGTGGATCGTTTAACTGAGCGATTTGGAAAAAAGGGCGTATTGATGGACGCTCATTATGCAGCACTCCAGCAAATACCAAAATCCACACAAGACGTAGCTGATTGTCGCCGAACCCTTGATGAAATAGAACGCCACCTCCAAACCCTACAATCACTCGGAGAAGATACAAACCACAGACAATTAAGAGCAACCATACTTGACAAATTTCCTGAAGCAACCATATTTGATTTACGAATGGCTATGACGTCAGATGATCATACTGTATCCGAAATACGATCAATCCTTGAAAGAGTAATCTCAGCTAGAGAAGCAGCGCCGAGAATGGCAGCCATCGATAACACAGATCATATAAATTCAAATAATAACCCAACATATACTATTGAAACTCTGTTTGCTGGATCCAATCCTCAAAACAAACAACGGAAACCTATCAACCCCTCAATTGCGTCACCCTCATAGAAGAGGAATCCTCTTCGAGGTCCTTCAAGATATCAATTCAAAAAAAATTGATAGAAATTCTAAATCAGGACAATCATCCAATTTTCGGAATTACAAACGCCCAGCAAACCAATCCTACCACAACCGAAACACATCAGCTAAGTCCCGTCGTCTGAATTGAAATTTTTGTTCAGGCTCACACATACACGAGAAAATTTCTCATTTAATGCGACCGTTATAAAACTAGTAAAGAAAGAAAGGCAAAATTGAAGAACAACTGTTTTCTTTGCTTAAGAAAACCCACATGGTGTCGTCATGCCCAAACAAAAACTGGACGAGATGTGTCCACTGTGGTGTTAAAGACAATCATAACCGTAGCCTTTGTGAGAAATTGAACATACACAAAGAACAAACTCACTCACATTTCTCAAATATTTCATCAGACACTATACTGCAATTGGCCACTGTTTCTCTCGATTCTGGCCAAGGAATATCAATAACAGAGCGTGTTCTTTTCGACACAGGGAGCCAAAAGACATAATATGTCTTTATATATAGCCTTATATATTGTATAAGGTCAAGTGTAACAAAACAGCTGAAATTGGAACATACCAAACCAACAGCCTTAAACATCTTCACATTTGGATCAACTAAACCAAAAACCATCAGCACAAACCTCGTGACGTTTCAGTTAAGTACTCACAAGTCACCATTCAACATTTTAATACAAGCTCACACTATACAAACTTTAACTGGACTGATACCCTCATATCTAGAAATGAAGACCACCCTGAGACAAATATACCCAAACATTCATATTGCTAATGATGTAAATGCCAAAAGTAGTATTGATGTTATTATTGGAAATGATTATCATCATTCAACCGTAATGGCCAACAGAATAGAAATTACACCAACACTATTCCTAGTGGAATCACTAATTGGATGAATTCTCTCTGGAGTATACAAAGAAAATCAGAAACATACTGACGTCCTGACTATACTTATTTACGTCCAGGTTGGACCCTCTGAACAATACAAGCGAGTCTTTGACTGTCCAGACTCTGCACTGAAAGATGATAATATAAAAAACATTTGGGAGTTGGAGGTGATTGGAATAAAGGATTCTCCAAAATTACTTCAAGACGAGGAAGTGGTTCAACATTTCAACAATACAACTATATTTCAGAACAACAGGTATCAGGTCAGATGGCCTTGGATACAATATCCTCCAGAACTTCCAGTTAATCTAGGACTAAAATCATTGATTAAAATACTTGACAATGATATGATCAAAAAATATGATGAAGTCCTGCAAGACCAAATGAATAAAGGCATCATTGAAACCATAATAGAACCTAAGCTTCCTGAAACACACCCTTTTCATTACCTCACACATCACTGTGTGGTTCAACAAGAAAAACCACAAAACTTTGAATCGTATACTACGCTTTATCAAAGACAAAGGTCAAAACAGCCTAAATGATCTCCTGTACAAAGCTCCGTTTCTATTACACGACTTGACATCCCTTTTGATTCAATTCCGACAAAACCCAATTGCTATTGTTGCTGACATTGAAAAGGCGTTTTTACAAGTCGGACTCCAAGACCAGGATCGGGATGTTACACGGTTTCTTTGGCCTCATGATACAACCCAACCTCCTCCAGACAAAAACTTAGTACACTTCAGAATTTGTAGAGTAGGTACCTACCGTTTGGGGTCATCTCAAGCCCGTTTTCTCCTTGTGGCTACTATACGTAAACACCTCTCACAAAAGGAACAACCTCTGACTGATAAAATAGCTTCCTATCTGTATGTAGACAATCTCGTAACTGGTGTACAAAATCCACAAGAAGCCAAAGAACTGTTCATTACATGCAGAGAAAATTTCAAGGAATTGTCCATGAATATCCGAGAATGGAACTCAAATAACCAAGAGTTTATACAATCCATCCCAACAGAATTAACAAAACCACAACGTACCATTTCTGTCTTAGGCTTTCAGTGGAATACATGGCAAGATACCTTGAAATTGCAAATCAAACCTGAAGTAATTTAAAGCAAGATTTCCACCAAAGCACATATACTTCGAATAATTGCGTCTATTTTTGATCCTTGTGGTCTAGTTGCCCCATTGACACTACCGACAAGTTTATTCCAAGATCTGTGGGAAGAAAGAATGAAATGGGATACCCCATTGTCTCTTGATCATCTGCAGCGTTGGAAATTACTTATGTAAGATGTTTTTACATAAATTACCACTATTTTCAACCCCACGGTCCAACGTTACTCCAGACATATCAACAAACCGTAAATACGAACTACATTGCTTCACTGATGCATCTAAAGAAGCTTATGTATCTGTTATACATTTGAGGATTTCTAATCAAGAGACCCACACTACAAGATTTATTATTTCCTGTTCCCTCTTAAAAGAAAGGAAAGCCTTACCATACCTAAACTCGAACTCCTTGTAGTAGTGATCGGAAGAAGACTCCTGCAATATGTACAGTCTGCATCCATTTTACCAATACATGCTCAAAACCTTTGGACTGTCAATCAGGTGGTATTGAGCTGGCTCCGATCGAGACGCTTTCTTCGACACATTATTAGTAAGCGAGTCATGGAAATCCAGAGTGATGGTGATGTGCAGTTCCGATTTGTCAGATCAGAGAACAATCCAGCTGATGTTGCGACAGGTCAACTGAAGGATGACACCTTGCCAAATTTATGGATTAATGGCCCATCCTTTTGCATAAACCACATGATGAGTGGCCTCAACACGACTTGATGTGGAAGGAAACAACTACTACTGAACATCCCTCACGTCATGATACTACTCAGGAATACAGTGCAACTATTACTTCCAACACATCAAACGATCTAGACTTTAATCTTCCTGCAACTGGAATTCAGCTAGCGGTAGCGAAGGTGCAGGTGAGGAGGAAGTAGGGATGGAGAAGGGGTATCTCCCCTGGATGGTGGGAGAGAAGGTTCGCTTGGCTTGAACCAGCAGTCACAAGAAGAATCTCGAGGTGGTGCGTACCCAAAACCATGATAACCTCATAATGTGACTGATATTTTGCATACACACAAAATATCCCAATCTCTCTATCCCTATTATACATACTTGTTTATCTATATATTATACAAACTGGAAATGTACACAAACTCACATAATTATACAAACTTGATGTATGGGTGTGTGGCGCACTCCTATACATGGTTATACATTCACAGTGTGTGAAATACCCATACAATCACAATAGGTGATTTATACAAACTGGAAATCTACACAATCTTACCTTTTATCCATACAAACTTTATGTCTGGGTGTGTGGCAGTCACCAAGACATAATGATACATACCGCCACTGCGGGTGGCTTATACATACCTATACTGCCACGTGAGATGGCTTATACATACCGCCACTGCGGGTGGCTTATACACATCCATACCGCCACGTGAGATGGCATATACATACCGCCACTGTGGGTGGCTTATACATACCTATACTGTACTCACATACCAGTAGAGAGGCATGAAAACGCGTATAGGGGATGTTTGGAGCCCGTCAGGGGAAAACGATCCCCAAGGGAAGAGAGAGATTTGGATATTATGTACATGTACCCATACAAATGTATGTACACATACGAATTTATGTATACACAAAAATTGACGTAATTTACTTAAAAATGTATAATACGTTAGATTCGTATGGCCAGGGCGGCAATGACGACATGTTCAATGTGGTTATACTGTTTCTTTATCTCGAAGTTATACTGAAGGCATACTTTTCGTTGTATAGTTAAAAATCATTAATCTTGCTCTATTTCCAACCTTCTGTGTGGGAGTGTCGCTACAGCGAGAGTATAATACACAATATAATATAATTAAAATACAGTAGTTTGTAAGGAAGGACGAACCCAGGAGAAGGAGAGGCTTCCTAGAGGTACGGTGGTGGGGGAAGACGCACTGAGGGATGCAGGACGGGCAGGCCGAGGTTGTTGTTCTCTAGGAGGCAACCAGGGAAGGTATCTGTGAGTAACTACACGTTATACTTATTCGATCGATCGATTATACCTATACCTTCTGTGTCAACAAGCTCTCCCCTTGTATTATACTCTATACCATACACACAATACCTTTATAAGACATGTTCTAGCTTATACAGAAGCCTATAACACACTATATACCTATACCTTTATACTGCAGCACACATATGTTATACATGTACTCTACACTTACACTATACATCTAAACCTTCATACTGTGGCATTATACTATACCTATACTGTTGTGCAAGTGGTGTACAACTTATACTTCCCATATGACCATGGCGGATGGCATATACTATATACCTACATCTAACCCACACTGCGGTGTGGTTTATACAATACACATATATTATACATATGTGCTATACATGTACTGTACACTTATACTATACACATATACGTGTATAATATATATGTCTGTAGTATAGTATGTATGTATGATATATGTATACCCATATACTATACCTTTATACTGTGGCACTATACTATACCTATACTGTTGTGCAAGTGGTGTACAACTTATACTTCCCATATGACCATGGCGGATGGCATATACTATATACCTACATCTAACCCACACTGCGGCGTGGTTTATACAATACACATATATTATACATATATGCTATACATGTACTGTACACTTATACTATACACATATACGTGTATGGTATATGTGTCTGTAGTGTAGTATGTATGTATGGTATATGTATACACATATACTATACACTATACCTTTATACTGTGGCACTATACTATACCTATACTGTTGTGCAAGTGGTGTACAACTTATACTTCCCATAATATGACCATGGCGGATGGCATATACTATACACATCTAACCCACACTGCGGTGTGGTTTGATACAATACCAATACTATACTGGGCGCCTTATATACCTATACATACTTATACAGAGGTCAGGGGACGGATAAGGGGTCGTTGGGGAGTCCGTCATACACAAAAAGCCCAGAGGGGGAGAGCTTGGATCTATGTTGACATTTACAATACATGTGATACCTATTTATACCATTTACATACAAGAGGCAAAACATACATCGATTACATGAAATATTATGTAGGTATTTATGATATTAATTATTCGATTACATGAAATATTATGTATTTATGATATTAATTCGTACGGCAGACGGCCGTGACGACATGTGTCGATTCATAAGGAAGAGAACTTGTGTAACCGGCTTGTTCGTTCTTTCTCCCCTCTGAATCTCCGTATTCTGACATAGGAGTAGAAATAACTTTGTGACTAACAAGGTCGAACTTTTTCAACATAAGATCAATGAGATATTATGCATAACTCCTCCTGATACATTAGGATGCTTTCACATGTCACCGGCTTGTTCATTATTTCTCCCCTCTGAATCTCTATCAACTACATATTTTTTACCAGATTAGTTATCGAGGATTCACTTACCATAATGAACACTACTGAGACCATGCCAAAGATATCAGCTGCTACCGATACAATAACAACATAATATCAATGAGATAGCTCATAATTCAAGAAATACAAGTAAACAAATAAAGTAAAATAAGTAAATTTGGTGAGTAGATTAAAATTCGAAAAAATAAATAAATAAGTAAATAAAATAAATAAATTTGGTGAGTAGATTAAAATTCGAATCCTTCCACTCTACCTTCAATAAACCATTTTCTAGGAAATTCGTATAGTACCTACACATAGGTACAGCCCTCAAACTTCACAAACACAGTGTATCATGAAGGAATCTCTGGAACACAATCTTTTCCTTATGTAATAACCGGCTTTTGAAGAAAATGTCCTCCGGATTAGATTCCTTTCCTTCATCTTGTAGAAAGTTTCCATTTCGTATCCGGTTTAAAAAAATTAAATGCATTTCGGATTATTTCCTTTTTTTTTGTAGGTTGTAACCAGCTTTTGAAATGAAAAAAATCCTGTTTAAAAGAGTTAAACAATACCAAAAAATATATATATCCGGTTTAAAAGAATTAAACAATACAAAAAAATATATATCCGGTTTAAAAGAATTAAACAATACAGGTTTTCTCCGGCTTGTATCGTATTGACTTTGTTCTAAGTCAAGCTTAGACTTGATATCAGCAGATTTAAGGTTTTTTTTTTTTTTTAACGCAACAAAGCTTAGTAGTAAAGATAACCCGACGTCCTCTTACGTCATCCTCTTTGTTGTCCGTCACCTTACTACATACCAATTTCGATTGGACTCCATGTGAACACCGGTTTGAGTGATCCCAACAAGTAGGAATACTTCGAATTCAAGTACCACTAAGTTTAATAACTTTTGCACAGCCTAGGCCAGTTAGCAAGCTGCAATTGGCCATAACCAACTAATTACATACACCTACTTTTAATTCTTAAAAGTATGTACTTGCATTCATAAGCATTTCTTCATGTAAAATTGAACTTATACATCCATTCAAGTTCATCCATTCTGTTCCTCAGCAGTGAAGTCTCAATTGATTTGACCATCTTCAGTTTGAGACTCCCCTCTAAACCATTCACCACTTTCAACTGCACACCTTCGATGTAGTTGTTGGAAAGTACATACAACTCAGTACATTCAACATCAACGAGAATGATATTGAAAAATCGATACTAACAACTTTACAAACCGTCATAGACCAGGTTTATTCAATAATAAACCATCGATATTTGACCAATAATTTCTGCATATTGTAAGTCGGGGGTGGAGACAGCAAAGCAACAGCAAGCGACATCTAGGAGAAGCAGCCTGAACAGCTGGGCCAGCCAGCCCTCCATCGCAGACCCGACCGGGGAGGGGCAGTGAAGGCCTGGAAGGTTCTATCGGTCGTCATCGGCCATCTTCGGCTGTCATCGGATCTCCCACCTACTGCTCTCCACCTGCCCCTTCGACGAAACCCTTCCCTTCAGTCATCTGTCTACGCTTGACTCGAGTGGTTGTGAGTGCACTGGGCCGTCGTTTATTTGCCAACAACAGTGTAGCTAAAGTTGCGTTTTGTCAAATCTCTTCCGTACCTCAAGTACAATCGGTACGAACATTTTCTTCAATCATTCTGCTGCCTGTGACTCCCTTCGGGCTCACAGTTCTTCCTGGGATTGCCTACCACTGGACCAAGGCGCCTCTGCAAACGGTACTCGAAGTGCCTACCTCGAGACGACTCCTAGATCCCCTGTAGTACGGTAATCACCATACCCTTATGTCTCCATTTGTTTCACTACTTACCAGTAACTTCACTATATTCCAGTCTTCATTCGTCCTTTAATACTTATGTAGTACTAGGAATTCAGTTGTGGTACACAAATATTTCATAATTTACCTTTGTTTGCCATTCGATACGCATACCATATTTTCAGTACACTTGGTACGCATTCAGTAATATAACTTGTCACGTAGTACTCGTTTCAATACGTCAGTATCTCGTCAATTCTTTGTATTTACTAGAATCAGTACGCATTTTGGTACGTTGTGTAATTTTCCTATATTTTCTTACTATTGCAATTCTCGTCATTAGTCATATTGGTACGATCGGTACGCAGTCAATATTTTCTTTGTTACCTATCCTACGACTTCAGATTAACTTTCTTGACATATATAAGAAGAGGTACTATATATATAAAGCGGTACGCATATTTTGATATACATATATATTGTCCTTTATTTTGATTTAAATACATGTTCTTAACAGTAATTTGTGATCTGACTCGCCTACATTTCTTGTTCCCAATTCACCAAGGTGTCATTTTGTAGGGACGTTTTGCTAGCTAGATTTCGCTACCATAGACTCCTTCGGAGTACAGACAGCTAGGTAAATTCGCCATAGCTAACCAAAGCAGGCAAAATACGCGCTTACAATATTAAATCCGGGTTCATTAAATCACACGTGCATTTATCTTCCAGCTCAGAGCAATACCTCACCTTTCTTTGAGTACTAACTTGCCTTTTCAGACAAGATCCGTATTTAACATATTAAATTAATTCTTCCATGCCTGGCCGTTTCAGACAAGATCCGTATTCAACGTATTAACTCATTGTTCCATGGTGCATCTAGATATTCAAAAAAAAATCCTTACTTTGTCCACCGGCTTATTAAAATCTGTGGCGTATTCCACAACATATGAATATCTTTCTCACCATTATCTTGTCACGAAAATGAAAAAGAATGTTAATAAACCGGGTTTTAGTAGTTTTGTTCTTTGTGAACCAACAAACGGTTTACCACATTAGGCTCACCATACATTTCACAATACTGAACATCGAAAAACAAAATCACATCACCGGCTTTTTCTTAGAACAACAGTTTGTTTTCTCAAAACTACTGTAACCAAATCCAATGAATTAATATAAACTTCAATTTAACGAACACATAGTCAAAGTGAAGTGACAATCAGGAACCCAACGTGTTTATTGCTGTAAGGGTACCTATGTTCTACTTCACATCTTGTTGCCACAATCACCGCCAAGTCTCCGGATTTGTAATAATCACCAAATCTTCTGATTTATAATCTAATGCACCACCAAGTTTCCGGATTCATAATAATCATAACCTCTTCTCCGGATTCATAATAATCATAACCTCTTCTCCGGATTCATAAGAATCATAACCTGTTCTCCAGATTCATAATAGTCACCACCGATTCTCCGGATTAACAATAATAACCACCAAGCCTCTGGAAACCGATCTCTAGAATCCTCCAAATTCATCCTGGCATGGCTAGAGAAAACTCTTCTCCTTAGCCGACTTTGTGTAGGATTCCAATTCTTCGGGCGACTTTGAACAGAAGTGCCTTGAGAGTGACTACTTTCCGATCGAACAATTCAATATCCTTCAGAATGTGAATTAAATTATTCTGTCCTTCGAGGACACACATACATTCTGCTTGACGCCTTATTTTTCTGAAGAGTAAATCTGAAAGCCGTTCTTTGCATTGTGTGGACAAGTGATTGTTCACAATTTCCACAATTATAGCACATCTTATCCGAATTTGTACAATTGCTCTTCATATGTTCCTGTATTCCACATTTGTAACAGATTACTATGGACTTTTTGGATAAAGGAGGACCTTTCTCCTACCGGTTTGCCTTCCTTTTCTTCAATACTTCGGTTCGTATCAAAGCAAACAGAGCCTTTCCTCTTGCATTTTCACGTCTATTATTCTCAGCCATCACATCGAACATGGCAAACATACGATCGGAAATATTGGCCACCTTCATCTGAGAGCCTTCTTGGAGAGCGTCCTCTACAATTCTTGGACACTTTCCGAGATGACGTTGATAAGGTTTCTCCAGATTGCCTTATCTGTCAGTTCAGCTACAGGACATCTCAGAATTCCTTCGAGTTACTTAAACCGGGTTTGGAACTCAAGAACAGACTCAGCAGTTGAGTCAAATCGAAGGTTCATGAACTCAATCTGCAGCTCATGCTCAGCTCTTTTGCCTGGGTAGGATCTACAGCTCTCTCAATCATATCGAGAGCTTCGAGAGGATCATCAACATCCTTGATCAATCGTTGGAGACCAAGCTCCAGATCAGACATGAGATATGCCATCACCAGACTTTTCATGTGGAATATCCCCTTGACAGTGTAGTCCTGATTGGATTGTACCTCCGGATTAACTAGGAAAGCACTCTCAGCACTGTTCAATGACTCTTCTCCAGAATGACTCTTCTCTTCCAAACAGAGGCAGAACCATCTCTTAGTGGATTGTTGCCACATCTCCATCCGGGAGTTTGTATGACTCGACAATTTTCAGTCATACATTTCTTCCTTGGCTTTCTCGCCACAGGACACACTGGTTTCTCAGTGCTGGGCCCTGCTAAAACCACCGGTACCTCCTCCGCTTGGGAATCTTAGCCATCGTTGGCAGGATCCAAATTCGCCACCTCCATTGCCTCAGTTTCTTCAGACACCGGTTTAATAATGCTACAGGCAAGGCTGGCCAGTTTCAATATGGACCCCTGCACAACCTTTTCAATTTCGGCCTCCGCAAGCCTAAGAGTGTACTCGGCTTCAAGCCTCGACCTGAGAACCAGCTCCCTTTTCCTGATCTCCTCGTCAATTACTCTTTGCATCTCTCCGTTGTTCATGGTTTTCTGTAGGCAACAAAATTGAACTCATAAAAAACGTCCGTATTACACCGTATTACTCAATCATTCTTTCACAACATTTTGAACCAGGTAATTATTCACTCCGTACTACACAAAGTTAAATTGACTATGCATTACACCGTACTTCTCATTCATTCTTCCATACCATAGGTATATCAACTTCCACCGTCTTCATTAGTCAATTTTTAACCTGTCTTCACTAGTCAATTTTTCACCTGTCTTCATTAGTCAATTTTTCACCTTAAAAGAAAACCACTCCAACCGGGTTAATACTAAAATAAAATAACTCTGATGGATTTGTTCACGTCTTATCACATAAGTACATAGAATTGAATGTAACATGTTAAAGAAAAACATGTAATTGGGATTCAGTTGTGGGGTATTACATTAGGCCCCGCTACTCGAGTGCGCATAGCGAGCGCGCTTTGCTTAAGCAACAGAGCCACCAACTATCTAGTTCCCCAGCGACGCGTCCCTAAGGATCAACCCCGCTGACATCCATAAACTATGTATTATTAGTCCAAACACACCGAATTAATTTCTAGCCGGATTAAACCACCTCTCATATAGATTACTTTGATCTTCTGATACCACCGGATTTGACTTGCTCCACTTCACCTCGCTAAAGGCCCATACATACTGTCTTGAATTAATCAAACTCCGTATTTGTCAACTCCGTTATTATTCACCGTATTCGTTAATCACCGTATTCATTAATCACCGTATTCGTTAATCACGGTATTCATTAATCACCGTATTCGTTATTCACCGTATTCGTTATTCACCGTATTCCGTTATCCACCGTACTTTATCCACAAAAAAATAACTTAATAATGTATGGCCTTCCTCAACTACATTCATAAACCACCTTTACGTTCCTTCCCTAACACGTGAACAAACCATCATTTAAACCATTTGGCTTTGTTCAGTCGAGATATGCACGTCGGATTAAATTAGACAATAAAGCCGTTCATTTCTTTGTCTTCAACCACCGGATTATCAACCATCATTTGTGTTATACCACCGGATTATCTTCATCATTAAATGTCTTACTTGCATGAGAAAACACCAACCACTCCGTTTTAATAAAAAAAATAAGCTGTAAATAATTCGTAACTTTCTGTTATGAATCAGTGAAGTCACAATTGCGTTAACATCTTCAAGCTCCGGTCGTTAATAACACAGTTTTCTGGACATAACCCAATAAATCAAGAATCCATTTAAGACGAATATCTCACATGGATTCGTGAAGAACAGGCATGTAACAGCACCATTATTATTCGCCTCTAACTTGAATTGAAAGCAATCAATAAAATAAGACTTCCGAATCCGGTTTTATTCATACACAGAAAAACAATAACGTTTGTTTACCTTCACATCAAACGTCCGATCAAATTTCACCGGATTGGATATTTGAATCATCGAGTAAATCGAATGAATAAATCGATGTTTGTCTCTCCGTATTTTTTCATCATCTCATTTCGATTGTGTTGATTCGAATATTTTCTCATGCAAGCACATTGTTCATCACGTAGTCACGTGAATCGATTCAAACCAACGAAATCGATACACCGAAGAATCGATTTAAATAATCGAATGTGTGAACACACACACATCGAAAAACAAGACATCGAAAAGCACGTTCCTCACAGCCGAATGACTGTCGTTTTAAGCAAAAAAAACCGTTTTTACACCAGACTTCAATAACACATTTCTCTTGCTTCCAGATTAACTCCCGACACCGTATTCCAATGCTTCTTGATAGGAACGATTTAAAAACATGGGGAACACCTTACTAAATGCATACTCGAGATTTATTGCGACCGTTTTGAACCAAGGAGTCCCCCCATCACCTGACCCAACTTAACTTTTCATTAAGTTGCCCGAACTGTAAGGATTTCTCACCGTTGATTAAATAGGACTCCTCGACCGTTTTCAGAGTTAATCTTTCCACACAATGAAAATCCTACAACCATTGTGCCGTCAATAAAAGCATAGAGAAATCACGTGCCATATCTCGACTGAATGGAAATACCCCGTTTCCAGCCAATGCATGCATATCGAGTTATTTAGGTAAACAGTGAACATCGTAATTAAATTCATACTTCACGTACCTCCGTTTTATTACTGGTATAGCCGTTATTAGATTGATTCAAAGCTGCAAACTTTTCTTCTTACGAAATCGGGAAGGACATCGCGTTCATCGTTGAGCGTCGTGGAGCAAGACTTGCTGTCCAGTGCCGGCTCGATGGCCGAACATCTGTGGAACCCTCTTGCTGGAGTAGTCATCCCGGCTTCCATGATGTTTCATTCTTGAGGGTCCTCTTCCATGTTGGTAGGTAGTGGACAGAAGTCCTCTCTTCCATGTTGGTAGGTAGATGACAGAAGTCCTCTCTTCCATGTTGGTAGGTAGAGGACAGAAGTTTGATGTCCCGTCAATAATAATGTTGGAAAAATCTTACATGATTGCAATATTAGGCTTTTTTTGCAGAAATTGATGAAGGTATTTTGCCTCTTGGCACCCCTGGATGGACGGAGGAATGCAGTCGTTTAACCTGCTTTGTTGGTAATCGTGCGGCGGTGCAGTCGCGCCAACCTTCAACTCAAGTTGGTAGATCTTCGAGATTTGGACTCTCACCTACATCGTTTCTTGAATAACGTAGAATGAAAGTAGGAGTTTGATTGTTGTCATTTATTCCTTCTAGTGTCGACGTTTTCTTTAATTATGAACAATTTTGTTGGTTCTTGAAGTTCGAAAGTAAGTAGTTTCACTTCGAAGATGTCTTCGTATTGTTGAACTATTTTGGTGCCGTCTCTCACGCAAATTCCCCGTCCCGGGCTTAAATGGGCGAAATTATAGCCCTATTATGTTGAAATTGATGAGGGTTGGCCTCTAAATGATGGTTGATGAGAGTTGGCCTCTCAACGGCCCCTCATGAAAACCATCGAAATCGGATAATCAGCATTATTCAACTTCATCATAAATTTCACAATTTCAGATCGATTTTGTTCAAATTTTTTGGATGGTTTGAGATAGAGCCCAAAAAGGAGTGCGTCATAGAAAAGTGTGCCATAGAAAATCTATATCTCTACACAATATTTCATAAAAAGGAAACTAAGAGACTAGAAGGAATCGTATTAATGATTAGGTACTATTAGTTTGGGATTTTCAATTTAGTAATATTTATTCTTTGGTTGTCGGGATTTTCCAGTTCGAAAATCTCAAATTTGGAAAATCTACTTTTTAGAGAAAATGTTGTCTTGGGTCTACAAACTTTCATTTGTGAGTTGGCGACACTGGGGTGGGTGTGTACAGTTGACTCAAACCTCTAAAATGCCTTGTTTATCTCACCCTTCGTGATCGTTTATTTATTGACAATTTGACTTTTTCAATAATTTCTCCCCGTTGAATCCAACGTTTCGCTCGTTTCCGTCATCAGTCGCCATCGAAAACAACCTGCAGGTCTAAGAAGCGACGGACGATGGCCAAATCTCGATCTGGCCTGACGGCAACTGGCGTCTCTATCGTGTCTTTCCTCTTCATACTTCTAGCTTTTTCCACGCCAAACTGGCTTGAAACCGACGGATCCCTTCAAAGGCCGAAATTCAGCAAAGTTGGTAAGTCGATACTCAACTTGAAAGTCCTCGGATCTTTTATAAGACAAGTTTGACGGTCTCCCGTCTCCACCAAAGCGCTTATCAACCTGTTGACTTTTTCCAGGGCTTTGGTGCGTCTGCTTCAAAGAATTTAAAGACCCTCATTTTTGGTATGACGTCACATTCGAAAACTGTTGGTGGATATTTGAAGAAGAGTTTTACATCATATTCGACATCCTTCTCCCTCGTGAGTATTCATTTCTGATGACAATTAGAGCGAACGTCTCATTTACTTGAGATCTCTTTCAAATGCGGTGGATGTTTATAATGCAGTTTGGATTTTAAGACCATAACATTATACTTTTAGTGTTGCACCTCGAAGATCTAAGTTCATCAGTCACTTCTAAGGGGCGAAAAAAAAAGGGCTGAAATGTTCTAAACGCGCAAAACTTTCGATATAGAGATATTGTTGTAATATAATATAATACAATAAATCACTTTCAATTTTTGGCAAACTTTTGGCATACCAATTTGAACTTTTGGCAACTCATTTTGAACTTTCGGCAAATCCATTACATTTCGACAACTACAAGGTGGAGTCCTTGTCCACCTTCATTCCTTCTCCAATGTTCAATAAAGTGTTTATTCTCTCTCTCTCATATAATACAATAATATAATATAAAGGTATCAATTTCGTCAAATACTGACCCGGAACGAGGAACGAACGGCGACTGACTGAGACCCCCTTTAAGATGAATTAAAGTTGTTGAAAACCTAACGACTTCGCTTTCGTGTTCCTGATTGTAAACTCAGAAACCCGTCAACATGATTGTGAGAATCGGGTTTCATGTTGGGAAATCCATCATTGTTAATGCTCAATAATAGTCAAATATTTTCACACCTGCTCATTCTCTACATTCGTGTTTTTCTGTGTAAGGAAACTACACCTACTGTCATCTCAACTAGGCATCGTGTTTTGCTTCCGAGTCTACCAAGTTAGCGGAAGCTTTGTTTTCACTTTTCAAGGTTAGAAAAAAATGTTCTCCAAAATTAAAATTTACATTCGCGTTTTACCTTTCAGACCTTCCTGAACAATTTTGGTTCCGTGTCTGTCTGTCATGAAATCCTCGCCATAGCCATAACTCCTACAATTCTCATCAGATTTCTATGAAATTTTCAGGGATTGTGTGGGTTAAATAAGCAAAATAAATAAATTAATTTTTGTTGAGATGCTCCTATATTCCCATTTTTGCAAGTAATAATATTACTTTATAATATAATATTATACTTTATAATATTAGACTATTATTATATAATAGTTATAATATTAATATACCTAATAGCCAATTTCGTAAAATTTTAATATAATTTAGGTACTTTTTCATTATTATTAAGTAGGTAAATTAGATGAAATAGGAGAATGGAATAACAAAGTACGTATTTTGCCCTGGATACTAGCCCGCAACACACCAGAGACTTGGAGAGGTCAGTAATGGAGATGATTGCAGATGATAAGCGAACTAGCGCTGGGCGAAGCGATGCAAGGCAAGTAGTTCAAAAAAATGAATTTTTCGGGACTGTTTAGAGTGAGAGACGACGATCGGCGGGTGGTCATCGCGGTGTCAAGTATTGCCATACCCCCACTACCCCACTATCAGCTGTTGCAAACAGTCGGAGAACTGTTTCGTGACCTTGAAAGCAGAGAATCTTGGAAGATGAGCCATGGATACTAATTAACCCACGCATGGCAAGACATAACATATCCATCCAACCACATTATCTCAAGGAAGGAAAACTTAGTTTTTTCGCCACTGCAAATAGCGGCTGCCTGGCACTGACTGGTGTCCCATTCCCAATTTTACTGTACATTTCACTGTACCTAATCGTTTTTCTTGTTGATAGTTACCTACTTGGAAATAATTGCATATTGTAGAAAGGAGGTTTAACATCATATGAGGTTTAAATTCAAAGTCTCCCTTTTTTGCTTTAGTATTTCAAGAAAAAAAATGTTGAACCCCCTCAAAATTCGGTGGTTTACATTTGAGGTAGGTAGCTAGTATATTTTGAAAATCGAATATAAAAAATCCGTCCGTCCGCGGAACTTTCCTTAACCCTCAACGCGCCAAGTGCTTCCAAATCCTCCCTCGCGCCAGGTGAGTATGGTATACTCACCCATCACGATTTCCGTAATTTCAAGCGTTTAAACCACTTTTCACGCCTCGTTTTTTAATCGTTTGACTAACATTCAGTAAATTGTACACGGGCATAAATAAAAACGCAAAACCAGCATATAGCAGCCTAAAACATAGGTACTCTACTTGTATATAACTTGTAACTCATTATTTTCGTGGAAATAGACAACGTTCTACTCAACTCCGTTTTCATTCACCATTGCTGGAGTAGGAATAAAAAATATCTTGGCGAAAAAAATATTGAAGAATTCACAGCCTTGGCTAATTTTTGTAAACTCAACGAGAAGACTAGTGTTATTTCTAACTGCAAGACTAAAAAACGAAAAAAAAAAAAAAAAATTCGGAGAAAAAGTTTTTTTTTAGTTTCGAAAGTCGCTGTAGCTAGTACCTACCAGTCTATATAACGTATAGTTTATAGGGGGTTATCTTGTTCCCTGTAAACAATTTATACATGTTTTTCGAGAACACTGAAGACAAATAGGATTATTGCATTGTTCACACTTGTAATTGGTGTATGGAGGCTTTTGGTAGGGACATAGTGAACAATATTTTTTCTTCTTGAGGTCTTCTCTAAGGTTCCCCTATAATTTTTTATGACTCTTGGGTGCCACGTGAGTATGCCATACTCACTTTTTATACACCGCTCAGGTGCCAGGTGAGTGTGGCATACTCATTAGGTTTCAGAAAAATGATACTTATGGTGCGCAGAGTCCATGCAGGGAGTTGGCTCTAGCGGCAGTTGACACAGTACTAATCTCCCCCAATTTACATTGGGTCCACGGATCCTTGAGTAGACGGTAGGGGTCACTGGGGAGGGGCGCCCGGGGCGTGACGTCACGGCGACACCAGCTTCAAGACCCGTGCTCCTACAAAGCACACGCAGATCGAGGTTTTCAGGATAGGAAAGAAATTTAACACATAATAATCTATACAAATATTAAAACTTTTATTGAACTAGATTAGTTACAAAATAGGACGTACCATGGAACATAGAAATAAGAAGAGATGATGTAGGAAACTCAATCAAATAATGGTGAACTAATTGACTAATTTTTTCATCTTCTTGGAACTTTTCCTTTCTGCTTCGGTATTTCGTTTTTCTCCTTTATTTTTCTTATAAATAGTCTTCTCTGTTCTCCGTATATTTAGACATTTTAATCGAAAAAAGGCCGTGTCCGGACGAAGCAAGAGACTAGAAAGTTGTCAATGTCCGGATATGTCTCTTTAATGCGTCCTTCCAAGGTTTCGAAAACCTTCGGTCCCTTGTATATGAACTGTCCGTGAAATTTTCCAAATTCCTTCTCCATTTTCAAAACACTGCCTAAACACTCTTCAGATGGCTGTATTAACCGACCTCTTGAGACAGCTTATAGCCAATTTTTTCCTGGTTGAGAGACATTCATCGTTAGTTCCCCGAAAATTTGAGCCTTCTCAGGATATTTTTTCTTCATCCTGTAGGCAAGGTACCCAGAAATCATCTCCACAATCTCAAGTTTTTCTTCTGCAGCTTCCAGAGTTGTCGATGCCTTCGAGTCGGTGTCTATCAGTCCTAGAAGGCTGTCAATGTCAAACCCCAATGCTTCATCTAGTTTTTCATCTTCCATTTCAGGGCACAACAGGTTTTCATCATATTGTGGGAGATCGGTAAGGGTTGACGTTTCTATATAATTGTCATTTAAAAGCTGTGAACTGAGAGAAGGGGAATCTTTATCAAGCTGGCCGTTTTCACTGTTTATCACCTTGTGAGCGTGTCGAGTTACCATTAAAGTTTTGATGCGTTGGGATACAGCTGTTGGTGTAGGGTGGTCATAGAATTTCCCCAAGCCGCGTATTTTAGAGAAATAGCTTTCCAGAATGTCTTGGTTACATCTGGATGCCATAACGTATGTGTAGCCATCACTTTTCAATTCCCCAAAAAGGCCTTTCAGGCTGTTAATCGACATCAAAAGTCCTTGCTGACAGGGTAGCAGACTAGAACGTGGACTTCCGTGTTTCCCCAACGCTCTCATGGAGCGGATCAATTCATACAATTTATCGAGTGCATTATTCTGCTCAGGCAACGAATTTCCGTATGCACTTTTCAAAATGTTAGTTGAGAAAACGGGAACTCGAGAATTTAGTACGTCAAAACCGTCGTTAATTGTTATCACAGTTTCTCCAACGTGTTTGAATTCCGGAAAGTTGTGTATGATTGCCTTTCCAACAGTCGAAGAAAGCAATTCAGCTGCTTTTCGTACGTTTTGTCGTTCAGTTCCTGTGACTAGAATGTGCTGCAGGGTCACCTTGTGTGCATACTTCAAATCCCCATGACTTTGGGTTTCGATTAGTTGTTCAAAAGCGGCTTTATTCACGGTGTTTCCATCTTCAAGTTGGAAACCATCATAGATGATGTGGTTGCGAATTAGTTTCAAGGAATGCGGTACGTCACAGAACCCCCAAACATTTCTGTTCTCGTCCGATGGGTTTTTTAGGGATGGCTTTTCCCAGGAAATGTTCAAATTTCTCATCAGTTTTCGGTTCGATGGACCCATGTCACACACGAACTGAGTGAGTGGTGTCGTGGTGACGTCAGGCCTCAGTGGGGAAACCCCACCTCCCTCGGCAAGTGACCCCTACCGTCTACTCAAGGATCCGTGCATTGGGTCCTTAATCACGACTGTGGCGCAGGGCCACCACCACAGCAGATCAAAAATCCTTAGTGAGTGTGACATACTCACATGGCGCGTTAAGGGTTAATTATCATGGACCGATTTTGATGAAATTTGGTATAAGAGCTCCATTTGGGGTCTAGTTGTGCCCCGAAGGTCAGTCACTTCTGAGCGGTGAAACATTAGGGCCGTAACTTCTTAAGGCCCCCTCTCTCGAAAACTCTCGTTATGAAGGTATTGTTTTTTCACCAATTTGAGATAGGTACCATTGAATTTTTAGAATCGAATGAACCCACCCAGAGCTTTATAGGACCAACCGTTCGCTCCCTATGAGAACTTGAAGGTTGAACTTACGATAAATAAGAAACACGAGTGTGAATCGCAAAAGAGGCCTTATCACCTTACAAATTTTAGCTGACCAAAATGCAATCGCTGTTCGTTTCTGTGGGTTGTACATGTTTTGCTTGCTTCATCAACCTGTAAACAAATTTCTAAACCAAGGAATTCTTTATTTCTTAAAATGGAGTGTGAAGGGTTTATTTCGTCTAAATAAACAACATTATGAAGCGAAAACATGATTGGTAGGTAGTGACGAGGGTAAAGCTGACGCTTGATCTTCAGAAAAATAATAAGCCTTTATGTAATAATTTGCAGCGTTTTTCATTATTGTTTATTCTTCTTTGACTGGCCAAGCTGTTTGCCTCACGAATATTCTCACCTGACGCCATTGCGGGTTATGGATATGAGGAAGCCTTGTGCCTCACCCACTTGGCAGACTTTTTTCAAAACTGAAATCTAAATTATTGCAGACTGCTAACTCGTTTGTTTTTTCTCTCTCGTTCCACGCAGATTTCTTCGTGACTGTCCAGTTATTCTTCACGCTGTGCTTCACTCTTCACCTCATCGCAGGGTTCTGCACTCTTCTGTATCTGGCCTGCAGCAGAGAGAACTACAGATTCGTTCACCTACTCATCTTCCTGGGAGGCTGTTTGACGTTATCAGGTAAAGTAGTCCTAGTAATGATTTAACAATATATTATATCGTCCAGGCACGACTGAAGTAACGCTGAAATAATTATAATTCCGGTGAGAACGATAAATAGCTAAGAGAGTTTGTTCGCCCTTCTTATTTTTAAATAATTTTTATTGGCGTCGTAAAATTGTTACCTTTAGCACAAAGTCGTCATGTCCAAATATATCACTTTTGAGTTGAATGGGTCAGTGACATTGTAATGGACTCAAAAATTCCGTCCATTCCTATAACGTTGTTCCTTCATTCTACATCCATACCAGCAACACTTGACTCCACATCGCTGTCCGCCAAACCTCAACCTAACCCAGCATTGTCCGCCATCAGCCGCTAGAGACACCAAGAGCGCCCTCATCGGGACCTACCAACACCCAAGGGCAAGATGGCCGAGGGGATAAAAGGGGCTGCCCCCTCCCTCGCGCCTCAGTCTGAAGCCACGCGTCTCTAAGCATAGAACCCAACTTCAAGTCTCATCCCCCCTAACGTAGTGTCGTTGAACGAACTGAGAATTTGTGCAAGTGAAGTGAAACCCACGGGACATTTCCAAATAGCCGTTCATCGAATCTGCCAGTCAGTCCTTGTAAGATCTCGAGTAGCCACGGCGCGAGTCTTACAGTTCTGCCGCCAACTCTCCATTTCGCCAATCGACCGGTACGCCGAACGAACCCGGACCGGGGCAAATCTGCTTCGATCCCAGGCAACCCCCCCTACAGCATTACGAAGAAGAGGTCTGGATGCAAGATACCAGCTACGGAGATTCGCTACAGGATCCAAGCTCGGCTAAGGGTGAGCCCATTCTCTCTACACCACGTAAGCGCTACACTCATTCAAATCTGGCAACAAAACCCCCCCGTAACCAATAACGCCCTGTAACAGTAAAGCAAAGAGAAATTGTATAAGTAAAGTAAAGAGAAATTGTATTAGTAGTATAAACGAAGAGTAAAGTAAAAGTAAATTAAGTATAACGCAAATTGTGAAATAAGTAAATTCGTCAATACGAATAGAGGAAGGAGAAGTAAATTCTTATATATATATATTTTGTATTAATCGTAATTTTCCAGTCAAAAGTTCTAAGTCAATTTAAGTACTTAAGAAGCCAATTTATTGCAAGTTTTGTGCACCATTTCTTAGAGTCAAGTGTGACATATAAATTTCAATCAAGTATATTTTCTTATTTGAGGAGGTTCCTTCCGAGCCCCTAAAATCCGCTTCACGGTAATAACCTTATAAATTTCATGAATAAAAACCCTACGTGTTTTTCAACTTGTGTTCCTCATTTCAGAAGGTATTTCCTTTCCAACTCAAACGGACATCAGGTATATTGCATTTAGTGAACTTTGGGTATTTCCTGAGGTCAATACTCGACCCAGGTGGTGGCAGCAACCCTAGGTGCCTTTCAGGTAGAATCTCTTTATCCTCTGAGCACGTAGCCCAAGATAACCCTCTACCTCAAGACCCCTAGCCTCATCCAATTATAGTTTTCAACTTATTTTCAAAGGTATTAGGATAATTCATATAAACAGTAATCAATTTACTAGTAACATTTATTTCGCATAATATCATATAGTAGCAAATCAGTAACCTTAAACCCATGGTCACACGCAACCACCCGAATTAGTAAAGCCATCTTCACTCTCAGCAGTCGACTAACGATAGTAAGCTCTGGTAAGTAATTCATCCTAATTACCTCTTAGAAAACTTTAATTCCTTTTTTTTAACAATTGTAAAATCCAAATCGGAACTTGGTCGTTCAAGAATCAAGTCATAAATTAACTTAATCCCAAAGTCATAAAATTACAACATCATAGGACCATACTCGTACTCTTTCATGAGAATACATGATTTTAGCGCCAAAAACTTTGAAAATGGCTTAAAAACGGAAAAATTGATGGTTCTATGTCCCCTCTCGTGAAATTCATTAATGGCATTCGGTGTTTTGTCCTAAAGAGGAATGCTCAGTGGTTCTAAGTCTCAATAAGATGGCTATACAATCCAATCGTGTTGTGGACACTGGAGCTTTGTCCGGACTCCTTTGTGTACTAGGTTTATGGAAGGTGGACACTGTTACCTAGAGAAAAAAAACCGTTCTCTCCCTTTAAGAAATCAAGAGTTGGAATTGAATGAAATAAATCAGAAAACCAAAACTGAATCCCAAATGTTTGTTCACTATAGGAAATAGGCCTAATTTCCGTTCAGATTTCAGCGAGCATTAATCATATCATTGAAATGAGTTGTTTTTCTACTCAGTTGTGCATCCTCCGCAAACAATGATTTGTTCGGGGTAACGATTTTATTGCAAGTATTCTATGCAGACGGATAATAATAATAATAGGCCGTTGTGTAGTAATGGGGGATGCGCCTTGATTTTTTTAGATTTTTAATCGAAAGTAGACTACATCCTGATAATTTTGGCACCAACCGCGACCTTCTAGCGCGTGTAAATCTTTTCCTATGAATTTTTAAAGTTTCGACCGTTTATGACGTCACGCGTCCCTCTCGCCTGGGCGGGAACCCCCAGCCCACGGTGACGTCATAAACGGTCGAAACTTTAAAAATTCATAGGAAAAGATTTACACGCGCTAGAAGGTCGCGGTTGGTACCAAAATTCTCAGAATGAGGTCTACCTTAGACTAAAAATAACAATAAACAGTTTTTCCTACCCAGGCGCACACCCTATTGTCAGCGTTGTTAACTTCTACCCAGTGTTTTTTTTTAATCGTGACACATTTTCGATAATTAAGTAAAAAATGTGATAATAATTCATTTTTGAATAGCTTATTAATTTAGTTTGTTGAATTTCCGTGATATTTTATTGAAGAGGAGGCAACTTACGAACAGATAGGGAGTTAAAGAAGACGATTTTGGTGATCTTTTGAAACCAAGAGTTCCTTTAATGTTCTAATTGAGAACAATTGGACTAATTGGAGGACAAAAGATTTGAAAATACAATTATTGATGTTCAGTAATCCATGTACGAGTATTATGCATGAATAGCATTCCAAAATGCATGATCAACTGCACCTACCCACACGTGAAACCTCCTGGCGACACCACCCTCTGGTGCCAGTCTGTCACCAAAAAACCGGTGGTGACGCCAAATTATGATCGAGAGCGTGATAAAACCCTTTACCCGAAGGGGTCATGTCCACAATCGAACTTGACCAGAGGAGCTCTACGTCCATCCACCTTCCACATTTTTTATTTTTTTTATTTCAGAAAACCTTAAACTCAACAAAACTATTGTTGGAAGACCATCTTGAAGATTATAGCTTCTGATAAATTGAAGAGTTTAGTGGAATAAGCCATAATTTCAGGAGTTGTGCACTGGTGAAAACTGCTTTTGCGTTTTTCTCAAAACTCCGTTTTTGGACTTAAGTTATCGATGTATACTCTGAGCAGCTTATTTGTCAGCGATCTCATTTCCTATTATTCCTTTATGTCCTCTTATTCAGAGGAACCTTGTTTGTGTGTTATTCGATCTCAGAGCTTCAATTTAGTTTAAGATCTCTTTCTCTATGTATGATATCTTTGAGTTTGGATTGATATTTTTCAATTTGGATAATACACTCTATGAATCGGATATTATTACCACTGTATTGGGAATAGTTTGGAGTTCGTTGGTGTTCGCCCTTCGTTGTAGAGGAATTAAATTACTTACCTAGATCAAGTGATAGATATTCGCCCAAAAAGCTTGCTGGATGGAAGATTATATCAAGGAAAAGTTAAGGCGAACTGAACACAAGGACTCAATGGCTCAGCAGACTCCAGCATACTCGACCGTATTGTTCTGTTATTGTTTCTAGTTTCTATAATTTCTCAATATATTGTTAGGTTGTTGTGGGAAAGTTTGACTCGAGTGTTGTCAATAATGTTGCAGCTCTCTGCGGTACAGTCGCTGTCTGGATCTTTGGCCTGTACGGAGATGGAAGGGACTGGATGCCCAACTGGGAGCACAACAACATCGGCTGGTCGTACGCCCTCGGCGTCATCGGTGTCATAGGTAATTCCGCCAATACTCCATCCTTTCCCTGATATTTTTTATGAAAGATATTGTGGAGACCACGATATTATGTAGAATTGAGCAAATGAACATCAATCAAGAGCAGCACTCCAGAACGGGAATCGCCCGTAACCGAGGTCAGCACCCTCGCTCGGCCATTCCCTTTGTTGGGAAGTAGGAGAAGTAGCTGGGAGAAGGAGGACTCCCTGCTTAAAAGCCGAAGGCTCAAGCCGAGGCTCCTCAGTCTGGTGGAAACTCTTGCTTGCGAGACGATCATCAACCAAACAAGCTCTCTTTCATGCCAAAACCTCAGACCTTCCCTGAAATATTTGCTCAAGTTACTCTTGTGTTCAAATTGGTCAGTTTTAGGTAAACCTTGCAACTTACCCTTTTACATGTAGGGCGGTATTCATAGTCATGACTCGAGTTGGAGGTCTCCTCCAAAGTACGCTTTGAGGAGTCCTTTCCTCCTCGAGCTATTCATAGTTAAGCCTTAAGCCCAAGTCAAGGCCAGACTCATCCTCCAAATCGAGGAAGGTCTCGAGGAAGCCTTAAGGAGGCCCGACGGCTCCTCAAGCTATTCATAGTCGCCTCATTTCAAGGCGTCCTCGAACCGCCAAAGGCGTCCTCCAATGGCAGTATTCATAGACGACTTCGGAGGTGGTGTCTAGGAATTTGAAGGCCGAATCGAGATATTTCGAGTCGAGAAAGGGGCTTTGAGCTTCCTCAGCCCGAGGTAGGTGAAAAGGTACCTTGAGGAAAGATTTTGATGATATATACCTACCTGTTATCACAAGCGTTGTCGTTATAAAATATTCTACGGATCAATTCTGCGGTTATTTCGTCCGAAAACATGGATTTTGGAGGAATTTGATGAGTATTTGTAGGAATCTTCGCGAGATCAGCGAAGGCCGAAATGTTACTTGCGGGATCAAGAAAACCCTTTGGAGGTAGGTACTCAAAAGTTATGATAATAATGATAAACACGGTGAATGCCAGTAATTTTGTTATGTTCTTATTTGTATAGGTATTGGATGATCGAACATTTCGGAAGAAATTTTGTTTTACAAAAGAGACCGTGATAAACGTGCTACTCCCGATTTTCTATCTCTTCATCATCTAGGGCTGGGTACTTACGACTGAGTTACTTGCACCAAATTCTGGCATATGTTTCTTACATAACTAGTCGACAATATACTGAAATTTGGTCGATTCCGGTTCAGTGGAAGAAAAGTTATGACCGCCCGATATCTGATGATAGCTGATTTCAGTAGAAATGTCGAACATTTTTGCACTTTACAAAAAATGGTCATCTTCAAATAACTCCAAACTCTGGTGAATGTTCGAGCAACATGTCCTCAACAATACATATCTTAGTATATAGTCATATTTTAGTATATACTAAAATATGGTAGGGGAATTTTGAATAAAAAGAAGTAATCGATCTTAGAAGTTGCCGAGCCATCTGTTTCGAAGCCGAGGTTCTATAGTCATAAGCCCTACAGAACGACATTTTCGCACTTTACAAAATAACGTCATCTTCAAATAACTCCAAACTCTAGTGAATGTTAGATCAACATATCCTCAACAATTTTCAAAATATGGTGGGTGGGAATTTCGAATAAAAAAAGTAATCGACTATGTTCAACTCTTCATAGTACTGTACCTACCTATTAGGTACCTTCCTTGTTGAAAGCACGTATTAATACCAGTGGAAATTTGTTTCATATAGTTCTTTCTAAAGCCTTCATGTGTCTCAACCCATAGGAGAAAAAGTAGAAATTGGTTTTTCTACTGATTTGAGAAGTATGAGGATGAGAAGTTCTGTTGTAACGGAATGACGCGGCCGCGGGACTCGGGAAGTGTTGCGGGTCAGTCTAGATGCGCCTTTAATCTATGGCTGGGCTTCTATGGCCCATTTCACTCAGGTGAAAACTTTGGTACTTTGTAAATTACAAAACAACGAACGAGCGCAAAGAAAAGGAGCACCAATATAAATATAATATACTTATTGAATATAATACGCTACTTTCTGTTGGGTATTTTCCACTGAAATTGAAATCACTCGCGATTTTCTCCCAACACTTTTTTTTTCGACAAACGAGACCGCATCTGTTTTTTTTCCACAATGTCCTTATTTTCAATTATGAGTTTACTCAACGCAGTTTATTCAGCTTCGCTTAAAAACGGCTCTCTTCTTTTCTCTTTCCATTTGGAAACTAATATAAAAAATTGAAAGGTAGCAAACACTATTTTATTGAAGAAGAAACGCGAACAACAGGAACAGTGATGGTCCAAAGTCAAAGCTGAAAAACAACACCAACCATTCTAAAATAAACAATCGAACCTTCTCCATGAAACCTTCACTGAGCTGTTACCTCAACAGGGCTGCCAATTCTTCCTCGACCGTCGTTTGGTAACTCGAGGTCTCCTCGAGTTGAGGATGAGCTGAGGTCGACCTCCAAATGCGTTCTGTTCGTCTATGAATAGGGTGAGGAATCCTCGAGAAAAGATAAGTTGGAGGAAACCTTAACTCGAGTCGAGGAAATCCGTGCCTTGAGGAATGACTATGAATACCGCCCGTAGTGTCTTTGTGGTGCGGATAGACTCACCCGGGAACGACAGCCCACTTCTTTTAAAATTAATTTCTTTTCTTAAAAACCTTCCTCCTATTTATCAAGGTGGGCAGATCTAACAAGTTTGGGAACGCTTGATAATCAGGTCCTCATCCTCGAGTCTGGTGGTGCTGGGGATCCGCTCCCAGGGAACCCAGACTCTCCTTTCATCTAACATTTTTATTTTTATTTTTTAATTTAACGAAATCACCACATTTCTAAAAAAAAATACTAAAGTTAATACTTCCAAGTTAGAAGGGAAAGCTAGAAGTTGTAAGACCTCCTAATAGTCAGAGAAATAGGTTCTCAAGATATGAATTCGAGGCTCCCGTTTCCAATGGAAAACACTCCACGTACATTTTGAGAGGTTGAATAAAATGTATGGAAACGAAGAGAAGAAACGTCTTTACAAGTTCGAACAAATATTATAACTTATCGACGTGAGTTGAACAAATACTATCGATACGCCTCACGACCAAATCACCAAAAAAAATCAAAAATCCCTATTTTTACCCCTCTTTTCCCTCCATATCTCCCCCCCACACACACACACCAAATGTTGAGGGATCGAGCCGGCTGAATTTTTGAACCAATTAGACCCCGAATGGTCTTATGTGCGAAATTGAAGTTTTTTTCGACCATTTTATGGGTACATATAGCCCGGACGGCGCACAGTGGGCAAAATGACCAATCTAGGTGGACAAAAATATTTTTTGGTCGGTTTTTTATTCAAAATTGAATAAAAAGACGCTGATTACGGGAAAAATAATGAAAAGCTTTCTTGACTTCAATGAAAGTAGGCAAACTGTGTATCATGATATTGTTGTTCATGTTTTATCTTAAATTCTTGACATTATAATTAGGTAGGTCCTACTGATTAATAACTTTGAGATTAATGACATTATTACAGTGTTAGACGAATATAACTCTGAAAAATTGAATTTGAAAATATTATAGTCATGTTCTTATTCGACATCGTAGAAGATTCAACTGTTGATGTGCTTGAAGTTGCTTCTTTCAAGATACGGCTTGTGGACCTGTCTTCTGCTGAGTAGAGAGCAGTGAGCGCCGCTAAGCATAACTTTTCGGTACCAGCAGTCAACAATTCTTTCTCTTTTCTTCTTTTTGTTTTATCGCTTGAGTCCTCAAACAGTTTTTTGGGACGCACAGTTGGTTGGTTCATGATTCCTTGAGTGATTTTGTAAGAAATGACAACTTCAAACTCTTCCCCACTCAGCCATGTCGAATATTTGTTGGAAAAAATGTCATCTTTCCCATGGCTATTTTCCCACCTCTCTCCGATTTTTTTGAAAAGTCTATCACAGCATTTATATCATTTTTAAATTTAATATTTTTGAAGAATCGTCGAGATTACCTAACCCGATCACATACCTAGTGAGGTTTTCGTGGCCATCTTTCTTTGGTAGCAAATTGATGGCGAGGAATCGTGATATTTATACCTGAAAATCAACCTTTTTTATTAAGTAACTCGGAAAACGCATAAAATCGCAAAAAAAGGTGGTTGAATACCGAAACTAGAACACTTAAAGAAACGAAAAAAATCGGATTTCCTTGGCAACTCTTGGCCGTGTGCTACTTTAACTCCAAGATGTAAATTATCATTTTTAGAAATACGGTAGGGCGTATACTCATAAACATACAGTATCAGACACTATTTTTACAATTTCAGTAGGAAAAAATAGTACTTATTCCTTTCAATGGTTTCCATAATTGCCGAAACCAAGCCTGGAACGATTCTGCCTACAACTAACTGCAGCGTAGACGAGAAAAGTTGGGGGTTCATAGTAGCTGATAATACGATCTTATTCGAACAGGAAACAGCGACACTTTTGATCGAAGTTTTTACAGCAATAGAAGGTTTTGATAATGTAAATATTAACGTTTTGGGGACTGCAAACTCATAATGAACAATGACTAATATTAGAGATTCCCATGTTTTGACTTGACTTTTGTCCACCTAGATTGGCCATTTTGCCCACTGTGCGGCGGACGGACATTGCAGATTTGGAATTGGCTTACCTTGAAACATAAAACGCTGCAAATTATTACACAAATGTTCATTTTTTCCATATAGATCACTCGTCTGCAAAGAACACGGCTTTGCCATTGTCACCACCATTGTAGTACCAATCATAGATACTACCTACCTACCACGTACCTACAGCCATCGCATTTTGGTCAGCTAGAATTTGAACGGAGATTAGTCCTATTTTGCAATTCACACTCGTGTTTCTGGATTATCGTAAGTCCAACCCTTAAGTTCTCGTTGGGAGCGAACGGTTTGTCCTACAGAGCTCCGCGTGGTCTCTAAAAATTCAATACTATCTTAAATTGATGGAAAAACAATACCTTTATATCGAAATTTTTTGAGCTAGGGTGTTTTCCAAATTTCAACTCTTAGAAGTGACCATCAACCAAAATCTTCGGGGCACAACTGACCCCAAACGGAGCCTACATACCAAATTTCATCAAAATCGGTCCATGGGAACTGAGGAAAGTACGGCGGGCGGACAGCCAAATTTTTATTCGATTTTCATTTTGTACGTACCTTGAAACGTAAACCAACAAATTTTGAGGGGGGTTTTAATTTTTTTTGACATGGATGGCGCCTGAGTGGTTATTGATCAGTTGAGTGAGCTCCGAGGCCATTTTCTCTCCTGTTGAACGCAGGAAGCTGAAATTTGAGAGGGCGAGTCAATGGAGAATGCTGAAGGCGCCTGAGTGGTCATTGATCAGCTGAGTGAGCTCATCATTCTAATTGCCATCATAAGACATATCCATGTACAGATGTATCTGCATGCAGTGTAGATACTTTGGCTGGCGTTTAAACTTCCAATAGCTCACAAAAAATGTTTCAAAAAATTCAGCTCTATCCATAGAATTTAAAATTGTAATTTCAATTTAGTTACTATACTGACTTGGTACATTTATGGAATTCGTAAGATTTTGCTCCCGAGTCTACCAAGAATAGCGGAAGCGTTGCTTCCACTGTTCAAGTTTGAAAAAAAAAGTTCTCCAAAATCAAAGTTTCTACTCGCGTATTACGTATCAGTTTTCTTGGTCAATGGGGAATTCGCCTCACATTTTTTTTTTTCGAATGAGGGTTTATTGACGTGATAACGTCTTATAAATTGGTTTACCGGGACACTTCAAGAAACTGCGTTACGCTCCACTCACGGAGGGGGTGCAGCTCGGCGCTCCCTAAAGGCGGGCGGCCCCTCCCCTTCCCCTCCCCTTCCACTCACAAAAGCGGGAGCGCCCCGCCCCCCTTCCCTGGCACTCACTCCCCCCCCCACCCATGGGAAATACCTACTACCTACGGGAAATACCTACTCTGTGCAACTTGACAAAGAATTTTATTTTATCCTTCTTCCTACTATACGAATGAATATTAACATTAAAATTATTTTACCACTCAAAGTCGTTGTCACGTAAAACTTTCGCCCATATACCGACTTTACAGGCAACAACACAGGGTTTTTTATGGAATAAAACCATAGTGAGCTGCTCGAAAACGCATCCAAAAAATTTAGAGAATTTAAGGAAGATGGAAATTTTAAATGTGGTGGCAATGTGTAATAGGCAGCCATGTTTGAAACGTAACAGATATTCTACCAATCTGACTTCAAAGGAGGTTCTGTGGCGCTTACCACAGAAGCGGAACATTCACGAACTTTTAGCTTACGAGTAGTGCGCACAAGAGTGCGCCGCGAACTGGCAGGAAGAACCCAGACACAAAAGTGACCAAAAGAAACAATATTACTAACTTTTTTACAATACGATTCAACCTACTAGTTTATCAAGCATTATTAGTCTTCATCTTCTCTTATTTAGTTTCAAGAGTTGAATCACATTATTCGAGTAGCCATTTCACTGGATCGTTTTGTGTGGCGGTGCTAGAACTCTGTCTGTTGTCGGAGTTGTTTCGCGTCGTTTTTTTTTTTTCGTATGACGTCAACAATATTCCTCGATTTTCGCGGTGTTTTGTAACAGAGGTTCACTTGTTTAGGCATTTTCTCCTACGGTAATTTTTTCCCCTTGGTTATTCCTAGTGTTAACGTTATTCTAGGGCCCTATTATAGGATTTGACTTGAAATTCCAGAATCTAAAATTGAGGCAAATTCCCCATTCCAAAGTTTCATTATTGAAAATAATAAACCGAAATAAAAAAGTTTGAGGGGGCGGGGCGGGGGTTTTAAAAATTGTTTTTTGATACGATCACATAGGTTTATTATTAGAAATAATAAACCAAAAGTAATCGAATTACCACTACTCCAGTCTGATTCCTGTAATGGTAATCTGGATTACTCCTGGAGTAACAACATCATCAAAACTCGGGGTTTTCAATATCCTTTTTATTGAAATGTTTTCTTTGAATAATTCAAAGATATCAATTATTGAAATCTTTTCTTTGAATCTTTTATTGAATCTATTACTTTCATTATGATGAAAGTTGTCGCTACAGCGAGAGTATAATATACAATATAATATAATATAAAATACAGTAGGTAGTTTGTAAGGGAGGACGAACCCAGGAGAAGGAGGGGCTTCCTAGAGGTAGAGTGGTGGGGGAAGACACACTGAGGGATGCAAGACAGGCGAGCCGACGCCTTGGTTGTGCTCTTGGAGGCAACCAGGGAAGGTATCTGTGAGTAACTACACCTCATACTTATTCGATCGATCGATTATACCTATACCTTATGTGTCAGCAAGCTCTCCCCTTGTCTTATACTCTATACCAAACACACAATACCTTATAAGACTATACAGACTTATAGCTTATACAGAAGCCTTTAACACACTATACCTTTATACTGTGGCACTATACTATACTTATACTGTTGTGCAAGTGGTGTACAACTTATACTCCCCATAATATGACCATGGCGGATGGCATATACTATACACATCTAACCCAAACTGCGGTGTGGTTTGATACAATACACATATATTATACATGTATGCTATACATGTACTCTACACTTTTACTATACATCTAAACCTTTATACTGTGGCACTATACTATACCTATACTGTTGTGCAAGTGGTACAACTTATACTTCCCATAATATGACCATGGCGGATGGCATATACTATACACATCTAACCCAAACTGCGGTGTGGTTTGATACAATACCAATACTATACTGGGCGCCTTATATACCTATACATACTTATACAGAGGTCAGGGGACGGATAAGGGGTCGTTGGGGAGTCCGTCATACACAAAAGCCCAAAAGGGGAGAGCTTGGATCTATGTAGACATTTACAATACATGTGATACCTATTTATACCATTTACATATATGTGGCAAAACATACATCGATTACATGAAATATTATGTATTTATGACATTAGTTCGTACGGCAGATGGCCGTGACGACAAAAGTAGTCGGAAAAGTCATCATTCCTCAAAGAGGGTAGGTTGTCACGTGTCAACTACGATTATGACATCGCTATCTTTTATTCATCAATAACACTAGATTACAAAATTTAGGGGTGGTCTGGCTGCCTTGTTCTTTCACCACTTTTCTTATGGTATTTGGTGCGCTGAATCCGAATCTGACGTCAGTTTTTTTTTTCCACGTCGGATTTTCAAGATATAGCTAGTTTTACGATTTTTCTAGTTCTCAATTTTCTTCACTTTTTAGTGAAAACTCATCTTGCTCAAATCTCCTCAAAAAGTACTCAGACTTATAGGAAATTTTATGTAGAATCCGAATATGTACTTAGCTTTTAAGTAAAGTTGTGTTAAACCCCCTATTTTCCACAAAACGTATCAAAAAACACCGGTTCTTAACGTTTTTCTTCGGGTTTTCCCTTACACTTTGCCACTTGAAAAAAAAATTAAGGCTAAAAAAAATGTTCTCGGGCCTTTACTTTGTAGGGGGGGACACCCCAGAGGAGAATGAGACCAATCGCAGCCTCTTAAACCCATTAATATCGAAGGAATGAGCTTTTTTTCATGGCACTGAGATGAAAATTCACAAAAACCGTTAATTAATTTTTCGAGATAAGTATGTGCGTTCCTAAATCTGTTTTCCTCAAATGGATTTTTCTTTCTTCTACATTTTTTATACTTGTCACCTAATAAGAGTAAGATCGAAAATAGGTTCTCATAGGGGGAGTAAATCATAATTGGGAAACTCTTGTGATTTTAATTCAGTTTTACAACACAATTAACTGCAGAAAAGTTAACGGTGTAAATCTGTTGCATGAAGGCTCAGATGAATCAATAGTTGGTACAATGTTTGGTTATTCCTCCACCTCAGAGGTTTCACCAAGATATGAAAACCATGGAAGAACGGTACAAAGGGTATTGGGAAGTTCACATGATGGCGGACTATTGTTGGACCAAAAAAAGGAGATTTACCTCAGGCGGCGAAGTTTTCTCTACACAGATGCCGGCGATGAAACCTCTGAGGTGGAGGAATAACCAAACATTGTACCAACTATTGATTCATCTGAGCCTTCATGCAACAGATTTACACCGTTAACTTTTCTGCAGTTAATTGTGTTGTAAACTGAATTAAAATCACAAGAGTTTCCCAATTATGATTTACTCCCCCTATGAGTACCTACCTATTTTTGATCTTACTCTTATTAGGTGACAAGTATAAAAAATGTAGAAGAAAGAAAAATCCATTTGAGGAAAACAGATTTAGGAACGCACATACTTATCTCGAAAAATTAATTAACGGTTTTTGTGAATTTTCATCTCAGTGCCATGAAAAAAAGCTCATTCCTTCGATATTAATGGGTTTAGGAATCTGCGATTGGTCTCATTCTCCTCTGGGGTGTCCCCCCTACAAAGTAAAAGCCCGAGAACATTTTTTTTAGCCTTAATTTTTTTTTCAAGTGGCAAAGTGTAAGGGAAAACCCGAAGAAAAACGTTAAGAACCGGTGTTTTTTGATACGTTTTGTGGAAAATAGGGGGTTTAACACAACTTTACTTAAAAACTAAGTACATATTCGGATTCTACATAAAATGTCCTATAAGTCTGAGTACTTTTTGAGGAGATTTGAGCAAGATGAGTTTTCACTAAAAAATGAAGAAAATTGAGAACTAGAAAAATCGTAAAACTAGCTATATCTTGAAAATCCGACGTGGAAAAAAAAACTGACGTCAGATTCGGATTCAGCGCACCAAATACCATAAGAAAAGTGGTGAAAGAACAAGGCAGCCAGACCACCCCTAAATTTTGTAATCTAGTGTAATTCATCATTATTTTTAAACTAACGTAAAAAGTAAATATACAAATAGGGGTTGTAAAAAGAAAATCGCGTACACCTCAATTCTGTTCCGACCTTCTTAATTCATTTTGAAGGTTACAGGAGAAAAATCCCTCCATCGCCATTCCGGTCAAAAATGAGTTAGCATCGCTTCTTGTAGGATTTTGAGGTTTACTTTCTGAAAATTCAGTCGTTTCCGGTGAAAAATGCCTTTATTGTCATCTAAAAGAAGATTGTAATCATGCTGTACCGGAGAAGAACCACGTCTGAACCCTGTGATGGAGATTCAAATATCCCACCCCTTAGATAGTCAGGTCGAGATATGTTTCCTCCATTTCCTTCCTAATAAATTGTAATTTATTCAGCTCCGAAATATAACTAGGGTTTTTTGACATTTGTATGGTACTTATCACAATCCTTACTTCCAATTTGATGATTTTTGAGGATAAAATTCCAATTTCTGTGGTGGAGTAGTTGGTTTTTCTAGACATAATATGTAAAAAAAAAAAAATAGTGCTAAAATAGTGCTGGTTAAAAAAAATTCAGCATTCAGAAAGGTACACCTTTCTGAATGCTGAATTTTTTTTAACCAGCACTATTTTAGATAGTATCCTGTTGGTGGTCGAAACGACTCTGGGTCCTCTTTGTGAACAAAAAGAGGGAAACGTTGATTTTGGCGTTTAATTTTCATTTAGCTACAGTTTCGCTGGAGCATCTTGCCAGCATCTTCAGGCTAAAAACATATTTAGAACAGCAGATCTCTAAATTAGTCATCTAATGGTCACTAGTGACCTGAGATGCTCCAGCGAAACTGTAGCTAAATGAAAATTAAACGCCAAAATCAACGTTTCCCTCTTTTTGTTCACAAAGAGGACCCAGAGTCGTTTCGACCACCAACAGGATATTATCATCCGACTCAACACCCTTCAACAACTTTAGATAGTAGTGGTGAAGTACTGCAAAATCGTAACCCTGATTGTTATTGTAAAGTAGTCTATTTGAAACTGTTCAGTGACGTCATCTGCAGTAGTTGCTCCATTTCTCTCACTTCCTCATGTTATGTCCAACCGTCCGTTGTGTCTGTTATCAATACAGTTTCTCTTTGAGTATTACTAGTATTTCTATTTGCTTTACTCCTCTGCTAGAAGACTCTAGCTTCAAGTGTTGTTATGGTCGTGGTTCATCACTTTCTCAGTGGTTAACTTTCAATGGGGTATTTCGGTGGGTCGGAAATTCAGGTTTTTGACCTCAAATTTGGATTCAGCACCCTTGAAAACCTATATACTCCAACTTTTAGCCCAATGATACTATAACATGTGGTAGAAAAATTAATTAAAGCGATCACACGTTTGAAAAAGGTGGGCCGCTATAAATGCACACACACCAGGGGCGTTGGGTGACCTCTGAAAGTGGTGGGGCACCATACCAGAAAATACATGAACTTGACCCTAGGATCACACATACCTACATACTTTTACGACAAACAGAGGACCCAGTGGTGAAACATCACATCTCAACTTCATTCCAGTTAATGATGAAAAAAAAAAATCATTTCTGGGACTCGAAAAGATAAAAATGTTAATTTGTTACTAAAACATTAAATATTCAATTTTTTTTTAAACGAAAAGCACATAATTTCTTAATCATAAAGACGAGATCATAAAAAAAAGTGTCTTAACAAATTCTACATATTTTTCGAAATGTCTATAAGGCTTTTCGAGGGTCATATTCCCTTTGATGACTTTTAATTGTTTTTTGCAACGCCTACGTAGCATTTATATATGATAAGTTGTGGAACTGAAGAGCACCAGGCTGCCTATTGTATTTCCCCATACCGAAATGTTGAACAGAAACGAAAAAATACGATAAGTAGGTAGGTAAGTCTAATCAGTGGTCAACTCCATCAGATCGTATTACAACAAACACCAAGACGACTTGAAATGCAGGGAAAATGGAATGGAAAACCGAAAATGATAAGAGGACCAGGAACGTAAACTGTCATTGTTTCAAGACACTTTAGGGAACACAGTAGGTAAAGAGCTCCAGAGAGACTAGTAATTTCGGAGAAAAACCCCTAAAGATAACAACTTCAACAATACTTTAAAACTTCGTTTCAACTTACAATAGTTTTAACTTACTTTCATGCCTATGTGACAAAATCTCTGTGTAGCAAACGCCATCCACAACAATGATAACACTCCAAAAATCATAATTTTGCAGTCAATCAGCAAAATTGTATCATGTAAAGATGTAACCACCCTCCTGTTTATCAGATAAACTTTATCTCTTGTCGGTAAACACACAAAACACCTAATCGTGCAGTCTGGGCAACATACTGTGAAAATCTGTAAAAGTGGGGAGTATCCATTCAATTTTTAACCCATCTATAACTGATATTAGAAGTACTCCATGCGTTTAAATCCTATGATGAGTCCATTGTTATACAATGAACTTTCATGGCAACCTGAACAGAGTATCCATCCATCTAGTTGAATCAAAACAAGTCATCACCAGAAAGAATAAAAAATCGATTTTGTCTTCCAGGGCAGGGGCCGAGAAAGGGAGGGGATAAACTAAAATAACACTACTGCGCATGTGCGGACGAGGAAAAACTAAAAATAAACAACACGTTGGCATGACGACGCCGGGGTCTAGCCCCAGATCTTGGGAATTCGGGAGTGGAGAATCGATTGTTTGATACAAATCGATTGTTGGATACCTATCGATTCCATCTTACATCTTCTCTCTCGTAGCAGGCCATGGAGACAGCCTTGGGCATGGACCTAGTAGTAGGCATGGAAGCTAGCTCCATGGCCTCGGGTTTTACCATGGAAATTTGACATAATAACTGCATGTCAGTGTAGAATTATTTTTTACTTGTAAAAGCTCCATGCTTCCATGGATCATGAGTGAGTTTTGAGGAAAAAACTTTCTGCTAGGGATTTTTTTCTACTTTGTGGAGAACACTTTTTGAAGGGAGTTTTTCCTACTTTGGGGTAAAAAATCTAGGTTACAGTGAGAGAAATTTTGCCGGGGCTAGACCCAAAGTGGCCTTATGGACGCCACGCCCCTGACACACACTAGGCAAGGACAACGCCGCGCGCGTGTGTGAGTAGTATTTTGTAGTATCCAAGAGGTCCTCCAAGGGTTTCTGTGCATGGATACTTTTTCAAAGACAGTTGGCTAGCTACGTCACACCATTCAAATCTTCAACATACCTTAGCTTCTCTGATTTTTTAAAAACATTTTCTCGACGAACAGACCCGATTACTGTTATTCCTGTGCCATACTCTTTTGAAAAAAAAATGAAAAAAAATTGACTGAAATACCCCATTGCGTTTTTCTTGAAGTCAGCTTGTTGGCGATGATGGGGTTAAACCCTGTACCCTTCATTTAAGGTTTGTTCGGCTAACGATTCTGAACCAGTTCCGGACGGAACGCGATTCTGAAAGTGGAAGGGATAGAATCAGTTCGGAATCGTTGTTAACCGAACACCTTTGGAACTCGTTCGGAATCGATAGCCTGCATTGTAACCTCCTTCGCAATAATGTAGTAATAATCCGTATTCGCAGTTCAGAATTCTCTCGTTTTTCCCAATACAATAAAAATTGTATTCTCTATTCTGTATTTTCAACTCTTCAACAAACTCTAGTTGTATTAGGGAAGTCAATGTTTTTAAAGAACTTTGTTAAGAGAGAAAAAATCATTAATTTATTGAACATTTTAGGAGTATAAAAGTTGGACAACTCCATTAGCTGTCGAAAATGTTTTTAAATAACTAATTTCTGATTTTCAGTTTTCTAAGTAGGTAGTTATGTTTAATAAAGTTTAAAGTAGGTAGGTATGTTGTATTTTTTGAAGTTCTTGAAGCCTCCATTTAGATTTAACGGGATTTTTAAAGTTTAAGATTGAATGATTCAAAATTATTGTTGTACCTACTAATCTCTCATCCTTTTAAAAAAATTCCCCTACGAATTTAACCAAACACCCATTTTCCAATTTTCACTGAGTCAATGGAAACTTTTCAACCGAATTGAAAGGCGTCAGGACAACGGCTACGATTCAAGTGTACAAAATATTCAACTTTTTAAAAAATCAATGTCATTTATCACAGATTGATCACAAAATAATAGGTGTCTTCCCCAGGAACAATGTTCTTTTATTCAACAATGAAAATTTTAAAATTTGCCATAAAACCGTTACGAATGTAGTCAGACACTCGAAAAAGCTCTCAATTCAAAGATCTACTTTTGTTGCCAACAAATCAAATTTTGCCCCATGTCACATAGGTGCTAATCACCCCATCAATATTTTGCAGAAGAGAGGGATGATGTGAACTTCCTTGAACCACTATCCGAATAAATGGACACAGTGGAATAATTTTTGGGTATTTGTGAAAAAAGAAAGACCTAATTAAAACGCTGCAAATCATTGCTCAAAGGTTTATTATTTTCTGTATAGATCATCCTTCTGTATAGATCACTGGTTCTCCATCAATAGCACCTACCACCATCTGTATTCTCCCTTGACCTTCCCTCTCAAATTTCAGCTCCTGCGTTCAATAGGATTGAAAATGGCTTCGGAGCTCACTCAGCTGATCAGTGATCAGAAGAGTGAAGAAGATCTCCTCGAATGCTGGAGACGCCTGGAAGAGCACCTCCATTCAATAGGATTGAAAATGGCTTTGGAGCTCACTCAGCTGATCAGTGATGTGAGGAGTGAAGAATATCTCCTCGAATGCTGGAGACGCCTGGAAGAGCACTTCCATTCAATAGCATTGAAAATGGCTTCGGAGCTCACTCAGCTGATCAGTGAGCAATGATTTGCAGCGTTTTTTACCTACAAACATTGTTTTACCTACCAATTTTTTTTACCTACCACACCTACCTATTGGTAGGTACTACCTACCACACTATAATGGCTTCACACCTTCACAATCAAGTTTATTAGAAAGAACTAAACGCTTCACACTCGATTCGAAAAATAGAAAGCTTGATATGGAAATTTGATTACTGGTTACGCAGAAGGCAAAACTGTATACAAATCGAAGAAATGTACAGCGATCGCATTTTAGTCAGATAAAATTTGAACGGCGATTAGACCTCTTTTGCGATTCACACTCATGATTCTGTTTTATCGAAGGAAAACCTTCAAATACTCGTAGGGACCGAACGGTTTGTCCTACAGAGCTCCGGGTGGTCTCAAAAATTTTTAAAAATTCTGTACTATTTAAAATTGGTGAAAAAACGATACCTTTATTTCGAGAGTTTTCGAGCTAGGGCACTCTTGAAAATTTCCACCCTTAATTTTCACCCCTTAGAAGTGACCTACATCAACCAAAAGCTTCGCGGCACAACTAGACCCCAAATGGAGCCCATATACCAAATTTGAACCAAATCGGTCCAGTGTTGCTAAGAAAAGTGCCGCGTACGGCGGACGGCGGACGGCGGACGGCGTACGGCGGACGGACGGAAATTTTTTTATTCGATTTTCGGATTCTACGTACCTTGAAACGTAAAACATCAAATTTTGAGGGGGGGTTAAAATTTTTTTTTTCTTGTTCGATTCCAAAGGCTTATTATTGAAAATAATAAACCGAAATGGCTTCTGTTAGAACGTAATTTCTAAGAATTTCGAAATTTTCACAACCAAGGTTAAAACGATTAAGCGCATTGATTAACAAATTGCGCGTCTATGGACCAACAAATTTGCGTGCTATGTACTTCAAGTAGGAGAATAACAAAAGCAAATTATTTCACAACGGTTTATTAGGATAAAAATATGAAAATACGATTTTAAAAAATCCACAATAGAAATATCTCCAAGGTCGGCATCATAACCAGGATGAACGTCACTGTCTCTTCAAGATTATACTTATAAAAAATCATGCCTCCAGGTACCTACCTACTGAATTTGAGATGGTACAACTCCCGAAACTTGGTTTTGTGATGCCGAAGTTCCAATGCCCACAGCACCAAATATAAAATACCAAAACACGATGCTCAGCCTCCTAGGCCTTTGTCCCGTTCGAATAACAAACGCAAATTATTTCACAACGGTTTATTAGGTAAGGATTTTCATAAACATAAACACAAACATTTTCATAAAAAAGGATTTTCATAAACGGACTTAGCTATACCGTTAGGGAATAAGCCCCTTGTTCCTGCTCACTACGAAGTGTTCGATGATCACGTTCATTTAGAAGAAAGCACAGTGTTCTTTAAAAAGTTCTTATTTTTTGGATGGTCACGAAGAAGAACAAACATTTTAATTTATCATCCGATTCCTAAACTTCATGAGAATCGTCAAACGGAGTAGAATTACCAGAAACCCCCAGATGACAGACCACAGGAGACTACGATAAAATAAACAAAAACTCTGCAAATTATTACACAATGGTTTATTATTTTTCTATATAATCGTCTATAAAGCCGCCAACCATCCACCATGAAGAAAAACATCGATGGCATTTCGGTCAGCTTTAATTTGAACGGAGATTAGGCCTCTTTTGCGATTCACACTCGTGTTTCTGATTTGTCGTACGTTTATTATTTTTATGGTTTATTATTTTAATGTTTTATTATTTTTCTATATAATCGTCTATAAAGCCACCAACCATCCAACATGAAGAAAAATACTTTGAAAATGTCAACCCACGCATATTTAAGCAAAAACCTCTTTTTTGGCTGGTTATTTGCCCATAACTTCTATACGAATTGAGCGATCGGAATAGTTCGACGTTAGGACCAACTAGACCCCAAATGGAGTCTATGTGCGAAAGAACGGGTTTTTTTAGACCGATTCTAAGGCCTTTTATGGCCCGGACGGCGGACGGCGGACGGACATTGCAAATTTGGATTCTACGCACCTTGAAACGTAAAGTGACAAAGTTTGAGGGGGGGTTATAAAATTTTTTTGCGATACGATCACATAGGCTTATTATTGGAAATAATAAACCAAAAATTGATGATAAGCGAAACGAAAGACTTCCTGATAAGCGTAATATCTAGTGCGCATGTGCGGAACTGTTGGTCCCGAGAAAATCTCAGAACTGGTAGAACTGATTCTGGACGGTTCCGGATGCCTAACCGAACAGCGGACTGACAGTTCTGAACCAGTTCTGGGCCTAACCGAACGCCCCAAAAGAGGTCGGAACCGTCCCGAACCGTTCGGAATCGTTAGCCGAACAGACCTTTAATTCTTAAACATTTCCTAGGTTTTTTTTTTTTTCAAGAAAACTCCCCTGAAAGACGCAGGGGGCACGCCATTAATACAAAAATAAATAAATAAATCAAAAATGATGGGGAGGACGCCCAGGACTCACCCGACGCTGGCCCTCGGGATTAGGGAAGATGAGGAAGGTGGGGGTGGGAGAGAGGGATGAAGGGAAGTACCTCTATAGAACGACCACCAGTTCAAATATGAGCCGAGCAGGACGCGGGTGGTGATACCACGGAGTACGCCTACCGAGATGCCCAACTCGCGCAACTCCGTGGCGCTTTTCCCGCACCACACTCCGCGCCATGACAATGTTGCAGCCATCACCCTGATGTTGTTGGGTGCCACTCCTTTTAGCTCCGACACCGCTTGCCGTAAATCATTCGTATCATATTTCCTTATCTTAGCCCGCCAAGTCTGCTCCATGTCCAAGCTGCCATTGACAACTTGGACATCCAGGATAATGCAAGACTGGTCGGGCTTGACGGCAACGATGTCGGGCTTCTTACCCTGGTCACTCGGCATGTGGTATAACCTCTCCCTCTCAACATCCCAGCCGCTAGATGACAAAGCACCTGCTATCTGCTTGGTGACCGCATCATGACGTAGAATGCGGCCCCCATGAGTTCGTGGACACCGCTGCACCACATGATAGAGATGTTCACTTCCACCCCGACAGGCACGGCAAAGGGGTAGGGTTGTCCCACGACTACCTCTCGAGCACCGCACCGCAGTTGGCAAAGATGCCACGCGGACGGTGTGGAAGTGTCGGTAGTCACGGGCCCCAATGCCCTCCGAAGCCCAATCTACCCACTGGGAAGAGATTAGGCTTTCGGAGCACTGTCGGAGTTCTTTACCATCTACTGATTCATGCAGTGCAGCAGTGAACTCAGCAGACGAACTGGGTTTTGGAGCAGATGGTGTTGCTCGGTCGCACCATGCTAACTGCTGCCTGACAAAATCAAGATCAGCAGCAGCACGGGCGACCCCCCAGCTCGACCCCTACCGAGCCCACCAGATTTGACTGGTGCACGGATGTAGGAACTTGGGACACCAGGTGGGAATTTCAGCCAAGAGCACACAGCAGAGCGTACTTCACGATCCAATTCCTGCAGCCTCCCCGCCGTAGGCCTACCAAAGACTAAACCATAGGTTAGCTTTGGCAGTAAGTACGTGCGGAGGAGGCGCAGCCTCTGCTGTGGCTTCAATGGAGCCTTGGTAACACGTGCTAGCGCTCTACCAAGGTCCACACGGCTGGCAGTAATGGTGGCCACCGCCATGAAGTTGACTCCAAGGTACCGCCAAACCTCCAACACAGATCGGGAAGGAATGGGGGATTGTCCTATGACAAAACCCCCATCCACAACCTTCACCTTATGTTGGCGACCCGACGGGACCAAGGAGACCAACCCGCATTTATCGGGGTTGACCACAAGTCCACACCTGGCTACCTGCTTAGCAAATGCGTTGAGGGCGATCTGCAAGCCCTCACCGGTTTCTGCGAGTAGGATAACATCATCGGCAAAGGCCAATGCTCCTACTCGCACCCCAGGGGCGAGATCAAACCCTACTTCTGTGGGCAGCTTACCCAAGGCTGTATCCACGACCAGCTTGAAGAGGAGTGGTGATAGGGGATCCCCCTGGCGTACCCCTCGCCCGATCACAATATCCCTTGACACCTCACCTCCTGCCTCTAGGACCGTCACGCCTTCACACTTCTACGTAAGAGTGTTTATCATCGCCTAATGAACCGATTCGTTTGGTTGGCAGGTTCTTACGTCGCTGGATTCCTGTTCCTTATTGAAGCCAGAAGATACAGGATCAAGAAGAACAAGGAAGAGAAGATGCGAGCCTCCTACCATATGGAGCAAGTCAAGAGCTCCCACAGCAACATCTAGAAGACATATCAACGACTTATCAAGTATTCACGTGCCTTCGATCTGAACTGTCTCTCTGAGTGGGGTTGATTTACCAAACACGTTTATCCTGTATGCTTGTATTCCGCTGAATTCAGCCGCCTAGATGGTACGAGTAGAAGTCAGTAGTCAATCTGCTCATTGCTAAGCTACCTCCAGGCCTATCAGTGGTTTTCTCTTATCACGTACGTATAATAGAAAAATAATTGATAATAGGAAATTCGGGGCAAGAATGTATTTGTGATTCGAATATTCGTCACTAAGTACAAGTACGTACTGCCATCCAAAGTTAAAAAGCCGTGGAGCTGAATTTTTCGAGAAAAACGCAAGCAAAGTTGTTTCTGGCTTTGTCATTTTTTCAAAATTTTCACGTGATTCTTTTGCGAGATGATTTAAAATAAATTTCTAGTTCTTTTTCCACAAGAAACATAAATTTTGGATTTAAACAGGTGATTTTATGTGAGCAATTGAGTTGAAAAAGAACTCGATGAACTTGAAGCAGCTGGTATAATTTCAAAAGTAGCAAACAGCGATTGGGGTTCACCACTAGTTGTCATCCCAAAACCAGATGGAACGGTACGCCTATGTGTAGACTATAATGTAGGTGTAAATGAACGTTTAGTTCAAGCTAACTATCTAATCAAAAGAATTGATGAAGTATGCAAAGCCTACTTACATCTGAAAGTAGATGAACTCAGCAGCCAAATTCAAACCATGTCAACACACAGGGGAACTTACAATGTAAACCGGTTAAGCTTTGGCGTAAAAACTGCACCATCAGAATTCAACCGCATCATTGATCAAATTCTATCCGGATTCCCAAAAACAGTATCATATTTTGACGATATTGTGGTTCATGGAGAAACCAAAGAAGAATGTAAGCAAAATCTCATTCTTTGTCTTGAGCGATTGCAAAAATATGACCTACATTTAAATAGAAGAAAATGTACTTTTTTCGACCAGAAAATTTAGTATTTAGGACGTGTAGTGGAATATAATCGAATTTCAAAAAATCCTCGTAAAGTCGAAGCAATAACCAAAATCCCACGTCCTAAAAATCTGACAGAACTAGAAAGATTCCTAGGAATGATAACCTATTACACCAGATTTATTCCTAATGTTTCCACGATAACGTATCCATTACGTCGTTTAAAGTGTAAGGAAAAATCGTTTTTCTGGTCAACTGAATGTGAAACTGCATTCTAGAAACTCAAAAATGAAATAGCCAGTGACAGGGTACTGATCCCATCCTCGTCGGCAAAACTGTTGTGGTTGAAAATACGAGATAATTCCTTATAATTTTTTCCGAATTTTTTTTTCTGAATGATTAAATAGAATTCAAAATTACAAATCCAACCATATCAAACCCCAAAAATCGACTCTACGGCTTTTTTTACTTCGGGCGGCAGTGTAGTGTTATTCACTATGTTTTATAAGGTTGTAGACCAACCTTCTCACGAGGTTTTTTTTCCCATCCACAGGGTGGTCCCAAATGTAACAGACTTCCTTTTTGGACAGCCCATCTATTTTGGAAATCATTACCTAGGAGCATGTAATAGGTATGTAGACGATATTTATGAGGCATAAACCACCAGTAAGGAATGCGATGAGATGCACAGCGTATTCTGGAGGTGAATACTGTCTCCACTAGGGATGGGTATCGATACTCGATATGTCAAAATATCGATACTTTCGTACCAATACTCGATATTTTAGTATCGATACTGCACTATCCGATATTTTAGGATATCGATAATTTGGATCCGATATTTCTGAATATCGAATAACGATACAGTTCTCGCGGAAAATTCAACATAATGGCTAAGAAATGAAGAAGGTAGAGAGGCTTTTGGGTCATTAGTCTTTTGTTGCACAAATAACGTTAATATCATGGAGAAAATCACTCTTGATTGTGAAAAATGAATGAACATTGTTGAAAAAAATATTTTTCTTAAGAATATTGGATAACATTGATAGTTTGTGACATTAAAGTATCGATACTCGATATAAAAAAATATCGATACTCATGCCCAACGATATTTGGGATATCGATATTCAGATACCTACCATATAGTATCGATACAAAATATCGATACTTTTGTAACAATACCCATCCCTAGTCTCCACACTATGTGTGTAGATTTAAATATGCCTGGATTTTTAACTTGGAGTGGCAGACTAATTTCATTTACTTCCAAGTTGTATTCTGTAGTATTCAAGTGAGAGGTGGGTAGGCGGAAAAGACTTGCCGATGATGGATTACTCAATGCAAATTTGTTGTGTAGAGGAATCCTGAGTGAGCCGTCCTCTGAGCTCAACGCAAGGACTTGAAGTAGCGTGACTGCACGAAAAGGTTAATTTAGGATTGCGCGGTACTGCGTCATTTGTATTATCAACGTGCGCAACTTTTTGGCCGCTCAAGACGTCACAAATTCGTTAACATTGTCAGGCCCTGTGCCGTTTCAAAGCGAAATCCTTGCTTCTGGTTTGACCGACGCAGCAGCTTCGAGGTCAATAGTTGAGAGATAGCGAGGTACAAATAGTGCTCAGCTACTTGAAATAGTAGGTTATTGTTATTGTAGCAATTTTATTAGCGGACAGAACAATAGGACGGTTCAGAGATGAAAAAAAAGGAAAGAGTGGGAGATGTCAAATCTATTAATGAAGACGGGAATTTCGAATTTTAAAATTCCTGAGACATACCTTTGGTGCTGCGCAGCTTTACCTTAGGGGCCCCTAGGTTTGGTGGTACTGAAGATGAAGGCGACGAAACTTCGGAGGCAGGAATCGGACCAAGGAGGCAGCAGAGGGTAGGCTTTAATTGTATTTTTGAGGGAATAACACTACTACGAGTATGTTTGAAATTGAGTGTGAATAATGCACTGAAGAGCATTAAACCAAAGATAGGTGAAAAATACTTTTAAGAAAAACGATTTTAAAGAGGTGGTTGCGCTGATGGCAGGAGACAAGAAGAGACTGATTTTAAGGGAAGGCTGGTAGAGATGTCAGCGCTCCCAACGGAAAAACATGAAGTTCGGGCGCCTTATTTTAAACGCAAACAAACCGGCCCCCGTGAAATTTCAAAGGAAATTTAACAACTAAATGTAAAGATAAAAGGTGATCTTCCAATAAGAATGTAATTCAATACTATAATTAAACATGTTGATAATCTTTCAACACTCATCAAGAAACTGACTAAGAATCTTCAAAAAATGCGATATAAACAAAAAATTAATATATTATTAACCTTTCAATACTTGAGAAAGAAAAAATAAATAAAATAAAATAAATGAAGTTAATGTAATAGAAATGACTTCAATAGGCCGGAGGCAGGGGTATGAGATTGTGAACCGGACGCACATATTCGCCCATAGTGGTACGTATCTTGGCCACTCTCACAATTCCATCCTTTCCCGGATATATGGCGAGAATACGACCGATAGGCCATTGCAGCGGCGGAGTTTGAACGTTGCGAAGGTACACTACGTCGCCAACAGAGAGGTTTTCTTGAAGTTCAGTCCATTTTGCGCGGGGAATCAAAGTGGGTAAATATTCGAGTTTCCAACGTCTCCAGAAATTTTGGACGGAGTGGCGAATCAGCTGGTGACGATTCAAACGACTGACAGCCACATCATGAATATTTTCCTCTGGTGGTGCCAGAAGCGGAGCTCCTACAAGAAAATGCCCCGGAGTCAAAAAATCTGAATCTTCGTGGGCGTCAGCTGAGAAGGTACCGAGGGGTCTGCTATTGAGAATGGCCTCGATGCGACATAAAACTGTGGTCATTTCTTCGAAGGTCATGATCTGTTTACCTACAACTTTAGAAATGTGATGTTTTGCCGTTTTGACCGCTGCCTCAGAAATCCCATTGAAGTGGGGACCCGCCGGAGGCGAAAAATTCCAAACGATGGCCTGAGAAGCAAGATGATCGTTCACTACGTCTTGAGAAGAGGCGAGAAGTTCGAAAACTTCCTTCAAGTGACGCGAGGCTCCAACTAGATTTGTACCGTTGTCACTGAAAATCTCATTGCAAAGTCCTCGCCTAGCCACGAAGCGGTCAAGAGCGCGCAAAAAGGCAGGAGTTGATAGGTCAGGAGCGAAATCCAAATGCACAGCCTTGGTAGAGAGGCAAACTATGACTACCATGTACCCTTTGGAGCGGGGTGCATTGCGGCGTAAACTCTCTCGGATGATGAAGAATCCAGCATAATCCAATGCTACGCTGCGAAAAGCTCGAACGGCTGAGAAGCGAGAAGCAGGTAAATCTCCCATCAATGGAGTCACCCCAGGTGCCTTGGGAAGGTAGCACGTCGAACATCGGAATATCCTGCAGCGTATGAGGCGGCGCAGCGCGGGGATCCAGAAGCGGCGTTGAAGAAGAGACGATATCAAACGATGTCCACCATGAAGAGTGAGTCTATGGAAATGATCACATATGAGTTTGGCTAAATGAGATCCATGAGGGATTAGATAAGGATGCTTAGAATCATACGAAGCATTGGAATTTTCAATCCTGCCTCTGACTCGAATCAATCCATTTTCATCCAAGAAAGGAGTGAGAGCACGTAACTTGGTTGAAACAGGTTCGCCCTTTTTCAAAAGTTTTATGTCAGTAGAAAAGTGATGATACTGGGTAACTCGGATCATGAGTAGAAACCCTTGTTTCAACTCCGAAGGAACTAAACTGCCAACATGACGATGTGCTCGTTTACATAAGCGGTTGTGAATAAAGCGCAAAACATAAGAAAATACTCGCATAGCTTTATTGTAATTAGAGTACTTCTCTAAAATAGAAATAAGATATGGCATAGTTAACAAGGATGTGAGGTGAGAAGTGTGAGGCTTGAATTCATGAAGGTATTCCACTGATTCATGAATCTCAGGAGACGACAAAAAATGGATGTGCTCCTTGACGAGGAAATCAGGAGGTCCGTTCCACCATAAATTACATTGAACAAGGTCAGGACCCAACAGACCGCGGGAAGCAGGATCTGCGGGATTAAATTCGGATTTCACGTGATGCCATTGACTAGGAGTGGTGGTATTCAAGATTTCAACCACCCTATTTGCAACATACGTTTTTAATTTATAGGGAGGCGTTCTGATCCACGATAAAGTTATGGTAGAATCAGTAAATAAATTTATGGATTCTGCACGAAGTGATTCTATATAAGGTTTCAGATCACCAATCAATTTAGATAATAATAAAGCTCCTGAAAGTTCTAACCGTGGCAAACTTAAGGTCTTTAGGGGGGCGATCTTACTCTTAGCCTGAATGAGGTGAAGGCTATGATCTTCCTTATTTTTAATAACAGCGTAGACCACGCAAGCATAGCCTTTCTCACTCGCATCACAATAACCGAGGATGTAGACTCTTTCAGAGGTTTCAGCAGGAATATAGCGAGGAATGCGGATAGCACTGAGCGCAGGAAGACCACAGGTGAAGTTATTCCACTCGCAGGTAAGATCGGGAGGAAGTAAGTCATCCCACTGTAATCCTTTCATCCATATAAGCTGCATAATATATTTAGCGAAAAAAATCACTGGGGTTAACCACCCTAGTGGATCGTAAATTTTTGCTATCTCGGAAAGTACACCTCTCTTAGTTATTCTAATATGATTGGGAGCTATATGGTAAAAGAACGTGTCATATCTTGGATCATATTTGATGCCAAGTATCTTCAAAGTTCGATCATCATCATTAGAGAAATTAAGTGGTAGAGTAACATGATCGATAGGAACAGATTCTAGGAGAGCAGGGTGATTACTAGACCACTTGTGTAGAGTAAAACCCCCTAAAGCCAACAATGAGTTCAACTCTTTTTGCAGACGAAGAGCTGAATCGAGATCGTAAGCTCCAGTAGTGATGTCATCAACGAAGGTTTGCTCCAAAATAGCTTTGGAAGCAAGAGGAAATGCTGCTCCATCATCATGGACAAGTTGAATGAGACAGCGTTGAGCTAGAAAGGCGGAAGGGCCCACTCCATAAGTAACTGTATTCAGAACATATTCTTCAACATCTGATGTACAAGAAGAACGGTAAAATATTCGTTGTAAAACTCGATCACGAGGATCAACTAAAATTTGTCGATACATCATACGCAGATCGGCGCACAAGACGATAGGAAAAAGGCGGAATGAACAAATGATTTGCCAGATGTCCTTCTGTAGCTTTGGACCGTTGAGGAGCGATGAGTTGAGAGAAACGTTGTCTGGTCCGCAGGAGGCAGAAGCGTCGAATACAACCCTTAACTTAGTGGTAACGCTGTCATGTTTACATACAATATGATGAGGTATTATGTAAGAAAATGTATCATGAGCAATAGACATATGTCCAAGGGCCTTGTACTCCTCCATAAAATTTATATACTCATTTCGGGCAGTCGGCTGACGCGACAAGCGAGATTCCAAAGATAAAAAACGCTTAAGTGCGACTTCTCTGTTATTTGGAAGTGTTGAAAATGAGTTTTTAAATGGTAAACGTACAACGAAGCGTCCAGAAGATTGACGATAATGAGATTCCTGAAAGAGAGCTTCACAAGCATCGTCCTCAGGATTAGAAGGGTGATGAATAGAAGTTTCTTCTATCTCCCAAAATTTTTTAAGTGAAGAGTCGAGGGCAACACAGCAATGATTTACAGAAAAAGACGATGAAGCGAGAAGCGATAAAGATGCAGATGACGTCACAGGCGCCTTGCCAACGAGAACCCATCCGAATATGGTCGAAATTGCAGATGGTTCGCCGACAATGAGATTATGGGTATAATTTAAAATGAGTGGATAAAGCTCTGCACCCATGAGAAAATCAATTTCCCCAGGCTGATCAAAGTTGGGGTCAGCCAGAAGAAGATTATGGAAACGCTTACGTATAGTATGATCGAGTGGTGTTTGAGGTTGATCACCAGTGATTTTATTAATAACAAATGCTTGTGTTTCTAGCTTAGGAATACTGCTATTGCTAGGAGTTATTACACAGGATACCAGACCATTACTGTGGCGTATAGGAGAACCACCTACAGCAGTCATGTTCCGAGAGGATTTTTGAACCTTGAGCCCCAGAGTTTCAGAACATTTTTTCGTCATTAGACAAACCTGAGATCCGAGATCAATAAGGATGCGAACAGGTTTTGGCTGGCCATGAGCATCAAGCATAGAAACCACAGCCGTACCCAGCATGATAGTAGAATCAGCAATTTGAGGCACATAACAAGTCAGTGCATCCGAAGAACTATTATTACATGAAATAACGCTGTTACTGACGACATGCGTACTAGAGGTTGCAGAATTGGCTTGAAGTGCTTTAGACTCATTACCAAAATGTAAATCTGAATGATGCTTCAAAGTGCATTTAGAGCACCTACTAGAAGATTTGCAAACGGAAGTAAAGTGATTACCTAAGCAATTTCGACAACGATTTAAACGTTTCATCAATTCATAGCGATCAACAGGAGTGAGTCCCTTGAATTTGGGACACTCACGAATTTTAGGGCATTCCTTAGCGCATACCACACATTTAGAAGACACAACAGAATTCAGTAAAGATGATTGGGGCTTACTTGATGAACTGGAAGCTTTACTTGAAGAATAATTAGATTTCATGGTGGACTTCCCTGATCCGGAGATCCCTTTGGTCAACTCCTGGATCTTGCACAGTTGCTCGACATATCCGATGAGGTCACTAAAAGAGGGTATTTCCTTATCAGAATATTTCAATTCAAAGGACCTCCGAGTAGACGGATCAAGTCCTCTCGCCGCAATGTGAAGTAAAATGAAATCTTCAAGTTTAGGTATTTTAAGTGCTAACAGAGCGTTGAAATTAGTATTAAATGTGCCCAAATGATTTGATACATTATTATATTGTGCATCAGAAATTGTACGAAAGTTCAGCATGGTATCCAAATAATGAGCGGCTAGAATGCGCTTAGAATTATAGCGTTTCAATAGCATATTCCAAACAACAGGATAATGATCAGGCGTGAGCGTTTGAGTTTCAATAAGAGAGAGTGGTTCACCTGATAGTGAATCGACTAAATAATGAAGTTTATCGCTGTTGGATAGGCTGTTATTGGTATGAATGAGTGACACAAACATGTTGTAGAACGTAGGCCACAAAGAAATGTCACCATTGAAAGATTTTAGAGAAATCTTGGGCAACTTAACAAGTAACGGTTGTTCACAAGAAGTAGTAGATGGTAATGACTTACGAGTGTCGATCGGTTGATACTCCGGCAATTTGTACAGCTTGCGTTCAACACACTTGGAAAAGTAATATGCTTCATCAAAACTAGCAGCAATTTGTAAGGTTTCAACCCTGTTGGAAGGATCCACACGTTCATTCAAGGCGTCGATATCGGCGTTCAATCGTTCAAACGAAGAAAACACTGAGTCTATGGAACCCATTCTGGCAAGAAATAACTCTGCATTCTCAATAAACGTGGGTGTTTCGTCCGATTTGAGCGCGTTATTAATTGTCTTTGCCATGTCGTAGGCTTTCTTCATACGCTGAATGAATTTGTCACGGCCACTAGCGGTTGAGGAGAGTTTTTCGGAATCGGCCCCAGTCATTTCTATTACTTATTTGAATTAAAATTACTAAAATATTTTAATAATATTCTTATTTAAAGATCACTAAAATTACTTAAAAAACCAACTATAGGTAATTGATCACGGTAGCCGGAAAGTTTACTAACAAGGACCGATAAAATTCAGCACGGATAACTGCGTTATCGCACGAACTCGATGCAGAACGGCAAACTGAGAGTAGTTGAATGTTATTCAGGTGACTTGGGACCCTTTTGAAGCAGATTGTACGGGGAGATAAGAGAGTTTCAGGTACGGGACCTGTTGAGTTGACACCTGTGGCCAGATGTTTATGGTCAAGGGGTCAAGAATTATTTCAGTACAATGGAGTTGGAAAGAAGAGAGCTCTTGTGAATACTTGAAACAGATAAGGTACCTACAAGAATAAAGGAATGGAGCCACGTTTTCACGTGAAATAAAACCACCTTGAATTAAAGTAAATTTCACCAAAATTTACGAATTTGGCAACGAAGGACCAGTTATTATAAACGTCTTACTTGTTTAGGTATTTTATTTTGCCTATCTAATGCTGCCCACATCATGATAGTTCTTTTTGTTGATTTCTCCCTCCTCATGAAAGAGTTGGTCGCTTGTACTTTGACCCTCAACGCCTCAATATTGACTGACATCAACTCCTGGTGAATTTATCGTAAACTCCTCTGCAAAATGTTCTGATGGAGTCAACATGATTCTTCTGAGCGATGAATTCCTTGAAGGCCTGGAAATATCAAAGGACTTTGGCACTGGTTTCCAATGTTGCCGCTAACCTAACCTAGAAATACTCCCATTACTCCTCCAGCTCTACTCGGGGAAGCTAATTCTGTTCAAGTTTTGGTGGTTCTAGAATAACTTCGAGGTACTACAGGTTTTTTCCTGCTTAAGTAGGTAGGAATTCCCTCAGTTCACTCGTAGACAGAAATTTTGCACTTTGGACCTCAAACTTACTCCCTGGTAAACATTTTGAAATATCTGCTGGTTTTGACCTGAAAAACGCGCTCATCTTGTGTTAAGAGGCTCTCAGTTGGTCGCCATTCCTTCCTCCTTCCAGGTTAGTCTAATCTCATACGAACCAGCGCTCGGTTGCCCCTTCCCACCGTCTGAAGGAGCAACATTGCCTCCCTCAGCCTTCTCATAGCTGGTCACTTTTCATCAACAGTTTTCCCCAGTTTTCTCAGGAATTATCCAATTTCTATGTTTCCAGTTTTGGAGAAAACCTCACCACGAGTGGCGGGAGGATGTTATTTAGAAAGCCATCTTGCTATCTGAGTCGTAGAGCTGATGAAAAAGAGTATAAATTGAATAATTGGGAAATGAAAACGTCTGTTTTTCTCATAGTGCGCAGTCCCCACCTGGTTCTCCTACTTAATGCCTCCGTGTAAAACAAATCCAGATAAAAGAATCAGATTCAAAACATTTGTTAATGTATCTTCTACCATTCTGCTCAAAATTAGAGCACCACTATATATTTCATCGTTTGCCCCTTTCTTTTTTCACTTATCGACTTTTTATCTATTTGCTCACCTTGTCTGCAAACACAAAAGGAAAAAGGTAACCAAAAGTCCTTGTTGATCGCTTCAGAGGTTGAGGTGTTGAAACTTTCATCATCCATCAAATTCTTCTTTTTCCTTCTTTCCCTTTTATTGACCCATTTATTGTCGTATACCTGAACTATTTTTGTATTTTTTTAATGTCCTGGTAGCTATTATTGCCACGCGTTCTAACAGATCGCTAATTTTCAGCTTTGATAATGTTAGTTAGTGTAATGACTGATGGAACTGCTATCAAATATCGTTGAACTTCACAAATCTAGTGATATTTTTTAGTATTTAGTATTGGTCTGATTGTTTCAAATTAAAGCTGGATTCTCAGTACATTTAAATTACTTAATAGGTAGAATATTTTAAGTGAACTTTTGTTAACATTGATCTGCTTAGTCTCCGAATTAAATTGAAAATTGAATCGTGGAATTTAGGATAATGTTAATATTATTTATAACATGTTGTATTTTGCTACTCTTCTATATATACAAGGCATGTCCAGAAAGTAAATCTACTCGATTTTTTCAGGGTTCAAAAAAATTTATAAAAAGAAGAAAAGAATACGTGGTTACGTAGGTACACGTCTAAGCTATTTTTCACATAGACGCCATTTCTCTCTATGCAGATGGTTAGCCGGGGGATCAATTTTTTGATGCCTGCCTCCTTCTTCCACTTGTCGACCTCCCTCTTCACCTCCTCGTCCGTTGAAAATTTTTTTTCCACCCATGTGCGTCTAGAGAATAAGGGGGGTGGCTTAAAGGCCTTTACAGACCAAATGTTAGCGGAAAACATTGTTATTAACATAACATTGTAGATAACAAAAATGTTGGAAACAAAAAGTGATGATCTGGAAAATTAGTTACCAACATTGTTGGCAACAATGTCGTCGACTTTTTTGTTGCCAAAAATTCATCCATCTGCTTTTTTGGGTCTGGTTTTCTAACAATGTTATCCACAATGTTGTTAACATTCAAAGTAATAACACTTGGGTGTGAACAAGTAGGTGTTCTCCAGTACTCGATGGACTATGGCTGACTTAGGCCCACTTTCACCAAACATTCAAATCGAGTTTAAACCAAACGAGGCGAGAGATAAACGACGTTCAGTAAAAATCGTCTTTCACCAGAGCGATTTACGAGTTTAAACACCATCTTGGGGGGTTCGAGTTTAAACGGTCGAAAATCGGCCGAATAAACTAGGAAACCTCGTTTAACTACCAATTCAATATGGCCGCGCATTGATTTGTGATTGTTTTCGAAATGAAATTGCGAATTATTTATGCATTTCGAATTATTTTTGACTCGTCTGACGATGACGACGACGTCTGAGTCAAATCCTGGATCGGATTCCACAATCCGAGATTATGTACGTTACTGGATTTCCGCCTTTCCAAGCCCCGAGTCGTCCAAGTGCTCGACTAGATTGACACTCGCCTCGAGTTCCCGTCATACAAATAAGTTCAACACGTTAATTTAAAATGAATAATGGTTTTTTCAATAACATAATAGTGCAACCTACATTCCTTGGTTGTTTCTATTCGGACCAATTATACAAATTGACCATCATAAAAGACCAGTTCGACCAAAATAAATTTTTATTGAGGTGAAATCGGGGGCCCTCATCTTTGAGTTTACATCCATCGGTAATCATTCAAATTATCGAAGTAAATTCCTACCGTTCAGAACAAGGCGGTGGTCGCTGTGTTTCACTAGGATTCATCAAGGAAGGTACTTGAGCCTGGAGAATTACTGGAGTTATTGTGCTCGTTGTGGCTCAAAGTGATGATGTGTAATAACTCAATAGGTAGGTGATGAAAATATTCGGCAAAATAAAACGAAGGGAACCGGAAAACTCGAAACAAACCGCAGGAATCAGCAAATAATAAAAACAAGGAATTCGAAAAACTGACACTGATAAAGATGCCCAAGGCGGTAATCTGCTGATAGCAAGCGCGGGAGTGGTTGTTGTTCAACGTTTCTATTGCCCAAATACGTCATAATGTCCAACTTTCATTCGTTTCGCTCAACATTTCAAGTTTAGACAAACTCGATTGTCTTAAACAACGTTTAACGATGATTTGGGTTGGTGAAAGACGCTCGCCATCTTGCCGGGTTTATTCCTTCAGGTTAACAGTTAATAGTTACTATTAACGCGTTTAGCTAAGCAAGTTTAGAACAACTTTTGGTGAAAGTGGGCCTTAGCAACTGCTGCAGCGTGCGTCGTAGTTTTGTGCGTCATTTTCATCATCAGCCCCTTGGCCCGAATGTCCCTTGCACTTTTTCATTTCACGTTGAAACCGTCCGATTAGGCTTTTCAATTTCTTCTCCACCTCCACCCAAGTACGATTTACGGCAATCCCAAGCACTTTCCAAGCATCTCACTTTTTCTGTTTGTCTTTGTACTGAGGCAGCTGCACGTCCCATAAGCATCTCTGCTTTCTATATTCCTCAATAAACCTTACTACTTCGTCCTTTTCTCAATTCATTATTCCCACTTCACTACCTCCCTTGTCACTACTTCACATAATTAATCAAAGAAACCAAAATGTCCTCCACAGTTCGTCGTCAGTGCAACAGTGTGAATCACAGTGTACCCTTCTCCCTCAAAATCCTCAAAAGGCTCAAAATCCTGTGAAACACAATGTTACCAGAAATCCCGGTTTGTTATCGCTCATGGCTCGATAACAAAACGCAGTGTTGACAACAGTGTTACTAACAATGTTGACGGAAAAAATAACTTTGTTACCGAAAATGTTGCCAACAATGTTTTTGGTAACATTTCGAAGGAGGAATTGTTGTCAGCATTTTTCGTGCGCCGTAACAATGTTATTAACAATTCCACTCGCCCGATGTCGATAACATTGTCGTCAACAGTGTTGCCTCCGGTCTGAAAGAAATCTTACTGAAAAATGTTAATAACAATGTTTTCAACAATGTTATCGTCCGGTCTGTAGGCACCTTAAAACATCCCATCCAAAAGAGTCCAACAGTTCCTACGTGACGTTGGCTGTGTGGGGTCTGGCATTGTCATGGAGCAGCAAACTCCCTTCTTCAAAAGACCCCTCCTTCGATTTTGAATGGCTCTTTTCAATTTTTTTAGGGTCTCACAATACCTTGCCGCGTTTATGGTCTCCCCGTGAGGCAAATAATCGATCAGTATGATGCCTTTGTGGTCCCAAAACACTGATGCCATGATTTTTTTGCCAGAAATTGTGGTTTTGAACTTTTTGGCTGAGGGTGAAGTGGTGTGACGCCACTGTTCGGACTGTCTCTTGGTTTCTGGTGTATAGTGTGCAACCCAAGTTTCATCTCCAGTAACAATACACTTGAGAAAATCATCACCCTCCAGTTCATACCGTTCCAAAATCTCTTTAGAGGTCTGCACTCGATTCAACTTGTGTTGTTCAGTCAGCTGTTTTGGGACCCATCTTGCGCACAGTTTATGAAATCCGAGGGTTTCTGTGATTGTTTCGAGCAGCAGAGATCTGGATATTTGTGGAAACTTCGCAGAAATTTCGTCCAGAGTCAATCTGGGATCGTCACAGAGCGCATTCTCAATTTTTTCCACAAGTTCGTCAGTCTCTCGACGGTCTTCCACTCCTCAAATCGTCATGCACATTCGTACGATTGTTCTTAACACGTTCACTGCGGGTCAATTTTTGGGAGCTGACCCACCGTCCTGACCCGATTTTTTTCCGTAATACGCTTCAAAATCGCAGTTGACTAACGAGACATGTGAATCAACAGAACCTTCCTAGCAAGCGTAGGAAGAGAAGGAGACGATTCGTACGGGCGAAGTGAAGAACATCAGGGATAAACTCAATCCAACCACTCACGCCCCTGAGGCGTGAGCCGCCCGTCTGGTCGGGCTCACCTCACACCCCAGGGGCGTGATCCGCAGCGAACGTGTTAAACTCCCTACACCACTTGTACACACTCGTACGATTCATTATATGAATATTATGTCCTTCACCATAAATTGCCTTCACCTCATTAAAAATCTCAATCAGAAATTTCTCCTTCACAACGAGGTAACAGATTACTGCGCGGATTTTGCACTTGGCGGCAGAGTCGATCGACATCTTTCACGAGAAATGCTCCTGAGACCACAGTTTTCAACGTACTGACCTCGTTTTGAAGGGGAGGAGTCACGCTACGCGGCAGTGTGCCCAACATAGCAAAAAAAAAGCCCTACAGCCGTGGGAGCTTCAGTACACTTACTACTTTCTGGACATGCCTCGTACATTATACTTGTGTAAAAATTGATCCGTCCTTGATGATCTACCAGATGAATAACATTCCGTCCTTTGTGTGACTACTGTTCCGTTCCGTGCCTAGAGATCTGTCCTGTTTAGAACGGGGTAGCTTTTATTTTTGTATTGTAAATTGTTCTGCATGTTCAAGGGACTTTTTAGGTGCCTAATTATTTTTAAAAGTTTATCTCTAATAAAGTTTAGTCGAATATGGATCGTGTATTTATTAAACCGTATTCTACGTGGAGACCGAGGTGGATGTTTGGTCAATGTGTTCTTGCAGGAGTCGATGCCTGCAATCCTGAGTTGCCTCCAGCCATTGCGATACACAAGTTAATAAGAAATATGAATTACCTTCGCCTAACAATGGTGTGAATGTCCTCTGGAGTGTAGGTAATGAATGAAACTTTGGATCTTGGTGCTGAAGTGCAGGAATTGTCAGTTCTACTCCAAGAGACAACATATTCAAGTCCGCTGCTCAACATCGTACTTCTAACTAACTTTTTTCAGTGAATTGTGCAAGATTATTCTTGCACACTTGGAGCACGTAGAGAGCATTATTCTTAGATTATTCTTGTGAGGATAAAGAACAGAATAGAGACTGTTCTGAAAAGAGCAGCCAGGTTTCCAGAGAAGTCAAAGTTTTATTGACGTAACCAGCACACTGAAGTTAAGCCTGACGTTAATTATATGTTCTGTTCATAGACTGGACTCCATCAACAGGGAGGCAAAATGGAAGGAAGTGTATGGAGTCCCACCTACAATCCTGAAGCTTATCCATGGGATGTACGATGGATGTACATCTCAGGTGAATCTCTTCTGTATCCTGTGCACGAGGGTTGGGGGACACCTGTTTTTTTATTGCAGATTTGAATTCTACGCAAAATCTCATGAATTGGACCTCGTTATGCAAATACCTGGTAAGCGACAAAAGTCGATTTTGAGAAAAACGCGTCCAAAGTTTTTACGAGTATACACGTTGTTTTGGTAGTTGGCATGGGAATTAAGAGGCCAAACTTCGTCTCTGGGGGTTTTTTGGTGTGTTCTTTCCAGCTATTTGGTCAAAATGTAAGAAAAATGTCTGCAAGTATCATTTTTATGCTTACCTGGTTTTTGAAAAAATCACCAAGAACAGAAACCTAAATTGCAATAACCTGGTAAGCGCCAATTTGTCGCTTACCTGGTTTTTGCAAAAATCACCCAGAGACCAAATCTAAATTTTGAAAACCTGGTAAGCGCCAATGTGTCGCTTAACTGGTAATTGCGAAATTAATTGAACAGAAAATAGAACATTGATAACAGGGTAAGTGCCAGTTTGTCGATTTCCTGTTTGTTGTCACATCAAAAAGAACAGAGACTTCACCAGGAAAATGTCACTCCTAACCTTCCACTAACATGATAACAAAATAAATTTGGTTATAACTGACAGTTTCAACGCCATTGATATAGTTCCCTCTCCCTCGATTGATACGTTTTGTGATAGTCAGGGCATAGCTAAATCGTGTTCCTCCTGAACTATGTAATACCTACAGGTACGTAAAACCGGTCCCTCGCCACAATCCACGGATTAGAGCTCCGAATTTGATAGGCACATAATAAGTCAGAAAAGACGAAATCTTCAAAAACGAGAAAACTAAGGCACATTTCAACTAACTTCTTACCACGAGTACCTATTCATTTTAATGTTTAAAAAACCTTACAATTTTTTGTTGGAATCTCGGATGGAAGAACGTGTCACGTTCAACGTGACCGTGACAATTGAATTCTTAGATTAATCTGTCGCTTACCAGCTTGTTGACTCAGATGTTTGGCCCAGCTGAATTTACGCAAATCCCTGGTAAACGACGATCTCTGGCGGTTACCTGGTGTTTGCGTAACTACTTTAGTGACCAATTGGTGCTTACCTGGTATTTGCAATGAAACCTAGTGGCGCTTACTATTTATTTGCGAAATAAAATTCAACATTTGGCGCTTACCAGGTTTTTGCAAAATAAAAAACCGCGGATACAAGGCTTGTCGCTTACCTGACGTAATAATTTAATTACTTTTAATAAACGTAACCGAATGAAACCACTCCAGAATCGTAGATCTTGACAAGCTGAATCCAACGATACCAAAAACTCGATTTTCGATTTTTGTCGCTTACCAGGTATTTGCATAACTGGGTCCAATTATAGACCCCCCAACCGATTTTTTTCAACCCGTTCAGTGCAAACATGCACAACCCTGGGAATGTGCCAAAATTGAGATGAAGGTAGACCGCAAGTGTGATACATGTTTTTCATTAATTTTCGACGTTGAATCACGTGGTGGTATCCATTTTCGGATTTAACTCGTTAGATGAAAATAGAGCGATTTTATATTAAAACCACCTAATTTTCGGCTGCCATTTCGAAAAATTCTAGTTAAATCGGAAAATGGATTCCACCACGTGACTCAGCGTCGAAAATTAATGAAAAACATGTATCACACTCAGGGTTTACCTTTATCTCAATTTTGGCCCAATCCCAGGGTTGCTCATGTTCGCGCGCTCACTGGACGGGTTGTGCGCTACCAAAAAAAATCGGTTGAGGGGCCTAAAATTCTTGAAATTTTGAGTAGAGTCCAAATTTGCACTCAAAAATTGGGGTTTCCATTTGAAATAACAAAGCTGGTGTCGGTTGCGCCGAGCACAATGTGGTCATTTTTGAGATCCTTTTTTTCTATCTCCAAATATAACGGGCAACCCGTGAGACACCCTGTATACATATACACCTTCGACCACCACTGATACTAACCCAGACTACCTGCATCCATGCTCCTGGAGCGTGAAGGATCGAAGGTGCTGAACAAGTACAAAGTACGGAACTTTTCGCTAATGGTTAAAACTTCTCAGTTATATTGATTACAGAGCGAGAATGAATTGAAAAATTTAGGAACTTGCGAGTTTTCAATAATTCCTCAGTTGGAATGAGTGAAATTGATAAGAGAGGCCTTTTGACCTTTCTCGGCCTTTATAATAACTGCAGCTGGTCCATATTTTAGTTGCAAATAATTGTTTTGATTGGATAACTAGTATAAAACCCCCTTGCATTTTCTGAGAGTGCACAGTTGTTACCACAGCTACACTCAACCGACGGATGGACTACCAGCGCTATCATGGTGTCGTTGACACCCGAGGAAGCTCAGGAATGGAAGATCTTGAAAGACTCATACCGAGTATGTGGAAACTTGAATGCGGCGCAGTTTACTTCCACCCAAAGACCAACTTCGAATACTTCCACCTCTGCAAGTGGGATCACCAGCAGCGACGATGTGGATGCATGGGACCACGCTCACTTTCAAAGGAGGAACGTCGAAGTGTCATCTGCTATGCAGACGGAGACGAGCTGCACTTCAGCAATTTCCTGCTCTATCTTTGCAGAGGTGGATAAACGGCTAATCTTACAAAAGGCTGTTGACACCCTCTGGGTCGACATTCGGCAACATTCAGATAGGCAACGCCAACAACACGAAACGAGGGACTGGTGGCGCCACTTGGACATGAATGCTCGCCGACTGGTGGCGCCACATGGACATGAATGCTCGCTGACTGGTGGCGCCACATGGACATGAATGCTCGCCGACTGGTGTCGCCACATGGACATGAATGCTCGCCGACTGGTGTCGCCACATGGACATGAATGCTCGCTGACTGGTGGCGCCACATGGACATGAATGCTCGCCGACTGGTGTCGCCACATGGACATGAATGCTCGCCGACTGGTGTCGCCACATGGACATGAATGCTCGCCGACTGGTGTCGCCACATGGACATGAATGCTCGCCGACTGGTGTCGCCACATGGACATGAATGCTCGCTGACTGGTGGCGCCACATGGACATGAATGCTCGCCGACTGGTGTCGCCACATGGACATGAATGCTCGCCGACTGGTGTCGCCACATGGACATGAATGCTCGCCGACTGGTGTCGCCACATGGACATGAATGCTCGCTGACTGGTGGCGCCACATGGACATGAATGCTCGCTGACTGGTGGCGCCACATGGACATGAATGCTCGCCGACTGGTGTCGCCACATGGACATGAATGCTCGCCGACTGGTGGCGCCACATGGACATGAATGCTCGCTGACTGGTGGCGCCACATGGACATGAATGCTCGCCGACTGGTGGCGCCACATGGACATGAATGCTCGCTGACTGGTGGCGCCACATGGACATGAATGCTCGCCGACTGGTGTCGCCACATAGACATGAATGCTCGCCGACTGGTGTCGCCACATGGACATGAATGCTCGCCGACTGGTGGCGCCACATGGACATGAATGCTCGCCGACTGGTGGCGCCACATGGACATGAATGCTCGCTGACTGGTGGCGCCACATGGACATGAATGCTCGCCGACTGGTGTCGCCACATGGACATGAATGCTCGCCGACTGGTGTCGCCACATGGACATGAATGCTCGCTGACTGGTGGCGCCACATGGACATGAATGCTCGCCTCTGCCTGGACTGAAGTTTTGATGATTTACTAGTTAATGCTTTATTATTTACTAGTTTTGTGGATTTGAATTGTCGAGATCCGATCCAGACAAAATTTGAACCAAAGGTTCAGTTCCAGATTTTGACACTGGCCTGGGGAATAGACCTTTTTTTGAGGCGGAGCCATAGTTTTTTTCCTTCCAGCACCAGTTCAATTCAAAAACGCTGCAAATTATTACACAAAGGCTTATATTTTTCTATATAGATCACTCGTCTGCAAATAACACGGCTTTGCCATTGTCACCACCAACCAACATTAAGAAATACATCGTTCGTATTTCGGTCAGCTAAAATTTCAACGGAGATTAGGCCTCTTGCGATTCACACTCGTGTTTCTGATTTATCCTAACTCCAACCCTTAAATTCTCATAGTGAGTGAACGGTTTGTCTTACAGGGCTCCGCGTGGTCTCAAAAAATTCTGTACTATCTTAAATTGATAAAAAAACAATATCTTTACGTACAATTTTTTGAGCTAGGACGTTTTCCAAATTTTAACCTATATTTTTCAACCCTTAGAAGTGACCTACATCAACCAAAACCTAGGGGGCACAACTAGACCTCAAATGGAGCCCATATACCAAATTTCATCAAAATTGGTGAGGAAAGTAGCGGACGGACGGCCAAATTTTTATTCGATTTTTGGATTCTGCGTACCTTGAAACGTAAACCAACAAATTTTGATGGGGGGTTAAAAAAAAAAAAATTTCTTGGTCGATTCCAAAGGTTGATTATTGAAAATAATAAAGCAAACTGATTCATTAACAACACACCAACTAATTTGTTAAAAGTAGTTTTGGCATCAATCATCCATGGTGATTCTTACTTGGTGAAAGATGCTCTAATTGTAGGTTGGTATATTTCTTGATGGTGCCCAAATTTTTCGCTCCTGACCAATGATCGCATTCTTCGGTGATGCATCAGTTATCCAGGTAAAATGTGCATGGGGGCGCGTTTACTTTTACTGTTAGTCAATGTTGAAAACTCCATAGATAATGATGTTGACAGCAATTGATAATTTCAGATCAAGTCGCACTTCCTGGAGGTTGTTTTCACGTTGGGCGAGACCAAACACCGCCATCAGTAAGTGACAACTCTGCCCAGAACCCATGATTCTCTTGTAGGTATGTACCTAAAGGTATACAGGGTGTCTACAAAACAGTTGTAAGGAATTCAAGGGGTCGAATCTACAACTAATTTCCAACAAAAAGTGTCTCGTAGAATTTTTTTTTAAACGCCTCTTTAACCGACTTTTTTCACTTTCAAGTTTTTTTTCGTGTTTTCGACCTTACACCATTAAAACGGTCATAACTCTCTTAAATTACACTCAAAAATTAAAAATAAGGATACCGTTGGAAAGAGCGTCAAATTTCCTATCTCCCTGATACCAAATAACAAATTTTCAATTGAATTACACGGGGAATAAAGCAACCTAAAAAGTGAACTTAGTAAACTTTCGAAAAATTCCCGTTTTTCAACGCCTAAAATCTCCAAACATTACCAGGTAAAGTTCTGTTGCCGGAAAGCCTAAAAACTGCGGCAGAATTTCAGCTTTCCAACGGTATAATCAAAACATATTTTACAATCGAATTTAGGGGAGAATTTGGTGTTTGAACGCGGAAAAACGTGCATTTTTTCAACGCAATTGGCGCTCCGCCTAGTCGATTTGAGGGGTCGGACAACAGCAGTGGGTAGGACGGCGCCGCAGTGGACCGCGAGGCCTCCGGAAACAGGAGGCCAGAGCGCTGATTTCGTTGAAAAAATGCACGTTTTTCCGCCTTCAAACACCAAATTCTCCCCTAAATTCGATTGTAAAATATGTTTTGATTATACCGTTGGAAAGCTGAGATTTTGGCGCAGTTTTTAGGCTTTCCGGCAACAGAACTTTACCTGGTAATATTTGGAGATTTTAGGCGTTGAAAAACGGGAATTTTTCGAAAGTTTACTAAGTTCACTTTTTAGGTTGCTTTATTCCCCGTGTAATTCAATTGAAGATTTGTTATTTGGTATCAGGGAGATAGGAAATTTGACGCTCTTTCCAACGGTATCCTTATTTTTAATTTTTGAGTGTAATTTAAGAGAGTTATGACCGTTTCAATGGTGTAAGGTCGAAAACACGAAAAAAACTTTAAAGTGAAAAAAGTCGGTTAAAGAGGCGTTAAAAAAAAATTCTACGAGTCACTTTTTGTTGGAAATTAGTTGTAGAATCGACCCCTTGAATTCCTTACAACTGTTTTGTAGACACCCTGTATAGGTACCTGAAGTCTTCGGATAGGATGAATGGACTGCTGGGACGTGAGTGTTCTCTGGGCAGCCGATGTCGAGTTTATTGAGAGGAAAAACCGCCCTTTATGAGGGTTCGAACTGGGGAGACTCTTCAATTTCCATTACCTGACATTTCTGAGAAATATTCCGCTCTCTGCCACTGAGCTCCATTCTTTTCCATCCGCTGACTGAACGTACCCTCTGGTTCTAATTCTAACCATTGGTTATGCCATGAAGGTACCGAATGAGGAATTTCACCGAATTCTGTTTGCATTTTCCCTGAATAGTTAATGGTGTGGGATTGATGAAAATCGGGCTGATTTCGGAAAATAAGTCTCCTATTATTTTTGGGAGACAATCAAAATTTTTGATTTCAAAACTAACCGGGAAAACGGACGTGCAGCAGGAACGCTCGCTGATTGGGCTGTTTGGATCGCCGTCTCCTCCCAGTGCTGCCCATTGGGACGACAAAATCTTGTTTTCTAAGAGGAAAGTTATCAAACAAAAACAGGGGAAACCTAATTTTCCCCATCTTGCTTCTTCTATTTTTGGTTTATTATTTTCAATAATAAGCCTTTGGAATCGAGCAAGAAAAAAAAAATTTTAACCCCCCCCCCCTCAAAATTTGATGTTTTACGTTTCAAGGTACGTAGAATCCGAAAATCGAATAAAAAAATTTCCGTCCGTCCGCCGTACGCCGTCCGCCGTACGCGGCACTTTTCTTAGCAACACTGGACCGATTTGGTTCAAATTTGGTATATGGGCTCCATTTGGGGTCTAGTTGTGCCGCGAAGCTTTTGGTTGATGTAGGTCACTTCTAAGGGGTGAAAATTAAGGGTTGAAATTTTCAAGAGTGCCCTAGCTCGAAAACTCTCGAAATAAAGGTATCGTTTTTTCACCAATTTTAAATAGTACAGAATTTTTAAAAATTTTTGAGACCACCCGGAGCTCTGTAGGACAAACCGTTCGGTCCCTACGAGTATTTGAAGGTTTTCCTTCGATAAAACAGAATCATGAGTGTGAATCGCAAAAGAGGTCTAATCGCCGTTCAAATTTTATCTGACTAAAATGCGATCGCTGTTCATTTCTTCGATTTGTATACAGTTTTGCCTTCTGCGTAACCAGTAATCAAATTTCCATATCAAGCTTTCTATTTTTCGAATCGAGTGTGAAGCGTTTAGTTCTTTCTAATAAACTTGATTGTGAAGGTGTGAAGCCATTATAGTGTGGTAGGTAGTACCTACCAATAGTTGGTAGGTAAAAAAAATTGGTAGGTAAAACAATGTTTGTAGGTAAAAAACGCTGCAAATCATTGCTCACTGATCAGATCACTGATCAGCTGAGTGAGCTCCGAAGCCATTTTCAATCCTATTGAATGGAAGTGCTCTTCCAGGCGTCTCCAGCATTCGAGGAGATCTTCTTCACTCCTCACATCACTGATCAGCTAAGTGAGCTCCGAAGCCATTTTCAATCCTATTGAATGGAAGTGCTCTTCCAGGCGTCTCCAGCATTCAAGGAGATCTTCTTCACTCCTCACATCACTGATCAGCTAAGTGAGCTCGAAAGCCATTTTCAATCCTATTGAAAGGAAGTGCTCTTCCAGGCGTCTCCAGCATTCGAGGAGATCTTCTTCACTCTTCTGATCACTGATCAGCTGAGTGAGCTCCGAAGCCATTTTCAATCCTATTGAACGCAGGAGCTGAAATTTGAGAGGGAAGGTCAAGGGAGAATACAGATGGTGGTAGGTGCTATTGATGGAGAACCAGTGATGTATACAGAAGGATGATCTATACATAAAATAATAAACCTTTGAGCAATGATTTGCAGCGTTTTTTCTTCAGTTTTTCGATTTCGAACTTTACTGTTTCGTGAAATTTTGCATCTGGGGACTATAGATTTCTCGATCTCAGCGCTTCAAGCGGCCATAAATGAACTATTCCAGGATGACGTCATTTCCCCGGTTTTTTTAAACATTCGTATTTTCTACACTGTTTTGTTTATTCGTAAATTAGGAAGTTCGGGCTGAAAGTTTTCCTTAGGGGGTTTTTCGAGGTGCTGAATCAGATTTTGGGGTCAAAAATAGGAAGTTCCAACATGGTGAAATTCCTCATTATGCTGCCCTCCATGATTGTAGTAAGTTGAGTGTTTAACAGGTGTCAAGGTGGGGAGGAGATACAGCTCCAAGACGGACATCCCAGACCCTTTTGACTCCCATTTCCTCAACTCGATCACCCTCGAGAACATCAAGTCGAGCATTCGTCCTTGGATCATCAAGAGGGTTGACAAATGTGTATTCCGCGAGCTCACTTTTCAGGTATTTATTCCTACCAAATACGACCTGTGGGAACCTTGGAATAAAAAGGGTTGGAAAATAATCTTAACACTATTCTTGGCAAAGTTACATTATAAATGATAAATACCACCTTTTCTCAATTTTTAAAATTTTGGCGGGGAGGCTTAGAGCTTTCCTTTGCAAATCTCAGGTTTAAGCATGGACCCAGTATCCCCTGGGGTTCAAAAGGTTATAACCTTCTGGAAAAGAATTACATTTTTTTTAGAGGGAAAGTCCGAGGGTAAATATGACATGATTTTGCCAAAATTTAATGCGGAGGCCTTCCTACGATTTTGTTATTTTTTGGAAATTCATAACAGGAGCAGGCAGCCGTGTTCAATCGCCTGTTGATGGTCCACTGCTTCGAGGTGTTCCTCTACTCCAAGTACCTGTCTGCCAGGAGGTCCATGTTCGACTGCGAGGTCGTCCTCCCAGCTTTGTGCAGCCTTATTGACCGATCTCTCATAAATGGAGCCAAATCCTTCGTTATTGGTGAGTTCCTGAAAGTCTATTTGCTAGTCGAATAAGTATTAATGGGGAAATTGCCTCAATTTTAGATTCTGGAATTTCAAGTCAAATCCTAAAATAGGGACCTAGAATAAGGTTTAACACCAGGAATACTCAAGGGAAAAAGTTCACGGTGGAAGAAAATGCCTAAACAAGTGAAGCCTCTGTCAAAAACGCTGCAAATTATTACACAAAGGTTTATTATTTTCTATATAGATCACTTGACTGCAAAGAACACGGCTTTGCCATTGTCACCAACCATAGGTACCACTTACCTACCTATCACATATCTACTTCATAATCAATTCTATTTGGAAGAAATAAACGCTTCACGACTGAGAGTTGTGGATGCCTCCGTGAAGAAATTTGATTACTGGTTGCTAAGGACTCAAAACAGAGTACAACTTGAAGAAAAACAGCATTTTGCTCAGCTAAACAAGATCAATCACTTTTGCGATTCACAATCGTGTTTCTGATTTATCGTAAGTCAAACCCTTAAGTTCTCATGGACGGTTTGTCCTACAGAGCTCTGCGTGGTCTCAAAAAATTCAATACTAGAGAGTTTTTGGCAACCACTAACGGGCCTGTGGAACCTCTTCACAAAGCTTGGAATTCACGGGTGAATTCCAATGCCCCCCCCCCCCCCCGACAGTCACCCGTTCCTAGAGGCCCACCGTCACGAGCCCCCCCCCCCCCTGTGGCTTCCTCCTTCAACTGGGTAGCATCCCCTGTTGCTCGCGCTAGTCTCCTCCTAACGGGGCCCCTCAGATTTTGGCACCTCTCTACTATCTTAAATTGGTGAAAAAGCAATAACTTTATTTCGAGAGTTTTCGAGCTAAGGCACTTTTGAACATTTCAACCCTTAATTTTCACCCCTTGGAAGTGATTGAAATCAAACCAAAGGTTTCGGGACACAACTAGACCCCAAATGGAGCCCATATACCAAATTTCATCAAAATCAGATCGCCGCTACATTTAAAACTTCCACCTTCCTTAAATTCCCTAAATTTTTTGGATGGTTTTTCGAGCTGCACACTATGGTTTTCTTCCATATAAATCACTCTTGAAAAAAAAAAAAAAAAAAATTGAAAAGATATGAGGCAAATTTTCTAATGAGGGGGGGGGGGGGGGTCAATCAATCATAATTTGTTGTAGAGTTATTCGGTGGATAGTACGATGTCTTCATCATGAAGACCTATGGTTGTCAAGTTAAAAATTGAACAACGAATGATTGAAAATATGTTTTATTGAACTGATAGTTTAAATATATGAAAATAGGTATTTTTGTCTGTCAGACTTTGCCTTTATTGTTCAGAAGCAACGATACCGTTTGAAAATGTTGAAAATATTTTTTATGACGAAAATTATCAGGACATTCATTAAGGACCACCCAGCATATCAACGTATTGTTTGGTGAGATATGTTTACACACGACATGGAACCAGAGTTGTCCAAGAAGGCCTGAAACGTAAAACGCGAGAATTTTGATTTTGGAGAATTTTTTTTTCAACCTTGAAAAATGAAAATCATGCTTACGCTACCTTGGTAGAGTCCGAGGCAAAATTACTAACTACTCCAAGTAGGTACTGATATCGTGTTGCAATCGGATTTCTGTCTATTCACTTCCTCAGCTCAGTAAGCAGTGGCTCGACTCCTGTCTTGGGGAGCTGTTTTGATGACACAACACTAATTATTGTCCTCAGAGGATGCTGAGGACCCCTTTCGGGTCCATACTGACTGCACCACTTTGTTGTGTCATCAAAAATTAACTTCCCTCGACCAGGGATTGATCTCCAATCTTCCTGACTGAACTATATTACTTTCCTGAGTCGGAGCTGAGGAACTGATTGGACAGAAATGCGAAGAGGTAGCTGATCACGACAATGTTCTCCCGATGACAGGGCTATCCCAGCTCAGCCAGCTGACTGCGTTGTCCAAACTGGTGAAGGAGTCTGAGGTTGAAATCTTCCGGGAGCTTCTTCAGTCACGGAACGACTTGCTGTTCGACGACTTGAAAGAAGATGGAAGTTGCTTGATCCTGGATGAAGACATGGTTTCCGACTTCATAGAGCAGTCGGACAAGAGTCAGCCCTACTCCCTGTCTCTCCTGGGACCTCCTGCTCCCGCCTCTGCCGTCTACCCGCTCATGATGGGAAGAGCGAAAGCCTTGCAGAACCAAGATAAAGGGAAAGGAAGCGACTCGGTTGGTTGACATATGCACGAGAGTTGTCCAGAAAATGAGTTCCGTTTATTTTTTAAAAATCAAGTTTTCATTGAAAAAATTTGAAACTAATGTAATTAGTGTTGTAAGCCTTATGACACTCTGAAGGAGAATATTAACCCTTAACTGCACCAGCTATCATATATGATATGGAACTTTAAACGAGGCTCAAGAGCATTCTGGTGGTCTTCTCGAGCTCTTTATGGTATTTTTACCTTAGTCAACAACCGCTAGATCTCGTAAGAATCAAAGAATAACCATAAACCCTCCTGTAAGGTTATAACCTCCTTCAAATCAGTAGTAATCACGAGTGGACAACACGCCTGAGAAGCGTTGTTTTGCTGTAACTCTTACAACAACATTTTTGAAGATTTTCGGCTGAAAAAATACTGCGTGCTGTCTCAAGATATGTAGAAATGAAATATGAAAAGAACTAATCGATCAAGTTTCCAGTGTTTATGGAAACTGCGCTTTTGCTTTGATATCTCATATGATAGAACGTGAAGGAGGAGGACCTGGGTGAATTTCATATATGATAGAACGTGGACTTCTCCACTGCATTACCATCTCGTTCCAACGTGTTACAAGCCACTTGCTGCACATGATGTTTTTTTAAATATTATTTTATTTCATGTTATTGATGATTTTATAAATTGTATTTGACGTCAGCATAAATTTCACATTAGGTATCTCTACTATATTTCAGAAATGGTTCCTAACCACTTCATATATGTGGACAGAGATGGAACCAAAAGAATCTAATTACATAAAACCCCAACGAGTTAGAGTGGTCGTGGGAGAGTCAGAGGAATCGGAGGGAGTGGGTGGAGGGGAGAGTCAGAGGATTCGGAGGGAGTGGGTGGAGGGGAGAGTCGGAGGAATCGTTTTTGCCTGCTTTTAGTAGGCTTTTCAGCTAGTATGATGAACTACAAAAATTCCTTGAAATACCATTTGGAAGAGAAGATGAGGATGAAGATGATTTATTAGATCTGGATGAATTAGATTATGATGATGCTGAGTTAGACCAGCCTGATGACTTTTTGCCAACATATCCATTATGGACCCTCCTCTGCCAAATGAATTTCAAGAAATCGTCATGGGGCTGTCATGAAGAAGTGGAGATGTCATGTGAAGCCGAAGCCACCTTGTCAAAAATTGTCTACTTATTGTTTACTCTTCAACTATTCTTGTCTATAGTCTGGCCAATGATAAGAGGGAAATTCATTGCCGCCTGCAGGCCTTTTTTTTAAATTACATACATACAAATTTTCGTAATAAATTCTTTGAAAAAAGAATTTTTGATAAGATTTTTGGTAAGATTTTTGTCCATAATCCTACTAAATTTCTAAATAGGTGATAGAAACTCCAAATGAGCATTTATGCTTTCTTATAGCATTATAAATGTGATTTTTAAATAGCAGTGTGCGAAAAACCTATTTGGTCATACGTACTTCTTTCAACCATTTTACTCGCATTATATCACATATGAAATCATCGTCTCGGCTGCTTAACCACGTTCTATCATATATGATAAGGGCATAAATTAGGGATTATCGGTCAAACTATGTAATTTAGGGACTTTTCCTTGTCATTTTCGTTTTCAGGGGGCCAAAATACATGAAATTCATTTTTTTTCAAGAAAATAGGAAATTGTGTGCAGTTAAGGGTTAATAAAGACCGATTATTTGTAGGTTGAGAATCTATAATGACTAGGCTGGGTGAAGTTACAGAACTTATCGAAACTGTAATTAAAGAATGATAATTACCTGGTAGGTGTTTGTAGCGGTCTCGAAGGTTCGTGGTGGCTGCTCCAGTAAAGTGCCTGAAGGGCAAAAGTTAAGTTCAGCACACGAAAAATGTGTCTGTGTCTGGAGGACTGTTTTCCTGAAGGGAACTAGCACATGAAAACCGTGTCTGCGCACGTAAAATATGTCTGTTATTGATGGGCACCAGGTATAGTCAAAGATGAAATGCAGAAAAATACAACTAATAGGAACATATATTTATGCACACGTTTTTAGTGTCGACAAAGACATGAAAAGTATGTTTGACGAAAATGTAATTAAATTGTGAATGAAATGGAATTTAAAGTTGTACAACATAAAATGGTGAATTTACATACAGTGGCAATATTATTGAATTCTCCTCTTTCCTGTTACAGACTCAAACATGAAATCAGTGTCCAGTGTATAATCAATGAGAAGAGCGTTTTGTCGTTGTCCAAAAAGATATCAGAATGAATTTACTAAAGTTCAACAAAATTATACGAATTTAGAAATTAAAAGCTATCACTCCTAGCACATGTACCATTGGCCAAGGTAATGAATTAGTTTGTTACACTCACGACGGGGCCCGTAGGAAATCCTTGGTGAAGTGGTGAAGTAGAGGTTGATGCTACAGTAAATGCAACAGGGAATGACTCTCACTGAAACTTGTAAAGAAGGGGGTTCGACCGGACTCTAGTCTTTTACACAAGAACATGGGGGGGGGGGGGTTTAAGTCGACAGTTCAGACCTTTCTGGCTTCCCACACGTCAGTTTGCCCCTGAGGTGCGTCTTCCCCCACCCTCCTCCAAGGGTTGCTCGGGAAGGGGCGGCCTTCGTGGGGAGGTGGCGGCAAGTTCAAAGGAGCGCCCCTGGTGGCGGACGCCGGAGGTGTTGGTTGGCTGTCCTGGAGTGGGGATGGTGCTGTAGCCCACTCTGGCCGGTCCCCTGTTGGAAGGGAGCCCCTGATGGAAGCCCCATCACTGTGGTGGTGAGTCAGTGAGCCAGTGCTCACATTGTGTAAGAACTCGTGTAGTTGAACATATCGTCGGCCTAGAAGTGATACCTCGTAAGTGACAAAAATGCGTTTTTTAGGTTTTGGTATCGTTGGATTCAGAAAAACAAGCCGCGTTGATTAAGTGAGAGCTCGTAAGTGTAAAAAATCGTATTACCTCTCAAAAGCGATTTTGGTTCTACCTCGTATCTGTTTAGCGAACTGGAGGAACTAGTGATACCTCGCAAGTACCAAGAGAGAGCGCCCAAGTGTTTCCACGTAAATGAAAGTGTCCCGCCAAACTTGTGTTTCCTCGTAACTAAGCAGTGCTATCGCCATTATTCCTTCTGTTTACAACATGGATCGCCGCTCCTCTCAGTTCAAGGTAAAATTATTGTATTTTATTGCATTTAGTAGTGAATCATAGACTTTTTAAATAATCTATGATGTCTAGTTCCGGCTTCGAGTAAGTCCATTACCCATTATTATGTTTTATAAACTGTAATACAATAATACCATATACTTGTATAGACTATATTTTCTAACTAACCCTTGGTTTCACTCCTACACAATGTTTTAAGGAGGTGTGTGGGTGTGCTGATCCACGACAGTACTACTTGAGAATCCGATAAAAGGTGAACCTCTGAAATACTGAATTTCTTGATCAGAAAGTCGAGAGACTTCACCAATTTGGCTAGCAGTAAGGCTCCACATAATTCCAAGCGAGAAACGGTTTGAACTTTGAGCGGAGCGACTTTTGTTTTTGCTTTCAAGAGAGAAACTGTAACATTACTTGATGTTACACAACGAAGGTACACGACAGCAGCATAGCCTAGCATGCTAGCATCACACATGCCGACTAGCTGGACCTTGGAATACGGAATTACACAAAGTCGAGACAATTTCAATCGAGAGAGTGAAGGAAGTTGAGAAGAGAATTCCGCCCACCGTGAGGAACATTTTGCATCCAGGGGGTATCCCAATCCAAACCACGATTCCATAATTCTTGAAGGAAGGATTTAGCCCAGAACACTACAGGAGCAATCCACCCTAGTGGGTCGAATATGGAAGCGACTTGTGAGAGCACGGTGCGTTTTGAGTTTGCTGTGTCGGGTAGTGATATTTTGTAGGTGAAAACATCCTCATGGGTGTCAATAGACCATTGTGATCACGAATGTACCCGCAAGCAGTACCCAATAAAATATCTTGTTCAGGTACTGCTGGAGTTGTGAAAAATGACTGGAGGGACGTTGACGGTTTCTCCTCAGGTTGCGGGGTATTCTGAGAGGAAGCCTCAGGATTGACTGGCACAACTGGTGGGCGATCATAATGAAGTGAACTGTGATGATAGGTACTATGACAATTGTTCGCAGAACACTTACCAGTGGATTTACAGTTAGTGCGAGCATGACTACCCAAACATCTAAAACAGCGGTTTGAATCTCTCAGAAATAGGTAGCGCTCAGAGACTTTCATGTTCTTATACTTTGAACATTTATAAATATGATGCTTTCCTTTGCAACAAGGGCAATTGGGAGCGGGAACACCTACCGGTTTAGGAATCGTAGGAGTCGACGTAGACGGTGATGACACATCCGAACTTGGAGAAACAGTTTCAGTAAAAAATGTTTGTGACGACGTATAACGCGGGGAGGACATACCTTTTTTGGTATAGAACTTACTAGGAGTACCACTAGAACTGGTACTTTTTCTAAATTCCATTCTTGTAAGTTCTTTCAACTTACATTGATCACGGACAAAACGAATAAGTTGATCAAAAGTAGGTCACGTATCGACATCTTGAAGAGAACGTTCAAACAATAAACGAGTGTTTGAAGACAACTGACGGAGGGCGAAATGACACATAGCAAAATCATGATGATTTTGCAAATCGAGGTTGAGAAATGCAGCGTAATTTGAATCAAAAACCTCCAAGTATGCTTGAAGATCAGCATAACCATCACTTTTAAGTGGGGAAAATTCATACATTTTATTCAAACAATGAACGGCGAGAATTCGTGTAGAAGCGTACCGAATTTGGAGTTGACGGTAGGCTTGATGATCGTAATTTGGAACCCCTCAATAAGTTTTAGTGGTGGACCAGTCAATAAAGAGCGGAGATACGTTTTGTAGCACCTGTGTAGGGTCCGTTATGAAGGACTTGATTGAAAAGTGCCATGAAATTGGAATATGAATTCAAATTACCGTCCCATTTCGGAACCAAAATTTTTGGAATTACCTACATTAAAAATGTTTTTATTTTATGTTACCAAACATTATAAATTTTATAATAAATGCAATGAGATTCCTCTAAGGTTCATTTTTTTGTATTCTAAGATCCTCTTCTCCACTAATTTGGAAAAAAAAACTACTTGATAGTGTGATAAAATCTTCTGGTGTACTTATGGTGCTCGGATGGTGTTTGAAAGAGAAGTGGTGATACCTTGTAAGTTGAAAGAGCAATTTTCAATTCAGTAAGTGAGAACTCGTAAATGCAGTTTTTCGATCAAGAGATGAAATAATTGTCCCAAACCCTTATACTTATACTCAATGGGCCCTCACAAGTTTTAATAACCAAGGATACCAAAAAAAATGTCGTAATATACCCGAGTAAACAGTTTTTTGCTTCTCCTGAAAAGTTAGGGTTTTTCACTTACGAGGTATCACTTCTAGGCCGACGATATGTATTATTTTCCCACATAATCCCTGCTGACGTCGATACATTTGGTACATTGCGAAATCAGCTTCAAAATCCCCTCCTTCCTGGTGACAGCTTCTTTCACTTCCTGTCCGAATGGCCCGACGAAGCTTCTTCAGGGTCTCACAATAGCAGTTGGCGTTAATTGTTTTACCTTGAGACAAAAAATCAATCAGGAGAATTCCTTTTAGATCCCACAAAACAGAAGTCGTGATTTTCCTGGTTGACCTCACCACTTTGAATTTGTTGGCACTTGGGGACGTGGTCTGTTTCCACACACAGGCATGGATTGCCTTTTTTCTGGAGTGTGATGAGACACCCAGGTTTCGTTATGGCGATCTTCGAGATTTTTTTGACAATTCCATCCATCACAGGTGAGGGTCTGCCTCACCCACTTTCACCCTCAAACGAATGTCTTCCCACCTTAAACTCAAGGACCCATCTCCTCACCATTGACTCACTCATCGCACCGTCTCCCTACACAGAAACGAGCTGTTTGTGAATTTAAACCAATTTGAAACCTGGCTGGACATGGCGTGGAGGGCTCCATTTCAACTGCCAGCCCTGACCTTATTTTTCGAGCTACTGAGGCCCTTCGCCTCTCATGATATTCTCAAGGCTCCCCACTTTCGAGCGGTGTTGCTAGACTTGGCAAATTCCACTCCTACCACCCTTCAGACCAAAACGGAACTTATTTTCTGGACACCCTCGTATGATCTAAGCTTAATCTAGAGGTGAGTGGACGTAATAAAATATTCAGGTTTTTCTGGAGCACTTATTAGGGTTAGCCCCAAGGTGAGTAGAGGAAAGGTGTGCTCACGGTGCCGGGTGGGGAAAATGTGACGTCACCAGCTGAATGGGGGGTGCGCCTTACTCTTATCACTTTCCATGAAAAAAATCAAAATGTAAACAAGCAGTTGAGTGTGATTTTTCAGCTTGTGATCTTAGAACTTGCTCTTACCGTTTCATGTTCGTAGTTGAGTGTTCTTGAAGGTGAGTGATAAGTCATTTTTTTACTTCGTGTTTTGAGGGAGTTCTGGGGAGTTTTTTCTGACAACTGAGTCAGTGTACCTAACTTCTTCGGCCATGGGGGTGTAACCCCTTTTATCTATAGGGAACCCTCGGAAGGGAGCACGTTAGGAATGTAATAATAAATCCTAACCAAAGTCTTGTGAGATTTAATTAAGCTAAGTGCGGATCACACTTGCCGTTAGCTGTCTTGAGCGTCTTCTCTGGAGTAGTACTGCCACCACCTACTTATGAAGTAGTCAGGAGACTAAGTGAAAATATATGATTGAATTAAATGAATTTAAGATCAAGTGAATTTACGTTACTGTTATGTTGCAATGATAAAGTGAAGTTAATAGCAATGAGTTTACGTTAATTGTGTTGTATACCTGGTCAGTGGGAGAAGTCAAAGAAAATATAAGTACTTCCGTATGTGAGATGTACCTATTACAAGAAATACGTAAACAACAAATAAAAATGGTATTCTTTATAGGTAGTTAGCGTACCTACCTATGTAGTCGACTTTTAGAAAGGAACTTATCTTCACTAGAATGAGTATTCGTGGTGGTCACTGAAGGTGGTCACCAAAGGTGGTCACTAAAGGTGGTCACCAAAGGTGGTCACTGAAGGTCGGCACCACAAGGTTTTCGCAATCACAAAATTATACAAGAAATTATCGGTTTTAAACAATGAAATTATTACTTAAATCTACGGGGGAATTTAGGAAAGGGCCATTCTCAGTCTCTGTCTTTTGGTAGGTATTATATGCGCCTATATCGCCACTTCTAAAGGAAGGAAAATCTGAACCTATCTCTACTATATACAAATAAATGTTGTGCACTCCTACCAGTTGGATACAGTTCGTGATGGGTAGGCTCGGTCGTCGTCTTGTAGAAGTCTTGAAGTTCAAAGGCAGTCGAAGTCGGGTGAAACCAGGAGGTGGACTCAATAGCTGAATGGGGGGCCCCAGTCTCGGCGGGTTTGTACTCTCGGTGCAACCACAGTCTCTCAAGGAATGGAGAGGTGGAGCAGCTTCAAGGGGGTCCTTCGGTTCTGGAGGGGGCAGGGCGGCGAGAGGGCGCATGCGCGCGGAGTGGGGGCGCTGCTGGTGGCGCAACTGGTGGCGGCGGAGGCAACTCCGTGGCTGCTGGTGTGGACATCGGCGGCAAACCTGTGGATCTGGAGCGCGCGCGTTTCATGGAGGAAGATGTAGCGGAACGAACCGTGATCCGGAGTGGCGGGATTCTCCGGTCACAGGGGGTTCCGTCTCGAAGATAGAAAATTAGTGGACGTGAGTACCAAAACTATAATCCGATTTAAATGGAAAACGCACTGAAAGAGGTTAGGGCTAGGAAATTGTCAATTCGGAAGGCATCCTAAAAATATGCAGTACCCAGACAACTTGTCTCCGTTACTCTGTGACCCAGATCGACTGTGCAGGATAACATAAATGAGAAGAATCCTCTCAAGGTGGGCCAACCCAATGCATTTCCATTTTCACTCTAATGTTGTGACTAGTCATGAGTTTATAGTCGTTTGAGAATATTACACAAAGTTTTCAAGAGAAGACAGATAAGTTAATGTTACCAATGGATGTTTTAAATGTTGTTCAAATAATAGTGTCAAATAATCACCAGTGTGACGATCTCGTATTTTTGACATTATTAGCACTTTAATGATATTTTTGAAATGTCGACCTAAAAATTACCATGATTTGAAGTTTTAAAATTCAAATAATCTGTTCATGTTTGTTACTACTTCTTCGTTTTTAATGCATTTTTCATAGGTGGCCGAAGTTGGAGCACAACGTTATCTAACTTCGGCCACACTTCAAATTTTTAAAAAAGGCCAAAGTTGTGAGGATAAAAAAAAGTTATAGTGACATCCTATAGAGCAGATCTGCTGCCATCTGAATTATTTTTTTCAGATTTTTACTCATTTATTTGACTTTGAATAAACTCAAAAAACCTCCAAAAGTGGCCGAAGTTGGGTACATCTACGGTACCAAAGTTATGGTCAATAAATAAATATAACAAAACGTTCAGTGTCAGAACAAACGACAACAGAGACATCACAGTACTATGAAAATCCTAAAACTAGCACCAAGGTATCTTGAAAAAATCGTTGACGTTGTAAAGTGATAAGAACATTCTTCAAGGCTCTCCCGAAGCTCTCACCGGCCAAATTTTCTTAATACTTACCATTTCTTTCTCATTTTCGCTACCTACAGATTTTCCTTGAAAATTTACACAATTTTAATTGCATTTCCGAGATGATGTTCTGATGATAAATGGTACTTACTTGTGAGATCAGGAACTTTACGGAAATATATTGTTATGTTGTGGAAAAGGAATACTTTGACTTGGAGATGCTTCATCTGAACCTGAATTTCCTTTGCTCTCTCAGGTGTGGCCTGTTTTCTGCTACCCACTTGCCGACATCTGCTCCCAGGACTCGTTCACCAACATCGTCAACATATTGGAGGAACCTGGTTTCTCTGCCCGTGGAACTATCCACATGATAATAAACTGCGAACACGGTATGCGAACCAAACCAAATTCATAAACGTGTTGTATAACTTGTGTTGTGATCAGCGACCTCTTCGCATTTCTCTCCATTAGCTTCCTTAGCTCAAGTGGTAGGAGCTCCGATTCAGAATCGGAACGATAGGAGATCGATCCCCGGTCGAGGGAAGTTAATTTTTGATGACTCAACAGTATGGCGCAGTCGTATCGGACCGAACGGTCTCCTCAGAATTTCTCAGAGAAACAATAATTCATTAAGATTAGGTCATCAAAACAACTCCCTCCGAAGACACGAGTCGAGCCACCGCCTATACGGACAAACGTTGAGGTCAGCAGATCCCCCGCCCTGTCAATAAGGAACAATAACAAAAAACTCCGAAGCCAGTCAAAAATACGCGTTCTCAATGGGTTGTAAAAACGCAGGCCCTGACTAGGTAACGGAGTACCTAATATTTCCTAACGGGGGGGGGAGATGTTGTGATCAGCGACCTCTTCGCATTTCTCTCCATTAGCTTCCTTAGCTCAAGTGGTAGGAGCTCCGATTTAGTGATGCGAAATCGACATCGATATTTTCAAAACATCGATGTTTTTCAATAAACATCGATGTTTTTAACATCGATGTTTCGATGGTGATGTTTTCACAACATCGATGTTTCTTACTGATGTTTCAATCGATGTCGTACTTCCCCTGATTTGTTGTTCCCATTGGTTTTCTCAATAGTTTACACATTAAAATAATGAATGAAACAAGCGTTAAAATACCAATCGTGATGAATTATTACATTCTTATCTCTTGAAGGAATAAAAATAATAGCTAATTTTCCGACCGATTTTTCAAGTTCTTTTGAGTTGGCAACCCTGGTGCTCCTGGCTCGAGTGTATTGTGATAGCTTACTTACAATCTTACTCCATTAAAAAAATGCCTGGACAAGTGCTACAAAATAATGAACAATATATACTTTTGTTATTCACTGAGGTGTGTTCCTAACTTATGGGGGTGTAACTGCCTTAAATATTCATTTGGCGAATGTACTGGGGAAGAAATTGAACTAGTGGCTAGAAATTGATTCATCAGATGAAAAAAAAAGTCTATTCGAGTAGGTACCTACAAGCAAACGATCTCGAATATTTGTATAATTATGATCGGGCACATTGATGTTAAGAAACATCGATGTTGAGAAACATCGATGTTTTTGGTCGATGTTTCCACTCGACATCGATGGTGGATTTCAAAAACATCGATGTTGAGAAACATCGATGTTTTCTATCGATGTCGCATCACTACTCTGATTCAGAATCGGAATGATAGGAGATCGATCCCCGGTCGAGGGAAGTTAATTTTTGATGACTCAACACTTGCTAAGAATGCGGGTGTGTCTGTCATCGATTCATGGCTCTACCTAGGGTTTCATATTCAAGGTAAGCGCGCACTAGAGGCGGAGCTGCATCGCATCGCAAGGGGTCGCATTTGTCCGGGGGATAAACCGCCTTGAGAAATGCGATGCAGCCCGCCCCAGCGTGTGCTTAGCTTTAGAGTGACTCAGAAAGAACCTGGACAGGTTTTAGGCTATACAAAAGTTCTGTGCTCGAACTCCTCCACTTGAAACGAGGCCCTTGGTGAATTTACCTGTCACAACGGCACAGAAGGTGAGAGCGCCGTGAAGATTCTTAGTTCGCCTCATCTGCTCGAATTGTGGTTTTCGTTTATTATTTTCAATAATGAACCATTGGAATCGAGCAAGAAAAAAAACGTCTGCCAAGTTGGATGGGCAGTATAGCTTCCTCACTCATTGTAACATGGACGTATAGAATCAGTTGGCGAAAAAATTATGATTCAAAGAGTTATTGAATACCAAAATATTGGCGATAATGTGCGGGATAGGGTTGCAGGTATTAATGTTTATAATATTTTTATAATTTTTATAAGGTATTATAGTTTATAATATTTTGTATTTTCAACATAGAATTTTATTTAGCGGTCCACCGTCTAGGACCTAACCCACACAATCCCTGAAAATTTCATCGAAATTGGTTGAATAGTTGCGGAGTTTTGGTTGTAACAATAAATTTAAAGTTCGCGCATGCGCAGCGGCTATTGCTTGACCAATTTGATTGAAACTTATAGGGTGTCTCTTAGAAGTTAGTCCCTAACTAACCTCCAAATTTGAGCAAAATCGGTTCATTAGAAACCGAGAAACCGAGGTTCCAGGAAATTCACGTTTGCGCATGCGCACTCGCTCCTATTGGTCCGAAGGTGCTGAAATTGATAGGGGACCGTCTAGGACCTAACCCGCACAATCCCTGAAAATTTCATCAAAATCGGACCGCAGGTTAGTATAGTTTTGCCCGGGACAAGGATTGACCACAGACAGACAGACAGACACGGAACCAAAATTGTTCGGGAAGCTCTAAAACGCAAAAAGCAAGTGGAAGTTTGATTTTGGAGGACATTTTTTTTTCACTTTTTTCACGAATACAAAGCTTCCCTACCTTCGGTAGTGAGGAAGCAAAATCTACCCTACCCCACCCGCCCACCTTTAAAAAATTTTCCGTCCGTACGCCATATGCAGTACCCGGCACTTTCCTTTGTTCCCATGGACTGATTTGATTGAAATTTGGTATGTAGGCTCCATTTGGGGTCTAGTTGTGCCGCGAAGCTTTTGGTTGATGTCGGCCACTTCTTAGGGGTGAAAATTGAGGGCTGAAATTTTCAAGGGTGCCCTCAAAAGCTCGAAATAAAGTTACAGTTTTTTCACCAATTTAAAATAGCATTGAATTTTAAAACATTTTTGAGACTGTAGAACAAACCGTTCGCATCAGTAGCCTAGGTGTAGTAGGTAGGTGTAGTTCTCCAAATCTCGCTCGCCTCTCTGGACATTGCTAAGGCCTTTGACACAGTCAGTCACCTGATTGCCTTCGTGTTGTCGGGGCCCCATATTGGTTAACACTTTCCGTGCGGACTCAGAAAACTCGTTTTCGCCTGTGGCGGGAGTCCTTTTTGTCAGGAATTCGGTAGTGCAAACCCGCAAATCTTAAAGATAACAGAATCCCCAGAAGTGAAAACGGCGCACTCTGGTGGCGACAGGAGGACCTACTAAGCACGAAAAAAAATCCGAAAGAGGTTCTTAAGTCATCCACTAGGTAGCAGAACGATGAACAGCTCGGAGATATGCTTAGAGCTGTGATGGTATAAACCATCATACGCCACTCGCGAAACTCGGCATGATGGTTATTACCATCATCCGCACAGAGAGTGTTAATTGAGTATGTGGCCTGTCTGTACCAGGACGGCGTGACGGTCCTCGAGGCAGGAGGTGAGGTGTCAGGGGATGTACGGATCGGGCGTGGGGTACGCCAGGGGGATCCCCCGAGTCACTACTCGTTCAAAATTTGTTAGTTCATTTACGTTCAGTACTTATAGAAGTATGGTTATTTTTTCACGTTTCCAAGTTTTCTAATTCCTTATTTCGCATGGTTCTTTCTATTAAATGATGTAATCTTCTGATTTTGAAAAGCCCAAAATTATCAATGCAATGCATTGAAGCTCTCTATAGTCGCTAGGCTACCCCAGGAAATCTGTTGTAATGCTTTGTAAAAGTCAATCGTTTTTCTTCTAATTGCATCGTATGAACTCAATTACAAGAGGACCAATCCATATCCTGTGACAAAATCATCTTTCATAAGGTTAAAATTGTAATATTTTCTTGTGGTTAAACGCTATAAAACCACGACCGAATGAGGAAAACTAAGAATTTTCTGTGTTTATGGATACTGGAAGCGTTGTATCTGCAGACCAAGCGTAGACTTAACACGTTGTTTTCACTGTGAAACATACATTTTCGCGAGTCATGGAGATGCTGGTGCTGCTTGGTGGATGTCATAGGCAGCTTCTTCAGTTCTAATATTCAAGCGTGGGACCGTTATATTACATCTCTGTTATCTTTATATGCCAGATGAATTGGACGAGGAGTCTAAGTACTCGATCGAAAGCTCTTCAAAGCTGATTAAGCTTTTGGCCGACAAGATCAAGGCTCCAGTCATCCACGTCAAGGCTGAAGAGGTAGATTCAGTGGTGTACGTGATGAATTTGGTGTCGGATTTCCGAGCTAATCATAAAAGGTGAGTCCTTCCATCAAATTAAAGTCATTTTCAAAGCTTGAATTAAACGTCGTGTAAGCCTTTTGGACAGTATCGCCTAAGCTTAGGGTATTGGTTCACTCCAATACTATCGGGACTAGAACTAAACTGAATAAGTATAGGAATATACTTAACTGGTGATGTTGGTAGTGCTGCATCAACGCCGTCTCTTCTCTCAGCTGCTTGTTACCACTACCAAGCAGCTGGGAGAAGAGACGGTGTCGATGCAGTTACTTCTGAACTTTAAATGTGTTATTCACTTGAAGGGGGTTGTCTTGTAGCGATATTGTGAAATAAAGAATTTTGGATCTACTTTAAAGACCAGAAAACCAGTGGAGGGGGTAGCTTAAGTTGGCAGAAGGTTCACATGGATGATGGATGGAAAGGACGGGATGATAACCTTCCTCCTGGAAACCTCTGAAATGATAACCTTAGATATGCTTCGAGCTTAGTTTTCTTAGACACTTTCTCACTTATCTATTTGTATTGGCCAATTTGATGGGATAGATATACTCACTTGCATGGAGGAGTACTGAAGCGAGTCCATTCCATGAGGTGGCAAAGAGAAACCAAGGGGGAAGAGCTGGGAAAGGACTGGTTGAATCCTGACGTCCTCAATCCACACAGTCCAGGGGATCAGGGAGGTCCGATGCGATCCGTGTCACATCGTCAGCAATGACCGAGCATGAGACATGAACTGACTACTGCGGAAGGTCCTGGGGCATGTTTTCATCTATTCAGAGCTCGTCACCAGGGTGGTGATCTTCACTTTGGACAACAGCTGATGATGCCAGGAATGGTAGTCAGACGAAAATCCAACCTGAAATGGTTGTTTACTTTTTACTCTACAGTCCTGGGGATTTTCGTGGTCTTCCAGGGGAGACAGGCTGATAGAAGACTCACATTCTTCGTCCACACAGTTGAAAGCCTAGTGACTTGGGGGAAGTAGGAGAGCAGCGATACACAAGGTGTGGGGGCTTCACAGAATGGGAAAGTGTGAGTTGGCTAGCAGAGAAGTGGCTTGTTCTTCCTTCTTTCAATTCCATATCCACAGGAGTGCCAACCCAACAGCTTGAAGGTTGGCTGGTTTAGCTGGCCATTTTCATGCTCCTCCATGTGCTTGTTGGTGTGTTCCACATGATGGGAGAACACTGGCTGGAGGCCATGCCCATTCGTGGTGGCCTTTTGGGCTTCCCTATTCCAGTCGTCTAGTTCTTTGAGACTTGAGTCAAGACAGTACAGGATCTATGACTACAAGGAATTTGTTGTTTCAGGGATATCGTAGTGAATCTGATGGGAGGTTCTCCACCACGGCCCCACAAGAACGTTGCACTGGCTGGCTTCATCAAGGAATTCCTCATCGGTGGGAAGGACCCTCTCGTGACAGCTTACAGCAAAGAACTGATTTCCAACAAGGTATCTAGTAGAGTACCATCTTTCTGAAGAAATGAACACCCATTCGATTAACCGTGTAATAGTGGTGGAACCAATAAACTTGGTGATTGTTTTGTGTTCTTCTATTATTCAAGGTGGTCTCATTTCGTTTGGTTTCAATTTTACTGTTTATGAAGTTTGGGAAATGTGTTAGAAAACTTGGGTTTCTCACCTCGGAAGACGGCAAATTTTGATAAACTTTCGAAATCAATCACTTTCGAAACAGAATCACCCAAGTCCCGATGCTCTTTGGGATACAATGAAAGAAGTAAAATAAAAAATGTATTACTAAAATTTATTTGATATAGTATGTTGGGCTTCCGTAAATATTTTCTGAAGAATAATCGTTTCTTTCATTCAAATAAAAAATGTATCATAATATAATAGCAACCGTAAATGTAACAATTTACCGACGCCAATTAAAAAGATAATTATTATTAACTAGAAACTACGTTTTCAACTGTCTCTACATTTTGATTCAATCGAATAATGAAACAAGACTTTGAATTCAATCTAGACAGGACCGTTTTTCACTTTGTAGTTTCTTTCTCTGTTGTTTATGGATTTCAGTAAACTGACTTCAAAGTTTTATTGTGATAAATGACCTAATAAATTGTCGTTTTCTTTTTGGAAGGTGATATCAAAATGGGAGCTCGACGATAGGAAAGAAACCTACTTAAAAAAACTTGTGAAGGATCATGCAAATCCCAAAGTTGTCAACGTTAAGAAGAAATCTCCGGTTCTTGAAAAAGTGAGTTGTTAACTTTTAAATTACCGATCAAAGCCTCCATTGGTTTAGGTAGGTCCTACTGTTGGAACATGGCTGCAGTAGATCTAGACGTAACTATCTAAACAGAGCGAGAAATCATTAACGATTGGACGATGAACAAAATGAGTTTAATGAAAAGAATAAATTTTTATCAATTTACAAGAATTAGCCTCTCATTTGTCTTGCCTGCTAGTCTGGTAAACAGAGGATTGTTGTTCTGTTGCAATTTTGCGTGGAAATGTTCGAATTCCAACATGACACTGGATACTTTTATTAATTATTGTACTTAAATGAGCGCTTATTGAAACCTGGATATCACCACTCGATTCACCATTGAAAAAATAATCTTAAATCATGTTCCACACTTGGGGTTAACAGTCGGTTAATTTTGCTTAAAATCAACACTGCGTCAAGCAGGGATAATAGGCTAATAGTACAGAATTTTTCCAGCCACAGAATGACAAGCCCTGTTAGTAGGAGACTAGCACGAGCAAAGTCGATGCTACCCAGTTGAAGGACGAGGGCTGGTTACCTATAGAAAGGAGGGGGGGCGCTCAGGAGAACCCTTTTATTCTATACTCTACTATACTACTTACTCTAAGAGCAACTGTCTTGGTGCAGATTTCTAATTATCATAAATAAGGGATGTAGTATAGTAAGCTCACTGAGTCAGCTGTCACTGCGCTCGCTGTGGCATGCGTCTTGTAGCTGTGAGTCTCCTACCAGCTACTGCGGGGAAGCTGTGAGTTCGAGTCTCGCCACAGCGGCGTATTTTCGTGCGAGCCAGGCTCAGCCCAGAGCAAATAACTACTATTTGGTTTTAAGGAGAGCCAATCCAAACAGGATTTCACTATCCTCTCCATCTGCAAGCAGATAGATGAAACCCCAAAAACCCTAGGAGGGTGATCGAGGGAGTGGAAGGAACTCACCACCCAGGAGCCCCAGGGGAGCTAGTCATAACTATCAGCTCCTCTGGGTACCTGTTTGTATTAACACCACAGGTTAGGCCGAACCTCCTAGCTAAGGTTCTACCAACTAGACAGGTTGGTACCCGAGTTCATAACAGAACTCATATGCCGAGAGACATCTTCAGGGGGCTAGCCCCTGAGGAGGCCATCTCTCCCCTTGTAGCCTTCTTGGTACAAGCCCATGAAGTAGGGTTTGCTCAACCACGACCAACACGAATCCAACCTCAACTGAGGGGCAGGCAAGTGATGCTTTGACTGAGGTCTGTGCATCTGTAGCCTGGGGCTCCCCTCGCCCGTGGTACTGGTAATTGAGATGAGTAAAAAGCCTTTTACTGCATTACTGCTATCCCCGGAAGCCTGACCAGGTAACAGGCCCGGAAGCAGAGAATTTGTACCTGCTCCCTAACCGCTCTACTCCTGTCATGTGCCAGAGCCCTAACTTTAAGGGGGGTACAGGAGAGGGAGGCACTGTGGTACCCATCAGCCCAGGGCAATGGGAAGCCATGAACGAAATCCTCTGAACAAATTCTGATTTTCCTTTTGGAAGACGGCTGATGGTGTTAGCAACGCGAGGAATGGCAGTCGGACGAAAATCCAACCTGAAATGGTTGTTTACCACTATTAAAAGTAATCTCACTGGCGTATCACCTCAAATATTATGGAAAGTAGATCTTAGAGAAAGAAAATGAATCATATGTGCAGTACAAAGTATATTCATGAATTTCAGCGGGTCAAAGAGCCACTGACGGGTATAAATACTGAGACTATGAGTCAGATGATCAGCCTGTTGGATACAGTCCAGATCACGAAGAATGCGACCAGTGGTCCCAATGGAAGTCGTGCTGAGGAGACCTCGAATTCTGATGACAAACAGCCGTTCTCGAATCCAGCGCCTGGAAGCAGGGCGTTTGGCAACCAGATAGATTGGGAATCGTGCACTTCATTGGCTTATGCAACGTTGTTGGATGTGAGTTGTGTCGTACCTACCTAGATGGGCCTCATTGAGGAATCCCCTTGATGGGCATCTCATTCAAATACCGTCATATTTCAGGAAGGTTACTACGTTCAAGTGTGCAGATCGGCTCTCGGACCTGCAAGCTCAATAAATGACCCCAAAATCTTGGTACCTGACAGCCGTGGAGAGTTCAAACTGCAGGAAACCCTCGTTTCTCCCTTTGCAATGGCCGGATTTCAAATCGGTTACTCGACGACCGGAGATAATATTTTGGCAGTGTGGGAAGTTCCTGAAGAAATGGAGCCGTCAATACTCCATGAAATCGTGAGCAAGTACTACGGGATGGGGAAGCTCGAAGAGCAACTGGCAGTCAACGTTGTCTTCATCGTGCCGTGTTATTTCAAAGGTTGGTTAAACCTTTTTTCCTTCTGAGTCTACCAAGGTAGCAGAAGCATTGTTTGGAAAAAACAGTTCTCCAAAATCAAAATTTCTTGGTGCTGTTGTACAGGGACAGTTGTAGAACAGTCTGGGCCTGCGCAGCAGGGCTTGATGCGTTCGCAGTGTACGAATTCCAAGTTCTGGTTTTGATTTCGCTGTACTCTGTTCACAGTCTGAACATGATTTTGTTGTTCGGATTTTTTTCTCGAACTTGGTTTCCACACAACTACAAAGGAGCACTCCGGTGAGGGTTACGAGAAACTTTAATAAGAGGCGGCTGAGTGGACTTTGGCTTACCAGACATTTTTTGAATTCAAAGACTCTGATTATTTCTATGAATCGACCATGTGGCCCATTCAATTTTGGTTTATTATTTTCAAAAATGAACCTTTAGAATCGACAAAGAAAACAAATTCTAACCCCCCTCAAAATTGGTTGGTTTACGTTTCAAAATGCGTAGAATCCGAAAATCGAATAAACATGTTTCCGGTCGTATGCGGCACTTTCCTCAGTTCCCATGGACCGATTTTGATGAAATTTGGTGTCTAGTCTAATTTGGGGTCTAGTTTTTACTTGTAATATTGCAAACACGGAGGTGGGTACTAACAAATTTCTTAAATGGGTGTATGTTGTTAGGACCTACCTTATGGTAGGTAGTTAATCCACAAATTTCCATCGCTGAAAACCCTCTGTTATTGACGAAGTGCGCTGAAAATTGTCAATTGTTGCTCTTTTGTCTGTTTTTTGAACTATAATATTTAAACCAAGTATTATGATTTCAATATTTTTGACTATAACGTTTTGATGTCGGTTAAATTTGCTACTTTGAGATCAACCTGAGCTCTGTAGTTTGAATAATTACGAAGATACAAAAATTCAAAATAAATTATTCAATGTTCCATAAAACGAAGGCCGTGTTTTGAGTACAGTAGAACTCCAATTATCCGAATTAATGGGGACCGGGACCCATTCGGATAATCAAATATTCGGATAATCGGAGTTTTTTTTTAAAAATTGCCACTGGAGAGAAAAAAAGCTACGTTTTGATATTGCACTATTTTTTTATTGAATTAAATGAAAGAAACATGATATTTTCACATGTTTTAAATATAAATAAAATGTACTTATGTACAAGTTTAGAAATAAAAATCATTGTTTTTCAAACATCTCCGTCAATGTAAGCTGTTTTGCGGTCTTCATCCATTTTCGGGCAGCCAGGTAACGCATTCGCTCGACGGTGAGCAGTTGCAAGTGGTCACACTCGGGCTGACGCTCCATCCACTTCAAAGCATTCTCTAGGCCGGCAAATGCTTCACTAGCTGATGGTCCAGCGTCTACTTCAACATCAGCACTGGAGTGCTGGAGGAACTGGAGTGGGGACTCATACCACGTGTTGTGCCTACACTGACTTCGCAGAGGGAAGGACAATAGTGAGCGAACGCGCAAACACTGGCTTCGCGGGGGGGGGGGGGGGGGGAAGAATAATAGCGCACTTAGACTTTTTTTGGACAAATTTTTTCTGAAAATGATTCGGATAATCGACGATTTGGATAGTCGGAGTTCGGATAATTGGAGTTCTACTGTATTGCATTTGCAAAACCACTCATTTTAGTAAAAAGTAAAGAGTGAAGGGGGGGGGGGCATGAAGAGCATTCAATTAACTTCAATTTGAAAGCTTAATCTTATCTGTAGCCATTATAGTTTCTCAAAGATGAAAAAAAAGTATTGACATGCTTTCTATTTATAAATTTCGGTAAGGAGACAGTTTTGACGTGATAACGTCTTATAAATTGGTTTACCGGGAGACACTTCAAGAAACTGCGTTACGCTCCGCTCACGGAGGGGGTGCAGCTCGGCGCTCCCTAAAGGCGGGCGGCCCCTCCCCTTCCCCGGCGCTCACAAAAGCGGGAGCGCCCCGCCCCCCTTCCCTGGCACTCACTCCCCCCCCCACCCATGGGAAATACCTACTACCTACGGGAAATACCTACTCTGTGCAACTTGACAAAGAATTTTATTTTATCCTTCTTCCTACTATACGAATGAATATTAACATTAAAATTATTTTACCACTCAAAGTCATTGTCACGTAAAACTTTCGCCCGTATACCGACTTTACAGGCGACAACACAGGGTTTTTTTTTCCTCAGTATTTCATTCATAACAAATAACTCAGAACAATATTTTGGTTCTTTGGTTTGGAACTCAAAATTTCATGGTTAACGTTTCAAGTTATGGAGCGCCCGAAAATCGAATGAAAAATTTTCGGTCAGTCCGTCCTTAATTTCCAAGGCTTTCCTTGAAAACTACCGATGTAAAGGTGCTGTTTTTCCTCAAATTAAAAATAGTTCTTATTAGGAGGATTGAAAAAATAATTCAAAACCTCCAGTGTGAATCGCAAAAGAATTTTCTCTGAAGGGAATAGGTTTCCATTCAAATTTCAGCTAGTCAATTTTTTTTTCTTCAAAATGGGTTTGAACGGATACCTCAGGATATGAGGAGTTATTGAGGTTTGCTCGATCTTCCTTCCTTTATTCCATGATCTCATCATACTACTGTCGGAAACAAGTGTTTTTGCAGATGAAATGTGTCTGGGTCTGGGCAGCATAGGGTGGAAGCAAAGGGTTGGCTTAGCTATGTGAAGTGTTCGTTGCTTATTAGAAACCTTTCTATTTGCAGTTCCTGGTACCGAGAAATCCAGTCTGTGCGTGAGTAGTCAGCCCAGCCAAGTCCTGGATGTCTGCGAAGACTGCGACATCCTCACTGGGTTCAACGATCAGCTGTACAACTGTAACGTCGTCGTCGCCAGTGTGTCCAGCCCGGCCAACCTCTTCCATCTTCTTCGGCGACATGCTCGCTCTCAGATCCCCAAACCGCTTATCGTCTTTGTACCTGACGCTTCTGATGGGGCTTCCAGAACCGACGAGCTCACGGGGGACACTTGGTTAGTTGAAAATTTAGCTTACCATTGTGATGGTTGTCTGTATTACTCATAATATCACCAATATTACGCCAATACCAGGCAGCTGCACGAGGCAAGGCTGACTGAATGTTTCCAAAAGGACCTCATGTAAAATGAACAAGGCATCATTCGCCTGTTGTCCATTCGTCCTTGAAAATGAAAATTTCACTCCGTCATGTAAGGCATCTTGTTTTTGCTTCCGAGTCTACCAAGGTAGCGGAAGCTTTATTTTCACTTTTCAAGGACGAAAAAAAAGTTCTCCAAAATTAAAATTTCCACTCGCGTTTTGCGTTTTTGACCTTTCTGAACTATTTTGGTTCCGTGTCTGTCTGTCTGTCCGTCTGTCATGAATTCCTTGTAACGCGCATAACTACGAAGTTATTGTCCGATTTCTATGAAATTTTCAGGGATTGTGCGGGTTGGTGTGTAGACGGTCCCCTATGAAAATCATCACCCCCGGACTGATAGAAGCGACTGTGCATGCGCACACGTGAATTCCTTGTAACGGCCATAACTTCTACATTTTCCATCCGATTTCAATGAAATTTTCAAGGATGTTACAGATTAAGTTGTTTTGATGTTTTGAGATTAACTACTATGTATCGGACCATCTATACAATCGGGTTTATGGATACGAGGAAGCTATGTGCCACACCCACTTGGCAGACGTTTTTAATATTTTATGGTAGGCCTTCTTATCTTTCTCCCACACTACGGCCCTTTTTTTCTGTTTTTGTTACCTAGCTTTCTGCGAGGCATTCGTGAAATCCCTGGAACTACTAACAACATACCACTCGTGCAACCTTGTTTTGGTTTATTATTTTCAATAATGAACCTTTGGAATCGACCAAGAAAAAAAAATTTTAACACCCCCTCAAAATTTGATGGTTTCCGTTTCAAGGTACGTAGAATCCAAAAATCGAATAAAAATTTGGCCGTCTGTCCGCCGTACGCGGCACTTTTGCCACTTAGCATTGTCCGATTTTGATGAAATTTGGTATGTAGGGGTCTAGTTGTGCCCCGAAGCTTTTGGTTGATGTAGGTCACTTCTAAGGGTTCCAAAATCAATTTTGAAATTTTGAAAACGCCCTAAATCAAAAAGTTTTGATATAAAGGTATTGTTTTTCCTTCAATTTAGGATTCTATAGAATTTTTAGAATTTTTTGAGACCACGCGGAGCTCTGTAGGACAAACTGTTCGCTCCTTACGAAAATTTAAGGGTTTAAATTGAAATACATATTTATAAATCAAAACACGAGCGTGAATCGCAAAAGAGGCCTAATCTCCGTTCAAATTAGAGCTGACCGAAATGCAATCGATGGTTGGTGATTTTGATTTTTTTTTTTTTTGATTTTTTATTTATTTTTTTTTTTTTACATTGGATGGATGGTGATTTTGTACACGAGTGATCTATATAGAAAATAATAAACCATTGTGTAATAATTTGCAGCGTTTTTAATACCGTTGTCTTTCCTAACCTGATAAAAATCTGAATTGGAAACCCCTCTATATTATAGAGACCCTTGTAAAACGGCTCCATGGCGCAATCTATGTATTGAGGCAAACTATTAAGTTTAAACTATTAAGTTAACTATTAAGTTTGTTCCAAATAATTTTGTCAGAGAAGCTTACTTTGGCATATTCCATGCATTATGTACTTACGGGCTACATATATGAGGCAACGCAACAACAGTCATATCAGTACTCAAAATGCAAAAAAAGGCTATCCGAATCATATGCCATGCAAAATATGATGAGCACTGCAAGCCATTATTTAAGCAAATGGGGATCATGACCATAATAAATGAATATATTTGGCTATGCTGTTGCTAAGTGTTGAATAGTAAACTCCCCCGAAGAGCGGTAGCCCATTCCTACAATACTAGATACCAGAATGACTACAATCTCCCGATGAATCGCCTCTCAACAACGCAACGCCAATTTCCCCATACATCAGTGAAGCTGTTCAATAACTTGCCCACAAATTACAAAAATCTACCAGAGGGAACATTTCGACGCACCCTGAAGAAATTTCTGAAGGAGAATCCATTTTATAATCTGCAAGAATTTTACGAGCATAACTGGCTATAAGTGATGGTCTCATAAATGAACCATCCTTTTGTATTATACATAGCTTTTAGTAAGGGAAAAAAATCACAAACATTGTATTTATATTTATATTTTTATTATATTGTTACATCGTTATTTATATTTATATTATTGTAGAAAGTTTTTCAAGTTTTAAGGGTACAAGGAAATTTTCCCCGAGAGTACAATTTCCCGTAAAACGTATGTACCGTTTTCTCGGGTTGTAATCAACCGATCACCTTGATTTTTTTCAAATATTGTCGAGCATCTTATGCTCTATAACTGGTGCAAAGGGTAATCTCGTACAACGCTTGAGGAAAGAAAGGCGGATTTTTGAAAAAAACCATCAAAATCAGGGCTCTAACCCACCATAACGGACCACATTTTTATCTTGTTGTCGGGAAAAATACGCCAATCCCTATGCACAGTTGGTGTATAAGATACTGACGTACAAGTGAAAAAAAGAACAAGGAGATAAGTCCAGTATAACTCAACAAAATGGAACACGAGTGCTAGAAAACGCGATTTTTCAGGAAACACGATTTTCTGAAATTAAACAATGTTCATCTCATGACGTCATCATACGGTTTCCTAACGCTTCCAACTTGCTCCAAGGTGACTCGATTTGATGAAAACAAAGAAGAAGCTAAATCTCTTGTTTCGTTGTTTACTCGTATTTTTCTATGTTTATGTCTCGTTTTGTGCCGTGAAATCCGTTCGTTTTGTGCTGTGCTGAATCGTCTTGAAAATGCGGAAGTCCAGCGTATAGCGCCGGACTCTACTAGCGCAAACCCTGACACAGGTCGGTTTGCGTATTTATTTGACCCACTTCTCGTTCAAATTTTTTCATGATTTTTTTGACATTTTCATGTCTTTCATATGGCACATAAAAAAAAAATCATCACGAAATTTGATGCAACGATATTTGTTGCAACGATATTTGTTGCAACGATATTTGTTGCAACGATATTTGTCCCAAGTCGCCACAATGATGATTATGACCATCAGAAGTGAAGTTGTTAGGTAGGTAGGTACTTTACAGTTTGATATTACCAGGGGGGCATGAAAATGTTTCAATGTGTTGCAGACTCGTATGCAAGCGTTTCATATCACAACTCCCTTAGTTCTCCTGAAAATTCAAATCTGACTACACCGTTAGAAAGAGCGTTAAACTCCCAAGCTACCTAGTGCAAAAACAAAATCTTTCAGCAATAAAATAGTTTCAAAAAATCAAGTCAAAAAGCAAACTTTAAATTTTTTTTGAAACTTGACTTTTTTTGACCAAAGTTTTTACTCTAAATCCCTGCCCATTTCGATGGGCGCTCTTCGGAGAAAACATGCTCAAATGTCAGATTTTCAACGGTCAATAAATTTTTCTTTTTTAAATTGGTCCGTGAGTATATGCACATTAACAAAAAATTATTTTTAAAAAATCGAATTTTTACTCGAAAAAATCTCCTTGTACCCTTAAGCAGCAGAGGAATATACCTAGTACTCTTGCTTGCAAAGATTTTAATTATTTCAGGTATAGTTATCAACCTGTGATCTTAAACCGACTGTGATTTTTTTGTTTTGTTTAATGCTTCGACTGTGATATTAGGAATTGCCTGTGAGTGTGTATGTATATGTGTGTGTGTGTGTGTGTGTGATTAGTGTTGCGTGTTTTTGGGCTGTGGCCCAGGGTTCTTGGCCAGTCTGGGGGCGGCCCCCCTTGGCGCTTGGAATAGGTGGTCTACCTCTATGGTGGACCACGCTGTTCGTAAGGGCTGCCTCTCTAGAAATGGATTGGCAGCCCCAGGAGCCGCCGTGGTGGGTGGGTCCGGGCCGGTCGGGACACCCCGGCCAGTGCGATGGCGCTCCACACACACCTTGTTCCTAGAAATCCAAATCACGGGAGTTCCTATATCATTTAAGTTCCTATTTAATTTGATTTTTTCACAGTGTTTGACGCGTTTCTCTTTGTTCGTAAATTTAGTTTTAGTATTGTATCCATATGTGCTGTATTCTTGCTTGATTATTGTTTGTTTGTAGAGATTGATTTTGACGTACCCATACCTTATGTAAAGGTGAAGGAATAAAGGATCATTTGAATTTGAATTTGAATTTGAAATCTTTCTCCAATTCGAAGGCGACTACCCAACTTTACGCCCCTTCCCTGAATTCATAGAGGATTTCCTGATTCCCTAGTATAGTAACTGTATGTGGTTGTCATTTCCCCTCTCTTAAGTTCTAGTTATGGATAAGATTTTTTCCAATTACAACGTTATGTTTAATAATATCTTTTGGGTTTACAGTTTCCAACCGTATATTGGAGATGCCTCCATCTTTGAATCTAATGTGAAAAACGTCATACTGAGTACTGGGAGGATTCATCGTTACCTCGGTGAAGAGCGATCCCGACGGAATCTAAACGACAAGATAGCGTTAGGACGCCTAGAGCAAATATGTCCCTTCCCCTACAACAATCTCATCCAAGACATGGAGCGGTTCCCCCAGGCCAGGATTTGGTGGGCCCAGGAAGAAGAGGCTGACGACGGGTGCTGGAACTACGTCGAGGCTCGTCTCTTAGGGCTGTTTGGGGAAGAGAGGATCGTTCGATTTCCTGGCCACTACCGTCCCACCTCCCTCCACTCTCCCTTGTCCGTTACTGAAAGAGTGGCATCGATATATGACGTCATCTTGGACTCCTGAATAAAGATTTTGGGTAAGTTCACTGTTTGGTGTTTGTGTCTTCCCCACCCTATTAAGCTGGGTTAGAATAAGTGCGGAAACTCCGTAGTGTTTAAAGCACGAGGAGAGAACTGGGGGTGAGAAGCAGTGCAGAAAGTGCACGTAAGTAAAGCTGAATTCACGTGGGACAGAAAGAGTGCAGAAAGCAGAAGGGCAGAATGCAATGATTGATTGTTTGGAGAATTGAGTAAAAAAAATGGGTGAAAATGTTCCTCTCCATCACTGTGACGTCTCTCCATCGCAAGGATAATAATTTATATAGGATAAACAAAACAATAATGAAAACAAAACAAAACAAAACAATAGAATAAACAAAACAATAAATCACTCATTTTTTATTTAATTTTTTTGTTTTTGTTTAGGCACTCGTTTTTGTATTGCACTTGGTTGGGTTAACATTTTGGTGGTCCTTCCTAGATGATGGAGGACAGCAGGTTATCATAAAGAGCTGGAGGTGGTGGTACATCATATTTGCTTAATTTGTTGAAGTGGTTGGTCTCCTAACAATCTACGAAGAGATAGAGGTACTGTCGAGTAGGTACCTTCATGTCGTAGGTGTTGAAACAGATAAAATGTGAGAGTAAAAAAGTATCGCCTCCGTATCGATATTGTTTTCAAAAAGTATTGATACTTTTAAGTATCGATACTTTGGGGACATCCCTAAGTCGCACAGTAGAAATTTCCATACCGTTTCCATCGAGCTCTGCTCATGCGCTGGACTTGAAAACAGTTGAGAGTCGACTAAGTACGATCCAATTTTCGCGTCATCCACCTGTAAGCCCCTAGGTTGGTAGGAAAAAACGTTGTGTCCTTGTAGTGGAACCTTGTTAAATCGGGACAGTTTTTTACAATAAAAAAATACTATGAAAAAACGTCTTTGTGTCTGGAATTCAGTGGGGAGCACATTCCAAAAGTGAAAAACGCTAAAAATCAATTTGCTGTAATGGATAAACAATAGAAACCTCAAAAGCCTGTCCCTATTGTGTGCCTTTTATCGTTTTTAGGACGTCCCACAGTAAGACTTGGGCGTCCTTATGCGATTGATCTGAGGTAAAGTTGGACAACACTCACCAGAAAAAAAATAACCACAAAATAATCCGTTTTAGACCATTCTGAACCCAAATCCGCGAAAAAAACTATAGGTAACTATAACTGCCTTTGCAATTAAAATTCACGTTCCTTATCTCCCGACCTTTGTGAAGAGATGTTTGCAAACCAACCGATTCATCGGGAAGGTATTGGACCCAAGCAAGCGCGCAGCACCCATGGTCAATGAATTTCATTCCATGATCATTGAAGTCATTGACCATGGATGCTGTGCGCTTGCTTGGGTCCAATACCTTCCCGATGAATCGGTTGATTTTCAAACATCTCTTCACAAAGGTCAGGAGATAAGGAACGTGAATAATAATTGCAAAGGCAGTTATAGTTACCCATAGTTTTTATTCGCGGATTTGGGTTCAGAATGGTCTAAAACGGATTATTATGTGGTTTTTTTTTCTCTGGTGAGTGTTGTCCAACTTTACCCCAGATCAATTGCATAAGGACGCCCAAGTCTTACTGTGGGACGTACTATAAACAATAAAAGGCACACAATAGGGACAGGATTTTGAGGTTTCTATTGTTTATCCATTACAGCAAATTGATTTTTAGCGTTTTTCACTTTTGGAATGTGCTCCCCACTGAATTCTAGACACGAAGACGTTTTTTCATAGTATTTTTTATTGTAAAAAACTGTCCCGATTCAACAAGGTTCCACTACAAGGACAACGTTTTTTCCGCCCAAAGTCTATTTAAATTCTCTTTTATTTTAATAGGAGCGAGGTAAGTACTCATTTTTTAAAAATAAACACCTTCAAACCCAAAACAATCAAAAATTTGTTTCTTCTCAATTTATAACTAAAAGTCATTATTATTTACTCCAACAATTATTAGAATGGGGAATTTGCCTCACATTTTTTTTTTTCGAATGAGGGTTTATTTTTATGGAATAAAACCATAGTAAGCTGCTCAAAAACGCATCCAAAAAATTTAGAGAATTTAAGGAAGATGGAAATTTTAAATGTGGTGGCAATGTGTGAGAGGCAGCCATGTTTGAAACGTAACGGATATTCTACCAATCTGACTTCAAAGGAGGTTCTGAGGTGCTTACCACAGAAGCGGAACATACACGAACTTTTAGCTTCCGAGTAGTGCGCACAAGAGTGCGCCACGAACTGGCAGGAAGAACCCAGACACAAAAGTGACCAAAAGAAACAATTTACTCACTTTTTTACAATACGATTCTACCTACTAGTTTATCAAGCATTATTAGTCTTCATCTTCTCTTATTTAGTTTCAAGATTTGAATCACATTATTCGAGTAGCCATTTCACTGGATCGTTTTGTGTGGCGGTGCTAGAACTCTGTCTGTTGTCGTTGTTTTCGCGTCGTTTTTTTTTTTTCCTATGACGTCAACAATATTCCTCGATTTTCGCGGTGTTTTGTAACAGAGGCTTCACTTGTTTAGTCATTTTCTCCTATGGTAATTTTTTCCCGTTGGTTATTCCTAGTGTTAAACGTTATTCTAGGGCCCTATTATAGGATTTGACTTGAAATTCCAGAATCTAAAATTGAGGCAAATTCCCCATTGACTTGAACATTAGCGCTAGTGAGCAGATTAAGATAAGTACGTAGAAAAGTTACGTTGGAATTTGGTGTTCTTATCAGTCAAATGCAAAGATCGTAAAATAGGGACGCTATAAAATGGCTACAGAAATTGAGGCTTTTGAAAACGTTTTCAGCCGTACGGGGTTTTTGAAATCACGTGTTTATGTGAACCGTCCAAGGATCCTTTAAGATTTGAAGAATGACATCAGGAAGAAATTTCCAACATAACGGCTACTATGCTTGAAAAAGTAATGTCAGTGTAACCCCTTTTTCACTAGGGAGCCCTCGGAAGGGAGCAAAGTAAAGTAATCAAAGTTAAAATGTGTCAACTAATAGAAAACCCTACTTTAGGAATCTTATGTTTTGGCTCTAAGGTAAACTAATGTGCGGAAATAAAGAACTTACCTTAGCTGTCTGTTGTCTTCCCTGAAGATATGTATGCTGCCACCACCTACGAATGTAGGACTTAATCCTTTGATTAAGTATGATAAATATGAAATGAATTGAAGTTAATTGCAAGTGAAGTTACGTTAAGTTTGGATTGAAAAGCAAGTGAATTTAATAAAAGAATCTACTTTGAATTTAATTGTTAAGTAATACCTGGTACAGTGGGAGTAGTCAATGAAAGCAGATGGTACTTCTGTATGGTTGTTGTATTCACCAAAATGCAAAATAAAATATATGTCACAACAACTCTTACTCTACCTACCTACTATCACGCAAAAAGGAACATTCTCTCTCTCTCTCTCTCTCTCAATATAGGTGAACAAATGTGGACAATATAGTCAATGTGAACAAGGTGAACAAGGTGGTGGACACAGAAGGTGTACACCACGTTTACGATTCAAGTTTTACAAGTTAAATTTAAAGGAATTTCAAATTTTAATGTTATGGGGGGGGGGGGGGGGATTTAGGATCGGGCCATTCTCAGTCTTTGCTATTGGCAGGTGAATCTTGCGCCTGTTCGCCAGTCTTTTGAAAAGGAGAAAAATCACTACTAACCTAATCAGTTATAAGGTCTATATACAATAAAAAAGAGTAATCCTACCAGTCCAGAAAGTTCGTGATGGGCAGGTGCTGTCTAGAAGTTCTTGTAGATGTTGCAGTCTTGTCAGGGTGAATCCAGGAGTGAACTAGCAAAGTGTTGGGGGGCCCCAGTCTCGGCGGGCTTGTACTCTCGGCCACAGTGACAGCTACTCAAGGAATGAGGGCATCAGGGATGAGCACTGGGGTCCTTTGGTTTGGGTGGGGCGAGGCGGTGCTTCTGCGCCTGCGCACGGAGTGGGAGAGCTACTGGTGGCGCCGCTGGTGTTGACTGGGCGAAGCTTGATCTTGGTACTGGTGGCGCTACTGGTGCTGACTGGGCGAAGCTCGGTCCCGGCACTGGTGGCGCTGCTGGTGTGGAAGCCGCGGACCTAGCCCGCGCTCTTTTAAGTGGAGAACGATTAACCGTAATCCTCAGGGGTGGAACCCGGGGATTACATCAGACACCAGAAATCGGTGTATCAGGAACTGTGTTCCTCAAATAGGTGTGTTCCTCAACAGCTAATAGCTTTCTTTTAGCTATTAAAAAAAAAGTTTGGCGAATCGAACATCGGTCCATGGCAACAGGATGAGGTGGCTCTCGGAGAAGAAAAACGCTGCAAATTATTACAGAAGGTTTATTATTTTTCTATATGGATCACTAGTCTGCAAAGAACACGGCTTTGCCATTGTTACCACCAACCAATATGAAGAAAAACCTCGATCGCATTTCGGTCAGCTAAAATTTGAACGGAGATTAGGCCTCTTTGGCGATTCACACTCGTGTTTCTGATTTATCGAAATTCCACCCTTTAAATTCTCGTAGGGAGCGAACGGTTTGTCCTACAGGGCTCCGCGTGGTCTCTAAAAATGCAATACTACGTATGGTCCTCCATCAATATTACAGTCATCGCGCATGCATCAACGTGAAATCCTTAATAATTATAATTTCTGCAGTTTCCCTTCGCTTACGATGGAGTTTGAGAGGTTTTGAGGTTGAGACTCCGGATGGTTCCCACTAAATGTCATCGTTATGTGGTCATGAAATTTGAAGGGTGGTGATCGTGGTAGGTGTCAGAGTTGGGATTATTCGAATAAAAATTTAGTTGAACAAAAGTTGAAATTAAAAACTAATTAGTTGATATTGAAACTATTTTGGAACTAAATATGCAAAAAAATCGATTTTTGGAACTAAATTAGGTAGTTTTAGTTTCAACTGTTGAAACAACTATTAGTTTCAGTTTTTAGTTCCAGTTCGGAACTAATTTAGTTTAGTTTTTAGATTTCAGTTTCAGAACTAATTTTTGCTCAACTCTGGTAGGTGCTTGTAGATTGAAGTTTTGACTATCTACTCTGCATCGGATCATTAGGTTACGGTTATGAGGAAGCTATGTGCCACGCCCATTCGGCAGAATTTTTTGAGGAATATCATACAATAGGTAGGTGGTAGTCATATCGATACCTTAAAGCACATAGGCGCTATGTCCAAAAACGTCACTTTTGAGATGAATGGGTCAGTCACATCATAGGACCATACTCTTTCATTAGGATACATGATTGTAGCTCTAAAAACTTTGAAAATGGCTTAAAAAAGGAAAAATTGACAGGGTTCTATGTCCTCTCTCGAATAATCGTAAATGCCATTCGGTGCTTCGTCCAAAAGAGGAATGCACAATCGTTCTATGTCCCAATAAGATGGCTATAAAATTCAATCGTATTGTGGACACTGGAGCTTTGTCCGGACATAGCTCCTTTGAGCTCTAGGTTTAAGGAAGGCCGTTCTCTCCCTTTAAGAAATCAAGGGTTGGACTTGAAATTAACAAGAAAAGCAAAACTGAATCCCAAAATATTGTTCACTATAGGAAATTGGCCTAATTTCCGTTCAGATCTCAGCGTATTAAATGCGAGTATTTCATTGAAATGAGTTTTGTGTAGTACTCAGTTGTGCATTCTTCGCAACCAAACAGGATACCGATTTTATTGCAAATAGGTAGTATTCTATGCAGATGGTTAATAATAATTAACAGTTGTGTTGTTAACTTATACCGAGTGTTTTTTTAAATCGTGGCACTTTTTTGTGATCATTAAGTAAAAAATTTGATGATAGTTCATTTTTAAATAGCTTATTTATTAAATAGCTTATTTAGTAGGTACGTTGAATTTCCGTGATTTTTTATTAAACTAGTAGGCAACTTACGAACAGATAGGTAGTTAAAGAAGACGATTTTGGTGATCCTTTGAAACCAAGAGTTCCTTCAATTTTTGTGCTCCAAATTGATATAACATTAAGATTTTGTAATCATTTGACATTTCTAGGAGAATAAAAGAGTTGAAAAATATAATTATTGATGTTCAGTAATCTATGTATTATGCATGAATAACTTTCCAAAATTCCTGATCAACAATATCTATCCAACACGCGAAACCTCCTCGCGACACCACCCTCTGGTGCCAGTCTGTCACCAAAAAACTGGTGGTGACGCCAAATTATGATCGAGAGCGTGATAAAGTCCTTTACCCAAAGGGGTCATGTCCACAATCGAACTTGGCTAGAGGATCCATGTCCTTAACCTTATTTGGCCAAAAGAGCTATGTCCACCCATCTTCCACATTTATTATTTTTGACGTGATAACGTCTTATAAATTGGTTTACCGGGAGACACTTCAAGAAACTGCGTTACGCTCCGCTCACGGAGGGGGTGCAGCTCGGCGCTCCCTAAAGGCCCCCCCCCCGCCCCCCTTCCCTGGCACTCACTCCCCCCCCCCACCCATGGGAAATACCTACTCTGTGCAACTTGACAAAGAATTTTATTTTATCCTTCTTCCTACTATACGAATGAATATTAACATTAAAATTATTTTACCACTCAAAGTCGTTGTCACGTAAAACTTTCGCCCGTATACCGACTTTACAGGCAACAACACAGGGTTTTTTTAATTTCAGAAACACTCAAATTCAACAAAACTAGTTTTGGAAGATCTTCTTGAAGAGTATAGCTTATAAGAAATTAAAGAGTTTAGTGGAATAAGCCATCATTGACCGACTTCATGCGCGGCGAAGCCGCGCCGAAGGAAGGAGGTATACAGTTCGGTGTGTCATGGGACGACGATTTTTTTTTTTTTTTTTTTTTTTTTTTTTTTTTCTGTATGTTTGTACCACTAGCAGTTTCTTATTCGGCCACCAATCTGCCTGATTCTTTTCGAAAAGTGTTCTACAAGTATCCATAGTGGTCCCGTTTTAATCAGATTTCATTTTGCTTTGTTAAAAGTATCAAAATTTTGTGAAAATAGTTCAAAAAACGTGTTTTTTCGGAAGATTGTTCCGCATCCTCTCCCCCCACCCGCTCGTCCACCCACCCCCCCCCCCCCCCCGCCCACCCGCCCGTCACCTCCGGCATATTCTCGGACGCCTGCCGCCCCTCAACAAATTCAAGGGGGACCACCCTCTCATTCATTGGGGACCATCCTCCCCATTAAGAGTGAAACGCTCATTTCTTTAAGATAAACTTGATTATGAAGCAAAATTTTAATTTCAAAAAATGATATTGAACTCAATTTTGAAAATAACTAACATTTCATTGAAAGACGAGTTTCCCGACTCATTGTACATTTTTGTACATGTTTGTGTAGGTACATTCAAATTTAAGGTCCGATTCTAAGCTTCACAAAAAATGAGATGCTTTATGAGGGGGTTTCCGATAACCATCAAATTTCGGTAGACTACCAAGTGGGTCTAGCACATAGCCTTCTCATCATCCAAAACATGTTGCAGCTGGCTGAAATATGAAGTTAAAGTCCGATTCCGATTAAATTTTCAGAGATTGTACGAGTTGGCGTGTAGATGGTCCCCTATGAAAATCATCGCCCCCGGACTGATAGCCGCTGCGCATGTGCAAACGATAATTTCCTTGTAGCAGCCATCATTTCCACATTTTCCATCCGATTTCAATAAAATTCTCAGAGATCATGCAAATTGGCATATAGATGGTCCCCGATGAAAAGCATTGCCAAGGAACTGATAATAGCCACTGCGCATGCGCAAACGTGAATTCCCTGTAAGAGCTATACTTTCTACATTTTCCATCTGATTTCGATGGTATTTTCTGGGATTGCGCGGATTTGAGTGTAGATACTCCTCTACGGACATCATCGCCCCCATTTTACTTACGTTGAGTGAAACAGTTTGGTGCAGGAGGAAGGGAAATAATAATGCGTGTTTTTTCGCTCACCAACAGGTTCTAATTGACTTAATGCTTATCCAATGGGACGTCCCCTGGAATGCATGCACTACTAAACAATATGTTTAACAATTTTTTGGAATCACTAATAACTACTTTAAACAATAATACTGTAGGTATAGGTACTAAAATAAAATGTAAAAATTAAACAATAATGTTACCTACTAGCTTCATAAAAAAACCTCAAAAAGTAATAATTAATTCCACATTAAAAAAAACCATTAGTGATTAAAAAATACAAGTAAAAGATTTAAAAAAGAAAAATAGCGAAAAAATGTCGAAAAAAGGTTAACGGTCGGTAACTCAAAGAATACCGACTTTGAACAAACGTACTTGGTAGAAGGTAAATTATGTAAAATTAAAAAAAAAATTATATAATAAAAGTCGAAAAAATTAATGAGTTAAAAATTAAAACGAATGATTTAAAAACTTAAGCAAAAGTACTTGGTAGTAGGTAAGTTATGTAAAATTAAAATAATTAAAGTCGAAAAATTAATAAGTTAAAGATTAAATCAAATGATTTAAAAAATTAAATTTTAAAAATAGATTTAAAAAACCACTAAAAAGTAAAAAATAAAAAATTATGAAAATACAAAAATAGTAAAATAAAAAACTTTTTAACAAAAAAACGGACCGACCTCAAAACTGATGATGGCATCCCACTAAAAAGGAAAAAATAATAACGACAACTTATTCAGTTAGGTTGGTAGGTAGGTACGCAGTGAAGTCGCCGCCGTGCCCATCTGCAGAAACAAACATACACAAGTAGATTCCACTTCCATCTGGTTAGTATTACAACATGGGTCGATAGTGCAATACAAAACATGAATGAGAGTGGGTACCTATCATTGAGGTAATGCATGTGTTCCAAAACGATTAGGTAGTACGTCACTGCTGTCGTATGAAGGAGGATGAGAGAGTGACAATAAGTGTGAATCTCAGTAAGAATATTTCCTTTGATAACAGCTGAAGACGTCTGCGTCACCAAAAATGGCAGTTGGATAAAAATTCAACATGAGAAGGTTGTTTACTTACTTACCTACCCCTAATCCTGTTTTGTATTGCACTATCGACGCATGTTGTAACACTAACTGGTTCATTTGAGTATGAACTCATATCACAAACCCACATCATGATCTAGACAATTCTACATTCAATATACCATACATGGAATATAAGATTAATTAGATATTATGTAATCAAAGATTGATCATGTATAATTAGATAAATAACTATTAGATACTATCTAATCAAGAGATGGTTTGTTCGAATCCCAACATTTCGTACGGGGATTCACACTTATTGTCACTCTCTCATCCTCCTTCATACGACAGCAGTGACGTACTACCTAATCGTTTTGGAACACATGCATTGCCTCAATGATAGGTACCCACTCTCATTCATGTTTTGTATTGCACTATCGACCCATGTTGTAATACTAACCAGATGGAAGTGGAATCTACTTGTGTATGTTTGTTTCTGCAGATGCGCACGGCGGCGACTTCACTGCGTACCTACCTACCAACCTAACTGAATAAGTTGTCGTTATTATTTTTTCCTTTTTAGTGGGATGCCATCATCAGTTTTGAGGTCGGTCCGTTTTTTTTGTTAAAAAGTTTTTTTTTTTTAGGAATTGTGCACTGGTGAAAACTTTTTTTTGCGTTTTTCTCAAAACTCCGTTTTTGGACATAGCGCCTTTGAGCTTTAAGGTATCGATATACATGTATACTCAATCATAATTCATTATAATTATTATGTTTTTAATTTAAGAAAATACCAACCTTAAATCACTCGTCCGAGGGGTACTCGGTATTCATTTCCCATGTTCAAGCGTCCTACAAAATATTAAGTACGACGTAAGTCGAAGGTCGGCCTCAAGTAGGATTTTGTTCATTTCAGTGAAGTAAGCAGGTCCTTTTCGGCTCGGAACGACACTGTTGACCTCTTTTCCTCGTGTCTCGAAGCCCAAGAATACTAATAGCCTATTTAGGAGTCCACCTGAGAGTAAACTAAGTTGTAACTTTGCAGTATGACTTTGTGATCTCACTTTCATAGAAATTGAACCTTCCTGTTGGTTTACCGATTCCGTCAATTACCACAACCACTAAAATACGATAAAATATCAAAGGGGTTCCCAAAAATTGACACGTCAATCTAATCGGAAATCAAAATTCCAAAAATATTATTAAAACTTGAAGACTCTTACAACTGTGGATTCAAACATGAGAGCCCCCCATTTTCAATGTCGTCGCTTTTTGGGTGGGTCTCAGTCGGTCGCCGTTCGTTCCTCGTTCCGGGTCAATATTTCCCTAAATTGCAGGGGCTCAAACTTTGAAAATTGTACCTAAATTGGAAATTGTCAAGGATTTTCGAAATTCATTAGTGCAGCTGTCTAGGAATTGAGAAACTAAAAGATTGCCGCTGGAATCATCAAAATTGAACAATAATTGCCAGAGAAAAATGGAAAACCCGTTTATTTAATTAGGTTCTACTTTTCTAGGAGAAAAAACTTACCTATTCGATCCCAGACTGTAGTACGAGTTTTCCTCATTTTTCCTCCTCTTTCTAACTCAACTGATTCCTTAGAAATTAAAATGTAGGTATGTAATAATTTTAAGAATGGTTTAGATGTGTTGTGCTGACTTAATTTTTCAGATTAATTGTGCTGTTGCTGAATATAACCTGTGCTATAACACCACATCTTGCTGAACGATCCTGAGTAGTGGAAAAAATTGCTATTAGAGGGTACGGCAGCATAACTTCCTTTTGGTTTATTATTTTCAATAGATAATGAACCTTTAGAATCGACCAATAAACAATTTTTTTAACCTCCCTAAAGTTTGTTGGTTTACGTTTTTCGGAATGGTTTATTATTTTTCTATATAGATCACTCGCCTGCAAAGAACACAGTTTTACCATTGCCACTACCTACCAATCATATTTTTGCTTCACAATCAAGCATATTTTGGAGAAAAAACTCTTCACACTCTAATTGAAAAAATAGGGAGTTGAGGTTGCCTTCAGGAAATTTGATTACTGGTTGCTAAGGACGCAAAACGGCAAAACAGAGTACAACTCGAAGAAACGAACAGCGATCGCATTTTGGTCAGCTAAAATTTGAACGGAGTCCTCTATTGCGATTCACACTTGTGTTTTTGATTTACCTATTATTTATTAGGGCGAACGGTTGGCCCTACAGAGCTCCGGGTGGTCTCATTCGATTCTAAAAATCCAATGCTATCTAAACATAAAACGCTGCGAATTATTACACAACGGTTTATTATTTTTATACAGATCACTCGTCTACAAGATCACCAACCATCCAATATGAAGAAAAAAAGAAAAAAAAATCAAAAAAATTTTTTTTAAAAATGAAAAACATATTGTTTAGTAATGCATGCATTCCAAAGGACGTCCCAATGGATAAGCATTAGATCAGTTTAACCAGTTGGTAAGCGAAAAACTGTTTCACTCGATGTAATTAATTTATTACTTTAGGCAAGAAATAGTGATCCTCCCCCCTCCCTCTTACTATTATCCACCATGACATTTCTAGCGGCATGGGAGCCTTGAATCTGAAGAGCATTTTAAAATCCATGATCTACGAAACCCAACATGCGAATTCGAGTTCACCCCCCCCCCCTCCAATGGTGCCAGTCTGGCACCAAAGCGGAAATACGTCGGAAAATCCGGAGATATAATGAGAATTTTTCCAAAATTTCAAAGGTTGGGTACAATTAGTAAGCAGTGAAGGAACCGAAATATTGAAAAATCGGATATTTAATGAATATTATCCCCCCACTCATCCCCTCCCCTTCCGAATTTTGGTACTCTGGTGAAATAATGTACAATTCGGAAGTTATTTGAGTCAAACAAAAAAAGAAACACGCAAATCGGTTGGAAATTGAGGCCAGGGCAGATTTTACAAGATTACCACCGCAAACGCACGTTTTTTAAGCATTAACCCCCCCTTTCCCCCCCTTATAAAGCAAAATTCAAAATTCCGGCGCCGTAGTGCACAACTAGATAGTTTTTCGCGTCGAACAAAAAAAGAACCACGGAAATCGGTAGAGAACTAAGGCCTGGGCAGACGACACAAGATTATGCCCAAAAACGCACGTTTTTGAGCATTAACCCCCCCTTTCCCCCCCCCTTAAAAGGCAAAATTCGAAATTCCGGCGACGTAGTGCACAACTAGATAGTTTTCCGCGCCGAACAAAAAAAGAACCAGGAAAATCGGTTGAGAACTAAGGCCTGTGCAGACGACACAAGATTTTGTCACACATACACACACACACATACACACACACACACAGACATACACCTATGGTTTTTTTTTTTGCGGATTTGGATTCAGAATGGTCTAAAACGGATTACTGTGTGGTTATTTTTTTTTTCTGTTGAGTGTTGTCCTCCTTCACCCCAGATCGATCGCATAAGGACGCCCAAGTCTTACTGTGGGACGTCCTAAAAATTAAACTCACCAACCATCAATCGCATTTTGGTCAACTAAAATTTGAACGGAGATTAGGCCTCTTTTGCGATTCACACTCGTGTTTTGATTTATATATATATATTTCAATATAAACCCTTCAATATAAAAAGCGAACGGTTTGTCCTACAGAGCTCCGCGTGGTCTCAAAAAATTCTAAAAATTCCATAGAATCTTAAATTGAAGGAAAAACAATACCTTTATATCGAATTTTTTTCAGTTAGGGCGTTTTCAAAATTTCAAAATTGATTTTGGAACCCTTAGGAGTGACCTACATCAACCAAAAGCTTCGGGGCACAACTAGACCCCAAATGGAGCCTACATACAAAATTTCATCAAAATCGGTCAATGCTAAGTGGCAAAAGTGCCGCGTACGGCGGACGGACGGCCAAATTTTTATTCGATTTTTGGATTCTACGCACCTTGAAACGTAAACCATCAAATTTTGAGGGGGTGTTAAAATTTTTTTTCTTGGTCGATTCCAAAGGTTCATTAGTGAAAATAATAAACCAAAACGGAGTTGAGTAGAGCGTTGTCTATTTCCACGAAAATAATGAGTTACAAGTTAAATCGATTTCGACGGTTAGGTCATCATCAGTAACAAACAATAACTTATACGTTATTGTTTGTTACTGATGTGAGCCCCCGCTCACTGATCTAACCCAGCAGTGAGGGGGCTGAGCAAACTCCATCAATGCTCCCTTCCTCCATCGGAGGCCGGCGGGGTGGAGCGGGCATAGCACCGTCCCCGCTCCAGGGCGCCACCACCATCTCAGGCGCCCACCACCAGAAGCGCTCACGTCGACTTGACGTCTCCGTCCGCCAATCACGGGCTGCCACGGATCCCTACCCGGATGCCTGCAGATGCAGGGTGGGGGCTCCGGGAATCAAAGAGCTAGTCACTGCGTGGAGCGGCCATAACCCCCCCAGTCCTTGAAGCTATTATCCATGCTCTCTTGCCAAAGCTAGATACGAAAATCGTACCCCCTTGTGCAAGTTAGTATTGGAAAACCCCTCAGTAATATTCCGGTGAGAGCCCTGTCGCCCGCGAGTCTATTATTTGAGCATCCCCCACAGTCCAATCTGGTAAGACTTCGCGACATCCAGCTTGGACAATCATCCCCCCGAGATCTTCTCTTCACACCACCTCCGGATTTCCTACGGGCCCCGCTGCTGTGAGTGTACAAACTAATTCTATACATTGGCCAATGATAGTTGTGTTCGAATTGTGTAGAAGTAAAACTAGTAGTCGTCGAGTAAATGAACAGTTTAGTATTTTCAGTCAGTCAGACGAGTCAAGTCTAAATTGTGTAAAATTGAGTAAATTCATTGTAAAGTCGTTGTATACGAGAAAAGGAAAGGAGATTAAGAACGCACGAATTTCATGTAAAACCATTTATTTCGTATCTTGTATTTTTGCTCACAAGAATCTTAACGTAGAATCACATTACCATTTATTTTCATTAAAAGAGTTCCTATTAGCTTGTAAAACTGCATTTCTCATTTAACTACCTAAATTCCTTAACAGACATGTTTTATGTGTGACCGCACCATTTCCGTGCGATCACACCATTTTAGTGCGACGCATCATTTTCGTGCGTGCGCACCTTTACCGTGCACAGCTTCACTTTTCGTGCACTTGCAATTCCCTTCAGGAAATTAACTTCAGTCCGTCAGACCTAAACATATTTAAGAATATACAAGTAACTAGACCCTTCAGGTTTTATTTTGATTTCTAAAGCCTTCAGCTACCTCCGAGCCGCTACAGCTGTCTACCAGGTAATTATTAATTATTTCAAATTCAGTATCATTAATTACCTACTTTAAATTCAATTACCTTAGCTTATGTCAATATAGCCTCTCAACCTATATTTGGGTCGGTTTCAAACGGGCTTACTCGAGAATCTTCAATTCAACAGTAAACCCAAGCTTACACTGATGACCTAACCGTCGAAATCGATTTAACTTGTAACTCATTATTTTCGTGGAAATAGACAACGTTCTACTCAACTCCGTTTTTATTAAAATGGTTTTCCACAATCTCATCGCGAGTGACTTTATTTGCTATCTAAACTTTATATCAAAATTTGTTGGGTTAGGGCGTTTTCAAAATTTCAACTCCTTAGAAGTGACCGACATCAACCAAAACCGTCGGGGCACAACTAGACCCCAAACTTCTCCAAAATTGGTTCATGTGAACTAAGGAAAGTGCCGCGTACGGCGGACGGACGGAGAAATTTTGTATTCGATTTTCGGATTCTACGTACCTTGAAACGTAAACCAACAAATTTTGAGGGGGTAAAAAATTTGTTTTCTTAGTCGATTTCATAGGTTCATTATTGAAAATAATTAATCAAAATAAGTAAATTCCGTCAAATTTCCCCTGATGGAGAGATGTTAATAAATAATTAGTTGTTGCAAGTGAATATTGCTACCAAACCATCTACTAAATTAGTCAAAATTTCCGCAACTTTTACAAATTTGCTGAGAGGTACCTGTTTCCTGTCAAAATAAACTTGATTAGGTAGGACTTGACCTCACGAGATCGTGTGGTTGGCAGGTGGGTGCCTTATTGCTGGAGAGGCCGTGGTATTTGCAGAAGTTTGAACTTGTACAGGAAAATAATAAACCATTGTGTAATAATTTCCAGCTTTTTTTACATTTAGGCAGGTACACACTTAATTAAGGTAGTTGTGGAAATTTTAGTGATATAAGGTCAAAATCACGAAAAAATATTAAAATTGAATAAACGTTTGGAAAAACAAGGGGTTAAAACGAAATTGCAAAGAGGCGTTAATCCCAACTGCTGAATTAAATTATTTCACTTGAGAATACCTATAACAACTATGGAACTATAACAGTTATGGAAATTGTTTCCTTCAATAGGTGTCTACCTACTCAGAGTTTAGATTTCAAGGTTACCTATGTATAATTAGTACCAGTTATATAATTAGCATATATAGAAGAAGAATATTCATGTCCAAGTTAGGAGGGTGGGTACCTTCAAGTATGGCCCATAGGATGCTTTGAAACTCAATAAATCAGATTTTACTTCGTCAACTGATTGATAATCGGGCCAACTGGAATTTAACTCCTTCTTCTCTCCTCAGTGAGATTTAATTCAGTGAGTCGATATAAAATTTGCAGGTGGAGATGCCACCATAATAATTTAACATTAAATTTTTATGGTATTGAATGAAACACCAGCTTTCGGGGTGTTTAGTAGGTTTGCAGAATAATCAGAAATGTGTAAAGATGAATCACAGCTTTGAGACAATCTCCACCTTTCGATCTACTACATATTTTCAAATCAGATTTTCAATTACATTTTAATGGATTACCTATTCATTATTGATGTTTTTAGTTCTTTTTAACTAGATTTTAAAACTTTCTTGTCGCTAACTGCTCTTTTTCACTTTCTTCATTTTATTTCGGGGGGGGGGGGGGGGTTACTACCGCCCTGCAGTAACTACTACTTATCAATTTTGCTTCCTCACTACCGAAGGTGGGGAAGCTTTGTATTCGTGAAAGAAGTGAAAAAAAAAAGTCCTCCAAAATCAAAATTTCCACTTGTTTTTTGCGTTTTAGAGCTTCCCGAACAATTTTGGTTCCGTGTCTGTCTGTCTGTCTGTGGTCAATCCTTGTCCCGGGCAAAACTATACTAACCTGTGGTCCGATTTTGATGAAATTTTCAGGGATTGTGCGGGTTAGGTCCTAGACGGTCCCCTATCAATTTCAGCACCTTCGGACCAATAGGAGCGAGTGCGCATGCGCAAACGTGAATTTCCTGGAACCTCGGTTTCTAATGAACCGATTTTGCTCAAATTTGGAGGTTAGTTAGGGACTAACTTCTAAGAGACATTCTATAAGTTTCAATCAAATTGGTCAAGCAATAGCCGCTGCGCATGCGCGAACTTTAATACTAAACTAACTTTTGGTTTATTATTTCTAATAATAAGCCTATGTGATCGTATCGCAAAAAATTTTTATAACCCCCCCCTCAAACTTTGTCACTTTACGTTTCAAGGTGCGTAGAATCCAAATTTGCAATGTCCGTCCGCCGTCCGGGCCATAAAAGGCCTTAGAATCGGTCTAAAAAACCCGATCTTTCGCACATAGACTCCATTTGGGGTCTAGTTGGTCCTAACGTCGAACTATTCCGATCGCTTAATTCGTATAGAAGTTATGGGCAAATAACCAGCCAAAAAAGAGGTTTTTGCTCAAATATGCGTGGGGTGACATTTTCCAAGTATTTTTCTTCATGTTGGATGGTTGGTGGCTTTATAGACGATTATATAGAAAAAAACGCTGCAAATTATTACACAATGGTTTATTATTTTTCTATATAGATCACTCGTCTACAAAATCACCAAACAACCAATATGAAGAGAAGAAAACTCGGCGCTTTGCGCCTCGGCGGGGGGCTCCGCCCCCCTGCACCCCCCGGTTTATTTCTTTTTCCATACTCTGTATGAAATCATAGGAACACAGAATGTGTTTTTGCGATACTAGTCATCCGTTAAATAAAAAACAACAATAATAAATGTGGAGTTGACATTAACATGACAACCAATAAACATATCACCAGATGTTTTTTCTGTCGCTTTTTCGTGACGATTTTTTTTCGGTAGGTCATCGCAAAAACACATTCTGTGTTAAAAAAAAAAAAATCAAAATCACCAACCATCGATTGCATTTCGGTCAGCTCTAATTTGAACGGAGATTAGGCCTCTTTTGCGATTCACACTCGTGTTTTGATTTATATATATATATATATTTCAATATAAACCCTTAAATTTTCGTAGGGAGCGAACGGTTTGTCCTACAGAGCTCCGCGTGGTCTCAAAAAATTCTAAAAATTCTATAGAATCTTAAATTGAAGGAAAAACAATACCTTTATAAAGAAATTTTTTGAGTTAGGGCGTTTTCAAAATTTCAAAATTGATTTTGGAACCCTTAGGAGTGACCTACATCAACCAAAAGCTTCGGGGCACAACTAGACCCCAAATGGAGCCTACATACCAAATTTCATCAAAATCGGTCAATGCTAAGTGGCAAAAGTGCCGCGTACGGCGGACGGACGGCCAAATTTTTATTCGATTTTTGGATTCTACGTACCTTGAAACGTAAACCATCAAATTTTGAGGGGGTGTTACAATTTTTTTTTCTTGGTCGATTCCAAAGGTTCATTATTGAAAATAATAAACCAATAATAAACCATTAAAATAATAAACCATAAAAATAATAAACGTACGATAAATCAGAAACACGAGTGTGAATCGCAAAAGAGGTCTAATCTCATAAAAAATAATAAACCATTGTGTAATAATTTGCAGCGTTTTTGTACAAACTTAACTTTTTGTTACAACCAAAACTCCGCAACTATTCAACCAATTTCGATGAAATTTTCAGGGATTGGGTGGGTTAGGTCCTCGACGGTGGACCGCTAAATAAAATTCTACGTTGAAAATACAAATATCTCGTAGGTAATTACAAAGATCTCGTAATTAATTCAAATTGTAATTTTGTGATTTTAGTTGTATACCCACACACTTTTGTTCAATTATTTCAGTGGTTTATATACCTATCACAACCATTTTAAACAAAAGTCATATTACGAGTATATAACAAATAAATACCCATAATCCTAATACGTACACCTATTATAGTTTTAGTATTGAATAGTAATAATCATTATTATTACTTCGTAGTTTTATTTTATACCTACACTTTTTCGTTCTTTTATTTCAGTGGTTTATATACCACAACTATTTACAACACTATTATAAACATTAATACCTGCAACCCTATCCCGCATATTATCGCCAATATTTTGGTATTCAATAACTCTTTGAATCATAATTTTTTCGCCAACTGATTCTATACGTCCATGTTACAATGAGTGAGGAAGCTATACTGCCCACCCAACTTGGCAGACGTTTTTTTAACTTTTCAAACTGGTAGGGTGTTTTTTAAAAAATGATATGTGATACGTAGTAAATTGTTTCTTGAAAATATAATAAATAGGTATACTACCTAGGTAGTTTTTGGCTGCCATGTCCTTTGAATGTTGAAAATTTAAATTAAATTAAAATTAAATTTTTTATTATTTTTTTTTTAATTAAATTAAAATAGAATAATGTATTTTGAGTGAAAATATAACTTGTAGGATACTTCAATTATAGAGAACTCCACCTTGATTCACCAAGAAATAGACTTCGCCCTTCGTGTGGTTGAAGTTAATAATTAACTTCATTGACGTTACATTTTACTCGAACGTCCAGTCAACCTGTGTGACTAATGCCGTAATGACGATGACCCCTTCCCTCACCACATTCTGTCCTTGAGTGACGAGCATCCAGGAATTCACTGCTCCCTCCAGTAGATACCTACCGACAATTTTGTACCGGGAAATCGCTTATATATCGGTAGATAGTAGGTAAAGTTTACTTCTAGATTCAGGATGGGTGAGTGTGTGAAAATAAAAGATCTATTTGAGAACGGTAGTGAAAAGGTTTAATACAGTTCTCTTGAAACTAGGGAAAGCGACTGACTGTCCTACGGGAGAATTCTTCCCTTCGGATCCAAATACCTACCTACCCCTTCCTCCTCTCTGTTTCCCCACTTTGATGTCACCCCTGCCGACCCATCCAAGGGGGGTTGACCGAAGGATGGCGGCGGAGGGGGGTGACATTATGAAAAACGATCATTATTGTCCTGTCACGGATTGATCAATCCGATACGGCCATACTGACAAGCCACGGCCCCACGTGGCAAAAAGCAAAAAAAAATTCAAAATTCTCAACCATTAACAAGTGGGTGCCTCTATGCCTACCTAAAAGTGGGTTCACTACCTAATAATCCTATCTAGGAGGAAAAAAACATACTATTTGTCCGTAGACAACTAGCTGAAAAACCTCAAAACCTCAGAGAGAAGAAGGGTGAACTGAAGAAAGTATATCTAGCTAGAACGGGCCGTATGTACCTACGTTATGTCTGAGAAAGAACTTAAGTAGATGCACATTGTTAACTTCAAAACATGTATGTTGACAGGTATGTCAACGGGGAAAATTGTATATCATTGATATGTAAATATTAAATTATTTACAACGGTGTCGTAAAAGGACTGTAACGTGACAGTAAAATGCACGCAAAAATATGTACAGGAAACATTGCGAATTATGTACAAGCCGTACTGGAGGCTATTAGAAAAAATATATGCAAAAGATATCCGAAATATATACAAAAGATATCCGGCAAAGGTTACCATGAAATACTGCAAGACGCCAACATACTGCGAGATTACTTCAAAATAATGTCATGATAGTAATAATAATGGTACAATAGTGTAGGAAAATGACATCGTTAGTGCTAAGGCTGGGCTCCGTTCTAGTGGTAGTGGATATAATGACAAACGTACTACCTAGTCTTAAGTATAGTAGTAAATCACTGCTGTTGAGAAAAGTCCTTGTCTGTAACAGGAATACAGGTCATTAGCGCATGTAAGAGTTAGAGATTCATGTTTTGAAATACTTTGCCAACGATGGGGTTTATACGTAGTGGGTATCCCCAAAAATAATCGCCATGGCGAGAAGACGGGTGTACAATGGATTGTGGAATCAGCTTATTCGGGACGCAGAAGCAGGACCTCAGGTAGTGTCAAAAGACCCTCGGCCAGTTCCTGACAAAAAGGATTTGAGGAGTAAGTAAAGCCTCAACGTGACCAAGTGACGAGTGGAAGATTCCAGGAGCGAGGGGGAAAAACAAGTGTTGGGTTTCTTGCGAATGGTCATGAAGGAATCAAAAAGTAGGTATGTACTTATTTGAGAAGGGTGTTCGTCTCAGCCCGTGTAACAAAGGGTTCTGGAAGAGTGTCGCCCCTCAGCTGTCAACGTGGATGATGTACGAGAGGATTACCAAGTAAATACATGTTACCGGTGCGTGTACCTGAAATGAGAATATCGTAGTCCAGCGGCTTAGTCATGTGCTGGTTGTCATAACCCTGCATTTTGGGTGAGAAAAATATTTGTGTAGGTAGTTACCTATCTACTTCAGATCAGTTTGTTGTGATAGGAGTCGTTGTGGCCTGTTTGAAAAGCCTTAGTTATCAATAAAATTGGAACAGCTTTGGTGATATTTGAACAAAATTCAAAAGTTAAGAGAATCAAAAAAAAAATTTTTTTTCTTTTAATTTTGACTTAGAAATCGGTAAGGCAATGTGGTGAAGCCAACTTGCAACAATTCTGAGCAATGTGCCAGATGGACGCTTGCATTATAAACGTCGTTGTCAGAAAGCCCAGAGAGTTGCTGTAATCGTCAATTAATTGTGTACTAGGCACTAAGAGACCTAGTACGGGAAACTAGAGTGCATATAGACTTTCTGGAACGTAGTCGGGCGTCGCAACATTCTCACCTTATAATGAAAACATTTGAACATATCTGGAACGTAGCTGGAACCCTTGCATTCAAACACATTAACACACATCTGGAAGGTGGCTGAAACATAGTCTGTTATTGCCTCACATTTAAACTAGCAGAGACCCCCTGACCTGATAACCTCAGGCGGTAAAATGCAGGAAGTACCCTCCGAAACACACACATTGGCGTGCCCAGAGTGGATTTATAAATTTTTCTTTGAGCTGCAACCACTACTTTAGCAGGTGTGTTTGCCGTATCCGTCTAGTAACATGACATAGACTGTCTAGCATCTTGGCATAGACTTTTGGGAAAACGGTATCATATGCCCCGGCAGACGTGGATTGGATAAGTTGTGATTATTATCTATTTATAAGGGACCAAAGACTGGGAAATTGACGATTACGTGTCTAATAAGTATTGCATACGCCTTGATTGTAAAGATGCTGAGAGAAGCTGATTGACGGTGGACCCCCCGATTGCACGTTGACAATGGAGGGACTGAATTGTTAAGTTTTACGTCCGCCAGATAATTCACATCTATCAATCAGCTGAGGGAAAATTTGAATTTGAGACACTGATCATTAAGAGAACTTGTGATGCACGATGATTCAACAAGGGAACTTGAGACACTGGTCAACAAATTGTATGTAGGATGTGGATAGGTATTAACCTTTAGGCCACTCGACAAAGTATGTGGATAGGTATTTTTAACCTTTAGGCCACTCGACAAAGTATGTGGATAGGTATTTTTAACCTTTAGGCCACTCGACAAAGTAGGTATGTGGATAGGTATTTTTAACCTTTAGGCCACTCGTTTATTTTGTTTATTTAATTTATGGTGTGGATTAATATATTTATCATTGGTTTAGTAGTGTTTATCAATTTTGTCTTTGTTGGAGCCCCAGAGAACGACGTATCGAGCCCGGTGACTCCCTATGGCGTCTGACGTCCGGACCCAAGAGCGACCTAGTGTACTACGAACTCGGATGTAGCCCGGAGCGTCAGCGCACCTCGAGGGGGGTGTGTGTATGGGAATTTTGTAGGTAGTTGACACACGCCCATTGTCAAGGCCAGCTATAGGTCTGTCGCCGCCGGCCGCCGCCGGTACGCGATCAAGACCAAGGGGGGAGTGGTAAGATTCATTCGTACACACCCAGAACCCGCAAAAAACGGAGAGCGATCCCGCCAAATCGCAGAGGGGGTAGCTAGGCCCCAAAGCGGCATAAAACGGGGCACTCAAGGCTAGTGCGAAGTAATAAGCGGAAACGATCGGAATCAGACGGTTTGTATGCTTCGAATCATACCAACCGCAAGCCGGTTGCATGTAATTACAATCAAGGGTGCATCTTTCTACTTCAAGTATTACTGTTGGACACTCAAAGGATGTGAAGAAAAAAAAAGACTTGAAATTAATGTTTAAAGTGACTTGAGTTGCCCATAATTATTGTTAAAATTTTCGACTATAATCCTATCACTCACTGTCTGTTTCTGAGTCGGAAAGATTCATTTCCGGGAATAAGGATGTGTCCTCTTTAATAAGTCTTAGTCGCTCGTGTGGGTATTTAAGGAGTTGCCCATTGACGAGGTTTTTAATAAGGTATCGGTCATTGGGCAAAATTTTGTCAATTTTGTACGTGCCCTTGAATTTCGGAGCTGTTTTGGTTGAAGTCCGTGGTTCCACATGGCGAACGCACAGATCTCCTAACTGAAAGGGAACAACAGGCGCTTTTGTGCCCGAGAATCTTGAGAGCTCATAGTCGGCAGATTTTTGCATATTAATGGATGCCTCCGCTCGTGTCTGTATCATATCAGACCGAGTCGGGACAATTAACGAATCGTGTACTTTGAGCGCACCCGGGAGAACGGGTTTCCTCCCTGTGAGTAGTTCGATCGCCGAGATTCCGGTGATTCGATGGATAGTGGAATTTAAAACTAATTGTACCTGTGGACGGAGAATCTTGGGCGATTTAGTTTTTAAGTATTGTGCCACCGTTAACAAATTTGTAATTGAAGCCATAACCCGCTCGACTTGTGAATTAGCGCGGGACGCTCCCGATGCTATGACGTGTGTGCCAATTCCGTTGAGCTCGCAAAAATCACTGAAAATTTTTGACGTAAAATTTGTACCTTGGTCATAAATAATTCGTGACGGTGTGCCGAAGAGTGACATTAGTTCGCTAACGGCCTTGACAGATGCCTGGGCCGTGATGGACGTGATGAAGGACAGGTGTACGAATTTGGTGAAAGCGCAAATTTGTACGATATAATACCCTGGTGATCCTCGTCCTGTTAAATTGCCTGTTACATCAATATGAATGGTATGGAACGGAACATCTATTTTAGGGATGGGGTGGAGAGACATTTGCTTCTTCCCCGAAGGGGATTTGGCCACCTTGCATGTTATGCAATTCTGAATGAATTTTTGGACATATTTATTCATGCCTTTGAACCAGAATTTTTGAATAATTGCGTCGAGTGTCTTTAAAAATCCTTGGTGAAGCGTAGCTTCGTGGAAAGAATTTACTACGATCCATCTGTGGGAATATGGTACAATGGGGGCTTTAATAGTTTTATTCCTATACTGGAACACTTTAAAAAGTACCCCATCAATTATTTCATAGGTCCGTGCTAGAGTGGGTTCTAGGGCATACAAATTTAGTTGTGAGATGATTTGTTTTATCTCATCGTCCCTTTGTTGGGCACAGAGGATCCACTCCGCTGTTATTGAAACAACATTAACTTGTTTACGAATCAGCTCGGCGTGTCTGCGGTCGGTTACCTGCGGCACAAGGGAGGCTATGACGTCATTCCTCCCTTCGCATTGTTGGTGAGGACCTGTGACTTGTTGTGAAAAAAAGACGTCAACCTCGGAGGGTTCTCCGACGGGGTTTCGTGACAAGAAATCAACACACTGCATTCTTGACCCTGGCCTATATTGAATGCGAAAATCGAACTGTTGCAAAAAACTCCACCAGCGATGTATCTTTGTTATTAAATTTTGTTTAACATATGTGGCCTGGAAACTCATGCAATCTGTCACTAACAGGAATTCACTATGCATCAAATAGCATTCCCAAAACTTGAGTGCTTTCACAGCTGCGATCGTTTCCAATTCATATGAGTGATATCGGGATTCAGCGGGGGTGGTTTTACGACTGAAATACCCAACTACCCGTCGTTCTTTGTTAATTATGTTAAACATAATTGCGCCAAATCCTAGGCTCGAGGCATCGGTCCAGACCTCAATTGGCGCATTTGGGTCGAAAATTGTTAGTACATTATCGCCAGTCAAAATACCAATGATTTGTTGGCGAATCGATTCGTGTTCCCCTGTCCATTTGAATGGTACTTGGTCGGAAGTTAAATTGTAGAGCGGGGCGCAAATTGTGGCAAAATTTTTAACAAAACCGCGGAAATATGACGCTAGTCCCAGGAACGACCTCAATTTACTTCGGTCTTTAGGTGGGTCCAAATTAGTTAATGCCTTGATCCTATCGTTATGGGGGCGAATTTGACCATCTTTTACTAAATATCCTAGGTAGACAACAGATGATTTGAAAAAGCTACATTTATCCGGGTTTAAGGAAAATCCCGCCTTGGCTAATACTTCGAGAACTTTCTCTAGAAGTAGGAAGGCTTCCTGTTTAGTTGAGCTAACTAGTAACAGATCATCCATGTACGCGAGGACGTTTTGGTTGGCTAAGTCACCGAGGGCGTGCATGATCGCTCTCTGGTATGTCGTGGGCGCGTTCCGCGTTCCCATCGGCATGCGAACATATTCAAAATGGCCATCGGGTGTTCCAAACGCCAAATATTTTTTGAGTCCTCGTGAACTGGAATGGCGTAGAACCCGCTCGCTGCGTCGAGCGACGTAAAAATTGTGTTTCCACTGATGCGAGCGATTTGATCTCTGATTAGTGGAAGAGGAAAGCGCTCGGGTACAGTTACCGAGTTCAGTTGACGAAAATCTGTGGTCATCCTAAGCTTCCCGTTCTTTTTGGGAACTAAGAGAATTGGGCTAGAATATGGACTCGTTGATCTTTGAACGATTCCGGCCTCGAGAAGGTCTTTGATGTAACTACGCACTATCACCTTGTCTTTGGCATGAAGGGGATAGGGACGTCTATAAATCATTTTACTCTGGTCGGACAATTGGATTTTAAACTCGGCCGTATTCACCGTTCTACGGGGGAGACCCCTGGTGAATAAATCCGTGTACTTTGTCAAAATTCCCCTAAGTCGACCCAAGTCTTCGGGGTCGTTAAAATCCGTGTCTATTTTCTCGGTTTGAGGGGAGAATGTTTCAAGTGTTTTATCCCCGTCCGTCTGTCCTTGGATTAACCTAGGTACATCTATATTTGATTCGGCATTGTATAATGTGTCTACCCTACGATCTATTGTAGGAAATTTTGCGGAAATCTGAACATGATTTTCTCGTGCATTATGGAAAAAGTTTCCCGGATTAATCGGCTGTTGCAATTCAATTTCTTTTTGTGAATTATTCGCGGTTAGGTGTGGTATCCGTGTTGCCGATTTTTCTGTAATTGGTAGGGAATCTTTTTCTACTTTTGTAAATTCGTAGCGATCGTGGAAGATAGTGACTTTCAACCCTGCGGATAAAATATCGTTTCCCAACAAAATTTTCGTAGGTAGCGCTGAATCAGGTACTATTAAAAAAATGATAGGTATGTCAATGGAATCTATCGTAATATTGACTGCAATTTGCTTATTAGCAATTAGTTCCCCTTGCCCTAAACCTGTTAGTTTGATGGGTCTGACGAATTGTCGTCCACTAAATTGGGGGCTAATTGATTCGGCCAACAGGCTAGCCTCTGATCCGGAGTCAAACATGAATCTGTAAATCCTACTTAAATGCGTCAACGTACCTTGTGGATTTCGAGAGGTGAAATTGATCCGCCGGTTCTCCATCCTGGGTGGTGGATTTCCGGGACGTTGTCCTGGTGGCCTGAAGGAGGGTGACTTCGGGTCCTTGAAGCACCGCCGGCGAGGGTGTCCCGTAATGCGACAGAAGTCACAATATGGGGGTCCACTTCTGTTGTCGTCCCGTCGTGGCGGAATGAGAGGACCGAGCCTCGGCAATTTTGCGGGAGGCTCCGTGGACGTGGAAGCGTACGGTTGCTGGTGTGTATGCGAGCCCGTGGGGGCGGTGAATGGACGCTTCCATGAACCCTGGTATCTGGGGTTTCTCTCCTGAGTCCCTTGTGTCGAGTGGGACTTCACCGACTTGATTTTTTTAATCAAAGTTAGTTCGGTGAAGGTCTCTTTTTTATAGAGCCATTCACGGATTTGTGGTTCCGTTCGGGCTATGTTAGAGGCCAATATCAGGAGGATCAACTCTTCCACAGTTTTTCCGGAGGCCATGCCCCGTAACTGAGTGAGCTGGGATTGGGCCTGTACAGCTAGGTCCGATCTGTAGGGTGTCGTCAATATTTTATGAAGGACGGCACCCGGGGTGTCTTGGTAGCAAAACCTGTTGGAAAATGCCTGGTGGAACATTTCCCAGGTTAGGCCCGGATGAGAAATCTCGGACAACCAAGACGAAGCGGGCCATTTCATCGCCTGCATCAGTGCTGAAAGAAGCGATGAAAGCGTCTCGTCTCTTCTCTCCGACATTACGACACTGGCTGTTGAGAGCCAGGTCTTTGCATCAGTTTTGCCGGGGAGAAAATCGGCGAAACGTAGGTGCTTACCTTGATTAAGCAATCCGCCGAATAGCACCGCGTTTTGACTAGCCATCTGGTTGGCAACGTTCGCCATCGCCGCCTGAAGATTGCTCATTTGAGACATCATGTCAAATGGGCTGAATTGGCTGGCGGGCGGATCCGACGGGTACCTGTGGCCCCAGGCCGGAGCGTCATGGTGTTGGCTGCCGGCCTCTTCCTGATTCACCCCATCGCGGTCGGAGTAGTAATCTCCGTCATCTTCGGGACGTGAACCGGGGCTTCGCGACATATTCCCACTGTAGGTTACTTAGTAGGAATAGAGTTTGACGAACACTGTAGTTTATCGACACAGAAACTCCGAACTTCAAAACTTTGAAAAAAAACTCGTAATGTTTTTTTTTTTTTTCTTGAAAAGAAAAAAAGTTTCGCGTCGCGGGAAATCCGTTCTATTGAGGCGTAGGAATGGATTCGACCACTTCTGATATCGGTAGATAGTAGGTAAAGTTTACTTCTAGATTCAGGATGGGTGAGTGTGTGAAAATAAAAGATCTATTTGAGAACGGTAGTGAAAAGGTTTAATACAGTTCTCTTGAAACTAGGGAAAGCGACTGACTGTCCTACGGGAGAATTCTTCCCTTCGGATCCAAATACCTACCTACCCCTTCCTCCTCTCTGTTTCCCCACTTTGATGTCACCCCTGCCGACCCATCCAAGGGGGGTTGACCGAAGGATGGCGGCGGAGGGGGGTGACATTATGAAAAACGATCATTATTGTCCTGTCACGGATTGATCAATCCGATATATACAAGTGTCAAAAATCCGAATTTTACTATTTAATCGAGCTTTATGGTTTAAAAGTACTTCGAATTCCTCATAGACGTCAAAAGAGAAAGTGAGGCTCGAAGGGGACGAGCTACGGAAATGTGGGACACGTTTATTATCAGGCCGATAACAACCTTGGCGCTGTTCCCCTGGGAAAACTGAGCTCATTCATTGCATCAAACAAAGCTGAGGTTGTTCCTGCGTTCTCACACTTGAAACTTGGATTTCCAGAGAGGGAGAATTCAGTTTTTCGATGCCTCGAGTGCCAGTACCTGCCTCGTCAGCCTCAACACTCCCTCCACGACTGGTTTGAAATTCCCTCTCAAACCTCTCCAGGCCGCCATCGAGGCCCTTCTTGGCCAACCTTCTTCCATTCGTTTTGTTTACGTCTTTCGCGTCACTTGTGGGCGTGTTCTGACTCACCGTTTTTGTCGTTAAATTCCTTCGGTAATCATGTTTGTTCCTATTTGAGTGAAATCGCCAAAATATGACGGCTATTTTGTAGTAATTCGACGTTCGAAAAAGTGTTTTTCTCGAAGTAAACGTGCTGGATGAAATAACTTACAGACTTCCGCCCAGCGATCCACCCAAGGTAAGAGCACCTGTTGTTGCTTTTGATATTTAGTTTATTCCAACGTTGTTTTTGATAGTTTATTACTTACTACAATCTTCTTTCGAAATACTTGAATTACCGACTTGTATGCCGATCATGCCGAGATCTTGGATGAGGTTGAGAGTTTGGCATTCCAGCGGTAGTAGCGGGGTTTAGTTGACGTACATAGAAATATAAATTATCTGTTTTCTCCTTCAACCTTGACTTTACTCCTAATTAGGACGATAGTTAAATTTCGAACGAGTAAAATCCGAGGGTATTTTAATAATCTCGAGGGTCGCGCTTCGAAGAAGGTTGAAAATGCGCCTCTCATCCCCCCCCCCATCACTATTCAACTCAACAACCACTGGGAAACGTAAACAATTTTAGATGGAATAAACGCGGATTGGCGTCTGCCTAATAGTAACAGAAAAACGCCTGCCAAGTCGGATGGGCAGTATAGCTTCTGCACATTCAATATCGAGCAAAAAATGATGATCTACCCAGCAAATAGTTCACAGTGAAATTGATAGGGAATGAGGTCCTCAGGAATAAAACTCCTCCTTTGCTGATCTTTCGGTAAATTCATCACCTTCCTCAGGGCTCAAAGGATGTGCTACCGAGTGAACGTCACACCTGCGTCAATCAGCCACCAGTTAGTTGAAGAAGCCACCATAACTGGTGGGAAATGAAGATTTGGAGCTATTGCGGGTGAAATGAAAAAAAAAGGGGGGGGAGAGGTTAAAGCATAATGAGGAATTTCACCGAATTCTGTTTGCATTTTTCCTGAATAGCTAATGGTGTGGGATAGATGAAAATCGGGCTGATTTCGGAAAACAAGTCTCCTGTTATTTTTGGGTGACAATCAAAATTTTTGATTTCAAAACTAACCGGGAAAACGGACGTGAAGCAGGAACGCTCGCTGATTGGGCTGTTCGGATCGCCGTCTCCTCCCAGTGTTGCCCATTGGGACGAAGAAATCGTGTTTTCTATGAGAAAAGTTATCAAACAAAAACAGGGGAAACCTAATTTTCCCCATTTCGCTTTTTCTATTTTTTTTTCTTCAGTTTTTTCGATTTCGAACTTTACTGATTCATGAAATTTTGCATCTGGGGACTATAGATTTCTCGATCTCAGCGCTTCAAGCGGCCATAAATGAACTATTCCAGGATGACGTCATTTTCCCGGTTTTTTAAACATTCGTATTTTCTACACTGTTTTGTTTATTCGTAAATTGGAAAGTTCAGGCTGAAAGTTTGCCATAGGGGGTTTTTCGAGGTGCTGAATCCGATTTTGGGGTCAAAAATAGGAAATTCTGACATGGTGAAATTCCTCATTTCCAGCTAGGAGAGAACAGAGAGAGAGAGAGAACAGGAACTCTGTTCTGCGGATCCTCATCCTCAGTTGTAATTAATATTTACAGCTGGAAATGATGTTTTAAATCCCCCCCCCACTTCTTTTTTCCCATTTCACCCGCAATAGCTCCAAATCTTCATTTCCCACCAGTTGTGGTGGGTTCTTCAACTACCTGGTGGTTGATTGACGCTGATGTGACGTTCACTCGGTAGCACTGAGGAAGGTGATGAATTTACTGAAAGCTCGGCAAAGGAGGAGTTTTATTCCTGAGGACCTCATTCCCTATCAATGGGGTAGTTGCATGATTTTTTTTGTATTTTTTCTGTGTAGAGAATCTCTATTGAAGTACGAATCTGCAAATAAAACTCCCAGAAACGCTTCCTAAAAATTTAGAGATTTTTTCAAAGAACGGGATTCTTGGATTCAGGTGGGAAAACCTACACATGACTTGGACGCTGCGGGGTGGGGGCTACGTCACGGGTGTGAAGGGGGCCAAGAGACCAATCCACCACTGTTACCCTGATGCAAGGTTATCGACCTGGGGGTACTGTGCCGGAGGGATCCTTTGCCCGGGGGGTCCTTTGATAGCAACCCTCTGTTTAGGCCATATCACAAGAGCGATTTTTTGGCTTTTTTTCCGCTGGAAAATCGCTGGAACGTGAAGAGGAAGTTAGAATAAGTTAGGCGAAGTTGAAGAAGAATAACCGCAGAAAACTGCGAATAGAGCGCATTCTGGCGGCCAGCGATTTTCACTGACTACAAGTTTTGGATCAGGTTATAGTAGTGTGGAATTTTGAAGCAACGTTTTAGAAGCGAAGTTTCACTTGTTGTCCACCTATTCACTATATCCTTCGGCGGCATACTTGTTGGAGGTTTAAAAATGAACGAAGAACTGATTAATTTTTCTCTCGGAAAACTGCAGAAAACTGAACAGACGTCGACTAGTAGATCAAGGAATGCTACAACCACAAATTACTTATCGATGGAGAACCTTCGAATGGTTTCCTTCCAGCTTTTTTTCCCGCACAAAATGGCGGACTAGAAAAATTAGAACGCGTTCTAAATATTCCAAAGCTAGAAAAATCGCTCCACCAGGGTGCAGGCTGTGCTATGGGGGGGTGGGGAAGTGGAATTAAAAACCCGCTGCATGGATACTTGAAACACTGTACTTCTTCCCTTGCATGGATACTTGAATCACTGTACTTCTTCCTCTTCACGTTCCAGCGATTTTTCTGCGGAAAAAAGCTGAAAAATCGCTCGTGTGATATGGCCTTTTGTTTACGTTCGTTTGAGGTGCTATCATACTGAATTTTGCTAGCAGCGCAATCGAAACATGTTGCATCTAAGATTTCGTTTCCTTTTGGCATTCCCTCTACTGTAACTGAAACCTTATATGGTTGTGAAGAAACGCGGTGTTCTGGTGATACTCGAGCCACAACCTCGCAAATTTGCTAGATTCTTCCAAGTTTGACATAACCAACATCCTTTTATTTAACAATTTACAACCACTCATTGGTACTATGTTGTACAGGATAATGACACTACGATGAAACTTCCAATAAATGAGCTACTGCAACCATTTTGATGAAGAAATACTACACTCAAGAAAACAACTGATCTTTTACTTTCTACAAAAGTGTCAACTTACCTTCATTCTTGGCTCCTCTTATTTCGGCGCTGACGAACTTTTTATTGACATAAAAATCGTGCTACATGCCAATATCGATATACGGAATATTTTCCAGGAAAGCCACCTCGAAACTCTAGTCGATGGTTCTCCTTTTTGGCATATAGACATTTTATTTCAATACTTTGGCACATAAACGAAAAAAGTTACAGTTGTTTTTCTGATGATTTCTACTTACAACCAAGTCGTTCCTACCTAACTTTATCTTCGTCATTCGTGTTCGTAGAAAAATCGTTCACCACTCGTTGGAAAGCCCTAAATATTTGCATAAATTATATGCTGCCAAAACCGCTGTACTTACGGAAGAAACTGAGATATACCTACCCCTGAGTTAAAAGAACTGTCAACAACATTCGAAAGCAGATTATTGGGTAGGTAGCGGGAAAAAATGAAGACATGTGTTGCAGACTCGTGTGCAAGCGTTTATTAAAAGCTTCTTGAAACTTTACAGAGAACATTATCTTTTCCAAATCAATCAACTAATAAATTATGGTAGGTAAATACCGGTATAAACTATGGTACGAACTCAGACCGCACTCAACTCAGACCGCACCACCAGAAATGTGTCCACTGATAACGTGATAACATGACCATAAAAGTAACGCGAGGTTTTAACAACAAGAAAAATAACCAAAATATGCTTCAAAACTTTCAATTTAAACAATTAATTCAAACATTTAAAGCTTGAAAAATATATTTCAAAGTTTTTTTAACCATCACCATTATTTTGCAACTATATTTCAATGTTTCTGACTCGAATTGTCCTCGATGGCAGTGATCTCAACGCACTCTATCGTGAGATTCTCGTTTAGGGATGACGTAAGAGGAGTGGCCCGCCAACACTAAAAGGGACGGTACTTCTTTATTGAAATACGGCTAAACTAAATGGAATTTCTAACTGAAAACAGGTACTAATACGTTTTAAAGTGTGCTAAATTCGAATCTGAAGTCAAAAACACGAAATTCCAACCCATGCAACTACCCCGTGACGTAGCTAGCCAACTATCTTTGAAAAAAGTATCCATGCACAGAAACCCTTGGAGGACCTCTTGGATACTACAAAATACTACTCACACACGTGTGCGGCGTAGTCCTTGCGTAGTGTGTGTGCATTTATGGGGCCCGCCTTTTTTTCAAACGTGTGATCTCTTTAATTAATTTTTCTACCACGTGTTATAGTATCATTGGGCTTAAAGTTGGAGTATATAGGTTTTCAAGGGTGCTGAATCCAAATTTGAGGTCAAAAACCTGAATTTCCGACCCACCCATTATGGTTCTCTGAGTTGACAAACAGCAAGAGATTGAGAACTTTCCCCAATCATGTTCACTTCATCCTTTTCACGAGTACTGTGACTGCTACCAATCGGATCGTCTTGATGTTCATTCTTGTTGGACCTCATTCCACCAACTCTCCAAATTTGTGCAAAATCGGGCTATTAGATTCTGAGAAATTGAAGTATAATATGCCTAATCCGTTTGTACTGCTGATTGTTCGATGTTGAAGATTCACTGAGGATGGGAATCATCGAGTTCCTGGAAGTATCATCAAAATCAGATCGCAATTCTGGGTAGTTATGCCCGTGAAAGGGTTGACAACAGACGGATACGGAACCCAACTTGTTCGGAAAACTCTGAAACACAGAATGCTCGTGAAAATTATTTGTCTTAACTGTTGAACTACACCACAGCACGATTCGGACGACGAATTTTCTCATTTCGTTGATGTTATCCGTTTTGGCTTATTATTTTCAATAATCAAGCTTTGGAATCTACCAAGAAAAATACATTTTAACCCCCCCCCCCCCTCAAAATTTGTTGGTTTACGTTTCAAGGTACCTAGAATCCAAAAATCGAATAAAAATTTGGCGGTCCGTCCGCCGTACGTGAAACTTTCCCCAGTTGCCACGGACCAATGAGGAACTTCACCATGTCGGAATTTCCTATTTTTGACCCCAAAATCGGATTCAGCACCTCGAAAAACCTCCTAAGGGTGCGTTCAGAACGCGGAGGAAAGAGGCACGCTTGAGGGTCGATGTCGCTATCGATGCATATCGCGGGAAAACAATAACAAAGAAATGAATGGGGGCGTTCAGAGCAAGGCGGTCGTGGTCGCGCTAGGACGGACGCTAGAGGGTCGATGCTTTTGGTTTTCAAACAAATTTGATCGCGGGAGGTCGATGTCGGGGTGTCATCGCGGCTCCCTGGACTGTGATTGGTTGTTTCAAGGCCGCATCCCCTTCCTGCCACCACTGCACGACCCTGTGAACCACACTGTTTCATCCCTGTGACCACAGTTCCATTTTATTCATTTTCGTCAATTTTTGTTATTTTGTGTGATGGATCGCCACCAAAAAGAATTGCTTATCAATTGCGTGAGGGACGTGAGGGCAATATGGGATAAGGGCCTCATCACCATAATGTTATAATCCTCGCCAAACAGTGGAAAATGATTGGATTGAAAGTTGGAAAATCAGATAAGTCAAATTAAGTTACATCAATAACATGATTTTATTTTTAAGAAAATATGTAGGTACTAAGAGTTTTCTGAAAAATAATTTTTAAATTTCATCCTCACATCCGTGGCAGCTGTAGTTGTCCGATTATTTGCACGGGACTTTTGCAAATTGCAGTTGCTTGGAATCGGGGTAAGTCCTCAGTTATCGGATCTTCTTCCACTTGAGGCGTTAAATGGTGAAATTCTCCATATTCTGCGCGTTTTTCGGTTATGGGGTGGTTCCAGAATCTTCTTTTGCATAAAGTTCCAATTATGAACATTTTCGCTTCCATCGACATATCGTCACTAGAAGAGCTCACGTTGACGGTTCGATTGGTTATTCTATCCCGGACAGCCTCTCTCCTGACTCCGTTTTTATTAAAATGGTTTTCCACAATCTCATCGCGAGTGATTTTATTCGTCTCTCCTGACCACTTCATCGACCTCTTTGTTCTGAACAGACCAGTCAGGAGGGAGGATGACTTGCCATCCTCCCTCTGCCTCGGCCTTCCATCCTGCTTCCTAGCTTTCCTCTCACCTCCGCGTTCTGAACGCACCCTAAGGCAAACTTTCAGCCCAAACTTCCTAATTTACGAATAAACAAAACAGTGTAGAAAATACGAATGTTCAAAAAAACCGGGAAAATGACGTCATCCTGGAATAGTTCATGTACGGCCGCTTGAAGTGCTGAGATCAAGAAATCTATAGTCCCCAGATGCAAAATTTCATGAATCAGTAAAGTTCAAAATCGAAAAACTGAAGAAAAAAATAGAAAAAGCGAAATGGGGAAAATTAGGTTTCCTCTGTTTTTGTTTGATAACTTTACTCTTAGAAAACACGATTTCGTCGTTCCAATGGGCAACACTGGGAGGAGACGGCAATCCGAACTGCCCTATCAGCGAGCGTTCCCGCTGCACGTCTGTTTTCCCGGTTAGTTTTGAAATTAAAAATTTTGACTGTCTCCCAAAAATAACAGGAGACTTATTTTCCGAAATCAGCCCGATTTTCATCTATCCCACACCATTAACTATTCAGGAAAAATGCAAACAGAAATTGGTGAAATTCCTCATTGCAATAGCTGAAATGTGTATTTGCCCGTGACGATTCAAAACATCGTCCAATTCGGAAGAAAAATTAACGAGCCCCTTGAAAACTCCGAGATTCGAAGAATCTTCCCTCGCATCATGCCCACGCACGGCTTTTTTTTTTGTATCAGATTATGACGATGTGCACTGTCGAGTTGTTGCATTATATTTTGACGACACACTATACGCAAATCTACCAGAGCGTTCTTATGGGAGACAGCCAATGCGTTTTTCAATTTTTTGGCTAAATGGGAGATCACTTATGCCGTCTTTAACTCGAGCCTCATTTCGGTTGGAGAACAAAGTAGGCGAAATTGTCAGTTAGTCACTTCACACCCACAAAGCCAATCTACCTTCTTATAATAGTCGACATTAAAACTTACGGTACGAATCTGCACGGTTTCTGAAATCTGCACGGCAAATTTCAACGTCTGCTGGAGTCCAGATAGAGACAGCAAAGGGCTGCCAGTTTCTCGAATATCGCACTTTTCCACAATCGACAAACGCAAATAGTTTACTTTACTTTAATGTAAACTACTCATCGTACCTACAACACTCTAAGTACTCACAATACTTTTAACAAAACGGTGTGTACCTACTGAAAGGGTAGTAAACCGAAAACGTAAAACGGAATTCCCTTATCAGGTTTGTTTGTTTATGGATGGACGGATGCTCTATTTAGGTTGCCAAGGAATTCCGTGATAGGCAATAACGAGAGGGGGGAGTCCCATTAGTTTGTTTGTTCACTTATTACTCTACAAGGAAATCCGGATTGCAGAGCTCTCTGACGGGGGAGCAACGAACCAATGCTGCTCAAGACGACAAAATGTCCTGCTCTCTGGTTGGTCAATCTCACGTGCCTGCCTCCCTCAAATGACGTCACCCTCCCCAGAAATGGTGCAAAGGAAAGGTGATGCTCCAAACGGGTGTGATTGGTCAGAAAAGAGGGAGCTCCCGCCACAGTTTTCGCACGTAGATTCAACTAGCACAGTGCCTACGATTGAGTACTAGCCAACTTACTCTTCAAACGAAGAGGAACGAACTTTGAATTTTTTTTCTTTTTTAATTGGCCGGGGGTGCACATGCGCCTATGCTCCTATCAGTAGCCACCCCTGTCCTCAGGAATAAAACTCCTCCTTTGCCGAGGTTTCGGTAAATTCATCACCTTCCTCAGGGCTCAAAGGATGTGCTACCGAGTGAACGTCACACCTGCGTCAATCAGCCACCAGTTAGTTGAAGAAGCGACCATAACTGGTGGGAAATGAAGATTTGGGGCTATTGCGGGTGAAATGAAAAAAGGGGGGTATAAAGCATCATTTCCAGCTAGGAGAGAATAGAGAAAGAGAGAACAGGAACTCTGTTCTGCGGATCCTCATCCTCAGTTGTTATTAATATTTACAGCTGGAAATAATGTTTTAAATCCCCCCCCCCCTCCACTTTTTTTTTCATTTCACCCACAATAGCTCCAAATCTTTATTTCCCACCAGTTATGGTGGCTTCTTCAACTACCTGGTGGTTGAATGACGCTGATGTGACGTTCACTCGGTAGCACATCCTTCGAGCCCTGAGGAAGGTGATGAATTTACCGAAAGCTCTGCAAAGGAGGAGTTTTATTCCTGAGGACCTCATTCCCAATCAATTTGACAGAGAATGGGGAATTTCAGTGAATTTTTTTTATTTATTTTTTTTTCAAAAGAGTATGGCTCAGGAATAACGGTAATCGGGTCTGTTCGTCGAGAAAATGTTTTTAAAAAATCAGAGAAGCTAAGGAAAGTTGAAGATTTGAATGGTGTGACGTAGCTAGCCAATCGTGACGTAGCTAGCCAACTGTCTTTGAAAAAAGTATCCATGCACAGAAACCCTTGGAGGACCTCTTGGATACTACAAAATACTACTCACACACGCGCGCGGCGTAGTGTGTGTGCATTTATGGGGCCCGCCTTTTTCAAACGTGTCATCTCTTTAATTAATTTTTCTACCACATGTTATAGTATCATTGGGCTTAAAGTTGTTGTATATAGGTTTTCAAGGGTGCTGAATCCAAATTTGAGGTCAAAAACCTGAATTTCCAATCCACTGAAATACCCCATTATGGTTCTCTGAGTTGACAAACAGCAACAGATTGAGAACTTTCCCCGATCATGTTCACTTCATCCTTTCCACGAGTACCTACTGTGACTGCTACCAATCGGATCGTCTCGATGTTCATTCTTGTTGGACCTCATTCCACCAACTCTCCAAATTTGTGCAAAATCGGGCTATTAGATTCTGAGAAATTGAAGTATAATATGCCTAATCCGTTTGTACTGCTGATTGTTCGATGTTGAAGATTCACTGAGGATGGGAATCATCGAGTTCCTGGAAGTATCATCAAAATCAGATCGCAATTCTGGGTAGTTATGCCCGTGAAAGGATTGACAACAGACGGCTACGGAACCCAACTTTTTTGCACAACTCTGAAACACAGAATGCTCGTGAAAATTATTTGTCTTAACTGTTGAACTACACTACAGCACGATTCGGACGAAATTTCTCATTTCGTTGATGTTATCCGTTTTGGCTTATTATTTTCAATAATCAAGCTTTGGAATCTACCAAGAAAAATACATTTTTAACCCCCCTCAAAATTTTTTGGTTTACGTTTCAAGGTACCGTAAAACCGTCAAACTTTACCCCACCAGAGGTAACTTTACCCCAAAAAGTGAGAATCTTCAATTGTGACGTAAGCGTGGTAGAACTTAGATAAAAGTTAGCTAATGTGTTTTCGTTATTCTCCACATCCCAGAGAATCGATGCGGCTTGCGATGGCGCCTTTATCCATGTTATCAGCTGTTATCAGTCATAGTTTCCTGTTCAGCTGTTTTTGTCCTGTTTCTCGTGCTCCAAAATTTCTTCCATATCAGGTGTTTGGAGTGGATTTACCAGGCAAGCCCCCATCATATCACTTTCAATATCTTATTTTGATCAAAATACACTAATCAAATTCTCAAAAAAGTGTTTTTTTAGTTATGCCTTTGTTCACCAAAAATTTGATGGTAACTTTACTCCAAAAACCGGGTATCTTTACTCTACTATAAAGGTTGGGATAAAGGTAGCCTCACTCATATTTTTCTTATTTAATCTCGAAAAATATTTGAGTTTTATAATTTTTGCAGTGTTGAATGTAAGGTTTCTAGTGTATCTCATGTCAGAAGTTAGAGATGGGGAGAAGAAATGAGAAAAAGCTTGGTACGCGCCCCTACCGCAACTTTACAACAATGATATGAACATAAACGTGCTATGGTCTCATAAGTTGTGATTTACAATATTATTTACTCGTTGGCTAACTTTGAAATTTACCATTGCAGTTCATTTGAAAGTTATCGAATGTGAAACAAACTTTTTCTGTGATTTTGTTAAGTCATTCGTTTATCGTTTATTGTCCTTTAATATTTCTTTACTTGTATAAAGTTTTGCTCGATAACCTACATAAGTCTGTCTATAATGGGAGACTGAAATTGTGATCTCTTAACCAGAAATATTGCATTTTAAGCAAATTCGTTGAAATAAATGATCATTGGAATTTTTATTTTTCTTAGGTATAACTTTTATTTTTCAAGCTAAAAAGTTCAATTTTTCAGAATATTTTTTATAATAATATTATAAATACTTGATATTATCAAGTATTTCTGGGGTAATGAATTCAATCCCGACTAGTAACATTGCACCACTGCCCGTTTCTGTAGCGATAACCGTGAGTTTTTCAGAGTGGAGTAAAGATAGACGCACTCGTAGGTAACGTTACTCCAACATTTAAACAATTAAATAGGGGGGTTACAATTATCTGATCAATGAGCTCGACCACTCAAAATGTTCAGGAAGCCCTGAAGATCAATTCACTTATTAAAAAAATCAATTTAACCCATTTCGAGTGGGAGAAATTGTATTTGGAAATGTTTTGGAGTAAATCTTGGGGTAAAGTTTGACGGTTTTACGGTACGTAGAATCCAAAAATTGAATAAAAATTTGGCGGTCCGTCCGCCGTACGCGAAACTTTCCCTAGTTGCCACAGACCAATGGGGTATTTCAGTCAATTTTTTGTTTTTTTTTTTGTTTTTCAAAAGAGTATGGCTCAGGAATAAGTCGGGTCTGTTTGTCTAGAAAATGTTTTTTAAAAATCAGAGAAGCTAAGGAAAATTGAAGATTTGAATGGTGTGACGTAGCTAGCCAATCGTGACGTAGCTAGCCAACTGCCTTTGAAAAAAGTATCCATGCACAGAAACCCTTGGAGGACCTCTTGGATACTACAAAATACTACTCACACACGCGCGCGGCGTAGTGTGTGTGCATTTATGGGGCCCGCCTTTTTTTCAAACGTGTGATCTCTTTAATTAATTTTTCTACCACATGTTATAGTATCATTGGGCTTAAAGTTGTAGTATATGGGTTTTCAAGGGTGCTGAATCCAAATTTGAGGTCAAAAACCTGAATTTCCGACCCACCGAAATACCCCATTCTGTTGAAATTTAGTATATGGGCTCCATTTGGGGTCTAGTTGTGCCGCGAAGCTTCTGGTTGATGCCAGTCATTTCTTAGGGCTGACATTTTCATAACTCCCTACCTCAAAAACATTTGATATAAAAATATTGTTTTTTCATAAATTTAAAATAGTTTTGAATTTTTAGAATCGAATGAGACTCGGAAGATTTCATCGATATATTGAAAAGACTGTTAGAAGGAAATTCAAGTTTTTGATGATCTTCATTGGATATTTTTGACGGAAAAACTTGTCTAATCGCCTTATTTTTATTAGACAAACAGAATAGATAGGTAGTTGACTTGCTGTACACCATTTTCAGTAGGAAAATCCGATAATAACTGTGGCTGAGGGGCACTTGAGGTACCTCCGGCCAGCACTCAGGATTTTGCACCATTGAGTCGAGGGTGGGCCTCAACTCAACGATGAGTTAGGTTTATGAATACCGTTGAGTGCGCCCTTAGAATTCGCACTGAGTGCTCCCTCAAATCTTGTCTATGAATACAAATGAGTGCCCGCCAACCCTTATCGATGCATTTGAGGGTGCACTCACACTTAGGTAATGACTATGAATTCCGCCCTTCCGTACTTAATTTTAATGTTTCAAGGATTTTCGAAATGTATTAGTGCAGCAGTCTAGGGAATTGAAAAAAACTAAAAGATTGCCGCTGGAATCATCAAAAACGAATAATAATTGCCAGAGAAAATGGGAAAAGCTAAACTGAATAGTTTACGGGTTTTGCCATCTTTCTTTGGCAAATATTGTTCGATTCTGATGATTCCAATCTTTTAGCTTTTCAATTTCATAGTCTGCTGCACTAATGAGTTTTTAACATCCTTGAAAATTTCAAATTCAGGCACAAATTTTAAACTTATAGCGCCGGTAATCTAGGGAAATACTAACTCGGAACAAGGAACGAACGGCGACCGACTGGACCCCCTAAGGGTTGGACTTACGATAAATCAGAAACACGAGTGTGAATCGCAAAAGAGGCCTAATCTACGTTCAAATTTTAGTTGACAAAAATGCGATCAGTGTTCGTTTTTGGTTTATTATTTTCAATAATGAACCTTTGGAATCGACCAAGAAAAAAAAAATTTTAACACCCCCTCAAAATTTGATGGTTTACGTTTCAAGGAACGCTGAATCCAAAAATCGAATAAAAATTTGGCCGTCCGTCTGCCGTCCGCGGCTCTTTTGCCACTTAGCATTGACCGATTTTGATGAAATTTGGTATGTAGGCTCCATTTGGGGTCTAGTTGTGCCCCGAAGCTTTTGGTTGATGTAGGTCACTTCTAAGGGTTCCAAAATCAATTTTGAAATTTTGAAAACGCCCTAACTCAAAAAATTTCGATATAAAGGTATTGTTTTTCCTTCAATTTTGGATTCTATAGAATTTTTAGAATTTTTTGAGACCACCCGGAGCTCTGTAGGACAAACCGTTCGCTCCCTACAAAAATTTGAGGGTTTATAGTGAAATTTATATATATATAAATCAAAACACGAGTATGAATCGCAAAAGAGGCCTAATCTCCGTTAAAATTAGAGCTGACCGAAATGCGATCGATGATTTTGGTGATTTTGGTTTTTTATTGATTTTTTTATTTTTTTTTTTATAATGGATGGTTGGTGATATTGTAGACGAGTGATCTATATAGAAAAATAATGAACCATTGTGTAATAATTTGCAGCGTTTTTTCGTTAAAAATTGTATCACATAATCATTAGGTAGATTCACCAGTCTGATCATAATTTTTCTTGAGGGCTTTTCGAGCTGAAATGAAAATTAAGGGGCGAAAATTACGCAGGAAGGTACCAAGCAAATTCCATAATAAAAAGGTTATGTATTAGTGAATTTAAAGGTTCCTCCAAATTTTCCTAAGAATCAGAAGGTAAATAAAATTTATATGAGCTGAGAAAAAAAGTATTTTTAATAGTAATGAATTTTTTATCTTTTTTTTAAATAATTAAAGAGCTGATTAGGACGTGTCTAAGCACTAGGCAAATCGCGAAACAAGGTAGAACCCAGTTGTTGGACAGGTGTCCAACCACTGGGAATAACCATCTCGACAGTATCCAGTCATTGGACACAAGCAAATAATTTTAATTTATGCGTCAGGTGAGGAACTTTTTACTCGAAAATGATCAGTAACAATCGAACTATGGATTAAATATTGTATGGAGTAAGTTATCATCAAATGAAAAACGGAAAACTCTTACGAAAAGGGGTCAGTCAGCTAACCATTTTCGTAAGGAATCCACACTTTTGCGGAGCCTCCACTTTGTTTCAACTCCTAAACCTAGTGATTATATTGCATGGTTATAACATTCTTTCCTTCTTCTTCTCCTCGCTTCACAGTTTTCATTGGTATGTCACAACACAAAGAAATATTCATCACAACCTTAGTAAAACCTGGAAACCGTTCACTGTCCAACGACTGGGGGGGAGGGGGTGTCCAACGACTGGGGGTTTTCCCCTACTAAGCCTTTGTGTAATAATTTGCTGCGTTTTTCTAAAAACTATCTTGTTCCTATTTTTTTGAAGAAAGACATCCGTATTGTTACTGTCTTGATAAATATTACTCACATTTCTGCATCCTTTGGTTCCTTGAGGAGAAGGAAGACCTGGATGTGCAGGTCCTGCCATGAGGCTTCTCCTTTGGCACAACGATTGAAGTGAAATGATGCGAGGAAGCTAGTTATCTCTAGCGAAAAACATACGAAAAATTAACTTGTCAATACTCCAGGGAGAGAATTATGTGAAAAATCTATTTTTCTGGATTGGGTCACCCTTGTGTAGATTAGACGGACTTATCATGCCTCGTTTGTATGTACTCACGATTCTGTGGCTTTCAAACGATAGCTAACGACTCGAGAAGCACACGAACTCTGATACAGATGGCAATTCACGGTAGAACGAGTTCGTTTCAGAGAGGGAAGTGGGAGAGTTGATGCACAGAACCTTTTGCCCCGCTCTTCTCTTCTCTTCTGTTATGCGGTGCTTTGAATAATACATTATTACGTTTGAGCGCTTTTCAATGAGAGGACTTCCAGTGTCACGAAAGCTGTTGGCCCTTCCTCGCCTGTAGCTTCAGTCGTCAACCAACCAGCTCAACATGGGCGTTTACGTCACATCTAAAACGCTGTACTTGGACGGCTCTTGCATTCCGCGCGTAAGTTTCCATCCTCTCAACTTCTTCCTCTTCCTTTTGGGGAGACACGTTTGCCAAGTAATCAAGTCAAATCAATCAAATCAAATTAAAGAGTTTTTATTTGTAAAGAGCCTTCGCAGGCAATACAAACGTCACGTATTTTGTGGTATTAAATTAAACGTTATTAAATTGTATTAGCTATAAAACTAAATAAAGCGTTTAAAAAATACAAAGATAGAAAAATAGAGAGATAATCTAAGTAAACAAAAAACAGACTAAGCTGAATTTTTGGTATAATAAGATCAACTATCATTGATAGTTGATGTCGAAAAACTGATCCACTCTAATCAGTTCTCTGTCAACCAAAGAACGTTTCACGACCGTCTTGAATGGGGAATTTGCCTCACATTTTTTTTTTTTTTTTCGAATGAGGGTTTATTTTTATGGAATAAAACCATAGTGAGCTGCTCGAAAACGCATCCAAAAAATTTAGAGAATTTGAGGAAGATGGAAATTTTAAATGTGGTGGCAATGTGTAAGAGGCAGCCATGTTTGAAACGTAACGGATATTCTACCAATCTGACTTCAAAGGAGGTTCTGTGGCGCTTACCACAGAAGCGGAACATGCACGAACTTTTAGCTTACAAGTAGTGCGCACGAGAGTGCAGCGCAAACTGGCAGGAAGAACCCAGACACAAAAGTGACCAAAAGAAACAATATTAGGGTGCAGTGGGGCAATTGCGACCCAAAATGTCAATAGTTCAACTTTGATCCTCTGTAACTTTCCTTTGAAAACGCTATTTTCACTTTTTTTTTAATGAGTAGCTTATTTTACGTAGATTACGATGCACTCTTCAAATTGTACAAAACATTTACTTCTCATGGTCCAAACTGTTTTTTTAAATTCCGACCGACTTCCGCATTTGCCCCACTAATCGGGGCAAATGCGGAAACGGCCTGCGAATCCCATAAAAACATTTAGTTGCATTAATGGGGTAAATGCAAACAAAGCCCATTTCAATACGAAAGAACGCTATATTTAATTTTTTTCTCCTCCACTTTTTTATGACCAATGAGCCCGCCTTTTCCGACAGGTAAGGGTTACCAACATAACTGGGTACACATTGAGAAGGTTTCTGAGGCAAGGTGCTCAAATGGCGCCATTTTCAAAACCATTTCCGCATTTGCCCCATTTCCACATTTACCCCACTCCACCCTACTCACTTTTTTACAATACGATTCTACCTACTAGTTTATCAAGCATTATTAGTCTTCATCTTCTCTTATTTAGTTTCAAGATTTGAATCACATTATTCGAGTAGCCAATTCACTGGATGGTTTTGTGTGGCGGTGCTCGAACTCAGTCTTTTTTTTTTATCGTGATTTATTTATTGCAACTGAACATAACATACATTTCATCTAGCAATATTTAATTTCAGAATAATTCAATCTCACTGTAGGGCAGGTTTTCAGCAAAACCTAGCCCGTTTTTTTTAGCAGGATCGGGAACACTTGGTTTCACTTCCACTAAGAACTATTGGCACAGCACAATTAAATCCAGTGGTTTGTTTCGCTTGAGGCGCCGAAGTTCTCCATCGTTGTCCAAAACGTTGAGCATCTCCAGGTTCTCATGTTTGTGGAGGCGATGTTCGTGCTTCCTTGCGTATTTGACAGTAGTTTCATTGACAGTCTCTATCTTCAAATCTCGATGGATATCGTCATTTCGCATGTACCAGGGGGCTCCAACTATACTTCTCAGTAGTTTATTCTGAAAGGTTTGGATTTTCTCAATATTTGATTTTTTGGCACAGCCCCAGAGCTGTATCCCATAGGCCCAGATAGGGCGAAGAATCTGCTTATATATAAGCAGTTTGTTGTGTAGTGAAAGATGGGAATTCCTTCCCATTAACCAATACATTCTTCTGAACTTGATCTTCAATTCCTGCTTCTTCTTTTCAATATGATTGTTCCAATTTAGTTTGGAGTCAAGGGTCATCCCCAAGTATTTTACTGTATCAGCGTACGGAATTTTGTTAGAATTGATCTCGACTTCTACGGCTGAGATCTTTCGGTTAGTGAAGTTGATGTGTACTGATTTTGTTTCATTCAACTTCATTCTCCACATCTTAGTCCACTTGGCTATCTTGTTAACAGACGTCTGAAGTTTGCGAGTTGCAGTTTCCACGTCATCTCCAACAGAGAGGATAGCCGTGTCATCTGCAAACGTAGCAACAGTTGTGTCTTCTTGTTGTGGAAGGTCTCATGTGTACAATATGTAAAGTACCGGGCCGAGAACACTCCCTTGCGGAACCCCTGCTTTTATAGGCTTCAAGCAGGAGTATTGATCATCTTGCTTTACCCTGAAATGTCTGTTCTCAAGGTAGGATTTTAGGAGTAAATAAAACTGTCTTGGGAGATCTCTGTGCAGTTTATATTCAAGACCCTCATGCCAAACCTTGTCAAAGGCCTGAGCCACGTCTAAGAAAATGCTGGCACATATTTTTTTGCCTTCTAGGGCCTTTTCTATAATGTTAGTGATTCGATGGACTTGATCTATCGTAGAGTGTCGTTGTCTGAATCCAAACTGGTGATCTGGAATCAAATTTCTGTCTTCTATTATTGGTTTAAGCCGTTTAAGCAGCAGCTTTTCAAAAAGTTTGGACATGACAGGGAGGAGTGATATAGGCCGATATCCTGTCTTCTCATTAGGTGACTTTCCTGGTTTGGTAATCATAATGACCTCCGCAACTTTCCACTGGGATGGTACATGTTTCAACCTGAAGGTAGCATTGATAATATGAAGCAATTTTATGACAGCCTTTTCAGGGAGCTCTTTCATAATTCTACCTGTTATTCTACCTGTTCTACCTGTTGGCCAGGCGTCTTTTTTGTATTGATGTTACTCTTTATTTCACCCTTTAAGAACTCTGTCTGTTGTCGGAGTTGTTTTCGCGTCGTTTTATTTTTCGTATGACGTCAACAATATTCCTCGATTTTCGCGGTGTTTTGTAACAGAGGTTCACTTGTTTAGTCATTTTCTCCTACGGTAATTTTTTCCCCTTGGTTATTCCTAGTGTTGAACGGTATTCTAGGGCCCTATTATAGGATTTGACTTGAAATTCCAGAATCTAAAATTGAGGCAAATTCCCCATTGAGCCAAGGGCAGCTCTCTCGTCGCTGGATTCAGGTGGTTGAAGAGTCGACATCCAATTTGGTATGGGCTCCAATCAAGAGATGAAGTCAGCCTGGCTTGAGAAGGACAGAGATTGGTTCGGTTCCTTGTATAATATTGATGCTTATCCAAACCTCTGCGCAGGATATTTAAGTTAGTTTTCGCAAATATGAGGCACTGGAAAACGTACAGGCTAGGGAGCGTCAGGATTCCGAGCTCGCGAAAATGCCCCTTACAGCTCTCGCTCCAACCCAGCTTTCGCATAGTACGTAGTAGGGTGGGCACTCACTTGAATGTTGCCCCCAGGCCAGTGGTGCATTCAGTCTATCCATCATTTGTATGACATGGATACCATAAAGTATATCCAATTTTTTGGAAAAAATTAATGTAAATAGCCTCTCATTTCACCATTTTGATGCCCTCAATGCCACATTTTTACCTGCTACCCAACTTATTTTTTGATTTATTATTTTCAATGATGAACTTTTCGAATCGACAAAGAAAAAAATTGTTACTCCCCCCCTCCATCAAAATTTGTTGATTTAGGTTTCAAGGTAGGTACGTAAAATCCGAAAATCGAATAAAAAATTTTTCCGTCCGTCCGCCGTACGCGGCACTTTGCTTCCCATGGACTGATTTTGATGAAATTTGGTATATTGGCTCCAATTCGGGTCTAGTTGTGCCCCGAAGCTTTTGGTTGATGGTCACTTCTAAGGGGCTGAAATTTGGAAAACACCCTAACTCAAAAAATTTCGATATAAACGTAGGTATTGTTTTCCATCAATTTAAGCTAGTAAAGAATTTTTAGAGTATACGCGGAGCTCTGCAGGACAAACCGTTCGCTCCCTACTTGAACTTGAGGTCGGGCTTACGATAAATCAGAAACACGAGTGTGAATCGCAAAAGAGGCCTAATCTCCGTTCAAGCTTTAGCTGACCAAAATGCCATCGCTGTAGGTACGTGGTGACAAAGCCGATTTTTTTTGCAGACGAGTGATCAATATAGAAAAATAATAAACCTTTGTGTATTAATTTACAGCGTTTTTCGAATCGAAATAGGTAGTACCTATGGTTGATAGACCGTGAAAGCGGCTAAGCTGTATTCTTTACAGACGAGTGGTTTATACAGGAAAATAATAAACCTTCGTGAAATAATTTGCTGCGTTTTAAACATTTAAAGTGTGTCCGAAGTTACCAGCCTAGTTCTGCTATTTTCGGTCATCACTCAGAAACGTGGAAAAAAACGATAACAAAGCAATAATGCAATTTCAGACACTCGAATTTCCTTGTAAAGCAACTGTGTTTTAAAAACGGGTTCAAAAAACGTAGAAAGGTCATTTTTCAATTTTTCAGGGGGTAAAGTAGGGAAAATAATAATAGTAGAATAATACCACTAAAATCAGTCTTTATTCCAAGCGAAAAATTTCAAATGATAATCGTAGTTAGTTGGTAGGTGTCACACTGGTAGGTAACTATAGAACGCAATACCGCTGTTTTTTTTTAAACAAAATTAATGTAATAAATGAAGTTGAGAGGTAGAGGTCGACACCTCCGATTTGAGTTTGAGCCAGAACGTGGTTGACGTGCACCTACACGAGATTAGCGCAAAAATACTTTCGATAGTTTTTCCGAACACTTTTCAACTCAATCTTTTTTTAAAAATTTGTAGGTATGGTTGGGCCCATAGCCTGAAGGAATTGAGAGGAAAGAGACCAGGAAATTAGTAGAAAACTTATTTAATTGATATCAGAGAGGAAGACACAATGACGGATTATACTGGCGAACTGAGGCTGAACTGTGTGAGGTCACAACCCCTCCAGTTAGAGCACAGTTGCTGCCAACTTCTACATTTCTAGGTTATTGGTGAGGGGAGGATAAATTGCGGCGGATCCTCAGTATGTATGTTGTTTATTACGCATGTCGAGCTAGCTTTCGCCCAAGGGGCATCTTCAGGACACTTTCTTTATGATTTCCAATTGCTTTGTCCAATTGCAGTATTTTATTTCCCAGACTACCTAAACTTGTGGCCCCTTGAATCAGCTAAAAAAGTTTTAACATCTCTTTAAGAAAAGTGGGATACCCTCATATATTGATTATAGAACCCAGCAAGTAACAGTTGAAAAAAAAAAACAAGCATATAAGCCCCAGCACTTCCGAGGCACGTATTAAATTTAAAGGATTTAGGATTTAAAAAAAAAACTCTGGAAAAATCAAATCTAAGACAGGATCTGGAAGTCAGAACCTTGCTATCAAACCACATCCCATCAAACTTATAACTAATTATAAGCACGAATGCTACCTGGAGAAAGGACCTTACTGGTATCAACTAGAAATCAACTATAGAGGTCACCCAAACTACTACCTATACAACTTAACTTACCCAACACCGTTCTGCTTGGGCCATTAGATGTAACATATGTAACTGCAGTAGAAATGAAATCCAACCATACATCTACTACCAAAGCAATTGGAAATCATAAAGAAAGTGTCCTGAAGATGCCCCTTGGGCGAAAGCTAGCTCAACATGCGTAATAAACAACATAGGGTAGGTGGGGGTAAAAACTACCAGTTTTGAGTTTTAAAGCTATCACGGGTCCCGAATGAGTGCTATTCATCTGGCAAAGCTAGGATCCGATGCTACTGGATCCTAGATGCATGTGCTGGAAGGTCGGGCGCGAACGGATGACTGTGCTATTAGCAGTAAGATTTTTACGAAAAAGTGGAAATGGTAGTTTTTGCCCCATGACATGGGGAAAAAAACTACCAATGAATTTCTGTGGTAATTTTTGGCCCAAATATTGAAAGAACCAAAAAAATAAATACTTTGAGCACGAAATCGCGGTAAATATTGGTGTATTTCCTTAGAAAAAAATACAATGAAATAAACACTATAAACTCTTAAACCTCAACATTGCAATATTATGTAAAGTAGCTCAGTCAAACTATTTTGTCCTCTTTTTTTACAAAAACTTTAGGAAAAAATTGCGTTTAAAGGGTGAAACAGAAAAGCTTAAGTCAGGCATAAAATAAAATAAACTTCATAAACTCTTAAACCTCAACATTGCAATAGGGTAACTAGTCCCCCCCCCCCATCTTGACGAGATGGAAGTTTTTGCCCCATGACTAGTGGTAGTTTTTTCCCCCAAAAGATGGCCGGCACATCAACCTGTTTCTCTGGTCTATGAGCATCTTTGAGGGGAACGGCAGTGGCATAAAAAACAGCTACTCTTATGTGTTGATAATTGCACTTTCGATGATATACATATTCAAAGCCAGTTAGTCACAATACTAATCTCAAGAAAGGAAAAAATTACATCCAAATTGCCAAAAACAAACTTTCCTCATTTTCTCTTCACGTGAATCACCCAACTCCATGCGTTATCACTGACGAACTGGTCACATTAGGTGTGAAGCTTACAACCTAGGAGAACAAGACAGCATGGCTACCAACAAAACAATCGCCCTGGTAGCTTTTGCCCCGTGGTAGTTCTTACCCCCACCTACCCTACATACTGAGGATCCGCCGCAATTTATCCTCCCCTCACCAATAACCTTGTCAATAAGAAGGCAACAAACTATGAATTTCTACATTTCTTGCGCTCTGGGTCTTTGGAGAGAAGAAATCCGAGGAAACTATGTACTTGGGTGGTAGAGCTCCTGAAAGTTCAAGTCGACTGTAAGGGACTGAAGTTGGTTCTGAAGGGGTTAATGGGGGGGGGGGGGGGGTGCCTGATTTTTTTAAAAATTGTTATTCGAAAGTAGACCTTATCCTGAGAATATTGACACCAGCCGTTCTCTTTTTGGATGAGTAGATTATTTCTATGATTTTTCAAAGTTTCGAATGTTTATGACGTCACGCGCCCCTCCCCCCTGGGCGGGACCCCCAGCCCACTGTGACGTCATAAACATTCGAAACTTTGAAAAATCATAGGAAAAGGTCTTCTCACGCCAGAAGGTCGCGGTTGGTGTCAAAATTCTCAGAATGAGGTCTAGTTTAGATTAAAAATAACTTTTAACAGTTTCTCCGACTCATGCGCACACCCCATTGTAACGACTCGAGTCCTCAGACAGTAAAGCAACTAAAGGTAATCAATAAGACGTGTCATTACTTGAAACAGATAATAAAATCACAAGGTCACAACTAATGAGTCCGATATTCGTTAGTTGGACATTAGTTTGCATTGCAGCCTAAGCACTTGGGTTTCTACCTTCGGATTTTACATGAAATTTCCTAGTTGAAGTGTTATGCAAGATCTAAATAGCAAATCGGACTCAAAATTTTGTTGAATTATGTTTTAAATCCCCTCTTGTGGGTTGTGCCCCGTGTAAATTACTCTTTGCGCGTCTTTCAACTCAAAAAAATAATAATTTAGGCAGTTACGTGTCAGAACCCGTCCTACCACCGCAGAGATGGTTGAAGCTGCCGTGAATCTACCTCCGCCTAGAAGGCTTACTTTGCGCGGTAATCCCGTCAAAAATTGGCACTTCTTCAAGATAGAATGGGCGAACTACGAAGTTTCTACTGGATTGAACAAAAAGGATGATAGAGTTCGAGTAGCAACTCTCAAGACCCTGTTCGATCGCGATGCTCTCGAGCTTCTCATGAACGTCAAATTGACCGACAAACAAGCTTCTAAAACGGACGAAATCATCAAGGAGCTGGACAAACACTTTATTCCCAAGGTAAAGATTGTGGTTTATGAGCAGGACGAAGTGATGCTCCAAAAAACCGTATCAAATTTCAGGAAAACGAGAAAGTGACTGGAATGGGGTAGCCATATCTATTTCACCAATCCCAGGAAGCTTAAACACAAACCTCAAGGGAGAGATTCCAAGACAAAAAAGTCCATTCATGCAGCATGAATTAATGAGCGAATTTTCAAAGAAATCATTCAGTTTAAGGTGTGGTTAAGAAAAGGACCAATGGTGTTGCAATTTGTTGTAGAAAGTTTTTTTTCGATTCTTGGTTTATATATTTAATTAATTTTTTTTTACATGCTTTTACACCAATAATCGACGTCCCGGAAGACGTGAAATCACTGGGCTGAAAGCTGAATCTGGGAGCCCGAGAAGCGTTCTGACTGGGGAAGCTCCTGGACGTAGTTAAAGATGAGTGCGACAGATCGCGTTCATGATCACTTGTTCCCGACCTCATGACAACAAGTCACCTTGTTTATCACATATTTTTCTCCTTGGTGCGTTACCTGCTGCATCTAAGTAATTAATTTAATAACATTTGAATATATTCGCGATATGTACGAAAAAATCGTACGATTTTCAATAATACACTCGGTTTTGAACGTTTCTATCGGTGGCAGTTGTCGATTAAATATTTGAACGAGGACTTATTTTTTTTTTATTTTTTTTTTTGCACATGAACTTATAGAATACCCACACGGCTACTGCATTTCTGGTTACAACAAATATACGCACGTATTCATTATATATATATATAGCTACAAACTTTTCTTAATTTTGGACAATTTTCATTTTTGAAAAAAGCATTCATATCAGAAATTTTGTGCTGAATCCGAATATACCATAAATTATCATGATTTTCAATGTAAAAACCTCAAAAATCGGGAAAAAACCCATTTTTTTGGAGTTTTTTTGAATTTTGGACCACTTTGGATTGTCCAAAATTGCTGGTTAACGAACTTGACCTATGGTTTGTTGTTACAAACATTTTGGCAAAAACTAAAAAAAAATTTTTAAACAATTACTCAAGTTATCGTCCGGAATGACACATATATATATATATATATATACATATGATTTTTGGAAAAACTTCAGGGATCGTTTCAGAATGTTCCAAAACGGATTTCAGTGTGAAAATTTTTCGAAAAAGTCGATTCTAAAAATTTTGAGGCCATTGCAATAGCTTCATTTTCTTTGAAAATTCGCTAATAACACGCTGCAAATTATTGCTGGGTATGCTTTGAAGATCTTAGGAGTCCATATTCATGTTCTAGTCGTCTCTACGAACTCATAGAGTACCCACACGGCTACTGCATTTCTGGTTACAACAAATATACGCACGTATTCATTATATATATATAGCTACAAACTTTTCTTAATTTTGGACAATTTTGATTTTTGAAAAAAGCATTCATATCAGAAATTTTGTGCTGAATCCGAATATACCATAAATTATCATGATTTTCAATGTAAAAACCTCAAAAATCGGGAAAAACCCATTTTTTTGGAGTTTTTTTGAATTTTGGACCACTTTGGATTGTCCAAAATTGCTGGTTAACGAACTTGACCTATGGTTTGTTGTTACAAACATTTTGGCAAAAACTAAAAAAAATTTTTAAACAATTACTCAAGTTATCGTCCGGAATGACACATATATATATATATATATACATATGATTTTTGGAAAAACTTCAGGGATCGTTTCAGAATGTTCCAAAACGGATTTCAGTGTGAAAATTTTTCGAAAAAGTCGATTCTAAAAATTTTGAGGCCATTGCAATAGCTTCATTTTCTTTGAAAATTCGCTAATAACACGCTGCAAATTATTGCTGGGTATGCTTTGAAGGTCTTAGGAGTCCATATTCATGTTCTAGTCGTCTCTACGAACTCATAGAGTACCCACACGGCTACTGCATTTCTGGTTACAACAAATATACGCGCGTATTCATTATATATATATATATAGCTACAAACTTTTCTTAATTTTGGACAATTTTCATTTTTGAAAAAAGCATTCATATCAGAAATTTTGTGCTGAATCCGAATATACCATAAATTATCATGATTTTCAATGTAAAAACCTCAAAAATCGGGAAAAAACCCATTTTTTTGGAGTTTTTTTGAATTTTGGACCACTTTGGATTGTCCAAAATTGCTGGTTAACGAACTTGACCTATGGTTTGTTGTTACAAACATTTTGGCAAAAACTAAAAAAAAATTTTTAAACAATTACTCAAGTTATCGTCCGGAATGACACATATATATATATATATATATATACATATGATTTTTGGAAAAACTTCAGGGATCGTTTCAGAATGTTCCAAAACGGATTTCAGTGTGAAAATTTTTCGAAAAAGTCGATTCTAAAAATTTTGAGGCCATTGCAATAGCTTCATTTTCTTTGAAAATTCGCTAATAACACGCTGCAAATTATTGCTGGGTATGCTTTGAAGATCTTAGGAGTCCATATTCATGTTCTAGTCGTCTCTACGAACTCATAGAGTACCCACACGGCTACTGCATTTCTGGTTACAACAAATATACGCACGTATTCATTATATATATATAGCTACAAACTTTTCTTAATTTTGGACAATTTTGATTTTTGAAAAAAGCATTCATATCAGAAATTTTGTGCTGAATCCGAATATACCATAAATTATCATGATTTTCAATGTAAAAACCTCAAAAATCGGGAAAAAAACCCATTTTTTTGGAGTTTTTTTGAATTTTGGACCACTTTGGATTGTCCAAAATTGCTGGTTAACGAACTTGACCTATGGTTTGTTGTTACAAACATTTTGGCAAAAACTAAAAAAAAATTTTTAAACAATTACTCAAGTTATCGTCCGGAATGACACATATATATATATATATATACATATGATTTTTGGAAAAACTTCAGGGATCGTTTCAGAATGTTCCAAAACGGATTTCAGTGTGAAAATTTTTCGAAAAAGTCGATTCTAAAAATTTTGAGGGCCATTGCAATAGCTTCATTTTCTTTGAAAATTCGCTAATAACACGCTGCAAATTATTGCTGGGTATGCTTTGAAGATCTTAGGAGTCCATATTCATGTTCTAGTCGTCTCTACGAACTCATAGAGTACCCACACGGCTACTGCATTTCTGGTTACAACAAATATACGCACGTATTCATTATATATATATAGCTACAAACTTTTCTTAATTTTGGACAATTTTCATTTTTGAAAAAAGCATTCATATCAGAAATTTTGTGCTGAATCCGAATATACCATAAATTATCATGATTTTCAATGTAAAAACCTCAAAAATCGGGAAAAACCCATTTTTTTGGAGTTTTTTTGAATTTTGGACCACTTTGGATTGTCCAAAATTGCTGGTTAACGAACTTGACCTATGGTTTGTTGTTACAAACATTTTGGCAAAAACTAAAAAAAAATTTTTAAACAATTACTCAAGTTATCGTCCGGAATGACACATATATATATATATATATATATATATATATATATACATATGATTTTTGGAAAAACTTCAGGGATCGTTTCAGAATGTTCCAAAACGGATTTCAGTGTGAAAATTTTTCGAAAAAAGTCGATTCTAAAAATTTTGAGGCCATTGCAATAGCTTCATTTTCTTTGAAAATTCGCTAATAACACGCTGCAAATTATTGCTGGGTATGCTTTGAAGATCTTAGGAGTCCATATTCATGTTCTAGTCGTCTCTACGAACTCATAGAGTACCCACACGGCTACTGCATTTCTGGTTACAACAAATATACGCACGTATTCATTATATATATATATAGCTACAAACTTTTCTTAATTTTGGACAATTTTCATTTTTGAAAAAAGCATTCATATCAGAAATTTTGTGCTGAATCCGAATATACCATAAATTATCATGATTTTCAATGTAAAAACCTCAAAAATCGGGAAAAAACCCATTTTTTTGGAGTTTTTTTGAATTTTGGACCACTTTGGATTGTCCAAAATTGCTGGTTAACGAACTTGACCTATGGTTTGTTGTTACAAACATTTTGGCAAAAACTAAAAAAAAATTTTTAAACAATTACTCAAGTTATCGTCCGGAATGACACATATATATATATATATATACATATGATTTTTGGAAAAACTTCAGGGATCGTTTCAGAATGTTCCAAAACGGATTTCAGTGTGAAAATTTTTCGAAAAAGTCGATTCTAAAAATTTTGAGGCCATTGCAATAGCTTCATTTTCTTTGAAAATTCGCTAAAAGGTCTGCCAAGTGGGTGTGGCACATAGCTTCCTCGTATCCATAACCCGATTATATAGATGATCCGATGCATAGTAGGTAATCTCAAAACACCAATCTCTAAGTACCTTCCACTACCCTCATAGGGGACCATCTACACGCTAATCTGGACAACCCAAGAAAATTTCATCAAATTCGTATGAAAAATTAAGTGAGTAGATGTATGTGATTGGATCAAAAAAATACTTAGCCTCCCCTGGGATTCGAACCCGCGACCCCTGGGGGACAGTTGAAGTTACGGCTGTTACAAGGAATTTACGTTTGCGCATGCGCAGTCGCTTCTATTGGTCCGGGGATAATGATTTTGATAGGGGACTATCTACAACCTAATTCACATAAATCCTGAAAATTTCATTGAAATCGGGTGGAAAATGTGGAAGTTATGGCCGTTACAAGGAAATTCACGTTTGCGCATGCGCAGTGGCTACTATCAGTCCGAAGTTGACGATTTTCATAGGGGACCATTTAAATACTAATCTGTAACATCCCTGAAAATTTCATCGAAATCGGATGGAAAATGTAGAAGTTATGGCCGTTACAAGGAATTCACGTTTGCGCATGCGCAGTCGCTTCTATCAGTCCGGGGATGATGATTTTCATAGGGGACCGTCTACACACCAACCCGCACAATCCCTGAAAATTTCATAGAAATCGGACAATAACTTCGTATAGTTATGCGCGTTACAAGGAATTCATGACAGACAGACAGACACACAGACAGACAGACACGGAACCAAAATTGTTCAGAAAGGTCTAAAACGCAAAACGCGAGTGGAAATTTTGATTTTGGAGAACTTTTTTTTTTCGTCCTTGAAAAGTGAAAACAAAGCTTCCGCTACCTTGGTAGACTCGGAAGCAATATTTTGGACGTAAAACATATTCATGTAATGTAGCATTCCACAGTTAGTCCTGTTGGATAAGCATCAGGTCAATTTAACCGGTTGGTAGGCGATAAAACACTGATTTCTATTTTCCTTCCTCCTGCCCAAAACTGCTTCACTCAACGTAATTTAGTTAGTATTTTGAGTAAGGAATAGTGCCCCCCCCCCCCCCTCGCCTTATCCACAATAACATTTCTAGCGGCATGGGAGCCTCGAATTTGAACAGCATTTTAAAATCCATGATCTACCCCAACACGCGAATTCGAGTACCCCCCCACCACCACCACCATGGTACCAGTCTGGCACCAAAGTGGCCGTTCGTCGTAACGATGAACATACATATGTTAGTTTTGGTAGGCAGTCCGTAAAAGTTCACATCCGTATTGAAGGTGAAGCACGCAGAAAACAACGAAATAATATTGTTATAGGATTTGACTTGAAATTCCAGAATCTAAAATTGAGGCTAATTCCCCATTATTCATTGTGGCTCCATGGAACTAATTTATTAGTGGTGCTGCCAAGGTGCTAGGTCACCAGAAACCACATAATATGTCCTATAATAGGGCCCTAGAATAACGTTCAACACCAGGAATAACCAAGGGCAAAAAAATACCATAGAAGAAAATGCCTAAACACGTGAAGCCTCTATTGAAAAAAAAAAAAAACACAAAATCCAGCAAAACTGTGTTGTGGTTCTTTTCTGGTGAGTGTTGTCCAACTTCACCCCAGATTAATCTCCAAGTCAACTGTGGGACGTCCTAAAAAGGAGTTCCAAGACCTTTTGTATTTAAATAAAAACGGTGTTTCAGGTAGTTTTGTAGGTATAAAAATAAATTACCTACCAACTAGATTGAAATCGAGCAGGTTCCTTGGTTTTCTGGACGAGGAGGTTACTACTTTCTGTGAAACAAGTTAACTTCAGAGCACTTTTCTGCAGGGTGTATCGAACTCTCCAAACTCCAGGGATCGATTTTGAGTTGCACTTGCTTTACTCCGCCTAAAATGCGACTTTTTTATTTTGAATTTTCTATTTTTTTTTTTGACTTTGCAGCACTAAAACGATCTCATAACATCCTCAATTTTTGAGAAAAACAAAATCTGATTACTGCAGTCAGTAACAATCGCTATGTCATGAAGTCGTGAGTCCTACGACTCGGATAAAAACCGACCAATAACTAGGAATTTCGAATAAAATGACGAGTTGTTGATATCAGGTAACTGACATTAGACATGCAGTAGACAAATAATTCAAAAACTGAAAGATGACGTATTTTTCACAAGTTTCAGGACGAGTTGCTTCATGTAGAGAAGCATGTTGATGCTTAAATGGTGTAAAGTTATGTTGACGTTGTTTTTCGTTACTATCAATCTTTGCGATGTTCCTAAAGAAAATGAATCGACTAGATTGTTGACACGGTGAGTCATGTTCCTCGGGTATCTCCAGACAGTCCTCAGAAGGCTGGTCGACCAAATGTACCAGTGTTGAAATATTTGAGGAGATAATTTATATATAATTTATTCAAACGAATCGAGAAGATGTTCAAAATGTTTTTCTGGATGTAAAAAACCACTTTAACCTGTCTCAACGTCACAAAACTACGAATGTGTTTTTTGGAGCAAAGATAACCGAAATGCATTTACCTGCACAGGGTGTCCCACCAGACACCGTCATTTCCTTTTTGCTTCCGAGTCTACGAAGGTAGCGGAAGCTTTGTTTTCAATTTTCAAGGACGAAAAAAAAGTTCTCCAAAATCAAAATTTTCACTCGCGTTTTAGACCTTTCTGAACAATTTTGGTTCCGTGTCTGTCTGTCTGTGTCTGTCATGAATTCCTTGTAACGCGCATAACTATACGAAGTTATTGTCCGATTTCTAGGAAATTTTCAGGGATTGTGCGGGTTGGTGTATAGATGGTCCCCTATGAAAATCATCATTCCCGGACTGGTAGAAGCGACTGTTCATGCGCAAACGTGAATTCCTTGTAACGGCCATAACTTCCACATTTTCCATCCGATTTCGATGAAATTTTCAGGGATGTTACTGAGTAGTGTTTAGATGGTCCCCTATGAAAATCGTCGAGAATGGTTTTTCATAGAGCGATTCATTCATAGAGGGATGGTCCCCTGAGAGAATCTCAAATCCTATTCATTGCATCACTAGGCCTCAATAGCTCAGAGGGTAGCGCATAGAACTGTCCCCCAGGGGTCCCGGGTTCGAATCCCAGTAAGGGCTAAGCATTTTTTTGATCCAATCACATACATCTACTCACTTAATTTTTCATCCAAATTTGATGAAATATTCTAGGATTGTCCAGATTAGCGTTTAGATGGTCCCCTATGAGGGTAGTGCAAGGTACTTAGAGATTGGTGTTTTGAGATTAACTACTATGCATCGGATCATCTATACATAAAGTCGGGTTATGGATACGAGGAAGCTATGTGCCACACCCACTTGGCAGACGTTTTTCTCTGCGCACGTACGCAATCGTTCGCAACGCTGACCAACTTTGTTTTTAAAATGGGAACCCCCTTTCTTTTATAGCAGATGAGGATTCTTAGCAAAATTTCATGAATTTTGGGCTCATTCGTTTTTTTATCACACGCAACCCGTTCAAAGTTGCCTAACTACCAAAATTGCACAAAATATGGAATTCAAGTAAACACTAAGTGTTCATGAATTTTCCTTATCTTTCAACGCTGATTCACATAATGCTATCCATTTTTCTATTTGACCCGTTTTTAGCGAAATGATGACCGATTTTTTTCTCCAGTTTTTGTTCATTTGAGCGCCTATTTTCAAATGTTTACTGCGGTTAATTTCCGAGGTTTGGTTGAAAAATTTAAAGATACAAGATTTGAAGCAGTCTCCTCTAATTAAGTGAAAAATCATCTTAATTCTGAAAGATCAAAAAGGCTTAAGAAATGATTTTTTCACACAAAATAATTAATTTTTGGTCATTACTCTGGTTATAACGGGTCTAATAAAAAAATGGATGGCGACACGTCAATCGGCGATGGAAGATAATGGAAATTTATGTACTCACACTTCTTGAATCAATATTTTGCGCAATTTCGGTAGTAGTCACTTGGTATTTCAACGTGGTCATAGGTACTTGAGATTCTTGGAAAAAACATGATTTGAGATTTGAAACAAGAGAAAAACCACAGAAATCACGGTTTTAGGCTGAGGGGTATTTGTCTTGTGGGTCACTCTGTATGTGATGTACCTAATTCATATAGTATGAATTATTGGAAAGAATAATGTAATAATGAATATTAACGACAAATCTAGGTATTCTGCCTGAAACTTCAAAACAGAAGGGGTAAAAAAATTAACATGTCCTGTCGAATGGCAACTCCTGCTGTAAGTAAATTATCACCTACGGACTGTCTATGCTAGATTCTACTTCTATTTGTCAGAGGCTGAGATGCTCGAATTATGGATCTCAGCCTCAATTATGTTGCTGACCCCCCATATCACAAAGCACGTAACATGAGTTAGAAACGCCTCTCAATGGAATGGTATAATATTATTATACTCTTTTAGATTCCATTGAGAGGTGTTTCTAACTCATGTTACGTGCTTTGTGATATGGGGGGTCAGCAACATAATTGAGGCTGAGATCCATAATTCGAGCATCTATTGGTGAAATAAATATAAATAATTTATATTTAATTTATAAATTTATTTAATAATAAATTAATAAATTAATAATAATAAATTAATAAATTAATAATAATTTATAAATAATTATTATTGTCTTATTAATAAATTAAATAAATTAATAATAATTTATAAATAATTATTATTGCCTTATTTTTAATTTGTTAAAAATCGAGTTTTAATCTGTCGGATTGAACCGAGTTTCACCGTTTAGTCCGTTCGATTCAACGTGAAAATACTCAAGAAAATACTTTATGTACTTAATGGGGTGTGCGCATGGGTCGGAAAAATTGTTTATTGTTATTTATAATCAAAAATAGACCTCATTCTGAGAATTTTGACACCAACCGCGACCTTCTAGCGTGAGAAGACCTTTTTCTTTGATTTTTCAAAGTTTGAATGCTTATGACGTCACAGTTGGCTGGGAGGTCCCGCCCAGGCGGGAGGGGCGCGTGACCTCATAAACATTCAAACTTTGAAAAATCATAGAAAAAGATCTACTCACCCAAAAAGAGAACGAGGTAAAAATTCTCAAGATGAGGTCTACTTTCGATTAAAAATTTTTTAAAAAATCTGGCGCACACAGAACACGCACCATTCGTTCACACCCTGAACACTCGGTTTCCTTTAAAAAAAAATATGTTTTATTAAGTAATGTCTTACCAACCCTGATTTGTACTGTAAAACCAAGATTAATCATACCTTCGAATATATTAACGCAAAATAATTTATTTGAAAAAAATGCGCTTTTGACACCAACGAATTCTTCAAAATTTCATAATATGATTAAAACTAGTTATGACAATTTGAATGAATTGACTATCCAGGTCAATTCATCAACTTTCAGATCGGCTTTGAATAAATTGATTTGGAATCCTATTCTTCAGTAATAGGAGGTTATGACTGTTGGTGTTGGCCTAAATTTTTCATAACGTTTTACCACTTCACAACCAAACCATCCTGAAGGAAGAGATACCTAATCTGTAATCTGTCTTGATGCAAACGTCGTCATGGGTACGTTTTTCTCTATCGAGACATGGATATGTCATTATCCACGTAATACACGACATATCAAAATATCCATGCGGATGTACCTGTTTGTACAACTATTGGGAAAACAACCCCTCATCTGCTACCTACCAAACTTCTTGCTACCTTTAAGGAACTCTACCGTTTCCCGTGCATTGACCTAACGACATTCATTCACTAGCTAATTTTTGAAAGAAACTATCAGGGAAAGAGCATTTCTTCCATTTTGTTTGGAACACAGTAATCTTTATAAGAGGTAACTTCTCATGGACTCTTTGCTGACAGCTTTCGACATCCGCAGAATGAAATGAATTATCAGATTCTCAGATGAACGAACTCGCGCAATTAGAACGGTCATCATCATCTAAAAGAGGCAGCATTTTGCCTCGACTGCGCCACTCCACCACACCTACTCCTGCCTTGACATTGACCTCACTTCATTCATCTCTTATTTCCCACGTTCCTGGGACTTTCAAGATTCACTTCTCTGAGAATCTCGTCTGCGGAGATTTCATCCTTGGTGGTTGACACAATCTTACTTGAATTTTTCATCTTCCTACGCCGCCCAACAAGGCTGAAATGCTGTAGGTGTATCCATTTTTTGTCCAATGAGATAGGTAGCTACACCAATATTGTATAGCTTTTCCAAGCCGATTTGATAATTTTCCAAACCAATTTGAGAACTTTCCAAACCAAATTGTGAATTTTTCAAACAAAATTGAGAATTTTTCAAACTAATTTGAGAACTTTCCTAACCAAATTGTGAATTTTTCACACCTAATTGAGAATTTTTCAAACCAATTTGAGAACTTTCCAAACCAATATGTGTATATTCCAACTCGAATTGATAATTTTTCAAACTAAGAATGTTTCAAGAAGAAATAGAGGGGGGGAATTCGACAATAATTGTCGAATTCCCCCCCCTCTATTTCTTCTTAAATAAACTAAATTCTAATTAAATTCTAAATAAATAAATTTATTAAATTAAATAAATTATAAATAAATCCTAATTAAAATTTTGACTGGAATTAAAAAATTATTTTCCAACTAAGTCAAAAGTTTAATTGGGATCTAAATTATCGTACAAAACATTTGTAAAATAAATTTAAAATAAATGTTCATTAAAAAAAGGAAAATTTTACTTTTTCATTTTGAGAAAAATCCCAGTAAGAATTCAATGAAGAGGATCCTCAACCGCTGCGTTTGTTAGCTGCACGAGAATCTCATCATCCAATTGGTACAATCAGCCGATTTATTCATTTAAGCAGTAAATGAAGGTGCGACTTATGTTGAAAGCACAAAACAAAAGAGTTTTGGGATCGTGTCTAGTTTGGTTCGGATTCTCAAATTGGTTTGGAAAATTATCAATTTGACTTGGAAAAGCTACAGCGCATTATGTTTGCTGGCAATGTCTTGTGTTACATCAGAAACCTAGAACCTTAATTGAGGTTCATTTAGAAGAAGAAGAAAAACTTTGTTTTGGCATACATAATTACAAAATAATACTGTCTTTGCTGGAAATATAAACATTACGGAATGGTTTCTTTAGCTGTCTGCCGGAGGGTCGGGATTTTCCTTTCCTTAAATTATAGATATTTTACCTACTTGGACTTGAAATGATCTACATGATGGAGTTCAGACGTACATGAATTCCTTCCTGTCTTTAAAACAAAACATTATTGAATTGTTGCAATGGAGGTTTTAAATTAAAAACATAATAAAATATCTCTGAAATTGAATTGTTCTACCAGACCTTTGATATTTCCACGCAGATTTGCTGAAGTTTATTATGCATGGCCAGTATTGCCACCCCATTTCTCCATTCAGTAGTGCGATGGCCTCATCACTGGATAGGTTGCTCGTGCTAATAGCTGGCCACCTAAATTCATACAGAATAGGTGGGTCCGGGTCTGGCAGGACTGCCCTTCACATTTTCTTTGTTAATTAATTTTTTTATAACTTATATTTGTCTACTTAAGCCAGTATTTCGACACATTCAAACCTGTACGAGCTGAACTAATAGAGTATTAATATTATCCTCACACACCCAGAGATTGTGCAAGGAGCAATCATCCCTTCGTAGGGATGGGGCATCGATATCGATATTATCGAATCATCGATGATTTGGTCCGATGTTATTGATATGTGGAGGAGTTGGTATGATAACACCGTTTGATAGATTATAAATACTCAGCACTGCTACGAAACGAGAAAAACCCTAATAAAAAAACCCTAATTCCAGATAACTTCATTGAATTTACCTTCATTATTATTTACATTATATTTGGTAGGTACTTAGGTAACAAGATAATTACTGGAAAACAATAGGAAAAAATCTCTTTATGCTTCAAACAATAATTAAGGGGGTTCATGAGTCGGTTCTAATTTAACACTTTTTCATGTACCTACCTGTTTCTCTGGATATATTCATGATATCTTCATAATTTTTTTTTAAATTCTTTGTCTACTCTTCATATAACCACTGAGTGAGTTCCAACTCTGTTGTGCAAATATTATTTTACCTAAAAGCAATATAGCAAAACAAATTTTTCGTGTTTTTTATGTTTATGATTTTTTTTATTCTAGCCATGTTTCTGTTTGGAGTTTTTCGTCCAAACTTGTTCAGTGAAAAAGACCCCTTGACAACATTTAAAAAAAATCAAGCTGCCAGCTCTATTGGTTACCGAGAAACAGGTACCTAAGTGATGAAAAACAGGGGTTTTTCGGTTTGGAGAAAAACCGCGATTTGTGAAAGGTTCCCGTTTTTTGAGGTATTCGATCCAATTGCGAATCATTTCATGTTGAAGACATTGAAAATGAGGTCTGATTATTCCTTATCCATGATTCTTATCAGTAAGTGTTATCACCGGTGAAGTGTCGGTTCGTCATATCACTTACTGATAAGAAAAATACATCTCTTGTGATTGTGCTTGGTTTTCGCTTCTCCCGTTCTCCGTATATCTTCCCGGCTTTGTTTGTTGGTTTGGAACTTGTCTTAAACAAAACTTGTAAGTATGATAGATTTTCTTTCATTGCTTATGGTTGAGTTTACTAGCATGAGTATGAGGTAAAAGATGACGTAACAATAGCATTATTTGAACTCTATTTTCACCCAGCTTTCTCTCCAGTTTCGTATGAGACTAACTTGATGCTTCATACTTTCTTTACCTTTTGCATGATGGCTCCTACCTTAGTAGTTTTTCTGTTTTCAGATACAATGCCTCGGACTAAGAAGATTTTCGTAAATAGAAAACAGAATCTAAAGAGAAAGAGGCTTCCTATCACTGTTGAAGAACTATGAGCAGTGCAGCTCTTGGAGCGGAGAACAGCCATCCTCTGGAAACAGCGTTTGGCTCCTCAATCTTTGAAAACTCATATCTCCGTGTTCCACTGCTCAAATTAAATGTTGTTATATACCAAAATGTCTGGAAAGACCTGCAGAATTTTATAAAAATAAAAACAAAAAAGTCGAAAAATTTTCGATTTTGACTCATGAATCCCCTTAACATGGGAAAGGTGTGGGTTATCAGAATGAAAAACGAAGTGTATGAAAAAGCGGAAAAGTTTACCACGAATGAAAAAATTATAATGGGTTGCTTAGCAATTCCATATTAGCCTCCACTGATTCTTATTAGAGAGCTTCATGCTCCCCCTCTACTTACCTATTCGATCTCAGCTCAGTTCCTCTAGTAAATCTGTCCGTGTCGCGTTCGCTCCAATAAAAATCTATTATCACACTCGTACTTATATAGTGTTTATCCGTTTCCCGAATATTCCAACTTTAGTTATCCAGTTTAAAACGTCTGCCAAGTTGGGTGGGCAGTATAGCTTCCTCACTCATTGTAATTTTGTATATTGTAAATTGTAATTGTATTTAGCGGTCCACCGTCTAGGACCTAACCCACACAATCCCTGAAAATTTCATCGAAATTGATTGAATAGTTGCGGAGTTTTGGTTGTAACAATAAATTTAAAGTTCGCGCATGCGCAGCGGCTATTGCTTGACCAATTTGATTGAAACTTATAGGGTGTCTCTTAGAAGTTAGTCCCTAACTAACCTCCAAATTTGAGCAAAATCGGTTCATTAGAAAGGAAATTCACGTTTGCGCATGCGCACTCGCTCCTATTGGTCCGAAGGTGCTGAAATTGATAGGGGACCGTCTAGGACCTAACCCGCACAATCCCTGAAAATTTCATCAAAATCGGACCACAGGTTAGTATAGTTTTGCCCGGGACAAGGATTGACCACAGACAGACCGACAGACAGACACGGAACCAAAATTGTTCGGGAAGCTCTAAAACGCAAAAAGCAAGTGGAAATTTTGATTTTGGAGGACATTTTTTTTCCACTTCTTTCACGAATACAAAGCTTCCCTACCTTCGGTAGTGAGGAAGCAAAAAAATTTGTTAGAAGAAAACATCTTCTTCTAAGAATGGAGGAAAAGCAGCTTCTTCAGGGTTTCTCCCTTGATTCTATTTCGTTGACTAGCGAGAATGTTAAATTTCCCGCTTGCGAAAAATGTCAATGTTTTACCTTACGATGTTTCATCGATATCGATGTTGCTGAGAAATATCGACGTCGATGTTTTACGTTCGATGACCCATCCCTATCCCTAGGGCTGCCTGGAACAGTAAGTCTACTTGAGGTTCATAAATATGGTTGAAATCGAATACGGAACATTAGGTAGGAATACAGAACATTAGGTAGGAACACAGAACATTTGGTAGGAACACAGAACATTTGGTAGGAACACAGAAAAGAGGATAAGAAATCACTTAGTCAAATACCATTGAGAAGGTATTCGGACATGCGGGAGAGGCAATTGGATAGGAAAGTTGCAAAACCATTTCCTTTCATATTCAAATATTTTAACCAAGTAATACTTTAACGCTTTAACCATTAGGGTTGGAATTATGTCCGCAGGAACAAAAGCTAATTTATCAACGGTATAAGAAAAGTGCTTGGTTGGAACACGTCTAATTTTTCAAGACTACAAAATTCTGTTCAAGTAGTAGTTAGTTATGGGTGACATTGTACTGCCAGTTTTTTATCCGCTTCTGACTGTACCTGGTGGTAGATTTTCATCCCATTTTTGACAGTTGAGTGAGTTTTTTTACCGGTTTTGCGGTTCGGTCAATGAAAATATGTATCTTCAGAAAGGTTGAGGATGGGACACGATCTACATAGGTACTCCTTATCTTTGAAATTTCTACCTATGTGAGTAGTACCCCGTGGTTTACTACAAATTCTGTTCCTTCGACTCAAGTCTCCCTGAAAATTGGTGGATATTTACGTCAGGAATTTATGATTTCCATTGACCGAACCTCAAAATAACCTGTTGTTTGGAAAACGTCTTGGAATCAGCAACTCACCTTGTCATCATCATCAACTGCATCAACTCCTCACCATTTACCACATTTTTCACCATATCCTTCCTAAAACCTATCAAACTTCCCCAAAATCCTTTTCTAATTCCCTCAGTATCACAAACTCAAAACAAGAAACCACTTATCAATTAAATTATCATCTGCTTCTTCACCTTTATATCATTCACCTTGTAACTTCCATACATTCACTTCCATACTGCTCTTCCATGTAATAAATTATTCAATCTGCCTACATCCATGTTCACATCCATTCAATTCAATTCAATCCATCAATAATTTCTGTTCATTTCATAATTAAAACCCTAATAAAAATTCATCTTAATTCCATTTATACAATAATCAGTTTTAAAATTATAAGTGTTAGTGAAGTGCATCATCAGCTGATTCTACCTTCATCACTGCTCTGGAGCCCTTCATCACCATTCATCAGTTAGTCAGTCTTAACAAGTCAGCCATCTTATACCTTTGTGTTCCATCTTGATCTCACCAAAGAAAGTTTATCCAAATTCATCCAAGTAGTACCTGAAGTGGATTCTCAACTATATACCAAAAAATCAAGTGCAATATCTCACCATTCTGTTGGATTCCCTTGGACTACCAGGATCATCTACCACTACCAGGATACCTATCCCCCTGTATGCTGACCACCTGCAGCTCAGAGCATCATAAGTAGCTAGCTACCAAAATCAAGGTGAGAGTTACCATAATCAAAATCTTCTGTGATCTACCCATACCTGTGATCTATCTTCTGGCTGTCTTCTTCTACCTACCTACCTGGAGTTTGGGCTTTCTTCTTCTGCACTGGAACTTTGGGGGTTAGCTACCTACCAATTTTGTGATATTTAGTCTTTAGTGGCCACATTTAGGTAGGCATCCACAGTTATTTGTTACCATCATAATTTATATCTTGTTACCTCATTATTGTTTAATAAAAAGTCATAATTATCTAGTCACTGGTTATTTATTATAGTACAACACCCTTTGATATACAGTCCACTTTTTTTCTTGTTATTTATTTTGCAAATCTAGTCAAACTAATAATTAAAAGTCAATAAATAATAAGCTTAGCATAATCATATCAACCACCTGTTCTTGTACATTTCATGTAATTTTGAGGATTTTTTAGGCTAAATTTTAAACAATTTAGTTTAAACCAGATTTTGATAAATTCTGTTTCAGATGACGAAGCGAAGGACCCTTTCTGGGAATGTGGCTATTGGTGTTTTTGTCTTGGCTCTCATTTTCATAGTCGTCTCCTTCTGCTCTACTAGCTGGCTCATCTCGGATTACAGGTTAATGAATTCTTATTCTTCTGAACGTTAAGTCGATGCAGCACTCAAGTCCTGACTTCCCGTAATGCTTTAAAGCCAAAAAGTTTGCAAAAATGTGGCGAACATGCTACAAATGTGGGCAAATTTGATTTTGTTAACCAATATTCCCGAGTATATTAAATCATCCCATCAGGAAAACAACGCTGAAGATTATTACATAACGGTTCATTATTTTGCCGTATAGATCATCCGTCTGCAAAGAACTCGGCTTTTCCATTAATACTACCTACCTGCTAGCAATGACTCTCCACCCGAGAGTTGTGGGTGCCTTAATTACGAAATTGGTTCTTGATTGCTGAAGAATCCCAACCGATATGAAGCTCAATTCACTGAATCGAACCGGCTGAGTGTTGGGAATATTTCCTTCAGTGAACGATCTTGAGTCCTCGTGGGGAGCGAGTTGGTCCTGCAGAGCTCTGAGTGGTCTCATTCGATTCTAAAAACTCAACACCTTTACATCGAGATAAGGAAGGCGTTTTGAAAACTACAACCCCTATTTGTCACCCCTTAGAAGTGACTGACATCAACATAAAGCTTCGCGGCACAACTAGACCCCAAATTGAGCCCATATACCAAATTTCATCAAAATCAGTCCATAATAAATAAAGAAAGTGCAGCTTTTTGAAAACTTTTGAAAATTTATGGATTCCAAGTACCTTAAAACTCAAATTTTGAGTGGGGTCAAAAATGTTTCTTTCTAGCTCAATTCCGAAGGTTTATATGGAAATGATGAACCAAAATTGAACGAATGGCTCTTTTTTTGCACTCAAAAATTTGAATGACGATATCTACATAAAATCCCAACCGTAGGTACAAGTACGTCGCCGATCGTCTAGGAAACCCGGGTTCGATTCCAGTCCGTGACATCAAACTTTTTAATAAATTATGTGTTTGTATACAGGGTGTAAGCCTAACTGGTCTGCCATACGGTACCAGTCGATTCTACAACTAATTTGCAACAAAAAATGTCCCCTAGCGATTTTTTTTAAACCCTTCGTTTTCAAGTTATTTTAACTTTAAACTTTTTTTCGTGATTTTGACCTTATGTCATTAAATTGGTCATAACTACGTTAATTAGCTGTGTAAATTACAATTTGAGGATAACGTTGGAAAGAGCATTAAATTTCCTATCGGATAGATGCCTTAACTTTTTTTTGAGTCGAAATTTGAGACATGAAAACGTCCTCTAAAAAGAGAATTTTACGTAATTTTGGAAACCTCGCATTCTTTCAATCTCAAATTGAACTACGAGAACCCATACTTTTTCAAGATGCAAGAACAGTAAAACCTGCGCCAGAATTTCAGCTTTCCAACGGTATAATCAAAACATATTCTACAACCGAATTTAGGGGAGAAATTTGTGTTTGAACGCGGAAAAACGTGCATTTTTTCAACGAAATCAGCGCTCTGGCCTCCTGTTTCCGGAGGCCTCGCGGTCCACTGCGGCGCGCGCCCACCCACTGCTATCGTCCGACCCCTAAGATCGACTATGCGGAGCGCCGATTTCGTTGAAAAAATGCACGTTTTTCCGCGTTCAAACCCGAATTTCTCCCCTAAATATGGTTGTAGAATATGTTTTGATTATACCATTGGAAAGCTGAGATTCTGGCGCAGTTTTCACTGTTCTTGCATCTTAAAAAAGTATGGGTTCTCGTAGTTCAATTTGAGATTGAAAGAATGCGAGGTTTCCAAAATTACGTAAAATTCTCTTTTTAGAGGACGTTTTCATGTTTCAAACCTTGACTCAAAAAAGTTAAGATATTTATCCGATAGGAAATTTAATGCTCTTTCCAACGGTATCCTCAAATTGTAATTTACACAGCAAATTAAAGGAGATATGACCGATTTAATGACATAAGGTCAAAATCACGAAAAAAAGTTTAAAGTTAAAATAACTCGAAAACGAAGGGTAAAAAAAAAATCGCTAAGGAACATTTTTTGTTGCAAATTAGTTTAAGAATCGACTGGTACCGTATGGCAGACCAGTTAGGCTTACACCCTGTATAATTTTGTTGTTGGCATTTTATGCCTCGGTTTACGGTTTTCCTTTCACACATTTACGATTTGTTTTTGCCTGCTTGTTGTAGACTTTTCAGATGACATGAAACATGAAATTTCAGGTTGAATTCGAATCGCCCGTAACAAATTGGGACCCATTTTTTGAACGTGTTTATGAATTTCTAGTACAATGATGAATTGGATTTTTTTTTCTCAATATTCTTTATTGCACCAAGTATAACTTATTAACAATATTATTTTGAAAATATGGACAAATATTCAAAACTAAGATACATCACTGAGTTTTGTTGATTATGGTGGATGTTTCACTTCACTGCTTCACAAGTGAAGAGCGCCACTTGCAAAAGGGGCTAAGTGCCATTCAAGAGAACTTAGAAGGAACTAAAAAAAAGCAGTGTACATCTAAGAAACGTTTGCATAATTTTATTGAGAAAAAACGTTAAAAACACAACTTGGGGAATGTAATCAAGTAGTATATTGGTATAAAATATATTATGCAGACATTTTTATTTATTCAACTTTTCTACCAAAAGGGTATTTTCTACCATACAAATTGCACATAAGGTAACTCAAAAAAGCAAGCAGCTAGTAGTGAAAAAATATCATTTTGAACTATAATATTCATATAAATAATGTGTACATCAATTTATTATTGTGTATTATTAGTTTGTAGTGTTATTTCTAGGAATTATGACGGCCAATCGAACATTAAAATGTAAGCCACTGAAAAAGTCTTGAGATTAATGATGAGCTCAAAGATTTAAAAAAAATTAGAAAAAGATTAAAATGAAAATAAAGCTCATTGGTTTGAATGAATGGAATGATGACAGCCAATCGAACTTTAAAATGTAAGGTATCGAAAAAGTCTTATGATTAATAATGAGCTTAAAGATTTAAAAAAATGAGAAAAATATTAAAATGAAAGTAAAGTTCATTGGTTTGAATGCCTACTTCTCATTCTAGCGACTAGCTCCTGATAGTAAATTTGGTTTTCTTGTTTTACAAAAGGAATCATATTTTCAATATCTTTGATTTTGGCAGCAGACCAAATTTTGGGCTCACTGACAAGTGCCTGAATATCAACGTCGAAAAGTCTCCATGTTGATACCTCTCTTGAATATCTTGACTTTTCGAGCTGGTGTTACATCACTGTAGCTACTCTCCACTTCTACAAGCAGAACTCGATTGAATTTGAATGAAACAAGCTGTGATATCCCAAGAGTCTTGGTGTCCAATGTGTCCTTGGCCAATGCCATCCAGTTATAGAATGTGTTCATTACCTTGCCCATGAATAAGGGTTCAGTTTGCTTAGAATTCACGATTATTTCAATCAAGTCTTTTGGAACTTCAGGTTTCTTCCCCTTCTTGGCACGCTCTATGACTCCGAAGTCCCTGTCGCCGGACAAAAATGTATGGCCTGACAAAGGGTACCGCTGATCAAATTCTTCAAAAGTGCCTCTGGCAATAAGGGTTATGTAGAGAGCCAAAACCTTTTGGAAAGTAAACCGATCAAGTGAAACATGGAGCTATAGAACACCCTTCTACCTCCATGTCATCGGTAATGCAACCTCATGGTACTTAAGGGCCCCATTCACGTGTATTCCTGGAGTCGCCGCCGTGTCCCTACAGGTACTCCCTGAAGCCACCGCAGTAGTCCATTCACCTGGCTGCCAAAACCTCCTGACTCCGCCGATTGGCGGGCCTGCTTCCAACCACCGCTTGCTCAGATGACTAGAAGTGAGGAAACGGTAGGGCTACATGCTGTACTGGTGGGAGTGCGACCCGGCGTCGGCCTCACTTCAACCATTCACAGGGCCGCCAAGGATTAACTGGCCGCAATTTTCGAGCATGTTCGAATACCTGCGGATGCCCGCCAGACCTCAAGATTTTGTTAACCATTCACGGGTAGTTTTCCCCTTTGACGGCGGCTAGGCCCGCGGCGGCGACTCCAGGCGTACACGTGAATGGGCCCCTTTAGGCCTGTTTGGTTCGAGATGCTAATTTCAACCGCTTGGAGCAGCACCATCGTCATAATATTCTCAGAGCAACTCCACTGAGGCACATAGGCCCCAGATCAACGAAAAAAGCTCATTGTGAAAAAATGGCACTTAGAGTGGCGCACTTCAAGTAAGCTAGGTCAAGTGGTTTGGTACGCTTCAATGATATCACTTGTATCAAGGAGTTGGACAGCTTCCTCGTTGATGTGACATCTTAGCCGCTGTAGTTGTCTCACAGCTTGTCGCTTTATAGCGTCGTTTATTGTTTCGATCCGAAGCTCATGATGGAGACGATTGACCACTGTTCTTAGCACGTTGTTCTGGAATCTTTGGATGATGTCTCGATTTGACTGAATCGTACAGCCCCAAAGCTGAGCTCCATATGTCCAGACTGGTTTAAGGACTTGGTTATACAATGTAAGCTTGTTCTGGATTGACAACTTCGACCGTCTCCCCATAAGCCAATGCATTTTTCTGAATTTTAGAAGGAGTTCTTCCTTCTTTTTTTGGTATGGGCTTTCCATCTAAGTTTGGCGTCTAGTGTCATGCCTAGGTATTTGGCTTCATTAGCATTCGGAATAACTTTTCCCGTGAAATGTACCGGAATATGGTACTCGATTCTCTTGTTAGTGAAATCGACATGTACCGACTTAGTTTCATTTATTTTGATTCTCCATTTTGCTGTCCACTTTTGTATGCTGGATATTGATTGTTCTAACTCGTTGGTGGATTCAGTGTTACATTCTCCGACTGCCAAAATCGCTGTATCATCTGCGAAGGTGGCTGTGGTGTTCATTCCACTTTCTGGGAGATCGCTGGTATAAAGGACATACAAGAGCGGTCCAAGAACACTCCCTTGTGGGACTCCTGCATTGATTAGCTTTGGCTCTGCGTAGGCGTCTTCTTTTTTTTTAGAGTAGGAGGCCTTAAGGCTAAAGGGGACAGCCCTCTAGTTTGATTCTCTTTTAGGAGATGGCGCTAGCGTCGCACTCAAAAGTTTTCCCAAAGTTTTTCATCCTCCACGAAAGATTTTTTCCAATTATAATACGGGAATGTGTCCAGAATAAGTAGATCTCTCTTTCCACCATTGAGTTTTTACCATACTATTATTATTTAAATCATGAAATCGCAGAATTCGGGCTATTAAAGGTGTTGAGTAAAAAATGAGATAGCTTGCATATTCATTGTCATTAATAATTGATGAATGATTGGTTAGAAATCCGATTCTTGGACAATTGGAGACGGAAAGGGTAAATGAAAAATAACGCACGCTCATTGGTTGCTAGCAAATGGAGTATGAGGTTGGTTGCCTAGCGACCCTTGTTACCCTCCCCTTCAATCCGACCCTCCTTGACCCCCACGGAATAGGTCAGTAACATTGCTTGCGATTTCACTTCCACATCTACCTACCAAGTTATACTGAATAAGCAATTTTATTGAGTGATATTCATCATATACTATGAAAATGAATTGATTGATAAATGAATTTTCATTACATAGTTACTCAAGTGGGATATTTATGTTATTCAATCATAATTAAAAAACCTTTTTTTAATAATAATATTGAATAAAAAGACTATAAATAATCAACGTTTCTTTTTTTAATATGTTCATACTTGATATTTTTTAATACCTTTGTATATATCTATTCATTTTTCTAACGTTGCACAGAAGAATGAATGGTATCATGAAATATCAATGATGGTATCAAAAAATTCTAAAAATTCTATAGAATCTTAAATTGAAGGAAAAACAATACCTTTATAACAAAATTTTTTGAGTTAGGGCGTTTTCAAAATTTCAAAATTGATTTTGGAACCCTTACAAGTGACCTACATCAACCAAAATCTTCGGGGCACAACTAGACCCCAAATGGAGCCTACATACCAAATTTCATCAAAATCGGTCAATGCTAAGTTGCAAAAGTGCCGCGTACGGCGGACGGACGGCCAAATGTTTATTCGATTCTACGTACCTTGAAACGTAAACCATCAAATTTTGAGGGGGTGTTAAAATTTTTTTTCTTGGTCGATTCCAAAGGTTCATTATTGAAAATAATAAACCAAAAGGGGGGTTTCGTTTTAAAAAAATGAAGTTAGTGTCAATTACGCGCAAATATTATGCGCGAAAGTACTTTTTTCTGAGTTGTGTGTGGTTGGGACTTAGGATGGTTCCCTATGAATGTCATCATCGTCTGACCTCAAATTTGGAGGGTTGTGACAGATAGTTGGAAATTGAAGTTTCTATTACCTACTGAGCATATAGGATTATCTCTATGCTGTCGTATTTTAGGTACGAAGATGGTATGTGGCACAACCTCATGCAAGCATTTTGCTTCCGAGTCTGCCAAGGTAGCGGAAGCATTACTTTTACTTTTCAAGATTGAACAAAAAAAGTTCTACAAAATCAAAATTTCCACTCGCGTCCACGTTTTAGATACGACCTTCCTGAACAATTTTGGTTACGTGTCTGTCTAACATGAAATCCTTGCCATAGCCGTAACTTCTACATTTCTCATCCGATTTTGATGAAATTTTCAGGGATTATGGGGATTGGCGAGTAGATGGTCCCCTATGAGGGTAGTGGAAGGTACTAAGAGATTGATTTTTTGAGATCAACAACTATGCATCGGATCATCTATACAATTGGGTTATGGGTATTAGGAAGCTATGTGCCACACCTACTTGGCGGACGTTTTTATTATTAATTAGTGAATAATAGGGGTGATATTCTCAAAATCGGGTTTTTGATGATTTCTCAATTATAAGAGTATCAATACTTTCGAAATATGGATACGAGGAAGCTATGTGCCACACCTACTTGGCATACGATTTTATTATTAATTAGTGAATAATAGGGGTGATATTCTCAAAATCGGGTTTTTGATGATTTCTCAATTATAAGAGTATCAATACTTTTGAGTTGTGGATACGAGGAAGCTATGTGCCACACCTACTTGGCATACGATTTTATTATTAATTAGTGAATAATAGGGGTGATATTCTCAAAATCGGGTTTTTGATGATTTCTCAATTATAAGAGTATCAATACTTTCGAAATATGGATACGAGGAAGCTATGTGCCACACCCACCTGGCAAGCGTTTTATAAAACTTCTGAGTACGGGAACTGTGTTGGGCGGGTGGCGGATGAGCTGAAGGGCGGGTTTGTTGTCTTCTGAATGGCGAGGGGGGTTGCCTGACTGAAGTTCACCCCTTTTGATTTTCGTTTTCTCTTTCGGTCGCTAATTCTCAATATTTTTGATTTCTGATGGATTCCATATGTTGGGGACATCTGCTAGAATATGCCTGGTATCTCGGTTTTGGGAAAATTTATTCTAGTGCCCGCATATTTGGTCAATGAGTGAATCACCAAAAGATTAATTATGGTGTTTCGTCAAAAAATATAGATTTTATGAGAAATTTGACATGGCACAAAGATGGAATACGAAGAAAGGAAACCAAATAATTTTACAGAATGAAAATCGGTCCACTGATAGCTGAGAACTTTTGGGAAAATGATTGAGCTCCTGACTCTCTCTTTTCCCGATATAGCTGTCTCTCTCGCACACTTGTCATCCCCTTTAGCCTTAACCCTTTCCCCCCGACGGGTGGCCTCCTGCTGCAAGGTCACCTTCCCGGCGCTTGAGCCAACTGCCTGTCAACCCCGTACCGAAGGAATTTTCCAGGCCGCCCCCGCTGACTCCCGTTGTCTTCCTCTTTTATTTTCGCCCACTTTCACTTAACATTATTTCTCAACTGAATGATTTTTGTGTTTGATACATGTTACCCTATTGTTCATGTATTATTATGAAGATTTTTTCATGACTGAGTAAGATTTATATACTTTATTATATAGAAATATATTGCATTCCACTATACCAGAATAATTTTGATACCAGATTTTTGTAATAAATAGGCTGTAATCCCTAAAGGTAAAAATGATCATAAAACTCCAACATTTTATCATGTGTTACCATAAAAAATGTTCTTTTTTATGTTGGTCTTGAACTTCTTGAACCATCTTGTTTTGACCGGTTTTGAAAGGCTCTTACGGAGAGGTCAACTTTGTCTCACTTTTTCTCGCCCAACACAATATCGCTACTGCCCTGAAATCTGTTGAGGACGGTGAAAATGAAAGGTACAATGTTACCATAATGGAATGGAAGTGATTAGTTCAGAAATATGCCCACAGATCGCATCAGAAGCACGAAAAAGTACGAAACGGCGAAAGGCGTCCGTAGGGACGGGGGAAACATTGGGAGGCAGACGCCAAAAGCCGTCCATAGGGACCTCAAAGCGTTTCTCCCCAGACGCCTTTAGGCGTCCGTCGGGGGGAAAGGGTTAAATGAGTTGATATACAAACTCCTTCCACTGCGACCAACAAGATCTATTGTGGAGTGCCTCCAGGCTGTATTAGCCTACTAAGAAGGGTTTACTGAAAACCCCTTCTCCCCACTTTTTGGCAAATCAGAGAAGATCGGTGTATGCCACCTTAGAGATGGTGTCAGGAGCTAAGACATCACTTCCGAGAATTGTGTATCTAGCTCGACCCAGTGCTTCACAGTGGCACAAGATGTGTTCGACATCTTCCGTTTCCATGTCGCAGAAGCGGCAAATGTCCGTTGTTAGTTTGCCTATCTTCTTTAGGTGATAGCGAAGTGGGCAGTGACCTGTTAGCAGACCCACAAGAATTCTGACGTCCTTCTTAGGCATAGCTACGAGTTCTTTCGCCCGTTTCCTAGAGAACGTCACAAATAGTTTTGCCTGTCTCAGGCCTGGGAGGTTCTGCCAGTATTCTACTCGCTCATTTCTTTCCCAGTTGTTAACCACATTCTGTAAGCAGCTTTTGGTGGTTCCCAGGAATGGTTCCGGCCCAATTGGCAGGGACTCTGAGCCTCTTTTCGCAAGACGATCAGCAGTTTCATTACCCTCATGACCCTCATGTCCAGGAATCCAGAGTAGGGTGACCTGGTTGTCCTGGGCCACAGTTTTGAGGGTATTCAGGCATTCCCAGACCAGCTTCGAGGTTATAGTGTATGAAGCAATGGCCTTCAGGGAAGCCTGGCTGTCTGACAAGATGTACACTTTGGCTCTATTGATATGCTTATTCAGCATTTCCTCAGCGCACAGTTGAATTGCATGGACCTCTGCCTGAAAGATTGTGGCATTCGTCCCAAGAGACGTCACAAGGCTGGCCGTAGGGCCTTTAATGCCTATGCCAGATCTCCCACACATGACTGATCCATCTGTATACCACACAAGAGAGCCCGGTGCAAGGTTGGGCATCCCCGTTTTAGTAGACTGAAGCAGTTTGTTCCAGATTTCCATCAGGTAATATGCGAGAGCCAGGAAAATGCGTCTCCAGGAGCACTTCCAGGGTCTCCTTAGCACTCTTAGTGAACAACCCATCTGTCTTTTGGATCGACTGCCAAAATCGCTGTATCATCTTTAAAGGTGGCTGTGGTGTTCATTCCAATTTCTGGGAGATCACTGGTATGAAGGACATACAAGAGCGGTCCAAGAACACTCCCTTGTGGGACTCCTGCATTGATTAGCTTTGGCTCTGCGTAGGCGTCTTCTTGCTTTATTCTGAAGTAGCGATTGGTGAGATAAGACTGCAGCAGCTCAGCATACTTTATATGAATTGGATGGACGCGAATCGAAAAACGGTGCATATTTTTCGCTAAAAGATTTATTATTTTCCTGCAAAGAACTCTGCTTTCTCATTAATACGAGTTCTCTCGTAGTTCCTGCCTTAATACTACCTACCTGGTGGTAGCTAGTGTCAATGGCAAAGCTGGGTTCTTTGTAGGCGAGTGATCTGTACAGAAAAATAATATACCTTAGTGTAATAAGTTGCGGCGTTTTCCCCATCACCACAAACACTCGGAATTCTGAGATTTCATAATGAAAAAAATTATCGTGTGGTGACAACTCAAAGATGCGGTCCTTCTAACATGCAGTAAGTAGTTTTCCGATGGAAAAACGCTTTTGTGGAGGCTGAGAAAACTCTTGATGTGACAAGAGCGCCGTCTCTTACCTGAGAATCACACTAGAGGAGTCCTCTTTAGGCTTACGGAGAAATGAAGGGTTGATGCTGAGTGTGTTCTCTCCTTAGCGCTACTAGTTGTAGAACAATCACCACACCGAGTTTTCTTCATGTTTTGTTCTGTATTGCTGAAATACTGGGTGCATATTTTGCCTCGGTTTCGGCAACAGTTTATCAAGCAAAGGGAACATTCATTCTGATCATTAGCTTGTAATTCTGACTGTGGCGGTTGTTCGTAACTCGTTCTCATTTATTCCCAACAGGATCACCGGTGCCAAATTCGACCGTCTCGGACTCTGGGCTCACTGCTTCCGCTCACTTCCAGACCCCAAAGATGAGTACCAGAGGAGGTTCTACGTCGGGTGTCGATGGATTTACGATCCCTTTACGACGGGATACGACAAGATCAGAGGCTTCCTCATGCCACGTAAGTAGTCTACCCATCTAGTAGGTAGTACATGGACTAAGTAAATATCGATCAAATAACGGGGTTTTATAAAATAGAATTTGTATTATTTTATCATCAAATTATTTATTTACTAGAAAATTATGGCAGTAACAGGATTTTTTCCTCAGAATTTCTATAATTTTTCTATAAAGCTCCAGTTGGCAGGACTGTGTCGAGTTGTTGATGGTGAGACATGTGAAGAATGAAGAGATCTCCTTTTGGTATTTAATATTAGATTCCTGAATTCTACATAATCAATCAACAAAACCCCCTGCTGGTCCCAGAAAACACTAGCCATAATTTTTCTTGATGATTTTTCCTCGCCTGGAGAGGATGTTTTCACTACATTGACTGCCTTATGGTTTCTAGGGTGTAGTTTTTGTTTGTTTTGGGAGTGGGGAATCTCTCTAAGAGCGAAGGAGAGGTTTCACCCCAACAGTGTTGGATTCACCGACTTGGGCACACCAACTAAAACTCCTCTCCCTCTGCTTAGGACTCACCCCGGAACCATTTGTACAGTATTACTTCAGGGTGAGCCCTTTTTTTGTGCCTAAAGGCTGCTCCAACTTCTGCTCTCCATTCCGATATCCAATCTCTCCTTCAATTCTATTCGCCTTCTTCTTCCACCCAACTTTCATCCAGCTTTTTTCCTTTGAGAACTGCTGTGACAAATACTGCCATTGCGTCCCTGCTCGACTTGTTCATAATTATCTCATGTATGATTGTGTGTGGAGGCAATGTTACGATGACCTCTTCTGCGCTATTCCTCATTTCCTCCCATTGTGGGCATGAGAAGAAGGTGTGGCAGACATCATCCTCTTCTACCCCACAGTTTCTGCACTCAGGGTCAGTGGCTTTCCTAGTCTTTACTGAGAAAGAGCGGAAGTATCCATGCCCTGAGAGGAATTGAGTCAGGTAATAGTTCACCTCTCCGTGTTTTCTCTCCAGCCAACCCTTATCTCGAGGGATGTCCACCGTCCACGGGTTTCACAAACAAGGTCTGCTTGCCATCTACGGATGGTTTCCTCCCGCTCTTCCTTCTTTATAATGGCAATCCCTCTGCCTTCCTCATACAAATCCTCTTACGTTCCATTGTCTGGTGGTATACCGGAATAGTTCCTGCTATCTCTTGTGATGCTTGACCTGAAACAGTTCTAAATGTGCTACATAATCTGAGAGCTCCTCTCCTCTGCAAGGATTCCATACGTGCTCTGTACTTTTGGTACCTAAGGGAGTCTGCCCACACTTCTGCTCCATACTGCATAATAACCTCTGCAGTTCTCATGAGGAGTGGACTCTTAGCGGGTGATGGGCCCCCTACATTTACCATCACTCGGCTCAACTTGTTTACAATATCCGCAGCTTTATCTGCCACTCCACTGATGTGGCTCCAGAAGCTCAGTTTCCCATACAGCACCACACCGAGGTAGCGAATGGCTGGAGAGGTGATGATCCCCTGCCCATCCACATTCATGGGCACTGATCCCTCAATTCACCTTGTGGTCAGCAGTACAATTTCCGTTTTCTGGATCGCCAATGACAGCACGTGCGCATCCATCATTCTGTGCATTGCCTGATTCAGCTTAAACTGGAGGTGTTCCATCCTTCGAGCTTTTGTCACCACCACCAAGTCATCAGCGTAGCTGATCAGTGTAATTCCTTCTGGCATCTCTACCCACAGAATCCCGTCATAGTTGATGTTCCGCAGGTCGACTCCCAAGATTTCTAGGGCGTCGTGGACCACCCTGTAACAATTGACTAAAGCTGTTCGTCTCCCTCTTCTCTGTAGAGGTCTGAAAATTCACTAGCTACGCCCTTGTACTCCAGCGTCACTTCCTTTAGAACCCATTGGGCGCTGTCTTTTCAGAAACAATCTCATGGATTCTCATTCACAAATTGGGCGAAATCTCAGGGAACATCGTATTGTGATCATCCAGCAGTGATTCACGATCTTCAAGGACTGCGTTATTTTTCTACAATTTCATCTGTGACAAATTGAAGTTTTCCTTTCCGAGTGCATGAGTTGCAGCCTACTTTTCAAAAATGGCCACCAGAGTGCAGCTACGGCAGTGTCAGTAGGTCAACGGAGCAAGTTCAACATGTCCCTGGGAATCCATATTCCCGTTTATATCCAAATGCACGGTTTTCAAGACTTTTTTTCGTGAAGCCGTATTTATTGTTCCCTTCTCGATGTGATCTCACGATCTTCCTCAGTGTGACGTCACAACTATTTCAAACTTGAAGAGAAAACGAATACAGAATATATCATATCTGATATGATTGACTCATTTTCATTTACCAACACGAAATAAACGTATTGGTTTCTAAAGGCTTCCCTCGTTGGAAAAAGAAGCCTAAATTCAAATTATTTTCCTCCTTAAGTATTCGTGTCCACTTGTACTTCAACAGTGAGGTGCATTCTGTTCACCAGCAAACCCCTCCTTTATCTTCTCACCTGCTCGCTTTAATTGAACATTTTCCAATTTCCAGCGTTCTTAATCGTCACCCAATTCTTCTACACCCTGGCCTTCATTGGAACGCTCGTCTCCTTCATCTTGGTCCTCCTCTTCTTCTTGTGTTTCGGTCCGGAACAAAAGCACTTCGTCAACCTCACTCTGCTGATTGGAATCATCATGGTGTCTGTCGGTAAGTTCAATGGCGTAACCTACTTCTCTAAATTAGTTACACCCAGAAAGATGTTGGTGGCCACTATACGATCTTGGGATTCCCTGCACATGTATTTATTTGCTCATTTACGAGCGAAATTTATATTTTCGAAATTTACTGAATTAATTGAATTATAACTTAAGTTGATGTGATATACTTTGGAGACTACCTAGTGAAATCACTGAAAATAAAGACACTTAGCATGGAACATGCTTTAGCCTTGACCTAACTGGCAACATCTTACGTTTTTCGGGAATGGTATCGAGTCACAATTTGCTTGGTCGTTGATACGGAACTAAGGATCGTGTAAGGTGGTGGGAACGTGCTTTAGCCATCACCTAACTGGGCAAAAGCGTGGAACGAAAGTAGCTCGGGACTTTGTGATGATTTTCACTTACAACCGACCCGTTTCTAGTAAAATGTATCGCAGTTAGTTTTCATCCCACGAAAATCGTCCGCCACTCGTTGAAAAGCCCTCAATTTATGCGTAAATTATATACTGCCAAAACAGCTGTAAATATGGACGAAGCTGAGGTATACCTTTGATTTAAAAGAACTGAAAACAACATTTGCTGTAAAAACCAACATCGATTTAGTGGATTATATTGATGTTGTTGGTTGGCTTGGTTTTTACGAATGGAATCAAAGGCTCCTGAAACTTAGGCGAGATCTTGTTATGAACGCGGGCTGTTAGTTGCGCTGTGTTCTTCGACGCTGTAGATGTTTTTGATTTCTTAGTAATAAGAATACCTTTGTTGTGCTTGAGACTGCTTTACAAAGTAGTGAGTCACCTTCTACTTTGGCGGAAGAGTGAGTAAGGAAGCTCATTTGCAAACTTGTGTTATACCAAGAACAGTCGAGAAGCTTCGACTGCTAAAGGAACGGCTAAAGCATATTCCATGTTTCTTACATTTTAGCCGAAGGCTCTAAGCAGTTACCATCCAGGGGGCCGAGTTTTTAAATGTTTATTTTGCTTGTGTATTTTGTATTATTCGTTTCCGTATTCCTGCATTCTTCTTCCCACGACGCCATGATCCCATAGCTTCCACTTTCAGTGTACATTGATGTGTGGAAGCAAAAAAGGTTTGGTGTATTAAGTAGGTATTCATATTATCTTGTGTTCTACAATACAACACAGTGGATTGGATATTTGTCTTTAATAATTAAGTCCCTTCCAGCAGTAGTCCAGTTAGGAAGAGCTCTCTGAATACGTTCTATTGATCTGAATCAGTAACATGAAGTGATAGCAGCTACACCTGTACAGGGTGCCCCCGAAAACGTCCCCCCCCCCCTTGCTAAAATCGTCCTGATAGTGATTAAACAATTTTAACATGGAACATATTATTGCCCTAGGGTAACTATCCGAAAAACGTCACTCGCGTTTTAAACACTCTGATCCTACGCCTTTTCGAACACTCCGATCTTTACGCTATTTTCAACACTCCGGTTTTTGAGGCGCGAAGCGCCGAGTTTCGAAACACCACGGTCCTTATTAGAGAGTTTTTGGTAACCACTAACGAGCCTTGGAACCTCTTCACAAAGCTTAGAGTTCGCGGGTGACGATGAATTTGCCTCCCGACAACAGCAGGCGACAATGAAAGGGTTCCCCCTGATATTCACCTTTTCCTAGAGGCCCACCGTCACGAGCGCCTCCCTTCCCCCCCCCCCCCCGTGGCTTCCTCCTTCAACTGGGTAGCATCCTCTGTTGCTCGCGCTAGTCTCCTCCTAACGGGGCCCCTCAGATTTTGGCAACAAAAACTCTCTATTGATAGTGCAAACTCTGCCAATTTCTTCCCGTTGCTTGGTCCACAATTCTTCTCTTTGGATGGTTCAGCAGAACGCAGGTTTTTAGTTGTCAGTTTTAATTTTTCTGTCGAAGTCAGGTCAACTACACATTTATGCATGGTAAGAACCAACTACGATTTAGCGGATTTATATTCATGTAGCAGTTGGCATCGTTTTTACTAAGAAGTAAACAAAGGATCTTGTAACCTAGGCTTTGCGAAAACAGAAGATTCAAAAAAAAAAAATTTGTTTATCAGAAGCATCTAGGAAAAGAAAGTGGTGGAACGGCCCGAACGCTATCTAGCGATGATTACTCTAACCTTCTCTTCTTTTTTGGCAAGATGGATGCACCTCTGTTATGGACCATTGGTAACGTCTGTAGATCCCTGCCTAATCTGTAGGAAACCAGAAATTTGCCCTTGGAGAATCCGTGGTAACCAGCAAGTCGTGTGCAAGCGGTTTTGATGTAAGGACATCATCTTCAGGCTGTCTAGAGAGTACTAAAGTTTGACAGACTGACAGACTACTCTCTCGACGGCCTGAAGATGATGTCCTTTCATCGAAAGCGCTCGCCTCATGTACTCGACTTGCTGGTTACGACGGATTCTCCAATACGGTACGTAGATAATAATTGTATTCTTATAACTAGCGGAACTAACCCCCTACATTTAACACCGGCAATCAAATCTGTTTGAGGCATCAATAAGAGAGGCACAGTCTGAAATGAAAATCTATGTATTCTTAAACAAAATTAATTGATTTTATTTACGAACGAATTAGAACCACAGCACACGATACCTGCATCGCACAAGGCAACTGATAAGAGAGATAACCTAGGTTTTTGAGCTCCGGAAGGTTCATCTTATCTTTGCCAGGCAGCGCTCACTCTGTTCCACCACTTTCTTCCCCTAGATGCTCCTTTCTTTACCACTATCAGGACGATTTTTGCAGGGGGGGGGGGACTTTTCGAGGACACCCTGTATAATAGAGAACGAGGGAAATAAGGAGACGTTGGAGTTACAGAGAACAAATTTGAGAAATTTCCAAATATTTTGAAAAGAAGGACCAGTAGGTGGTCGATACCTCGATTTTGGTTTTTTTTCTCTATCACCAATAGAATAATAATTGGAGATGGAAATACTCTATTCTGTCGGTGCCTCATGGGAAAAATGTATTCACCTCATTGTAATCACTGCCTAAAGAAGATCGGGAAAACCTCAGTATCACAGTGACTGTACTGCCACACTGATAAGATGATAAACATCACGAGGATGACTACCAAGGAGATGGTGTGTTTCTTACCTTCTTTGTATGTACTCGAAGAAGAAGAATGCAAAGCAGTCTGATGGAGGAAGTTGGAGATGTAACACCCGAGACGATAATAAGCAAGACGATGGCATCGCAAGACAACTGGAATGCAATTAATACCTATGTGATCGCGATTCTGCGAGACAAGGAGAAAAATAGGCAGTGGGAGGGATAATAACCTCAGTCCGAAAGCCATTCGGCGTAAAAGTCGAGGCAATGGGGTATTTCAGTCAATTTTTTTTTATTTTTTCAAAAGAGTATGGCTCAGGAATAACGTTAATCGGGTCTGTTCGTCGAGAAAATGTTTTTAAAAAATCTGAGAAGCTAAGGAAAGTTGAAGATTTGAATGGTGTGACGTAGCTAGCCAAAACTGTCTTTGAAGAAAGTATCCATGCACAGAGAAGAGATTGGAATGTTCTCACTGGTAGCAGGTTCAAATTGAGGCTCCAGAACGTTGATCTTCCTCTTCTTTTCCGTCATATTTAAAACGAAAAAAATAAAAAAATCGTGGGCGATACATTAACTGAAAATTTAATAAGTCGAAACCACAAAGGAAGCGAATAGAAAACAACTGATTACTGATGGCAGACGTAGATAACGCTAAGGATTGAACCATAAAGTAACGCTATCCGAAATGAGAATCTCTTGGATACTACAAAATACTACTCACACACGCGTGCGGCGTAGTGTGTGTGCATTTATGGCGCCTTTTTTTCAAACGTGTGATCTCTTTAATTAATTTTTCTACCACATGTTATAGTATCATTGGGCTAAAAGTTGGAGTATAGAGGTTTTCAAGGGTGCTGAATCCAAATTTGAGGTCAAAAACCTGAATTTCCGACCCACCGCAATACCCCATTCAATGGTCTGTCCCGAAGTAATACAAAAACGTAGTTATTATCTCTGGCTTTTCCGAATCAGAGGGTTCCCAAGAACACGATTCACGTGTTTTTCCCGCACACCCTATTGAGAGGCAACCAACAGTCTGACTCTCCTCCGATCCATCGAGTCAAGCCCCGAGGATGGTTTGACCCCTGAATCCTCGTATGTGTTGGCTTCTTCAGTTCTGGAGCCTGAAGTTGCCACAACAGAATTTTCTCTCTGCGGGTAGGTTTGTTCAGGGAACGTTGTATATTGTTTTATTTTTATTTTATTTAAATGAAATTTACAACATGCTCCACTGCAGTACTACATGATATTTGGTACCTATTAAAAACTAATTACGCATTCATTTTAATAAATAAAGAGGAAAATAAAGATAACAAAATAAGGTAAAATAGTGACTTCACTTATGAGAGGAAAGAAAAAGATAATATCTTTTTATTATTAATTAATTATCTTTTTATTATTCGTAATAATATCGTAATATTATTACGAAAGAAAATATAGGTCACTAGGGATTTCCAAATCATCCAAATGTAACACAAACTTCCGCAGGGGCCTGAAATGCAGGTTAATGAGGTCACGGTCCGTTCTATATTGTAAATTTCCATTCGTTACTGCTGACAATGAGCACCAAGTTTCTATCGGAAGTTTGCTATTTTCCAGGATTCTGCGCGGGGCTGGGGGTGGTCGTGTTCGCCATCTGGGCCAACCAGGACGGGTGGATGCCAGGCCACGACAACAACTTCTTCGGCTGGGCCTTCGCCCTCGCCATCGCCGGGTCTCTGGCGGCTCTCATCTCCGGAGGCCTCTTCCTCGTCGAAGGCACCGTCCAGAAGAAGAAGAAGACGTACCTCAAAGAGTCTCAGACTCGCTTCGAGATGGAACAGGAAACCAAAGCGTAGAACCAGCCCTCTCTCCCGCACCCACCTTCGAGTCATTCCAACGAATTTGAAGTCTCTCTGAGAGCGTATTGTACCTCCTACAGACTACATTCTTCTTACCTTTCAGATCCGAAATCTGAAATCAATTCTGTCGACGAAATCGGAAATGCGCCAAGTTTGTGTTGACGTGTGAGGAAGTGCTAGTTACTGACTTAGAACTAACAACACTATGGAATTATCGATAGTTTTATAACGCTGTCTACTTTGAGGGTGCTTCTCCACTGGAAGCGATACCACGTGTGAAACCATAGGGGACCTCCACTGCCAGCGATGGGCCACTGATCCCATTTCGATGGAATACACAGGTAGTATTTCATAGCTAGTATGGAAATTCATAGGTACTATACGTAGAATGGAATATAGGACCTATATTACTATCTAGTAGTATTTCACCCTTTAGTAAAACCTTTTTTCTTTCTTTTAAACTTCTTTAAATTTGAATTAAACCTTATTTACTTTCATTTAAGACTTTCTGACTTAATAAAATTGTTCTGTTCCCATGTAGGACAGTAAATTTAGGAATATTTTGGATATGGACAGAAACTTAACGCATATAAACTTCATTTACTCGGGAAATTCATTGAATCGGATGATTTGCACTCTGAATTGGAGGATGGTCCCCTACGATCTTCTGTGTAAATCAAGTTTTCGTGCTTTAAATTTCACCAATAATTTACTTTCCTACATCGGACTTCCCAAAATGTTTCTATAAACATTTTGATTCAGCCAAAACGTTAAAATGAATGTAAAAAACGTTTATTAAAATTTTGTATTAGGTATTTAACTAAAAGTTAAAATACTATTTGTGGGCACCAGTTATTTGCTCGACGGGGGAACCGTTAAAGCAGAAAGAACTTCACAGAGGTTTTACTCGTACAAATCGACTTGACCCTCTTGGATGTTTCCTTCAGCAATTTCTCACCTAACGATTACTAGCTTTTTTTTTCTTTCGAAAATATGTTTGTACACCAAAATTTGGCTCAAAGGTAACAAACATGAAAAAGGTCCAAATAACAAGATGTACTAAATTGGGGCAGCGCGTGACTCAACAAATGCGTGAAGTCTTAATATTTATTGAAAAAATACGATAAAAAAGACGGTCTAGTGGGTGTGGCACATAGGCCTCCAGACAGAGCTACTGTAAAGGGGGACTCAGTCGGTCGCCGTTCGTTCCTCGTTCCGGGTTAGTATTTCCCTAAATTACCGCCACTCAAAGTTGTACGAGGATTTTCGAAATTCATTAGTGCAGCAGTCTAGGAATTGGAAAACTAAAAGATTGCCAGAGAAAAATGTGAAAAACCTAACCAAATAAACGGTGTTATCAATGGGGAATTTGCCTCACATTTTTTTTTCGAATGAGGGTTTATTTTTATGGAATAAAACCATAGTGAGCTGCTCGAAAACGCATCCAAAAAATTTAGAGAATTTAAGGAAGATGGAAATTTTAAATGTGGGGGCAATGTGTAAGAGGCAGCCATGTTTGAAACGTAACGGATATTCTACCAATCTGACTTCAAAGGAGGTTCTGTGGCGCTTACCACAGAAGCGGAACATACACGAACTTTTAGCTTACGAGTAGTGCGCACAAGAGTGCGCCGCGAACTGGCAGGAAGAACCCAGACACAAAAGTGACCAAAAGAAACAATATTACTAACTTTTTTACAGTACGAATCTACCTACTAGTTTATCAAGCATTATTAGTCTTCTTCTTCTCTTATTTAGTTTCAAGATTTGAATCACATTATTCGAGTAGCCATTTCACTGGATCGTTTTGTGTGGCGGTGCTAGAACTCTGTCTGTTGTCGGAGTTGTTTTCGCGTAGTTTTTTTTCCGTATGACGTCAACAATATTCCTCGATTTTCGCGGTGTTTTGTAACAGAGGCTTCACTTGTTTAGTCATTTTCTCCTACGGTAATTTTTCCCCTTGGTTATTCCTAGTGTTAAACGTTATTCTAGGGCCCTATTATAGGATTTGACTTGAAATTCCAGAATCTAAAATTGAGGCAAATTCCCCATTTTTCTCTGGCAAATATTGTTCATTTTTGATGACTCCAGCGGAAAACTCATAGTTTTTCAGTTCCCTAGTCTGCTGCACTTATGAATTTCGAAAATCCTTGAAAATTTCAAACTCGAAGTTTAAGCGCTGGTAATTTAGGGGGATACTAACCCGGAACGCGCGACCGACTGAGAGCCCCTCGTGACCTCCAATGGAGGACCCCCAGTCGTCTCGTCGCTCGGTTTCGCTTCCAGTGGAGGATCAGGCTGACGGATCTTCCGAAAAAATCTTGCAAGTCGATGATGGTTCTGGATTTGTGTTCATATCGTGGTCACTTGGCTGAGGTGTTGGTTGGAGAACTCGAGTTGTTGTTTCCTATCTTGTCGATTTTTATATGGAACTATTTTTCTCATCCAAAAAAACTCGTAAGTAGTCAAGAGGGAAATCGTCAGAACGAATTCGATCTTCCATTTGGAAGACAGCTGATGACGTCCGCATTGCCAGTTGGACGATTTCTCAACCTGAGATGTGTTTACTTTACTTACCACATCTTTTTTAGAATCGCAGCTACTAAAAAGCAAGTTGTAGAAGTACAAAACGAGTTCCACTCTGTCGTGTAACTGAATGCCAGATTTCCAGTTAGCTTGAGAGCCTCACTGGTGACCTCCCCTTCCTGCTTCTCAACCCAGACATTTGTCCTAGTTTACGGCACACATTTTATTTGTAAAGAAGATACTTACGATTAGAGCTCTCACTTCATGTTGCAACTACATCGGTGGCTAAGTAGGTACTTTTGTTTAGGTGCGTAAGTAAGTTGCCATTCGGTCTCCGTTCCGGGTTAATAGAGAGTTTTCGGTGCCAGAAACTGAGGGGCCCCTTTAGGAGGTGACTAGCGCGAGCAACAGGGGATGCTACCCAGTTGAAGGAGGAAGCCACGGGGGGGGGGGGGGGGGGGGGGGCTCGTGCCGGTGGGCCTCTAGGAACTGGTGACTAGCTGGGGGCACCCTTTCATCGTCGCCCGCTGTTGTTGGGAGGCAAATTCATCGTCGCCCGCGAACTCCGAGCTTTGTGAAGAGGTTCCAAGAGCCCGTTAGTGGCTGCCAAAAACTCTCTAATGTTTCTCTCAAGAATCAGCGTTAGAAGTTCAAAAGATGTAATTAAATTTGAAATTATAAAGGATTTTCGATATTAACCCTTTCCCCCGACGGACGTCTAAAGGCGTCTGGGGAGAAACGTTTTGAGGTCCCTATGGACGGCTTTTGGCGTCTGCCTCCCAATGTTTCCCCCATCCCTACGGACGCCTTTCGCCGTTTCGTACTTTTTCGTGATTCTGATGCGATCTGTGGGCATATTTCTGAACTAATCACTTCCATTCCATTATGGTAACATTGTACCTTTCATTTTCACCGTCCTCAACAGATTTCAGGGCAGTAGCGATATTGTGTTGGGCGAGAGAAAGTGAAACAAAGTTGACCTCTCGGTAAGAGCCTTTTACTAACCATTCAAGGAGGATTTATTTTTATCACGTAGGTACACGTTTCTGGAATGTGTTCGGTCCAGTTGGAGTTTTATGATCATTTTTATCTTTAGGGATTACAGCCTATTTATTACAAAAATCTGGTATCAAAATTATTCTGGTATAGTGGAATGCAATATATTTCTATATAATAAAGTAAATAAATCTTACTCAGTCATGAAAAAATCTTCATAATAATACATGAACAATAGGGTAACATGTATCAAACACAAAAATCATTCAGTTGAGAAATAATGTTGAGTGAAAGTGGGCGAAAATAAAAGAGGAAGACAACGGGAGTCAGCGGGGGCGGCCTGGAAAATTCCTTCGGTACGGGGTTGACAGGCAGTTGGCTCAAGCGCCGGGAAGGTGACCTTGCGGCAGGAGGCCGCCCGTCGGGGGGAAAGGGTTAATTAGTGCATTTACCTTGGGAAATGAAAACTAAGAGATTGCCGCTGGAATCATCAAAATTGAACAATAACGTAAAAAGTGGGAAAAACATTTTATTCACTAACAATTTTTCCGACTTTTCTCTGGCAATTATTGTTTTTTTTTTGTTTTGATGATTCCAGCGGCAATCTCTTAGTTTTTTCATTTCCCTATGCAGATGCACTAATGAATTTTGAATTTAGGTACAACTTTAAAACTTTTAGCGCCGGTTCTTGAGAGAAATACTAACCCAGAACGAACGGCGACCGACTGAGACACCCCCTTAATGGTTATTTTCGAAAATGAATTTCAAGGATTTCGCCACTCATTTCTTCAATACTCCAACACTTAGTGGGCGCTACTGAACTCAATTTTCATGTTCATCAAAATGTCGCTTATAAGCACCGCTTGTGCTCTCAGCTCCGCAAGTACCTAGTCCGATCAATTGCGTGAACCCTGATTGGACCACGGTGTCGCTAGTGTCACCGAAAACATCTTGGGAATTCCACAGCTGTCCCAAGGTGTCACCAGATTAACTAGATTTAATTGGAATTTAAAAATTGATCGACAGAGCTGAATTTTTGAGCAATTTTTTCCAAGTTTTCAAAAGTCAAAAAATTATGTTGACACAAAAAATTCATCGATTTTTTTTTAAATTGTTTGTCATAACTCTATTTTGGAATTTCCAACAGCCCACAAAGAATTCTTCTGTACATATAATTTTAAATTACAATTCAATTTTGGTTACTCCGGTGACACTTCGAGACATCTCTGGAGTTCGCGGCGTGTTTTTGGTGACACTGGTGATACCATGCTCTAATTATGGTTAACCCTGCTCTTTCTATTGAACACCGCGAATCTCATTCTTCACTTTGTAATAAATTAATATAAGTCTGTCTAACGTCAATTTATAGGAGCTAGTGTAAAAACATTCTAAATAATTCTTAAGTAGCAACGTAATATTGTTTCCCTTCTTCATGTCAATCATTTGGCGCGCAATCATTCAAAATACGCCATCTTATAAGTGATAAGGCGAATGTTGATGAGGTACACCGAGGAGGAGCCCTGCTTATTGTTGGCTCGACTTTGAACCTGCATCGAATCCATAATTCTTTACCGATTTCTTTCAAATGTCTACCATACTCAAAACACTGGGTGAAATTTTAAACCAATTGCTTCAACTCCTCAGAACTAAAATTTTCCAAAATGCGCGTGGAGTTTCGATTTATATCCAGAAACTAGTCTATATTCCACGGTGGACTCAATAGTTTCCACTTTTGGAAGGTTATTCTCAAGTGATTTCCACAACTCGCGCGGTACCTGCATGTTCTCCCGTTTTTTCCCATATCTAGCCACGCTGTAACTCTTTCAACAGTGATGCCAACCTTCCTCCTTGTTAGTTCTGATCACTGCTAACAATATCCAGGGTGAAAGTTCAGGCCCTTCCCACCAGAGCGCCACCTTCCCCGGTGTACCTCTTAACATCACACAGCTTCGTGAGAAGAGAAGTATCTTGTAATTTCTTAGATTACGTAGGTTATTCGATGCATTCCCAGCCTCAAATATCTTCAAATGTTTCCGTCCACTGAAACTGTTATTCGTAGATCTGTTTGCACATATTCCGTCCAGAATAATGTAAAAAAAGACTTGCGTATCTTACATAGGTATATTAAATATATTTTTGTAATTTCTAGTGATTTCTTTGTATTTTTTTATACACATAGATTTATGATTGTTGTATCGAGGAAACGCTGCAGCCTGCGGGCTTTCTACATAGTGTTCTGAATTTATTGTAAGTTGCATTATTCAAATAAACGAATATTAGTCTTAACTAAAGAGGTTTGTCGTGTTCTTTGTTTCTTGAAAACTATACAGGCCTACACCTGTGTATTCCTTACCAACCCCAGTGGTTTGTGAGCTCCTAACATAAGAACTCCTAAGGCCCAATTCACACAGAATGGACGTCGGGCAGAGACGAGGCGCGGACCTTTGTCCCTTCCCTGTCTCTCCTATGTAAACAAATGGTCCAATGTTCACAGAAGTGACGTGGCGCGGGCGTTGCCCTCCCGCCCTCGCCACATCTCTTTGCCGTCTCTCGTGGCCTACAAGAAGGGGCACGCCAGTTCTTCGCCACGAGTATCTCCGGGTTCAAAATGCGGGATGATGTTGAGTTCAACATTCAATTTTGCGAAGAAGTTGCCAAATATCAATGATTATTTGATTTTAATCGTGCGGATTATTGTAATAGGAGTGCCCAAGGCCAGGCCTGTTCCACCAGTTTTCTTCTTTTGCAGCCACAATGGATGAACCCAATATCTCCTTTTTTGACCGACTTCAACGCGCCGAAGGCGCGCGAAAGAGGAGGTACTCAATTCGGGTTGTCGTGGGACGACGATTTTTTTTTTTTTTTTTGTATGTCTGAACACCTTGCATTTCTTTATTCTGGTACCGATCTGTCTGGTTCTTTTTGAAATTTGTTCTACCAGTATCCGTGGTGGTCCCATTTCAAACAGATTTCATTTCGCTTTGTTAGAAGTATCGAAAATTTGTGAAAGAAGTTGAAAAACGTGGGTCCCGTTTTCGGGAATATCGGTCCGCATTCACTCTTCTTCCCCTGTGACTTCCGACTGTGCCTATGACGGACTATTTGTGTATAGTCAAATTGAAGGTCTGATTGTAAGCTTCAAAATGGTATGCTATATGAGGGGGGTTCCGATAACTAAAAGGTGCTGCGGGGGATGAGATAGGGGGAAATTATAGTGGGCTATTCGCTCAGAACCTGCATGAGCCGTATCAAACGTGTTTATCAATGCTCGAGTATGTGAGTTTTCCTACCATATACGTATGAGGGATAATTATAGTACTGTTAGTTAGGTATTCTACCAAGTGGGTATAGCACATAGCCCTCTCGTCATCCTTAACATGGTTCGGTAGGTAATGGTATAGAAGATCGTCGTAACTGCATAGTGCTGTACCAAATATGAGGGATAATAGGACAACTAGGTGATGAGAGGGTATTCTACCAAGTGGGTGTAGCACATAGCTTCCTCGTCATCCATAATATAGTTGGGTAGGTAATGGTATAGAAGTTTGTCGGAATTGAATAGTGCAGTACCAAATATGAGGGATTATAGGACAACTAGGTTATGAGAGGGTATTCTACCAAGTGGGTGTAGCACATAGCTTCCTCGTCATCCATAATATAGTTGGGTAGGTAATGGTATAGAAGTTTGTCGGAATTGAATAGTGCCCTACCAAATATGAGGGATTATAGGACAACTAGGTGATGAGAGGGTATTCTACCAAGTGGGTGTAGCACATAGCTTCCTCGTCATCCATAATATAGTTGGGTAGGTAATGGTATAGAAGTTTGTCGGAATTGAATAGTGCCCTACCAAATATGAGGGATTATAGGACAACTAGGTGATGAGAGGGTATTCTACCAAGTGGGTGTAGCACATAGCTTCCTCGTCATCCATAATATAGTTGGGTAGGTAATGGTATAGAAGTTTGTCGGAATTGAATAGTGCCCTACCAAATATGAGGGATTATAGGACAACTAGGTGATGAGAGGGTATTCTACCAAGTGGGTGTAGCACATAGCTTCCTCGTCATCCATAATATAGTTGGGTAGGTAATGGTATAGAAGTTTGTCGGAATTGAATAGTGCCCTACCAAATATGAGGGATTATAGGACAACTAGGTGATGAGAGGGTATTCTACCAAGTGGGTGTAGCACATAGCTTCCTCGTCATCCATAATATAGTTGGGTAGGTAATGGTATAGAAGTTTGTCGGAATTGAATAGTGCCCTACCAAATATGAGGGATTATAGGACAACTAGGTGATGAGAGGGTATTCTACCAAGTGGGTGTAGCACATAGCTTCCTCGTCATCCATAATATAGTTGGGTAGGTAATGGTATAGAAGTTTGTCGGAATTGAATAGTGCCCTACCAAATATGAGGGATTATAGGACAACTAGGTGATGAGAGGGTATTCTACCAAGTGGGTGTAGCACATAGCTTCCTCGTCATCCATAATATAGTTGGGTAGGTAATGGTATAGAAGTTTGTCGGAATTGAATAGTGCCCTACCAAATATGAGGGATTATAGGACAACTAGGTTATGAGAGGGTATTCTACCAAGTGGGTGTAGCACATAGCTTCCTCGTCATTCATAAATAGTTGGGTAGGTACCTAATGGTACAGGTGATCGTCAGAACTGAATTGTGCCGTACCAAATATGAGGTATATAGTACAGTTAGGTGATAAGTCCTCGTCAATCATGTCATGGTTGAGTTGTTGAATTGTGTTGTCAGAACTACCAAGTACCTATCAAATATGAGGGACGTCGAACAGTTAGGGGATATGAGAGTAGATTGCTAAGTAGCAAAGTGAACCAAATACCTCCTGAAACTGATCCAAAAACGGAAAGTCATCTATACATATGGAAACTGATCCGGATTACAGAATGTGGTCCACCCTACGGCGCCTGGTTCACCTTACTGAAATGATTCACAGTATGGAAACAGATCCACATTAACAGATCGATAAACTGCGGGTAAATTAATTTCAGATTTAAATTGAAGACCACTAAAAAGTGAAAAATAAAAAATAATATAAAATGGAAAAATAATAAAATAAAAACCTTTTTAACAAAAAAAATGGACCGACCTCAAAAATTATGTCCGTAAAAACCAAAAAGGGAAAAATAATAATCTCAGTGAAAACGTACTTGATGTAGTAGGTTGTTGGACATAAATATCTAGTCAACAGATGGTATGTTGGAATAGATACTCATCTGTAGATTCTATCATCTAGATGCTATCTAGATAGATAGGTAGGTAGGTACGCATTGAAGTCGCCTCCGTGCCCATCTGTAGACACAAACGTCTTCAAGATCTTCTACTCACCAACATATCATTCTTTTTCGCAAATATACATACCTCCCATACTACAAACATGCTTCCACACCGAGTATGAACGTAAATATTTGTAAAATTGTGGGAGATGTTAAATGTTAATTAGGTAACAACACTTCCGACGGTACGTAGCTACATTATAATATGTCCACCAATATAATAATAAAGTCTCATATAATAATAAAGTCTCAAATACTCGTCACAACCATTCCTAGGGAGGTTCACACTGACTATCATACTCATATGGCGGCAGAGACGTACTAGGTACCTGATAGTTTGGGGAGCACATTGTAACTCATTGGTGCTTACAAAAGTAATGCTAACCAGATCATCGAATAATGGAGGTAGTTAGTTGGTGTCTACAGATGGGCACGGCAGCGACTTCAATGCGTACCTACCTACCTATCTATCTAGATAGCATCTAGATGATAGAATCTACAAATGAGTATCTATTCCAACATACCATCTGTTGACTAGATATCTATGTCCAACAACCTACTACATCAAGTACGTTTTCACTGAGATTATTATTTTTCCCTTTTTGGTTTTTACGGACATAATTTTTGAGGTCGGTCCATTTTTTGTTTGTTTATTCACATTAGCCAAATACACCAAATCCAACATATCTTCATCATCTTCGTCACTGCTTGAAAAGGCAATGTTGTGGTTCACAAATCAACAGGTTACTGACGTCCTTTCTTGCCACTGTCCCACCCCTCTGTGTGCATTGCATACGCCACGCTTCCGCCACGATCCGTGCCATGGCGAAGCCTCGTCTCTGCCAGACGTCCGTTCTGTGTGAATTGGGCCTAAGATGAGTAGTAGGTAATAGAGAGCTCCCATTAATTTTGATTCGGCTTGAATACGGAGTGACGTGTTCTCAATCCAGCGCCATGTTGTTGATAAGGACGCACCATATCCCATCCGATCCAGCACCGGATTCTACCACATTATTACATTATTATTGAGAACACGTCACGCCGTATTTAAGCCGAACAAAAACTACAAGAAACTTTCTAATAGGATTTATTAGGAACCTCTGGGGTATTATCATTTTTCAACTAAAAGGAAATTAAAGAACATGCGGTTCTTTCGTCACTGACTTGGTTATCATCTGATGCCGCAAGGAGCGCTACGCACAATTCGATTTTCGACAGGGGAAAATGTGGGAGCCTCATGAGACCCTCGAGTTTACGACGATCGAATCAGACCATGAATACCCCTAATATTACGGCGTGTTCTTATAGCAATATGGCACCGGATTGAGAACACGTCACGCCGTATTTAAGCCGAACAAACTACTACTAGGAACTCTCTAATGACCGTTTTCCGAGTTGGACGTTTTTAATCTTAAGGGGTTCTCAGTCAGTCGCCGTTCGTTCTTAGTATTTCGCCAAATTGAAGGGGCAAAAACTTGAAAAGTTGTACCTAAATTTGAAATTTTCAAGGATTTTAGAAATTCGTTAGTGCACGGGCCTTGGGAATTGAAAATCTGAAATATCAATATCAATATCAAAGGCCCATGCACTGATGAACTTCTAAAGTCCTTGAAAATTTCAAGTTTAGCTACTTTTTATGGGAAAAAAATAACTGAATTGACGGTTTTTCCCATTTTTCTCTGGCAATTATTGTTCGATTTTGATGATTCCAGCGGCAATCTTTCAGCTTCTCAATTCCCTAGGGCTGTGCACTATTGAATTTCTGCAATCATTTCAAATTTAAGTACAACTTTTTAAGTTTTTGCGTCTTCAATTTCGTGAAATACTAACCCGGAAAGAGGAATGAACGGCGACCGACTGAGACCCCCTAAACTTGGCAAAAAAAGGTTGATCGATCGATCCAATTCTGGTTTATTATGGTCAATAATGAACCTTTGGAATCGACCAAGAAACAATTTTTTAACCCCCCCTTCAAAATTTGTTGGTTTAAGTTTCAAGGTACGTAGAATCCGAAAAACCAATAAAAATTTGGCCGTCCGTCTCTTTCCTTAGTTTCCATGGACCGATTTTGATGAAATTTGGTATGTGGGCTCCATTTGGGGTCTAGTTGTGCCCCGAAGCTTTTGGTTGATGTAGGTCACTTCTACGAGGGGAAAATTAAGGGTTGAAATGTTCAAAAATGCCCTAGTAGGTAGGTAATAGGTACCTCTGGTTGGTAGGTAAAACACGAAAAATAAATAAATGGTGATGATAAATGGCTGTCTTCTTTGCAGACGAGCGACTTTCTTATTAGCGCACAATATGCTAACAAACATGTGGAAAATTCTTTTAAAAACACGGCGATCGCAATCGTTCAATTTCATCATCTATTTGACAGTGAACTCACCCACTTGTTACGGTTAAGTTATTGTTGTTGAGTTTATACGTAAATATAAATTAATTGAGTTATTTCATCATCTATTCCCCGTCGATAGGATGTTGCTTTGAAGATATTGATGCTTATGTTGCATTAAACTAGAACCTTCATCAAATTAGACTTATTTTATTTATTTTTTTTTAAATTTATTTATTATAATATGGGCAAGCCCAATTTACATGATAACAAAAACGTGATACAAAATTACAAAGCTACTGTTAGAAGGAAATGAATTAATAAAGAAATATATACTATTGACATATGAATGGAATTTAGAATAAAACAGGAGATGATAATATGAGTGCTTTAAGTTGTGATGAAGTAGGTAGGTACTATGGAAAAAGTCAAAATCCATTCCGAAAGCCGTTCATCACATAATCCTGAAATACTTAAAGATAAATTCACGAAATTTGGTTAAAAACGCAAATTATTACACAAAGGTTAATTATTTTTCTATGTAGATCACTCGCCTGCAAAGAACGCGGCTTTTCCATTGTCACCACCTACCAACCATATTTTCCCATCCCAATCAAATATATTTTGGAGAAATAAATGCTTCACACTCGATGCGAAGTAATAAAGAGTTATGGGTGTCTTCATTAGGATAAACGAAAACGAATTGAAGAGGACGCAAAAGTGCGTACAACTTGAAGAAACGAACAGCGATCGCATTTTGGTCAGCTCAAATTTCACCGGAGATGAGGCCTTTCTTGGGATTCACACTCGTGTTTCTGAATTATCGAAAGTCCAACCCTTAAATTCTCGTAGGGAGCGAACGGTTTGTCCTACAGAGCTCCGCGTGGTCTCAAAAAATTCAATATTTCAAATTGAAGAAAATACATGACCTTTATATTGAGTTTTTCAACTAGGGCGCTTTGAAAATTTCAGCCCTTATTTATCAACCAAAAGTTTCGAGGCACCACTAGATGGAACCCGTATACCAAATTTCATCAAAATCGGTCCTAAGGAAATTGCCGCGTTTGGCGTACGCACGGCCAAATTTGTATTCGATTTTCGGGTTCTACGTACCTTGAAACGTAAACCAACAAATTTTGTGGGGGTGTTAAACAATTTTTTTCTTGGTCGATTCCAAAGTTTCATTATTGAAAATAATAAACCAAAATCGCTCGTGTGATAAGGCTTTAAGGGGAGAAGGCATTTTTTCCCCGGTATCAAAAACGCTCTTTAACGGGCTGTATTAAAATCCCATTTTCTCCGGATGTGTCAAAGATATCTTGATGAAATTTTCAGGGGTTGTTATACATATACCAAAGTAACTTTCTGACATAACTTTTCGAAATACCGCTTAGGGAAAAAATTATCATGACCAAAAACAAAAGCTTCAAAATGCAAGTTATTTTGACTTCAGAATAATTATTTTTACCCAGTTCCCATGTGAATACTAAAAAGTTCTATGTCATAAATGTGTGTCCATAGTTACTACACATCTGGTAAAAATTGCAATCTAATCTATCAATCGGGGATCGATAAACAGAGACTTGACTGTGGAAAAAAAATTATTTTTCAGGAGAAGCAAAATTTAATTTCTAAACTCGAACTTTCCCGCCTGTTTATCCACTTGGTTCTGTCTGCTATTCTGTGACTTCCATGTATCTATTGCATCCATCTATTCAGCAAACCTTTTCAATGGCTTCATGCGAGTATAACCTCACAATTTTACGTATAACCTCCATTTTTGAAGGTTATAAATATTATCATTTCAGCTCATTGTTTGCAGTTTTTCATCCAATATCCGTCGTATTTCCACAAATATTTCTCGTGAATATTTTCCTTGCAATATGACGAGATCGAAGCGTTTGTTTAAAAAAAGTACCAAGAAACCTCCGGGTAGGTACTGTGGACGTGAAGGGAGTGATTCTGCTCGCCCAGGAACCTCTCGGGAGGATGAAGGCAACGTCGAAGTGGGGCATATCCTAGAAGACGCGGAAGTAGCTGATTCGACTTCTGTCTCATCTGCATCTGAGAGAAAATTGTCTTCGTCAATTCCCGAGTATGATAACTTTGATCGTGAAGCGAAATACGATATCATTGATATTATACTTATTATACTTTTGCTGAGGAAGAGGCTGACGACCCTGCCTAAGGCGCTGGCATACACTGAGTTACCCAACTTCAACGATTTTTTTCAACCTGTTCCCGATGTGTTTTTTTCAAAATTGTGGTTGCAATAGATTCGATATATTATCTAGAAAACTGTAAACTAATAAAAAAAAAAAATCGATTTTTTCCCCCCAAAAAAATGCCTTCTCCCCTTAAGGGGGTCTCAGTCGGTCGTCGTTCCTTGTTAGTATTTCCCTAAATTGAAGGGCAAAAACTTAAAAATTGTACATAAATTTGACATTTTCAAGGATTTTCGAAATTCATTAGTGCAGCAACCTAGGGAATTCAAAAACTAAACTATTGCCGCTGGAAAACAATAATTGTCAGAGAAAAATGGGGAAAACCTAACTGAATAAACGGTGTTTTCAATTTGTTTGCAATTATTGTTCGTTTTTGATGATTCCAGTGGCAGTATTTTAATTTTTTAATTCTCTAGGCTTCTACACTAATAAATTTCGAAAAATCAAAATTTAGGAAAACTTTCTAACTTTGAGCGCCAGTAATCTAGGGAAATACTAACGAGGAACGAACGGTGACTGACTGAGACACCCAAATAGTTTTTGCGGCGCCGCCGAGAATAATTTCTCGCCTGGCTTTCATGGTGGACAGGTAATGATAAAAAATAAATTTGACGAAAAAGACGTCTGCCAAGTGGGTATGGCACATAGCTTCTTCGTATCCATAACCCGATTATATAGATGATCCGATGCATAGTAGCTAATCTCAAAACACCAATTTTAAAGTACCTTCCACTACCCCCATAGGGGACCATCTACACGCTAATCTGGTCAATCCTAGAAAATTTCATCAAATTCGGATGAAAAATATTATGGCTGTTACAAGGATTTTACGTATGGGCATGCTCAGAGGCTTCTGTATATTTTAAGGCCTTGATTTTCATTGGGGACCATTTACAACCTAATCCGCGTAATCCCTGAAAATGTCATCGAAATCGGGTAGAAAATGTGGAAGTTATGGCTGTTACGAGGAATTCACGTTTGCGCATGCGCAGTGGCTACTATCAGTCTGAAGGTGGTGATTTTCATAGGGGACCGTCTACTCTCCAACCCGCACAATCCCTGAAAATTTCATTGAAATCGGACAATAACTTCGTATAGTTATGCGCGTTACGAGGAATTCATGACACACAGACAGACACGGAACCAAAATTGTTCAGGAAGGTCTAAAACGCAAAACGCGAGTGAAAATTTTGATTTTGGAGAACTTTTTTTTTCGTCCTTGAAAAGTGAAAAGAAGCTTCCGCTACCTCGGTAGACTCGGAAGCAAAAGATTTTCGAAGTTCATTCATATTTATGCGCAGGAGTTATGGAAAACACGAATTAGGCGCTGGTAAGATCGAAAAAACGTTCTCATATAGTGGTAGCCATTACTTGTAGTTACAGTTGGGTGAGGGGAGGATTAAGAAGGCTGGTCCTCGTTTTATAGTTTACTCAAGTACTTTCGCCGGGTAGGCATCATCAGGAGCTTAACTGCCTAGTGGATGGGGGTTCACATTTCCCTTGGTTATACGTGGTAAAAATCATTTGGCTGAATTTCCATTTGTCATAGGGGCTTGCGAATTTGCTGCTTAGAGGTGGGAAATTTGAGATTCTTCTCCTGTTTGTCTTATTCTTCATTCCAAAATTTTGGGTATTTTCCTTGTAAATTTTTTGCATGTAGTAGATATATCCATCCTTATATGGTGCAAGTGGGTCACCAGATCTCCCTGCTTGGGAATTGTTATTATGCACTTGATTAACAAAAGTTTAGAAAAGGGGTTATTATTTAAAATCCAGTGGAAAGAATTAACCTTATTTAAACTGGATAATGTTTCCCAGTTTAAGCCCCTATGACATATGGAAATTCAGCCAAATGATTATTACCATGTATAACCAAGGGAAAAGCGAACCCCCATCCACTAGGCAGTTAAGCTCCTGATGATGCCTACCCGGCGAAAGTACCTGAGTAAACTATAAAACGAGGACCAGCCTTCTTAATCCTCCCCTCACCCAGCTGTAAAAACGTTCTCGCACACAGCAAAACTCGGGGATGAGCTCCCATCGCGAACGAGATGAAATGTTTTCCTATTTTGCCAAGAATATTAGAAATTATGGGAGCAGGTGGGACAGCAATGAACAACGAAAGTAAACGATTTGATAAAATACATTTATTAAAAATCACGAAAACGTGTAAGCGTAGTCTGCTCGATTAACATTTGTTGTTGTTAGGTAGTCAATAGCGACTCCTCATCAGAGTAAGAAATTCACAGTCTACTATTATAAAATATCGGGAATGGAGCTTAATAATTAATAAAGACGGGGTTTTCCGAGATAGAAAACGAAAAATATCCCGGTACAATAACACAAATAAAAATTTCATTCTAGTTTGATTGTTTCCGGAGAGATATGCGAGTCTTGTCAAAATACACAACATACCTAGGGATTTGAGGCAGGTACACGTGTCCAGTACACGTGTACAGCTCCAGCGGAGGTAGCTACGGATATTCATCAGGCGTCGCTCAGTCATCCGCCTTCTTCTTCTCCGCTTTGTGTACGCTTTTGCGGATCTCTAGACCGATGGCTCTGCCCATGGGAGGAGGCACGGCGTTTCCAACCTGAGGGCAAATGAAGAAAGAAGAATTATTCAGGGTTAGAAATTCCTTGACACTATGAAACAAAATATCTGGAGGTTTACTATATAAAAATGATGTAAGAACTCTGGAAAACCTAGGTTTGTGTTGTTCACTGCCATCTAAAGGTGAATACGATCAACATCATCAGAAGAGTGAATGTAGGGTCAGAAAGGGATGTAAATAGGCACTAGTCTCCGGTTCTCCATGTAGATAGGTATCCAAGTAGTAATAAGTTTGTTTAATGGAGCGAATAAATATTCCGATTTTTATTCTGAGAAACTTATTGCGAGAGTTTTAACACAGAATGTGTTTTAGCCATGGACTAACTAGGCAGAAAAGCCAACGAAATCTGGGAGGACAACATGGATACCGATGATACGGAACTGAGGATCGTGTAACCTGTGCGATATTTTGTTACGTCGCGGTGATTATATAAGATTCTGATTTAGTGGGAGGAAAGTAGCGAAATTATGTGAAACGCGTGAGCTAAAACACGATCTGTGTTTCAATAATTTCGTCCGAAGTATGTAAATAGAGGTAACCGGTGGTCCGGGGGGGGGGGGGGGGGCTTGCTTACCTTTTGGCCCTGGAGGGTTTCATTGACACTAATGTTAGCGTCAGCCTGGTTTGCTTGTCAGGATGACAGATGACACAGTTCTCGAATGGTGACACAGAGTCTGTTTCAGCTGTTCGCTATCTGATCACTACCTACTTAGAGAGTTCCTAAACTGCATCTTGCCTAATGGCGAACGTTACAGGCATCGCCGTTATGAATCTGTCTAGGGCGAGTCAAATAGTGTTAATAGTGTTAAGCCTAGATGAACGTTAGCGAAAATAAAGGCGATGTTAAATGTATATGTAAATAAATAAGAGATATGGCGGCAATTGTTTCAGGGGATGATAGTAGAAAAGGGCGGGGCTTGTAAACTGCGCATGCGTGTAAAAAGGTGTGAAACCCAGACTTTGCTTGTTCTCCCAAGATGTCGGTCGGTTCCGTTTTTCATATTAATTTCCTCTAGTGTTTTCTCATTCCCGTTTATGTAATAAACCAGTGAATCTCAAATATACAGTCCACCAATCATTTCATGCACCCTTCAACATTTTTGGTGCTTCGGAGCCGAGTATTAAACTAAAGATCTCTCTCTGCGGATCTCAACAGGCGATGTTGAACAATTTTACGGCGATGACAAAAGTGTGCAAAGGACTAAGGCACTCCGTGGAATGGCGCTTTCAGCGGGAAATTTCCAGCAATTTGGAGGAATGAGAGAAAGGGAAATTTTGGACTATGAGAAAAAGCGCCAGCTGCGGGGACCATGGGGGTGACGCCTTCTGCGGGACATTTCCCGCTGTTTTAGGAACAAGAGGACGGGGGGGGGGGCTTCTCCGGGGAAACTGCCTGCTGTTTAAGGAACGGGGGAACCATGGGAGGCAGCGCCTTCTGCGGGAAACAGATGGAAATTTTCCGCAGAAGTTGCCGCGTCCCCATGGTCCCCGCATTCCTAAAACAGTGGAAAATTTCCCGCAGAAGTTGCCGCCCCCCATGGTCCCGCTGTTTCAGGATCAAGAGGACCAGGGGACGCGGCAACTTCTGCGGGAAATTTCCCACTGTTTCGAGGAATATGGAGACCATGGGGGGCGGCGCCTTCTATGGGAAATTTCCCACTGTCTTAGGAAAGCGGAGACCATGGGGAGGCGGAGGTTTATAATCAATAAACTAATAGAAAACTCGAGCATCCCTGGACTCTAGTATCCCATCGGTCCTTAGGGCAATACTCGAGGGTCTCAACATCGCCGTTATTTTCGCTAACGTTCATCTAGGGTGAACATCCGATTTGACTCGCCCTAGACAGATTCATAATAGCGATGCCTCTAACGTTAGCCGCAGATGGTCCCCTATGAGGGTAGTGGAAGGTACTTGGAAGGTTTGGAGATTAACTATCATCTATACAATCGGGTTATGGATACGAGGAAGCTATGAGCCACACCCACTTGGCACAAGTTTTTCTGTTGTACTCATTTGGAACTGGAGTAGAAACCTTTCAAAACTCTACAAGATGTTGAGTCATCAAAAATTAACTTCCCTCGACCGGGGATTGATCTTCTATCATTCCGATTCTGAATCGGAGCTCCTACCACTTGAGCTAAGGAAGCGAATGGACAGAAATGCGAAGAGGTCGCTGATCACACCATCTCCCCCCCCCCCCACCCGTTAGGAAATCTAAGGTACTCCGTTACCTAGTCAGGGCGGCTGCTTTGGCTGGCGTTTTACATCCCAGTGAGAACGCGTATATTTGACTGGCTTCGGAGTTTTTGTTATTCCTCCTTATTGACGGGGGTGGGGGATCTGCAGACCTCAAAATTTGTCCGAATAGGCGGTGGCTTGACTCGTGTCTTGGGAGGGAGTTGTTTTGATGACCTGATCTTAGTGAATTATTGCTTCTCTGAGAAATGCTTAGGAGACCATTTGGGCCCAGTACGACTGCGCCACATTGTTGAATCATCAAAAATTAACTTCCCTCGACCGGGGATCGATCTCCTATCATTCCAATTCTGAATCGGAGCTCCTACCACTGAGCTAAGGAAATGCGAAGAGGTCGTTGATCACGACAAAGACTTGCAGAAATGAATGTTTCTTTGTCGCCATTTTGGAACAACTGAACCTCAATACCAGCGCTTCAAGTGTTAATCTGAATTGCCAATAATGCCAAATTATCTCCATCAAATAATATCCTGATTGTTTGGAACAAACCTTCAACGCCAGACTCACCTGTCGATGTTTGTCGAGAATGTGACCGAAGAACTTGAATCTGTCAGGGAAACCTTGCGATCTGGCGCACTCTCTAACGCTGACCACTCGGTTCTGAACTGGATGGAGGACTCGTCCCTGAAACACATTGGTGACAAGTTTTATAATACTTTTCCTAGAATAAAACATGAATGAATCAAAGTTTTTCTACAATCAACACAGTGATTCAATTTGAAACAATCCAATAGTAACTTGATGAACAAGTTGGCTGTTAGCGGAGCTAGTGGGGTATCAAAGCAATAAGCAAATACATGGAGTTGCTACAAGAAATAATTTAATGGTGCAAGAATAAAGAAGATCCCAACCAAACTGCGTTAGAAATGACGTTTAGTGACCAGAAGGAGGACACAGGATGTCAGTTTTTCTCGTCTTTCGTTTTGAATCGCCCTTTTCAGGGTCTCGATAGCTCTGGCGAGTCTGGATCTGGTTGGAGTATCTGCGAAGGGCGATTCAAAACAAAAGCTGAGGAAAATTGACATCCTTTATCCTCCTCCTCCTTGACAATCACTGGACTGAAAGCTTAAGCTGGGAGCCCTAGAAGCGTTCTGACTGGTGGAGCTCCGGGACGTAGTTATAGCGGACTGCAACAGATCGCGTTCTCTCAACATCATTGCAACAAGTCACCTTGTTTAACACATCAGTTTCTAATTGGTGCGTTACCGGCCGCATCTAAGTAATTAATTTGATAACATTCAAAAACAAATCAATTTATTTCGTACAACAAATAATTTTTCTGAAGGAATAATTGTCTGGAAAATTTTTTGAAAACAATCTAACGGAGTTTTGAATTTAGATTAGGCCATAATTGACTCCTGCTCCGTCCACGAATCCCAACAATGAGTCGCATGCTCTCCATTTCCTTCTCGCCCCTCGAAGGCACATTGAAGCAGCACGGAGTATGGAGAAGGACAACCTCGTCCGTAACCATCCCTTTACTTCCTGCATAGGCCGATCCCACTTCTCACTTAGACGTTCAGCCAAAACCCTCAAAAATGCTGCCATTTGTGGTGCATACGTAGAGTCCACAGACGTTACAAGGGGGGTAAAAGAGGCGTGACGTTCCTCACATGCTGCCAGGTACTTCCTTTTCTTCTCTTCTTCGGCGTTTCTAAGAACTGTGGCCACTGGATGAGGAATGTAGGAGGGGGCATCAGTGTCAACGACACGTACATCGAACAATGCCTCCCTCTGTGGCTCCCAAACCCCATGGCATGACAGGTCTCCTCGTAGTCCAGGATGTACGAGGGATGTCTCGACAACGATAGGCTCCTTGACACAATTTCCCCACGCTGTTGACATGAGCTCACCTAAGACGTCCCGAATCTCGTTGTGGCGTCGTGTTGTGAGACCACCTGTCTTGCAGCTCAAGGCGTGACTGAGCGAAAAATCCCTCCATCCACACCCGTCGCATGTAACTGGCATTTCGACTGGCAACCTCTTATATCTTAATGCCAAGGCGTCACGAAATTCGTATGGGGACATGTCGAAATTATGCTTTTTCAATGGCTGAGCTGATAGCCAGCTTGAACTCTTAGTTCTCGATGCCTTGAGCACTGCTCGCTGGATTGTTCTTTTCCTATCTGGCTCAAATTTTGCGAGTGCTGATTCGAGAAAGTTGTCTTCCGTGAGATTTCGGTTTCTTTTTGCTTCCTTTCTAGCTGCATAGAGATGGGTCACATGGTCACCTAGATCAAAGGGCTGACGAAGCCGAATGGGTCTATCTATGACTGCAGTGCTAGACTTTGATGTTTGGAACATTGCACTTGCTGTTGAGACCGGATCTGTCCAGGCCATGCCTCCTTTGTTCACTGGTAGCGAGAATATATCGCACTCCTCTGGTGACACGCCTCCACCAAAAATGGCTGGCATGAAAGTAGTGCGAATAAAGTCTCTCAGTGGCCTGAACGCTCCTTCCTCACATTCCACTACTCTCTGAACAAACTGCCATCGAAATTTAATGGATTTGGTGAACGCCGAGTGAGCGTCTTGAGGATGTTTTTTGCCTGCCGCTGACACCCTTTCAATCAGTTGAGTCCATTCGCCGATCTTCCCCTCTAAATATTTTGCTTTTCCTATGGGTTCGCCTATATATCCCCCTAGGAAGCGGTGGCCAGTTACAACCTTGATTCCCGTGCCCCCAAAGACTACTTCTGCATCCCTCTTCTTGTCTGGGTGTACAACAAGGTACGACTTTTGGCCTTGAGGATAGTATCCAAAACTCGGACCATGTCTCAGTAGTTGCTCCCACCAATTTTTGAGTTCTAGTAGGTTGAGTTATTGTAGGTGAAAATAGTTCGAGCTATTTTCAATAATATACTGGGTATTAAACGTTTCTATGGGTGCCAGTTGTCGACTGAACATTTGAACTACTGGCAATAGGGACAACAACAATTGTAAGGGCAATTTGGAAATTACCTTTCGTCCCGATTGGTTTTTCCAAGTAATTCTTGCAAATCTAAATGAAGATGAAATGAAAAATTATCAATTTCTGCCCGTAAGAAAGGATTTGAAAAGAAGCGGCATGAAGAGAGAGTGTGGCCTCCCCCCCGCACTTTAGTTTCTGTAGTAGATTGTAAGCTGAAAGTAGATGGCGCAACTGAGGCAGCCTCAAAAATGCTTGGACGCCATTTTTACATTAGCTTTCTCCTCTATTAACTTGTCTCCAGTACTCTGTGTTGACAATGCTCGTTCTTGTGTCGCTCAGTCACACTGACACTCCTGACACAGTTTGGCTGGAATCTTCTGAGTCTCCCGCTGTACAGCCCCGACCTTCTGAGTACCACCTTATCAGTTGGAAAACGCTTTGGGAGTGACGAGGAAGTCAAGGAAGCTGTCACCAAATGGACCAACTAGGTGGCGGCAGATTTCTATGCAGAGGACATTTCGAAGCTCCTTAAAAGGTATTTGAAGTGCACTGAGGAGTCAGGCGATACAGGGTGTCACCCTTACGGGCGCACCACCGGGCAGGGTTCGATTCTACTACTAATTTGCAACAAAAAATGTCTCTTAGCAATTTTGTTTTAGAGGCTTCGTTTTCGACTTATTTCACATTTAAGATTTTTTTCGTGTTTTCGACCTTACCTCATTAAAATGGCTATAACTCCCTTAATTGATGGAGTAAATTCAAATTTGATTACACCATTGGAAAGAGCGTAAAATTTCCTATCTCCCTGATGGGGTTTTAGAAAATTTCGAATCAACTGAACGGGTATAAAATAAACCAAAAGTAAAAAATTGGTGAAGTTTCGAAAATTTTCACTTTTTTCAAAGTTTGTTTCTCGAAACGTCGTGAACGGAAATTTCCATGCTGTAAGCCTAAAAGTTGGATGTGAATCCCAGCTTTCTAACGGTGTAGTCATTTTTTTAAAAACACCACTTATTCAGTTAGAAAATGACGTTTTTAGGGCAGAAAACGATCATTTTAGGATGTAAATCGGCGTTTTTCACCAGAAATGCTTTCCAACTTAATAAATCATTTGACATGAAATTTTACGTAATTTTTGAAGCTGAATCACTTTCCAATCTCCTCTACAAACAAATAGTACTTTTCAAGCCCTTTCCGTTGGGCGAAGGGCTTAATCTCGTTGATCGTTTTATACAAAATTGTCATTAAGGGAGGTCTGGGTTATTAATGACTCGCACTCCTTACACTTTGTTGATTTACCTAATTTTTGCCCTCTGTCTTGAAAATATCGTCCCGATCATTTGCGGAAAGCTTTATCTTTTCGATAGATAATAAGTTGGGAGTCGAGGACTCAGTTGTTGTACCCTGTTCAACCGAGAAAGGGCTTGAAAAGTACTATTTGTTTGTCGAGGAGATCGGAAAGTGTTACCATTCGATTCAGCGTCAAAAAGTACGTAAAATTTCATGTCAAATGATTTATTAAGTTGGAAAGCACTTCTGGTGAAAAACGCCGATTTACACCCTAAAATGATCGTTTTCTGCCCTAAAAACGTCATTTTCTAACTGAATAAGTGGTGTTTTTAAAAAATGACTACACCGTTAGAAAGCTGGGATTCACATCCAACTTATAGGCTTACAGCATGGAAATTTCCGTTCACGACGTTTCGAGAAACAAACTTAGAAAAAAGTGAAAAATTTCGAAACTTTACCAATTTTTTACTTTTTGTTTATTTTACACCCGTTCAGTTGATTCGAAATTTTCTAAAACCCCATCAGGGAGATAGGAAATTTGACGCTCTTTCCAATGATATAATCAAATTTGAATTTACTCCATCAATTAAGGGAGTTATAGCCATTTTAGTGAGGTAAGGCCGAAAACACGAAAAAAATCTTAAATGTGAAATAAGTCGAAAACGAAGCCTCTAAAACAAAATTGCTAAGAGACATTTTTTGTTGCAAATTAGTAGTAGAATCGAACCCTGCCCGGTGGTGCGCCCGTAAGGGTGACACCCTGTATAAAGAAAAATAGCAAACCTTCTGCAGGAAAATTCCTGCCTACTTCACAATTTTCGAATAAAAACTCAATTATTAAAAAAAAATCGTCGTCCCATCACGCACTGAACTGATTAGCTCCTTCTTCGCGGTTTTGAAGTTGGTCAACATTTGGTGTGGTTTCAAAAACTTATTTGGTGGATACTCCTCGTGAACATGGTCACCAGCAGCAGTTTCATCAAAACTATTTTCATTCATCCAGTTTGATGGTATCTAATTCGCGCCGTCGACAATCTCGTACTTCGACTGTACTCCGTCAGATAAATCTATGTGCGGGGAACGACCCCCTCTACTGTGCCAGGGTGGAAGTGTCCCCAACCTAACGGGGGAAAAGTATCACAGCGGACGAAAAAGTATCCCTGTGGTCTACTAAAACTAATCAATCTCCGAATTATCTACGAATCTAATTGAACCAGGGCCAGAACTAGGTTTAAACTGAATCAAATGGTAAACAAATCTAGACATTATTGAAAATTAAATAAAATGAGCCAGAAGGGAAACACTCTCGGGGAAAGGGAAATATCCCATCATGGAAGGGAAATATTTCTCTCCAAGCACGTAGAAATAGAGCATTCCCAGTAGGTTTGGTACAGCATGATGTATCCTCAATCCAGCGCTGTATAGTTCGTTGAAAGAGTCGAGGAGTTTGTCTACCTTGACTCCTTGGTAACCAAAGACAACAATATGAAAGCAGAAATTCAAAGGAGAGCCACAGCAGCCAACAAATGCTACTTTGGTTTGGTCCGGCATAAGAAGAGTAGGACCCTGTCACGAGCAATGAAACTCCGTTTCCATAAAACACTAATTAGGCAAGTGCTCACTTATTGTTCTGAATTGTGGAGACTCTCCAGAACTCAAGAAAACCAACTTCTCCGATTTGAAAGGAAATTTTTGAGAGTAATTTTCTCTCCTGATGAGCTCGCCTGGCGTATAAGGACAAAGAGGAGAAATGAGGAAATGAGGAGTATGACGACAGAGATGTGGTCTCCTTGCCAAAATGAGCCCTGATTCGGTTCGTAAGAGGCTCCTAGACAACAGAGGCGTCCTAGATTGCGCTGGGTGGATGGTGTCAGGAATCGGTCTGTTCAGTGCAGGTACAGGGCTCCCATACCCCCACCATTCCAACCACTAATGGACTGCGCCAAGGCGATGCACTCTCATGCCTCCTGTTCAACTTGGCCTTGGAAAAAGTAGTGAGGGATGCCGGGCTGCAAACCAGAGGTAGCATATTCTACAAATCGGTCCAAATACTTGCCTATGCGGATGATATTGACCTGGTTGCCCGCACTGATAGAGACCTCCGAAGAGCATTCACCTCACTAGTGGAAAGTGCGAAATCCATGGGACTTTACGTAAATGAGGGCAAAACAAAATATATGACCATAGGCGCATCAAGCCGCGTGAATGAGCCCTTTGAAGTTGACCAATGCCGTTTTGAGGCTGTGGACACCTTCGTGTACTTAGGTTCCCTCATTAGTTCTAATGGAGACCCCGTCCCTGAAATAAAGTGCAGGCTGGCTGCGGCAAATCGCTGTTACTGGGGGCTTGTGAAACAGCTCAAATCCCGCCTGCTGAACCATCGAGTGAAGTGTGAGCTGTATCGAACCCTGATCCGCCCAGTATTGACCTACGGATCTGAGACTTGGACCATGGGCAAGCAAGGAGAGGAGATGCTCGGAACGTTCGAAAGGAAAATCCTGCGAAGGATATTTGGGGCTGTCTGTGAGAGGGGGGTCTGGAGGCGGAGAAAGAACGTGGAGTTATACGAACTGTTCATGGATATTGAAGTCGTAAAATTCGTAAAACTCGGAAGACTGCGCTGGGCTGGCCACGTGATGCGCATGAAGGAAGATGACCCGGTTAGGAAAATTTTACAAGGAAGCCCTGGTGGAACCCGAGGAAGAGGACGACCGCGGAATCGTATGGCTGATGAGGTAGAGGAGGATGTGGCGCGCGCCGGATACCGGAACTGGCGAACACTGGCAACCAGAAGGGAAGAATGGAGGAAGGTTGTGGAGCAGGCTAAGGCCCACCCTGGGCTGTGACGCCAACAAAGAAGAAGAAGAGGATGGTGTCAGGATAGATGCAAATGCAATGCTGGGTGTTATGTTTGTGTGTCGTCGAGTGAAGGAGATGACCTTCTCGATGCAGTGTTTGTGATTTCTTCAACCCTGACTCAATGAAGAGAGAATGTCCCTATCCTAGCGACTGCACTGTCGCACCAGCGGCGTTAGCCCGACCGATGTGCGGAGTGCAGGGAATTATGCTAGCCCGACAACCCCGGCGTTTCATCAGAAACCGACCATCAGGAAGCGGGATATTTACCTAGTGAGCCTAGTTTTGTGAGGAGATCCCTTATCGGAGGAGAAGGTAGAGAGCGAAATGAACAAGGCGGTTGAATAGACTAGATTGCATACTGGAGCATCCCTGAGTGAGCTTATATACTCTGAGAGTTTCCTCGGGGGAGAGAGAGGTGGAAGGGTGACGTCATGTTGATGTGTCTAAATCTACTCCTGTTGCAGCAATGCAGGCCCATACAGGAATTGAACCCCTTACAGAAAGGATTGATGCTTCAGCAATAATGCTAAATGAAAAGCTTAGGCGATCTAACATCCCATACTGGAGAAATTATAGCGCACCCCATATAAGGCTCATATCCCAGTTAAACTTCACACATGTCGTTGAAAATAAGGTGAGAGACCTGAACCTGAACCTTGGAAATCCTGAGCCTCTCCCGCCCTTTACAAATCACCAGTCCTTTTCTTACAACCTCGATCTTGTAGGAGGTGCATCCAAAAATTCCGCAGCTCCAGCAGAACTCAAAGCAGCGTTCCTCGAGACTAGGCAGCTACGATACCCGTCTTCAAACTGGCTGCATGTCTACACAGATGGTTCAGCGGATGGAGCTGTGAGAAACGGGGGAGCTGGTGTCTTTTCGACAATATTCGAGTTGAGTGAGCCAGTTCGAGCGTGTGCCACAAATTTTGATGGCGAGATAGCTGCAGTATTGATGGCCTTGCGGGAGATACAAACACGAAGATTGCAGCAGACCGTTATATTTGTCGACTCCCAGGCTGCCATGCTCGCACTAGGCTCAGCTGCAACTCCTGCCCCCTCACGAGCAATTCATGAATCGTTAGAAGTGCTGGCCCAGATTAGGGAATATGGCGGGGTCGTCCACCTCCAGTGGACACCGAGCCACTGTGGTGTAAAAGGCAATGAAGAAGCAGACCGGCTGGCAAAAGCAGGTGCCTTGAAAGCTCAGCCTGATCCACCACAGTCACTGCACACTGCCAAAAGACAAATAGCAGCCGCCATAGCATGTCGCACCAAGGAAAGATTGGTGGCCGCGGGTGCAGGGAAAGACTGGGAGTCCCTCATGGCAGAGGATGGCCAGATTTCCCAAACCCTACCACGGCGAATGTCAGTAGCTCTGTTCAGAATGCTAACTGGCCACGACTACCTCCAAAAGCATCTAAATAGATTGAGGATAGTCGACTCGCCAATGTGCCCATTATGTAGTCAGGGGGAAATGGACGCCCGCCACCTCATGGAGTGCGCAGCACTGGAAGGGGTCAACGGGTCCACACCGGAGGAAACTGCGTGTGAGAGGTACTGGGCAGCAAGACGTCTAATGCAATCAACGACGGGCGTAGGATAAAAAAAAAAAAAAAAATGTTGATGTGTTTCCCCGTACCTCGTCTCTCCCTGGGGTGGTGACTCACTCAGGGATCCTTGTGTTGCTTCTTTATTTGAGAACTAATTAAATGTTGAAATGTGGGTCATAACACTGGGAGTCCATGATTGGAGAGCAGCTGGACAATGCCGAGATGACTGGCGGACTTTACTAGGGCAACCTTGACCCCTCGCGGGTCGTTGAGCCATGAAAGAAGAAGAAGCACCGTATTGTTGTTAAGGACGCACCATACCTATCCGCATCAGATACGGTGTTTTTATCACAATACAGCACCGGATTGAGAATACGTCACGCTGTATCTAAGCCAAACCAAACCTACTAGGAACTCCCTAAAATCTGTACGATAACAGTCTCTGCAAGATGTTGTGTGTATCAACCCACGGTATGAAGAAATTGTCAATTATTGGGACTGGGGTCATTCAGAAAAACGCCGTTATCGCCTAGCTTTCGGAAAATATATTAACATGGAACATATTATTGCACTAGGGTAATTACCCGAAACACGTTACGTTGGAAGGGGACGCATCACAGTGACGCGGCTTTTCGACACTTCGGTTTTTGAGGCGGGAAGCGCCAAGCTTTTCAACGTATTTTAGATATATTGCTAGTATGTTATTAGATATGTTGCTAATAAAACTGTTGTATTATACCTACCTACAACTAAGGTTCTGCACTGAATTTGGCTAAAACATTCCATGTTTTTATAATTTACTTGCTCCCCTGGCGAGGCGTGAAAGGCCGAGTTTTCTTTCATCATTGAGCCCTGATGATGGAAATAGATTTTCCTAAAGGTAGGCGATAACGGCGTTTTTCTGAATAGTCTCTCCCTTCTTTGAAAGAAAAGCGAATGAACAGGGAAATTTTTTACCTGTTTCCCCATGGGCTCGGGGTTGGTAACGGTGGTGCTGAAGAACTCTCCCCACTGCAGACGTCCGTAAAGCCCTGCCCAGTGGTTGTGACGGTTGCCGGTGTGCGGCAGACACCAGGGGATGAGAGTGTTGAACTGGCGGTCCATCGGGTCGCACTTACCGCCGGTGGCACACGAACAGACGCCCCTCAGGGCTCCCTTCCGAGACTTGCCGTTCTTCTTGTCGTGGTGCGTGTAAATACTGGAATTGAAAATCGCGACAAAGTGAGGCAACTGTGAATGTATTATCATCGTCATTGCAGACTTCTAGGGTTTATTTATTGTTTTTAAAATGAGGTAAATTAACAAATTCAAAATACGAGCCCCAGAAGAATGAAGAACACGTCGAAGGTGCGAGTACAGAACGTACTTATTCCATTGTCCTATTTCAACCCAACTTCCTTAGTACTCATGAAATAGTTCCTAAATAAGTTTATTAAAATTTTCAAAAATTGGGTAAATATTACTTGCGAAAAATGGAAATATAGGAGAATCTCAACAACAATTAATTCATTTTGTATAATATACAATATTGTTTTTATTGTATAAAATATACAAAATATAATTTTTGTAATAGGGTAGAGTCACCAATTATCGTCATGCTTAAGACCTTATCATTTTTCCCTCCACTAATTCGCTAATTTCTTCCTTATTCTACCCCTAATCGTTCAACTCCGGGACATTTTTGAATCGCCAGCAATCCAAGCTTCGATTATACCACCATTTTTCCTGAAAAAGCTATTAATTATGCTTTTAGAGCAATAAAACTCATTATGATTTTTTTAACCAATTATCGTCATGAAAAATCCAGTGTTCGTCACCGCAGTGCACCAGCTATCGTCAGGGGGAGTCCAGTATTCGTCAGATAATGAGGAATTTCACTATGTCGGAATTTCCCATTTTTGACCCCAAAATCGGATTCAGCACCTCGAAAAACCTCCTACGGCAAACTTTCAGCCCGTATTTCCTAATTTACGAATAAACGAAACAGTGTAGAAAATATGAACGTTTAAAAAAACCGGGAGGATGACGTCAACCTGGAATAGTTCATTTACGGCTGCTTGAAGCGCTGAGATTGTGTAATCTATAGTCCTCAGATGCAAAATTTCACAAAACCAGTAAAGATCGAAAACGAAAAACTGAAGAAAAAATAGAAAAAGCAATTTGGGGAAAATTAGCTTTCCCCTGTTTTTGTTTGATAACTTTCCGCTTAGATAACACGATTTCGTCGTACCATCGGGCAACACTGGGAGGAGACGGCGATCCGAACAGCCAATCAGCGAGCGATCCCGCTTCACGTTGAAAAGGTCCGTTTTCCCGGTTATTTTTTGAAATCACAAATTTTGATTGTCTCCCAAAAATAACAGGAGACTTATTTTCCGAAATCAACCCGATTTTCATCCATCCCACACCATTTACTATTCAGGAAAAATGCAAACAGAATTCGGTGAAATTCCTCATTGCACCAGTTATCGTCATCCATGACTAATCACTTATACAGGGTGTCTACACTTAAGATAGGCATAACTTCGGGGTTTGATTCTACAAGGTATTTCCAACAAAAAATGTCTTTTAGCAATTTTCTTTTAACCCACTCAAAATTCCTATTTTTTCAGTTTAAAGTTTTTTCTCGTGTTTTCGACTTTACGGCACTGATTTGGTCAAAACTTCCTTATTTCTCCTGAAAATTCAAATCTGACTAGACCGTTAGAAAGAACGTTAAATTCCCAAGCTATCAAGTAGATTCCGATAGAACTAAGAACTGAAACGTTGACTGAAACCCACTAATCGTTACATGTGACGATAACTGGATAAACCATCATTTCATGACACCAGTTATCGTCATCCCATATCAATTAAACTAATCACTATAGAGCTCGAACAACGCTCGAATTCAAGCTTTAAACTATATAAAAACTATTCAAATAAAAAGAAATGAGAAAATCTCTACTTGGGTAGGTAAAAAATGCTAGGAACTACACTCACCTCTTAGTGACACCCGACAATGGAGAGCTGGTTTCGGATACTGGTGATGATTTCTATTTATCACCAACAGAACCGTTACAATACTGACTTGATTTTGGAGGAAATCGGAAGCCTACAACCTCCTCTATCAATTGGCGACAGATTCAAATCCCTAGGTGGCGCCAAACTCTTATCATCTTGAAATGAAATATGACGTGACGAACACTGGTTCCATATTTGCGCCTGACGATAATTGGCGACTCTACCCTAAGGCAAACAGTGTTTGCTATGTTTGGCAGGAGGAGACGCCACTGAATGTGATTGCTGGTTGCTAAGGTAGCAAAACTGGATACAACTCGAAGAAACGAACAACGATCGCATTTTGGTTAGCTAAAAATTCAACGGAGATTAGACCTCTTTTGTGATTCACACTCATGATTCTGTTCTATCGAAGAAAACCTTCAAGTACTCGTGGGGAGCGAACGGTTTGTCCTGCATAGCTCCGGGTGGTCTCAAAATTTTTAAAAATTCAAAATTAATTTAATTGGTGAAAAAAAATACCTTTATTTCGAGAGTTTTCGAGCTAGGGGACTCTCGAAAATTTCAACCCCTAATTTTCACCCCTTAGAAGTGACTGTCATTAGAGAGTTTTTGCTTCACACGGTGGCGAGCTCCCGTGAACGTGAAGCTACGGAAAACTGGAGTTGATGCTAACCTCCCCACTCCTTTTTACCACGGGACCGTGACTGTCACCATGGAAACGGGAGGCTCCGTGGATTCTGTTATCATAACCTGACACCGCCACCATTTTGTCTGTGACAAGTTCGCCACCATTTTCGTTCATGTTGAAGTGGACTCCAAAGAATGGAACCAACTACAAAAACCTAGTTTTGAGTGATCAAGCATCAAAGTTATTTCAAGTTTGTAAATCAGGTGATATTTGTATTGGAATTTCTTTCTTTTTCTCTCAAATTTAAATTGATTCCGCGCCGTTTCCTACTTCGAGAGCATGCGATATCTGTAGTAGAACGCCTAAAATTAAAATTATATGTAGTTGATTTCTTTTTGAGATTTTGGAAAACGCTGTTACCAAATTTGAGTGATGAACCAACTCACTTGGTTCTATTCTGAGGAATTCTAAACGATTATTCACATTCAACATTCAGTTGTTTGCAATTCCAAATTCATCATTCCAAATTCTTCCAGTTCCAAATTCTTCTAGAAGAAAGCGATACCTTACTCATGATCTCGCCCTCACAAATCCTCAAAAATATATTTTGATAGGTTTTTTATATAATCCTGTCTCCATTTTTTTCCGACCAAACAGTATTCTGGGTATTATTGGTAGGAGTAGTAGTAAACAGGGTGATTCACGAAAAGGTTTTCACCCCTCTTCATTTCCCCAGAATTCAGCATAAAAAAACCCTGTGTTGTTGCCTGTAAAGTCGGTATACGGGCGAAAGTTTTACGTGACAACGACTTTGAGTGGTAAAATAATTTTAATGTTAATATTCATTCGTATAGTAGGAAGAAGGATAAAATAAAATTCTTTGTCAAGTTGCACAGAGTAGGTATTTCCCGTAGGTAGTAGGTATTTCCCATGGGTGGGGGGGGGGGAGTGAGTGCCAGGGAAGGGGGGCGGGGCGCTCCCGCTTTTGTGAGCGCCGGGGAAGGGGGGACGCGGGGGGTGGTGCGCGGGGGGCCGCCCGCCTTTAGGGAGCGCCGAGCTGCACCCCCTCCGTGAGCGGAGCGTAACGCAGTTTCTTGAAGTGTCTCCCGGTGAACCAATTTATAAGACGTTATCACGTCAAAAATTGGTACCAACGCTATTCTTTATGATTTTTTGTGAGGAATTCAGGGAAAATACTTTCGCGCAATTGACACCAACTTCATTTATTCAAATGGACCCCCCCCTTTTTTTTAATCACAAATTCGAATTCAACGTCAAATTTCATGACAAATTCATACCCGAACCAAATTTTGTTATTGCGCAACTCCACAATTGCACAAAAATTAGGTTTTGGAGGACCCTAACTGTGGCGCATCTTTTTTCATAGTTTTTTTACTCTGAATCACAAGGTGTCATCGTTTTTAAATTTGATTGGTATTTTTCTATTTTTTCTATTTTGCGCATATTATGCGCAAACTGCATATTATGCAGTTTGACGCATAGTTATTAATTTTACTATCAAATTGCAATTACAATTAAATTGTTGGCATACTTCTTATAAACTCATGAACACAATAATTTTGTTCATTCTTAGTCACATGTTATTTATAAAATGCCAATTATTGGCATTTTAGAAATAGCATGTGACTAAGAATGATGATATTTTAGGCCTATCTTTTGTTATAAGTTTTTCTCTCAGTCCCAAAATTTTCAGAGTTCACGTATGGTATTACACCTAATTAATAAATACCTGCTTATATTTTGAAATATAATAAATGACAATAAACTCTGGAAAATTATTATATTTTTAAAATTGCACATGGGTAAGAATGAGTTTTAAATGTGTTATTTGCCTGAACACATTTTTAGATCAGTTTTCTTTCACTTTTAATCAAGTGAAATATCAAATGAAATTATGATAATGTGAACTACCAACATCATTCTTGATTGTATTCGGACCTCAAAATTCAACGTGTGTTAGGCAATGTTTATCTTATTAAAATTACTTTTCGCATGGGGAACTATACATATATTTTTGTACAGAGTTAAATAAACCTCTATTGAAGTTGCACTGCAGTGCTCTGTAATAACCTAAAGTAGTTTCAATGTGAGGTAGGTACTCATTTTTAAAGTATATTTTGGCAAGAATTGAAGAAGAAATCTTGCGATTCGCAAAACCAAAGCAATGTAATAACTGTTATCAATGTGTAACCTACCTAAAGGTTGCATCTTGCGGTGGCAGGAACCCGACCGCGGGAGGCGACCGTGTGAAGAGCGCTTCACACGGGCGGTCTTCGAGAACGCGCGGCGACCCCGACAACTTCGGGAAACTTCGTACCTTTTCGGTCATCATCTGACCGCGTTATTTCCACGGACGGTCCCTCCCACGGTGCGCCCGTGTGAAGCAAAAACTCTCTATTAACCAAAAGCTTCGCGGCACAACTAGACCCCAAATGGAGCCCATATACCAAATTTGAACCAAATCGGTCCAGTGTTGCTAAGAAAAGTGCCGCGTATGGCGTACGGCGGATGGAAATTTTATTATTCGATTTTCGGATTCTACGTACCTTGAAACGCAAAACATCAAATGCATTGGAGAGTTACAGCGGGCCAAGATATGTACAAAAATGCGAGACTCACGTCGAAAGCGCGAGCCGTGAGGCAAAGCAATGACGTGAGGCTCACAGAAGACGGTTGACTCAGCCTTCTCGCGTTTTCGTTGTAGAGTCGCGTTTTCGACGTAAGATAACCTACTAGGCCAACTCCTTGTTTTGTGGCTGAGCTAATGGCCGCCGTCAATCAGCTGATCATTCTGTTTCTTTCGTTTTGAAATTCAAAACTTCAAAATTTGAAGAGTTTCGGTGAATCATTTGCGAGTTCTTCATCTTCGGGGTCGCAGTAAAGTGAATTGAAAATTGAAGAATTGATCCCTTATACATTTCGCTTGAAGTGAATATTGCTCCCTTTTTTTTCGGCAGGTAGGTGAGAAAATCTTTAAGATCCACAGGTGGAGTTGGATCTCGTAAGATACCCTGAAGGATCCGCGACTTCAAGGTTATGTGGGATTCAAACCCACTAAAAAAACACCTCCTTTTCTCCCACGTTGGATGATCAGCCTGGAACTGTTTAACACATTACTTCAGGCTGAGTCCTGGGGCACTTCATCAGTTCTGGATGGCGGGACGGACCAGGTGTTCCCTTCTCTGTCTCTCTCGTTCTAACAATGTCTTCCTTGTCAGGATACTCTCTGCGTACGCTGCCACAAGACTCCAGCTCCTCTCACCTTCCAGCATCTTGCTGACGACAGCTTCTGGTGTTGGAATTTGGGGAGTTAATCCCAGCTCTGCCAGCAGCTGGCTTCTTTCAGCCGCCCATTTGGTGCATTTGAAAAAGGTGTGCAGCGCATCATCATCTTCTCTCTTCTGACAGTGCGGACATGTTGGGACAGTTACCTTTCCCATTTTATGTAGATAGGCATAAAACAGTCCATGTCCTGTGAAGAATTGTGTGAGGAAAAAGTTCAATTCTCCATGCTTCCTGTCCGTCCATTTCTGGATGTTTGGCACTAGCCGTGCGGTCCACCGTCCTCTATATTCTCTTGTCCATATCTCTTGCCAGCTTACCATCGTGCAATCTCTTTCTTCCTTGGCTATGCGGGACCTGTCTCCTTCATCCCTTCTGTCGAAAATTCTTTTTCTCTCTGAAGCCATCAGCTGGATCGGTATGACACTGGTGTCAGAATCTTCATTGTTTTATTCACAGTTACCTCAGCATCCAGAGCACTTATTGCTCCCTTATAAGCCCCAGAAGATGCCCCATTGAAGGCAAGTTTCCTCTACCTTTTTGAACGACTTCGTATTTATTTTAGTTCGAAAGGTAATATTGGAATATATTACGAAAAGATTGATTAGTCCGAGGTCGATCTTAAACTACCAATCTCGTTGAATTCGGTTGTCTGTCATCTACTCCTCAGACAAGAAGATGGACTGAAATGCTCGGTGCTCACATTCATTTTGCATTTATTTATCAATACTTTTACGATTATTTTGGGTAATAAACGAGCGTACTTAATTGATTTCCTTATATTTTCCTTCCTCTTTTCCTTTATTGGTTCAACGAAAACAAAAACCGCGGATTGAGTTGACGTTACCTATGGAGTGTTGAAAAATCTAAAGCAACGTTAATGACGCGAGGCTCATGACGGAAAGTTAGCATCCACTAGATGCTCGCCCTAGAAGCTTCTCACGTCTAAACGGTTCAAAATGTTGATGTAACTCTCTATTATTGAAAATAATAAACGTAAACCATGGAGTCTTCATCACTTACAGTTTTTTCGAGTAAGTTCCGTCGCCCAGCTGGACAGCGATGTTGGGGAGGTCTCGCCAATCAGCATTTTTCGTTTTGGGGACGTGAGCCATCCTCGCAGCAACCAGAGCACTCATATCTTTGCATATGTGATCTCGCAGCTTGGCTCCTTCAGTTTTGTCTCGCATCTAAGTATAACAATTTGAGTCAATGAAATGGAAGGCGATTACACCAAACCACCAATTGAAACCGTAAAACAATGGGAAATAGGGCTTACTGACACATTTTCATTCTCAAATGAAGTCGGTCAAAAATAAGAGAGAATTCTGAAATAAGAGTAAAGCTGGGTTCACATAGGTGCGTAATGTCCGTAATGCGTAAAAGAGCGTTCACATGGCCAATTGATTACGCGATTACGCAGAAGCGCGCAGTAGGTTTTGCGCAGAATTGGTTTCCCGCTCGCCTTTTTTCCCGCGTTCAGCTATTTTGCTGTTTCGCCCTGTTCATCGATCGAATAATTTCTTATTAATTATTAACTTCGAAAAAAATGATTTTCATCGTCTTTTTGGTGATTTGCCTGGTGAATGGTATACCCAGTGTTGGGCAAAAATTAGCTATAGCTAACTGCTAAAAGCTACAGCTAAATTAGCTACGATTTAGCTGAAACTAGCAGCTAAATATTTAGCTATTAGCTGTCGAGGAACAGATGAAATTTCTAGCTAAGTTAGCTATTAGTCGAAAACTTATAGCTAACAGATTTAGCTGCGGTGATTTAGCTGTTCCTCGACAGCTAATAGCTCAATTTATCTTTTAGCTATTAAAAAAAGCTATAAGCTAATTTAGCTATTAGTTGAAACATTAACTAGCTAATAAATTAGTTAGCTAATGTCCAACTCTGGGTATACCCATTTCGGAAAACGATGTAAGTACCTTTGATGTAAGAAAATAATGTTATTGAATTGTTGTGAAGAATCGCAATGTTCAAAACGACCAAATTCTCTCAAAAATGTATTTTAGTTGAATCAATCGAAAAATAGGTTTTCGGAAGTTGAATAAATTGAAAAATAGGTTTTCGTAAGTTGAATCAATCATATTTCCACATAATAGCAGACTTCTTTCATGCGGTTATTGGAGAATGATTTGATTTCTGAGGATTTATTGACATAATTTGATCGGACGAGATCAATGATGCCTTCATTAAAATCACTTAAATTCATATCCAGCAAAGCACAATGCAAAAACGAAAACCAAATAACAACACGGAATCCGGAATCGGATTGTTTGGTCAATAAACCAAAAACGAGACTGAGTCAACGACGAACAGCTGAATGATGAACAGGCGACGAGAGCTTTCACGAAGTTTGCCGAAATTTATCGAAGTTCATCCGTAATGCGTAAAATATCTAATTTTTCAAAACGATACACTCCGCTCCAAAAGTCGACGTCCGCAAAGATTGCTCGGGGCGGGAGCCTCACACAGGGGGCGCCTCAGTCGGCTCCAGCCAATAGCATACAATTACGCACTACGGATTACGGACATTACGCACCTATGTGAACCAAGCTTAAGCCACAGCCAGACAGGTACTGTGATGCCCTTTTCCTAGACTTCCTGTGCCTCTATCGCTTGTCCAGTCACTTATCTTCTTGACGACTAAAAGTAAAGTAAGAAAACATTTCAGGTTGGACTTCGTCTGACTGCCATTCCTGGCACATTAAACGTGAACATTCGGTTTTGTCTCCCCACCGAACCAGTGATTCCAGGAACAATTTTGATTCCGGGTCAGTCAAAGGCAAAACTATGTACTTCGTATGCGTTACAGTAAAAAACGAAACTATGGTACGATTTTAATAAAATTTTCAGAAAGAGTTAGTCTCTTGGCCTAGAGAGCTCCTTAATTGTTTTATTGCCGTTGCTTGAGCGCTTGCGAAAAGGGTGTTTCCTCTGAAGTTCGAATTCTCAGTTTTTTGTGGTTCAAAAAACGCTCAAAATTTGGAAGAATCCAACAATTGCCTTTGAGGAGCCAAAGCATTCGACAAATAACGGAAAAACGTCGAATTGCTAGTCCCGAATTGCTAATCCCAGCTGTTCGTCGTCGATGACACTCTTAGGTGATGTTGGAGAAATTAATTGTATATATAACAATATCATCAAATTTACCAATTTCTGGAAGTGCGTAATCGCGTCCGTTCCATAATCCATTTCTTCTTTGTTTCCACCGTTTTCTATCTCCGGTAAGTCCGACATGGAGTCGTAGACTGTGATAGTGCGTAGCGGCGCAGAATCCGTGAAGAGACATCCCGACAGAATCTAAATGAAATAGAAAATTAATAACATCACCACAAGATCAGAAAAACAGATTTATTTCTACGGAGATCTTTGTTAGGATTTCCCCGACTCTTCTTCTAGATGAAAAGAATGTGGAAAATGAAAAGGGAGTCTTCTCGAATACAATGGAGTATTTTACACGACGGGCTCCAGCTAGCCAAAAAAGGAAGGATAGTTCCAAAACATATTGTTTAGTAATGCATGCATTCCAGGGGACGTCCCATTAGATAAGCATTGGGTCAATTAATACCAGTTGGTAAGCGAAAAAACTGTTCACTCGATGTAATTTATTAAGCATTTTAGACAAGAAATAGTAATTCCCTCCCCCTTCTTCACCATTATCCACCATAACATTTCTAGCGGCATGGGAGCCTGGAATTTGAAGAGCATTTTAAAAACCATGATCTACGATACCCAACAAGCGATTTCGAGATTACCCCCCTCCTCCCCCACCCCAATGGCGCCATTCTGGCACCAAAGTGGCAATACTTCGTAACGTTGGACTTCCATCTATTTGTTTTGGTAGGCAGTCCATCGAAGTTCACATCCGTATTCAAGGTAAAACACAAAAAAAAAAAAAAATTAAAAAACCCATGAAATATGCGATTTATGGTGTTCTGGCACCATGGTGGCACCACTATTAGTTCCATGGTGAGACAGAGAATAATTCATGAAAATCCGGAGGTATAATGAGAATTTTTCCTCAATTTCAGAACTTGGATACAATTAGAAAGCTATAAAGGAACCGAAATATTGAAAAATCGGATATTTTGTGAATATTATCCCCCCACTTACCCCCTCCTCTCGCAAATTTTAATACTCTGGTGGAATAGTGTGCAATTTGGAAGATTTATGAGTCGAACTAAAAAAAAAGAAACACTCACGGTTGGAAATTGAGGCCTGGGCAGAGTTTACAGGATTGTGCCCGCAAACGCACGTTTTTTGAGCATTAACTCCCCCTTCCCCCCCCCTTAAAATTCAAAATTCGAAATTCCGGCGACGTGGTGCACAACTAGATAGTTTTCCGCGTCGAACAAAAAAAGAACCACGAAAATCAGTTGAGAACTAAGGCCTGTGCAGAGTACACAAGATTTTGTCACACACCCACACACAGACATACACCTATGGTTTTTTTTCGCGGATTTGGATTCAGAATGGTCTAAAACGGATTACTGTGTGGTTATTTTTTTTTCTGTTGAGTGTTGTCCTCCTTCACCCCAGATCGATCGCATAAGGACGCCCAAGTCTTACTGTGGGACGTCCTAAAAAAAGGTATAACTCACCAACTGCGACTACGGTGGTAAAACAGCTCCACGGATTCCTGTAGAAAGGGAATCGTCGGTAGGGCGAACAAAAGGGGATACTGGCTGGATCTGAGGAGAGACTCGCACAATTGAGAAGCAACAAAAGGACAGACTCTCCTCCGATCCATCCTGTAGCCCTGGGAATGGTTTGACCCCTAGAATGATAGCTAGAAATCATGATCCAATTTTGATTTGGAGGTGGTGCTTGGAAATAATTTTCAAATTCCAGTGGCGAGTGATGGAAACACTAATTTACTAAACCGTTGATAGAGAGCGCTAGTGTTGGTCTGGGCGCTTCTCCGATTCACTCCCCTTCACAAAATGTGAAGACGCCTTGGCCTTTATTGTGTCCTCAGTCTAGTTTGTAACGACTCGAAATCCACCAAAAAAAGTTGGCATCTATGACTAATGGCCCTACCTTAGAGGCGTGTTGGTACTTCTGTACTGGGAATGTGGAACCGAGTATCAACTTGTAACAGTTCCATGCGATGACAAAAACTCAGCCCAAACTGGTCCAGTGCCCTCACCACTGCAGCTCCACAGACCGAGAAGATATCGTATCAGGGAACAGCAATGGATCGCTCTTGAAGATATCGCTCTTGCTCTACACACGGCTTAACGATCTTGGACTCTGGTTTTTCGAGAGTTCCATGTGCTGCTTTCACGAGTCCATCTTTACCTCGGATAACTGCTACGATTCTACCTCGAATCCATTTGCTGCGGATGTAACCGTCCTCCCCTAACTCCACCAAGTCGCCCACTTTTATAGGTTCAACAAGAACTGCCCAGTTGCTTCTTTCTGCTAGTGTCCGGACGTATTGACTCCATCACTTCTTCCAAACGCGGTCCGCTAATTGTTGGGAAACTTCTTCTCGTTGCAATTTCTTTTCCAAAACTGCTGCAGGCAAAACCTCGACTGCTCGTCTTGTCTGGCATAACACACACCGATTCAAAAAGCCTCTTACTGCTTTCCGCGTCGAGATCACCCACAACTTTAGTAATACGGCTCCTACCATGGTTTCCTGCCCTTGATGTTTTTCGAGAAATGGATTAAGACTGCGCAATCGGCTGGACGAAACCCAAGTTTTCTTTCTTCGGATGCAGTCTATTTCTTCCCAAAACGCCTCTGCTTGTGCTTTTTTAACCCACTTCTCCTCAGTCCAATCCAATTCTTTGTCTGTGCACTCTCTTAAACATTCTTTGTGGCGTGACTTGAAATACTCGTACTTACTCGTAGCTATGCTTGACACTAAAGCTGTTGTTTGTAACACGGTGTGCCACTTACCTTCAAATGCATTTCCAATATTGTGCAATAGCTCCCATTCCATTTCCTGCTCTACTCCCTCAAAATGTACCTCTACCTCTTCTGGTTCATTTCTTGTCCGTGCTGGTCCATTTGATGACGTCTCTACCGACCACTCTCTCTCTGGTTTCCTACGAAATGTTGGAGAGGAGATTCCTTGCTGAGAATTTTCCTCGGTGCTTTCCTTAACATCATCTTGTCGGATGTGACTCCCAACTAGATCATGTAGAAACCTATCAGTTTCTTTCGCTTCTTCCTCTTCTTCCCAGTGACTCATCTGATGGTTCCCATGGTCATCGTTTTCAACTCGTCCTTTTAATGGCAATCCTTGGATTGGCATTTTTCCGTGCACCACCCATCCTAGTCTGGTTTTTGTGGCTACAGGTCCATCCCATGGCCCATGCACTACTTTCAGAAGCACAGTCAAAGGCCAGTTGTCCTCTCCTATAAGAATTGTTGGTTTCGCAGCATCATACCTTGAAATTTCGAAGTCAGCCAATAGCTTACAAACCTTTCCCAGTTTTTCTTGGTCTATCGATTGGGTAGGGAGGCTTAGTTGACGCAAGGTCCTGGTATTGAGCATTACTTGGTGTTTCACATCCTTCCGCAGGTTTACTGCGGAAGTAGCTGTCTCCTCTCCTTCATCCACATTCTGAATTTCTTCTTCCTCTCTTTCCTCAGTCTTCTTTCCTTCGTGAATAGCCACACTTTGCTCCGTTGTAGAATGCAACAGCGCATTATGTCTTCTTCCACATCTTTGGCACTTTATTTTGGAGCGTTTCTCCTCTAGTTCCATCTCCGCTTCAAGTGCTAATTCCCTCCTAAACCTTTCATCTTCTCTTCTATCCATCATTCTTTCGTGTTCAATCAATCTCCTTTCCCTCTCTAATCTGGCTCCCTTATTACTTGATTTACAAGATCCTCGTTCACTGAGTCCTTCCATCTTGAACGAATGTACCGATTGGCTCTTTTGCTCGATGGACCACAATTATAATTTATAGAAAGAATTATTCGCTTCGAGGTTTTTGGTGAACTGCGACGGTTCTTATATTAACATATTAAACGTAGTAACTAAGGGACATTGAATAATTAGTGGATGTATATCCAACAGACCGAGAAGATATCGTATCAGGGAACAGCACTGGACTCGGAAGGGATCTTCAGGACTGGTTACCACGATAGTAAAGTAAACAGTGCCGGTAATACAACGTTACTGGTAATTCGGAACGGATACATCTTCGTCACAGTAACCATTAGAACTGTTCCAGGGAAATAACTGGTCCGACACACTCAGACCCTACCTGGCTCGAGTTGTCACAGGTGATGTGGTGAAAACTCTCTAGTAATGAACCTTGAGAAGAGTCTGGCACAATCTCCTTGGGGTCTCGACCAATCAGATGCCACAACCATCTCTCTAAGTTTAAAAATTTTACCTAAATTTGAAATTATCAAGAATTTTTGATGTTCATCAGTGCATCAGCCTAGGGAATTGAAAAACTAAAAGATTGCTGCTGGAGTCATCAAAATCGAACAATAACTGCCAGCGAAAAGTGCGAAATTCAGTTAGTGAATAAAACGGTCAATGAACAACCGTGATATTTGAGTTGGGTTTAAATTAGCTTCACTCACTTTCTTATCATCCACGACAATACTGAGGCCTCCAGTTTTGGGACTGAAAACGTGTCTTGGTTCGGGGTACTGCGGGAGGACTTCGCCTGGCGCTGCAGCCATGATTATAGCTCTGTAAAACATCGAAACATGATTGAAAGAAGCTTCATTCATGAACAAAAACAATAAAATCCTACCAATGCTTCACCGAGGGGACTTCAAGTTCGACTGTTGTGCAATAGGGAATTTGCCTTAATTTTAGATTCTGGAATTTCAAGTCAAATCCTATGATAGGGCCTTGGAATAACAAAAAAAAATACAATAGAAGAAAATGCCTAAACCAGTGAATCCTCTGTCAAAAAACACTGCGAAGATCAAGGGAAACTCTCCGGGGTTCCTCCCGCCAAACTGGGCTCTGGCGAAGAGTAAAAGGAGTTTCGGCATAATATACTGTCAGAGAATGTTGTAGGCGCCCTCGTGACCACATGAAACGATCCACTTAAATGTGATTCAAATATCAAAACTAACTAAACAAGAGAAGGTGAAGACTAATAATGCTTGATAAACTAATAGGTAGCTTCCAGAGGTAGCACTGCTGTCGTAATGGGAAACTCGTCATGTCACAGACTCCCGATACATTTGAAATTTCCATCTTCCTTAAATTATCTAAATTTTTTGGATGCGTTTTCGAGTAGCACACTAGGGTTTTCTTCCATATCAGAGAACCCCTTTCGAAAAGAAAATTAAAAAACGCTGCAAATTATTACACAATGGTTTATTATTTTTTATTTTTCTATATAGATCACTCGTCTGCAAAGCCACCAACCATCCAACATGAAGAAAAACATCGATCGCATTTTGGTCAGCTTTAATTTGAACGGAGATCAGGTCTCTTTTGCGATTCACACTCGTGTTTCTGATTTATCGTACGTCCAAACTTTAAATTCTCGTAGTGAGCGAACGGTTTGCCCTACAGAGCTCCGGGTGGTCTCAAAAAATTCTAAAAATTCTATAGAATCTTAAATTGAAGGGAAAACAATACCTTTGTATCGAAATTTTTCGAGTTAGGGCGTTTTCAAAATTTCAAAATTCATTTTGGAACCCTTAGAAGTGACCTACCTCAACCAAAATCCTCGGGGCACAACTAGACCCCAAAAGGAGCCTACATACCAAATTTCATCAAAATCGGTCAATGCTAAGTGGCAAAAGTACCCCGTACAGCGTGCGGACGGCCAAATTTTTATTCGATTTTTGGATTCTACGCACCTTGAAACGTAAACCATCAAATTTTGAGGGGGTGTTAAAAATTTTTTTCTTGGTCGATTCCAAAGGTTCATTATTGGATATAATAAACCAAAAACACTGAGAAGATCAAGGGAAACTCCCGCAAAACTGTGCTCTGGTAAAGAGTAAAAGAAGTTTCGGCATAATATGCAGTATATTATACTGTCAGAGAATGTCAACAGGTAGAGTTGTAGGCGCCCTCGTGACCACATGAAACGATCCACTTAAATATTGTTATTCAAATATCAAAACTAACTAAATAAGAGAAGGTGAAGACTAATAATGCTTGATAAACTAATAGGTAGCTTCCAGAGGTAGCACTGCTGTCGTAATGGGAAACTCGTCATGTCACAGACTCCCGATACATTTGAAATTTCCATCTTCCTTAAATTATCTAAATTTTTTGGATGCGTTTTCGAGCAGCACACTAGGGTTTTCTTCCATATCCGAGAACCCCTTTCGAAAAGAAAATTAAAAAACGCTGCAAATTATTACACAATGGTTTATTATTTTTTATTTTTCTATGTAGATCACTCGTCTGCAAAGCCACCAACCATCCAACATGAAGAAAAACATCGATCGCATTTTGGTCAGCTTTAATTTGAACGGAGATCAGGTCTCTTTTGCGATTCACACTCGTGTTTCTGATTTATCGTACGTCCAAACTTTAAATTCTCTTTGTGAGCGAACGGTTTGCCCTACAGAGCTCCGGGTGGTCTCAAAAAATTCTAAAAATTCTATAGAATCTTAAATTGAAGGGAAAACAATACCTTTGTATCGACATTTTTCGAGTTAGGGCGTTTTCAAAATTTCAAAATTGATTTTGGAACCCTCAGAAGTGACCTACCTCAACCAAAATCTTCGGGGCACAACTAGACCCCAAAAGGAGCCTACATACCAAATTTCATCAAAATCGGTCAATGCTAAGTGGCAAAAGTGCCGCGTACAGCGTGCGGACGGCCAAATTTTTATTCGATTTTTGGATTTTACGTACCTTGAAACGTAAACCATCAAATTTTGAGGGGGGTGTTAAAAATTTTTTTCTTGGTCGATTCCAAAGGTTCATTATTGGAAATAATAAACCAAAAACACTGAGAAGATCAAGGGAAACTCCCGCAAAACTGTGCTCTGGTAAAGAGTAAAAGGAGTTTCGGCATAATATGCAGTATATTATACTGTCAGAGAATGTCAACAGGTAGAGTTGTAGGCGCCCTCGTGACCACATGAAACGATCCACTTAAATATTGTTATTCAAATATCAAAACTAACTAAATAAGAGAAGGTGAAGACTAATAATGCTTGATAAACTAATAGGTAGCTTCCAGAGGTAGCACTGCTGTCGTAATGGGAAACTCGTCATGTCACAGACTCCCGATACATTTAAAATTTCAATCTTCCTTAAATTATCTAAATTTTTTGGATGCGTTTTCGAGCAGCACACTAGGGTTTTCTTCCATATCAGAGAACCCCTTTCGAAAAGAAAATTGAAAAAACGCTGCAAATTATTACACAATGGTTTATTATTTTTCTATATAGATCACTCGTTTGCAAAGCCACCAACCATCCAACATGAAGAAAAACATCGATCGCATTTTGGTCAGCTTTAATTTGAACGGAGATCAGGCCTCTTTTGCGATTCACACTCGTGTTTCTGATTTATCGTACGTCCAAACTTTAAATTCTCGTAGTGAGCGAACGGTTTGCCCTACAGAGCTCCGGGTGGTCTCAAAAAATTCTAAAAATTCTATACAATCTTAAATTGAAGGGAAACAATACCTTTGTATCGAAATTTTTCGAGTAAGGCGTTTTCAAAATTTCAAAATTGATTTTGGAACCCTTAGAAGTGACCTACCTCAACCAAAATCTTCGGGGCACAACTAGACCCCAAAAGGAGCCTACATACCAAATTTCATCAAAATCGGTCAATGCTAAGTGGCAAAAGTGCCGCGTACAGCGTGCGGACGGCCAAATTTTTATTCGATTTTTGGATTCTACGTACCTTGAAACGTAAACCATCAAATTTTGAGGGGGTGTTAAAAATTTTTTTATTGGTCGATTCCAAAGGTTCATTATTGAAAATAATAAACCAAAAACACTGAGAAGATCAAGGGAAACTCCCGCAAAACTGTGCTCTGGTAAAGAGTAAAAGAAGTTTCGGCATAATATGCAGTATATTATACTGTCAGAGAATGTCAACAGGTAGAGTTGTAGGCGCCCTCGTGACCACATGAAACGATCCACTTAAATATTGTTATTCAAATATCAAAACTAACTAAATAAGAGAAGGTGAAGACTAATAATGCTTGATAAACTAATAGGTAGCTTCCAGAGGTAGCACTGCTGTCGTAATGGGAAACTCGTCATGTCACAGACTCCCGATACATTTGAAATTTCCATCTTCCTTAAATTATCTAAATTTTTTGGATGCGTTTTCGAGTAGCACACTAGGGTTTTCTTCCATATCAGAGAACCCCTTTCGAAAAGAAAATTAAAAAAAACGCTGCAAATTATTACACAATGGTTTATTATTTTTTATTTTTCTACATAGATCACTCGTCTGCAAAGCCACCAACCATCCAACATGAAGAAAAACATCGATCGCATTTTGGTCAGCTTTAATTTGAACGGAGATCAGGCCTCTTTTGCAATTCACACTCGTGTTTCTGATTTATCGTACGTCCAAACTTTAAATTCTCGTAGTGAGCGAACGGTTTGCCCTACAGAGCTCCGGGTGGTCTCAAAAAATTCTAAAAATTCTATAGAATCTTAAATTGAAGGGAAAACAATACCTTTGTATCGAAATTTTTCGAGTTAGGGCGTTTTCAAAATTTCAAAATTCATTTTGGAACCCTTAGAAGTGACCTACCCCAACCAAAATCTTCGGGGCACAACTAGACCCCAAAAGGAGCCTACATACCAAATTTCATCAAAATCGGTCAATGCTAAGTGGCAAAAGTGCCGCGTACGGTGAACGGACAGCCAAATTTTTATTCAATTTTTGGATTCTACGTAGCTTGAAACGTAAACCATCAAATTTTGAGGGGGTGTTAAAATTTTTTTTTTCTTGGTCGATTCCAAAGGTTCATTATTGAAAATAATAAACCAAAAACACTGAGAAGATCAAGGGAAACTCCCGCAAAACTGTGCTCTGGTAAAGAGTAAAAGGAGTTTCGGCATATACTGTCAGAGAATGTCAACAGGTAGAGTTGTAGGCGCCCTCGTGACCACATGAAACGATCCACTTAAATATTGTTATTCAAAGATCAAAACTAACTAAATAAGAGAAGGTGAAGACTAATAATGCTTGATAAACTAATAGGTAGCTTCCAGAGGTAGCACTGCTGTCGAAATGGGAAACTCGTCATGTCACAGACTCCCGGTACATTTAAAATTTCCATCTTTCTTAAATTATCTAAATTTTTTGGATGCGTTTTCGAGCAGCACACTAGGGTTTCCTTCCATAACAGAGAACCCTCTTTCGAAAAGAAAATTTAAAAATTGTGAGGCAAATTCTCCTTTGTCATCTTGCTGCTGACTGCTGGCTCGCTGCCACCTTCCTTTTGGAACTGCGGCTTCTTGTTCCTTGTTGTTGCTGATTGTTATTAAAATTCGATTTATAACATAAAATCCTATCTTTGACGTTCAGCATTAAAAAAGATAAAAACACCTCACTTATTTCGTGTATATCAAGTGCTATCTGGTGATCCATCACTGCAAGGGTGTCAGGGTTTCTCGATGATGGAGAGATCAACTCCACTGACAGACAAAATACGTACCGTCTTCTAGTTTGAGGGACGCCATAATGACCAGCCTGAAGTATCCCAACGGTGACTTGATATCCCATTTTGAGGAGACAGCGTAGAGTTAGTTTCAACACCATGCTTCGTTTGAAGGAAACGAAATTGCGGACGTTCTCCAGGATGAAGAACCTCGGTCGGTAGTAGTCGCAGAACGACAGGTACGACACTATCAGAGAGTTCTGGAAGAACAAGACAGGGATTTAATCTTTATTGGAAAAATAAGGTCTGCACGAAAAAACTCGAGAATTCCAAAGGGCTAGAAAGTTAAGGTACAGCACCAGTATCAGACACTGCAAGCGGAGATTCTCAGGTTTCTTTGTACTGCGAGGGGTGATTTCATCATACATTTATGGTGGGAGGGGGTGGGTAATTAGGTGTAATTAGGTGCCCAAACTTATTGACAACTCACCAAGACTCGAATGTCGAAGGAGTCTCATGTTTTTCAAATTTAACATGGTTTTGGAAAAACCAGTGTCAGACACGGAGCAATTTGGATGGCACCAGTATCAGACACCCTCCAGGTCCAGAAACAGACACTTTATTCTTTTAACTTGAAAAAAATAGTAAAAGAACTAGATTCCAGCTCCGTCTCGCTAGTTGCCCCCCCCCCCCCTTTTATTAACCTTTTCACGCCCGGAATCTCGAGAGCCTTCTGTCCCTCACAACCCGCCGCCGGCAGCCCCTTCTGTCCCCTCAGTACCGCATTATTTTGGTGACTCGATGGTTCGTCCGAAGTTGTTTCCTTGCATTATTTTATTGTATTTTTTCGCGTGATACTTTCTGTTATGAGTTCATGAAAATTATTGAGATTATATGCATTATTTATTCATTTTTTTTTATATTGCATTTATTGAGACAATTATTATTTACAAAATATTATAGCGTAATATTCAAAATGCTTCAGTTCCCAATAAGTAAATACTTGTGCCGTATCATCATCACGTTTAGATTATTCTGTCTTCGCCTATTAATAAACTTACGGTTTAGTCTATACAATTGTTACAAATCTTACTTAATTTAATTACTTCAACTTAATTTTTAACATGTTCCAATTTTTTATTTTAAATTTTAAAATGATGCACAAAGTTCACATTTAAGACATATATCGACCGTTATCCCAAACTACAACACTGCCCAATCATTTATCTCTACTTCTCTTTCTAAAGTACTCTTTTATTTTTTGTTTAAATTTTGCAAGTGGAAGACCAGCAGTAACAAATCCAGGCAGTTTGTTGAAAAGCCCCACTCCGTTACAGAGATAGAGTCTCTGCGCAGCTGCAGTTTTAACTTTTAATGCCCTCAGGGTGATCTTATCTGCGCTCCTCGTGCCCAACTCTACCCTCTCAATCTTACCCTCTAAATACTTTTTATAAGTATAGACCAATGTAGTCTTCTCTGTCAGTTCAGATAAACGTAACACCGCAAATTCATCGAATAATTTCTCTGTAGGGTACCTAATTGGTTTCCTCAATAGGATTTTTATCAAAGATTTCTGGACTATAAAAAGGGGCTGGAGTTTTGTTTTATGGGTCGAACCCCAAGCCGGAATCGCATATATCAGAAGTGCCTGTACCATAGCATGATAGAAATTTTTCTTAATATTCATAGTCATAAAATTTCTCACTTCACGACACAATGGGATCAATTTCCTAAGTTTTTTTGTCAATTCCACTATGTGAGCCTCCCATCCGAGGCACTGATCTATCTTCACCCCCAGGTATTTCACCTCCTGCACCTGTTTGATAACAGGACAGGAGCAGTCACCCGGACACGAAGCTGAAGTATGGCAAATTATTTGACCCAGGTCAGGGATCGATGCGGGCTTGAATGAGAAGGCCATGAAGTTTGTTTTGTTAAGGTTTAGTTTCAGATTTTTGATTTTCAACCACTGATTAACTTGAGTGAGATTTTTTTCAGTTTTAAATTTAACTTCCTCCCACGAATTACCAGTCACTATCATGGCTGTGTCATCGGCGAAACCTATTATTTTTCCATCAATATCTCTTGTAAATATACCATTACTATAAATTATGTAGTACAGAGGTGACAAGACAGTACCTTGAGGCACCGAAAATTGAAATGAACATGGGTTACTCAAACAATCACCAATCCCGACCTTCTGCTGCCTGTCCGCTAAATAGCTTTTAGTCCATCGGATAAAGTTTGGATTGAAATTCATTGAAATCATAGTTTCTATAAGACTGGAATGTGGAATGGTGTCAAAAGCTTTGGTCACATCTTTATATACCACTAGTACTTTTTTCCCTTCGTCCAAGGCCAGTGAAATGCTCTCTACCATCCATAATACTGCATCTAAGGTACTTTTCATTTACTGGCCAGTTAAACATAATGAAATTAATGTAGAATAATTATGATACCTCACGACTCGCTCCAATTTCTATTAAATTCATTCAATATAATTTATCATAATTTCAGTATAATTTATGGTTTTCCACTTTCATTCTGTTTAGGAAAATTCCTATAATTTGATAACTTTTCATAGTGCGGAAAACCAAAGGGAAGAGGGACATAACATTTTTGCGAATATTCCTGAGCAGTGTTCAAATAGGCGGTGAACTATCTGAAAAGCGGCAATAGGGGTATTCATGGTCTGATTCGATCGTCGAATCGTCGTATATCGAATCGTCGTAAACTCGAGGGTCTCATGAGGCTCCCACATTTTCTCCCGTCGAATCGTCGAAAATCGAATGAGGAATTTCACCGAATTCTGTTTGCATTTTTCCTGAATAGTTAATGGTGTGGGATAGATGAAAATCGGGCTGATTTCGGAAAAAAAAGTCTCCTGTTATTTTTGGGAGACAATCAAAATTTTTGATTTCAAAACTAACCGGGAAAACGGACGTGCAGCGGGAACACTCGCTGATTGGCTGTTCGGATCGCCGTCTCCTCCCAGTGTTGCCCATTGGGACGACCAAATCGTGTTTTCTAAGAGAAAAGTTATCAAACAAAAACAGGGGAAACCTAATTTTCCCTATCTTGCTTTTCCTATTTTTTTCTTCAGTTTTTCGATTTCGAACTTTACTGTTCTGGAAATTTTGCATCTGGGGACTATAGATTTCTCGATCTCAGCGCTTCAAGTGGCCATAAATGAACTATTCCAGGATGACGTCATTTTCCCGCGTTTTTTAAACATTCGTATTTTCTACACTGTTTTGTTTATTCGTAAATTAGGAAGTCCGAGCTGAAAGTTTGCCTTAGGAGGTTTTTCGAGGTGCTGAATCCGATTTTGGGGTCAAAAATAGGAAATTCCGACATGGTGAAATTCCTCATTGTGCGTAGCGCTCCTTGCGGCACCAGACAATAACCAAGTCAGTGTCAAAAAAAACCGCATCTTCATTAATTTCCTTTTAGTTAAAAAATGAGAATACCCCAGAGGTTCCTAATAAAATCCTTTAACAAAGTTCCTAGTACACAAACGAAAAAATCTACGGCTTGAATTAAAAAAGGATCATGCTTCAGACTTCTGAATAGCTACCGATGAGGAGTCTTGTATCAAAGAAAAACCCTTGCTACTTCCGGCACACAATTTTGATGCTAGAAAGGAGAATGTGCTAAGCTCGCTTTAATGCCAGCAAGCAACATTTACACTTCTCCAGCAGACCATCAGATGGTCGCGTTTTTCCTTAGCCGCTTGGGTGGCTCAGCTCCACTCATTTAATCGAGAAAAAACCCACTTCGAACAGAATAAAAAAGAAACAAACGAACGGAAAAACGGAATAAAAATTAAAAAAAGGTGTTGTTAAAAGAAAAACTCAAAATGAAAGGACGAGAAGATCTGTTTGTTGTTGTTATGATAGTTGCTTCGCACAACTGCCGCTAGCACTAGGATCACATTTTGTAATTCGACGTCGAATCTCGATTTACGACGCCTTCAGCCCGTCGTAAATCGAATCGTCGTACTAGCCGGTGCGCATGCGCATTGACTCTCGTCGAATCTCCCAGACCATGAATACCCCTAATATCTTTGACAGGCCAACCGCCAAAAATACCAAAATAGAATTAGAAGGGTTGACAGAAAAAAAAAATTAATTGGTTGCCTGTAAAGTCGGTATACGGGCGAAAGTTTTATTACGTGACAACGACTTTGAGTGGTAAAATAATTTGAATGTTAATATTCATTCGTATAGTAGGAAGAAGGATAATATTATTATTATAATAAATTTTTTTATTATAATAAAAATTGTATGCAGGCGCCTAAATAGAAGCGCAAGACATGAACCGGTGTGTATGCCTATCTCTCTCGCTCTTAGGTGGAAGAGAGAAAGAGCGAGAGAAGTGAAAGGGACGCGTGCCTCTCACTCGCTCTCATTGTGAGCGCATAACGTGAGCGAAGGTCTCTTGAAGGTCACCCGGCTTTCTTGAAGTGTCACCCGGCAAACCAATTTATAAGACGTTGTCACGTCAAAAACAGTGACCAAATCAGCGAAGATCAAAGAGAACCAACTGTTTGAGGTGCCGTTGCATCAGAACTTACGTACTGGATCAAAGAGAAACTAACCCTTCACTGGTAGACCCCGGAGCGCGGCGCTCCTTCAGCCCATTTTTCGATTACTGTGGTTCTCAGTGGCTATCCTGAGGGCTGTGATTCACAGTTCCCTCCTAGAAACCACCTCTACGCAGGACCGTACCCTCCTCTCTGTCCCCAAAACCGCTCAGGGTTAGTGAGAATCGGTTTTCTTGCACTAAAACGTGAATGTGACAGATCGCTCTTAAGTCTGAGCGCTCTTCTGATCCCAAGAAATGGCTTCAGTGGTCTGAGGAAGATTCTGACGATATGGCAGAACGTACATCTGACTGAAACGGCTTTGATTAGTTAAATTTTGATTGCTCAGTTATTGGTATTTCAGAGTTGAGCAAAACCTATTTTTACCAATACGTATTTCTGAGTTCAATAAAAAAAACTTTTTTACCAATATGTTTTTCATTGAATATTTTTAGATACACCAGGAGATGAGTTGAGTATCTCACTCTGACCAAAAACAATTAAAAAATATGATAAATATTGATTTTTTCGGGAGGAAGTACCGAAAGAGCGCCGCGCTCCTGGGTCTACCTTTTGCGAGATGAGATTAGGTCTACCACTGGAGGGTTAACGACCAAAAAACGCCGGCAAACAATGTTATTAGAGAAAAAAACACAAACTGTTCAAGGTACATATACACTGTTCTGTGAATGGAATATCATGAGGTTTGTAACGGACATTACACCCTGGAAGATTGTAGTTACACGGCGAAAGAGCTCAAGTGCCAGAACGGCTATTATCGGCAGCGGGTAGCTACGGAAAGGCCGAGCCGCCCAATATAATAGAGAGTTTTTGGAGCCAAAATCTCACGGACCCCGTTAGGAGGAGACTAGCGCGAGCAGCAGGGGATGCTACCCAGTTGAAGGAGGAAGCACGTTAACTTTGGACAGGGGGGGAATGGAGGCGCTTGTCAGGGTGGGCCTCGAGGAACGGGTGACTGTCTGGGGGCACCCTTTCATCGTCGCCCGCTGATGTCGGGAGGCAAATCCATCGTCACCCGCGAACTCCGTGCTTTGTGAAGAGGTTCCACGGGCCCGTTAGTGGTTTCCAAAAACTCTCTAATATATCGGCGGCTGTGCGATATAATATATTGGCATATTATGCCGTTGGCGGGCAGGAAAGGGTTAAGTAGTGATTTAGGGGTAGAGCTAGCCACCCGAACTAATTGCGTCGTAACTCATAAGGGTGGAAAAAGAGCGGTTTCTATTAAAGACCACCTAATTTTCGGCCGTCGTTTCGGAAAATTCCAGTTGAATCCGAAAATGGACACCACCACGTGATTCAGCGTCGAAAAATAATGAATAAACATGTATCATACTTTCTTCTACCTTCATCTCAATTTTGGCACAATCCCGGGGTCGCGCATATTCGCGCGCTCACTGGACGGGTTGAGGGGTCTAAAATGCATGAAATTTTGCAGAGAATCCCAATCCGCAATAAAAAATGGGGGGTCTCATTTGAAAAAAACGAAGTTGGTGTGCGTTGAGCACGATAGCGCACCGTGGTTATATTATTTGAGATCCTTAAGAAAAATCATAGATTAAAAAAAAAAAAAAAAAACACTATCTGGACGATTTTACCAGATCTGAGTAGTATCTGACACCGATGTCACTTGCTGAGCTGTGCTAAGGCCCACTTTCACCAAAAGTTGTTCTAAACTTGCTTAGCTAAACGCGTTAATAGGTAATCTGGAGGAATAAACCCGGCAAGATGGCGAGCGTCTTTCACCAACCCAAATCATCGTTAAACGTTGTTTAAGACAATCGAGTTTGTCTAAACTTGAAATGTTGAGCGAAACGAATGAAAGTTGGACATTATGACGTATTTGGGCAATAGAAACGTTGAACAACAACCACTACCCGCGCTTGATATCAGCAGATTGCCGCCTTGTGTATCTTTATCAGTGTCAGTTTTTCGAATTCCTTGTTTTTATTATTTGTTGATTCCAGCGGTTTGTTTCGAGTTTTCCGGTTCCCTTCGTTTTATTTTGCTGAATATTTTCATCACCTACCTATTGAGTTATTACACATCATCACTTTGAGCCACAACGAGCGCAATAACTCCAGTATTTCTCCAGACTCAAGCACCTTCCTTGATGTATCCTAGTGAAACACAGCGACCGCCGCCTTGTTCTGAACGGTAGGAATTTACTTCGATAATTTGAATGATTACTGATGGATGTAAACTCGAAGATGAGGGCCCCCGATTTCACCTCAATAGAAATTTATTTTGGTCGAACTGGTCTTTAACGATGGTCAATTTGTATAATTGGTCCAAATAGAAACAACCAAGGAATGTAGGTTGCGCTATTATGTTATTGAAAAAACCAATATTCATTTTAAATTAACGTGTTGAACTTATTTGTATGACGGGAACTCGAGGCGAGTGTCAATCTAGTCGAGCACTTGGACGACTCGGGGTTTGGAAAGGCGGAAATTCAGTAACGTACGTAATCTTGGAATGTGGAATCCGATCCAGGATTCGACTCGGACGTCGTCGTCATCGTCAGACGAGTCAAAAATAATTCGAAATGTAAAAATAATACGCAATTTCATTTCAAAAACAATCACAAATCAATGCGCGGCCATATTGAATTGGTAGTTAAACGAAGTTTCCTAGTTTATTCGGCCGATTTTCGACTGTTTAAACTCGAACCCCCCAAGATGGTGTTTAAACTCATAAATCGCTCTGGTGAAAGACGATTTTTACTGAACGTCGTTTATCTCTCGCCTCGTTTGGTTTAAACTCGTTTTGAATGTTTGGTGAAAGTGGGCCTTAGTGTAACAACAGAAAAACCCAAATATCAAAGCCGATAAACTAACCTTGAACTTAGAATATTCCCTCGAGTTGAAGCGATTCATACCGCTGAATCCCTGGCAAGGAGGACCACCAACCATCAGTTCCACATCCCCTTTCTGCGGGTACTTTTGTCCGAGTTCGTTCGTTTTGTCACCCTAAGGAAACATTGACGAGATTAATGAATAAACTGATTAGGTTCAAGCTGGTTAATTTAAATAAATAATAGGTTAACACATCGTTAATGGTGACAGGTTCAATGGATGACGAGACACCCACCGACATTACAGCTTTCAGGAAGTTATTGCAGTCGTCAGTGAAGACTGTGCAGTCGGGGTTGTTGAGTTTGAAGGCGGAAGCTGCCGTGTCGACCTTCTCAATCGCCCATTTAGATTCTGCGATCCCGCTTTGGTGGAGGCCTTCCGACAGACCTGAGAATAGAGAAGACGTTGGAACATCACGTTGTTTAACGATCACCAGAACAAAGATGTACTTCATTGAGCACTACTTACTACCAACACAAATTGACGACCAACTGACAGCATCAAATCCATGATGTTGAATGAATGTACAAATTTCATCGGTAATAAGAACCTTCGCGTGCCTAAAAGCAAACTAGACATGTTCGGTGCAGGTAATTAAACAGTTCTTACACGGTGTTCATATTTAAATTTTGGTGTCGTTGTTCCGTCACGACTAGAGATGGGCGGTATTTAACGTAACAGTTAAAAATTTAAAAAAAAACTTTTTTAAAAACAAGCTTTTATTTTTGTTAATAAAATGAACTAAAAAGTTGAAAATAAATTACCACTAACTATACAGGGTGTCTACACTTTCGATGGGCATAACTTCAGGGTTCGATTCTACTAGGTATTTCCAACAAAAAATGTCTCTTAGCAATTTTCTTTTAACCCACTCAAAATTCCTTTTTTTTCACTTTCAAGTTTTTCTTCGCGTTTTCGACCTTACGGCACTGATATGGTCATAACTCCCTTATTTCTCCTGAAAATTCAGATCTGACTACACCGTTAGAAAGAGCGTTAAATTCCTAAGCTACCTAGTGCAAAATCAAAATATTTCAGCAATAAAATAGTTTCAAAAAATAAAGTCAAAAAGCCAACTTTAAAAATTTTTCGAAACTTGACTTTTTTCGACCAAAGTTTTCACTCTAAATCCCTGCCCATTTCGATGGGCGCTCTTCAGAGAAAACATGCTCAAATTGTCAGCTTTCTAACGGTCTATCAATATTTCTTTTTAACATTCAAATTGGAAGAGTAAATCAAGTTTGAATGCCAGAAAACGTGTGTTTTACAAGCAAATACAGTGTTTTAAGCGGTTTATGGCCCCCCTCGACCTCAAGCTGGCTTGACGATTTTGGTATCATTTCTTGCTGATTGAAGTTTTTGTTGAGTAGAAAGGTGTTACTTCATGCTCACTACCACATTTACGAATAATGCGTATTTTATGTACGAAAAACGATGGTTTTCTTCGAAAAATCCTATTTCTAGCAGTCGGAATCATTCGGAAGTATCACTATTTGATTCAACGTAAGAAATTACATAGAAAATGGTACCAAAATCGTCAAGCCAGCTTGAGGTCGAGGGGGGCCATAAACCGCTTAAAACACTGGATTTGCTTGTAAAACACACGTTTTCTGGCATTCAAACTTGATTTACTCTTCCGATTTGGATGTTAAAAAGAAAAATTGATGGACCGTTGAAAAGCTGACAATTTGAGCATGTTTTCTCCGAAGAGCGCCCATCGAAATGGGCAGGGATTTACAGTGAAAACTTTGGTCGAAAAAAGTCAAGTTTCGAAAATTTTTTAAAGTTGGCTTTTTGACTTTATTTTTTGAAACTATTTTATTGCTGAAATATTTTGATTTTGCACTAGGTAGCTTAGGAATTTAACGCTCTTTCTAACGGTGTAGTCAGATTTGAATTTGTTGGAGAATTAAGGGAGTTATGACCATATCAGTGCCGTAAGGTCGAAAACGCGAAGAAAAACTTTAAAGTGAAAAAAAAGGAATTTTGAGTGGGTTAAAAGAAAATTGCTATGAGACATTTTTTGTTGGAAATACCTAGTAGAATCGAACCCTGAAGTTATGCCCATCGAAAGTGTAGACACCCTGTATACTTTATCATAGTCCCAATTTTATAAATAAAAGCTTGTTACGAGGGATGTCCGGAAAAAAGGGGACAATTGTCGTAGGGGGTGATGGGAATTGTTTTTTTTTTTTTTTTTCAAAGTTGGCATACCTGCGTGTAGGGGAACTCCTAACGGTCACAATGAGCGCTCACCCGTCTCAGTTCGTTCAAAAATTTCGTCGCAGAAGCCCGTCGCGTCAACCTCTGCAGGTGTCGTTCGCTCCACCTACCACAGGTGCGAGATTCAGGCAGTGATCAAGTGCCTCACTTTGCGCCGAAATTCAGCTGCCGACATCCATCGTCAGCTAATGAAAACCTATGGACCTGATGTGATGACACGTTCGAAGGTTTTCAAGTGGGTTAAGGAGTTTAAAGAAGGTCGCACAGACACGCATGATGAAGAAAGAAGTGGGAGGCCGTCTGTCGTTTCAGAAGAACTTGTGCAGCAAGTCAATGAAAAAATTCGCAGCGATTGTCGTGTGACCCTCGACTCCGTTCATGAAATGTTCCCACACATAACACGGACCGTTGTGGGTGAAATTGTTTCTGAAAAACTTGACTACAGGAAGTTGTGTGCCAGATGGGTGCCGAAAATGTTGACTCCAGAACATCGCCAACGACGTGTTGTGGCTGCAAACGAATTTCTGCAGCAGTATGCATCGGAGGGAGAAGCGTTCCTGGACTCTATAGTGACTGGGGACAAGACTTGGGTATGCCACTATACCCCTGAGTCCAAACGACAGTCCCTACAGTGGCGCCATACCCACTCCCCCAGTGCCAAAAAATTCAAGGTGCAATTTTTGGAACGCAAAATCATGGCATCTGAGTTCTGGGACAGGAAGGGAGTGTTATTGGTTGATTTCATGGTCAGAGGGACCACCATCAACGCCGATGTCTATTGTGAGGCATCAAGGCGTGAGCCTCCTTCATGACAACGCCAGGCCCCACACCGCGCGTGTGACCCAGGACCTCCTTGTGAGATTTGGACGGGATGTCATTAACCACCCGCCATATTCCCCTGACCTGGCGCCCTCGGATTTTCATCTGTTCACAAAACTGAAGGAGTTCCTGGGTGGAAAACGGGTTTCCAGCGACGAGGAGGTCAAGGAGACTGTGGAGAAGTGGCTGTTGGAGGTGGAGCGGAGCGTCTATGACGAAGGCATAAAAAAGCTCGTGCCTAGGATGCAGAAGTGTGTGGAACTTGCCGGGGACTATGTTGAAAAATAAAGGATTTCATTTTGAACATATCCTGAAAATTTCATTAAAATATATGCATTTTTCTAATTTTAACAGCATTTGTCCCCTTTTTTTCCGGATGTCCCTCGTACATTGTGATAGCAAGAGGAAAAAGAAGATGCTAAATGTAACACGCTTTTATTTAAAAAATTGGGACTGTGATAAAGTGTTATCTCTATAAAGTGTGATATTTCTTATTAGAGGTAGATAATTTATAATTATATATAGATAATTAACACTTCAGTTCATTTTATAAACAAAAAATAAAAGCTTGTTTTTAAAAAAGGTTTTTAAATTTATTTTTCATTCTACGACTAAAAAAGTTTATGAATTTGAAGATGGTCCGACACGGACTCTGAATCTCCTTCGACTCCTCCTCCTCCTCCCGCCGCCCAATCGGCGACGTACACGTCCGGTTTGTAACAATATAGGTTGAATTTCCATTTGTTGAATTCCATTCCAGAGGAGGGTGACGACCCTACCCCTTCAAACCATTGATTAGATTAATCAGCCGGCCTGAAGAGAATGTCGATTCATATCTCTATGAATCGCATATCCCCAAAGGCGTAGCTCCAATAAATCGGGAACAAACCAAATCGGCTTGTCCCTTCTGAAAATGTAGGATCGTCACACTCCCCTCCCTAAAACATACTTCTGGGTTTCAAACAGAAGTATGTTTGAAAACAAGTCAAAGGGACTGAAAATAGCATGAAGCCCAGGAAAGGACGTCTGGAAGCTTCAAGGGAATTCCTCCATCGTAATGGTACTATTCAAAAAGAAGAAGAAGCAGAAGAATGCCACGAATGGGTCATTTATGCCACGAATGGGCCATTTATACATAAAAGAAAAAATCAATGGAACTGAGGAGAAAGCAAACTAAATAAAGAATACGAACGACGAAACATTCAAGTGAAATGATTGAAAAGGCAAATGCAGAAAAGGCTTATATAAAAGAAAAACGTAATTGAAATTAATAAAATGCCAGATTGGCAAAGCCTAACAAGAGACTGAATTTAATTGCCGGATTGGCGAAATTTAATGAATGAATATAATTGCCGGATTGGCGAGAGATTAGAGATTCCTTCTGGATATCTCTTTGGGTAATTCCTTCTGGAATACCCAAGAAAAAAGTGGAGGGGAAATAATGAAATAAATTCAGTGCATTTCCACCGAACCACGCTCTGCTACCACGTAACAATATAGGTTGAATTTCCATTTGTACAACAAATGAGAAATACACCTAATTGCCCATATTTGAGACAGAAGAGGGTGACGACCTACCCCTTCAAACCATTGATTAGATTAATCAGCCGGCCTGAAGAAAATGTCGATTCATATCTCTATGAATCGCATATCCCCAAAGGCGTAGCTCCAATAAATCGGGAACAAACCAAATCGGCTTGTCCCTTCTGAAAATGTAGGATCGTCAAACTCCCCTCCCTAAAACATACTTCTGGGTTTCAAACAGAAGTATGTTTGAAAACAAGTCAAAGGGACTGAAAATAGCATGAAGCCCAGGAAAGGACGTCTGGAAGCTTCAAGGGAATTCCTTCATCGTAATGGTACTATTCAAAAAGAAGAAGAAGAAGAAGAAGAATGCCACGAATGGGCCATTTATACATAAAAGAAAAAATCAATGAAACTGAGGAGAAAGCAAACTAAATAAAGAATACAAACGACGAAACATTCAAGTGAAATGATTGAAAAGGCAAATGCAGAAAAGGCTTATATAAAAGAAACACGTAATTGAAATTAATAAAATGCCAGATTGGCAAAGCCTAACAAGAGACTGAATTTAATTGCCGGATTGGCGAAATTTAATGAATGAATATAATTGCCGGATTGGCGTAATCTAATAAGGGAATGAACTTAATATAGAGATACCTACTGGATATCTCTTTGGGTAATTCCTTCTGGAATACCCAAGAAACAAGTGGAGAAGAAATGGTGAAATAAATTCAGTGCATTTCCACCAAACCACGCTCTGCTACCACGTAACAATATAGGTTGAATTTCCATTTGTGCAACAAATGAGAAATACACCTAATTGCCCATATTTGAGACAGAGGAGGGTGACGACCTACCCTTCAAACCATTGATTAGATTAATCAGCCGGCCTGAAGAGAATGTCGATTCATATCTCTATGAATCGCATATCCCCAAAGGCGTAGCTCCAATAAATCGGGAACAAACCAAATCGGCTTGTCCCTTCTGAAAATGTAGGATCGTCAAACTCCCCTCCCTAAAACATACTTCTGGGTTTCAAACAGAAGTATGTTTGAAAACAAGTCAAAGGGACTGAAAATAGCATGAAGCCCAGGAAAGGACGTCTGGAAGCTTCAAGGGAATTCCTCCATCGTAATGGTACTATTCAAAAAGAAGAAGAAGCAGAAGAATGCCACGAATGGGTCATTTATGCCACGAATGGGCCATTTATACATAAAAGAATAAATCAATGGAACTGAGGAGAAAGCAAACTAAATAAAGAATACGAACGACGAAACATTCAAGTGAAATGATTGAAAAGGCAAATGCAGAAAAGGCTTATATAAAAGAAAAACGTAATTGAAATTAATAAAATGCCAGATTGGCAAAGCCTAACAAGAGACTGAATTTAATTGCCGGATTGGCGAAATTTAATGAATGAATATAATTGCCGGATTGGCGAAATCTAATAAGGGAATGAACTTAATATAGAGATTCCTTCTGGATATCTCTTTGGGTAATTCCTTCTGGAATACCCAAGAAAAAAGTGGAGGGGAAATGATGAAATAAATTCAGTGCATTTCCACCGAACCACGCTCTGCTACCATGTAACAATATAGGTTGAATTTCCATTTGTACAACAAATGAGAAATACACCTAATTGCCCATATTTGAGACAGAGGAGGGTGACGACCCTACCCCTTCAAACCATTGATTAGATTAATCAGCCGGCCTGAAGAGAATGTCGATTCATATCTCTATGAATCGCATATCCCCAAAGGCGTAGCTCCAATAAATCGGGAACAAACCAAATCGGCTTGTCCCTTCTGAAAATGTAGGATCGTCACACTCCCCTCCCTAAAACATACTTCTGGGTTTCAAACAGAAGTATGTTTGAAAACAAGTCAAAGGGACTGAAAATAGCATGAAGCTTCAAGGGAATTCCTCCATCGTAATGGTACTATTCAAAAAGAAGAAGAAGAAGAAGAATGCCACGAATGGGCCATTTATGCCACGAATGGGCCATTTATACATAAAAGAAAAAATCAATGGAACTGAGGAGAAAGCAAACTAAATAAAGAATACGAACGACGAAACATTCAAGTGAAATGATTGAAAAGGCAAATGCAGAAAAGGCTTATATAAAAGAAAAACGTAATTGAAATTGATAAAATGCCAGATTGGCAAAGCCTAACAAGAGACTGAATTTAATTGCCAGATTGGCGAAATTTAATGAATGAATATAATTGCCGGATTGGCGAAATATAATAAGGGAATGAACTTAATATAGAGATTCCTTCTGGATATCTCTTTGGGTAATTCCTTCTGGAATACCCAAGAAACAAGTGGAGGGGAAATGATGAAATAAATTCAGTTCATTTCCACCGAACCACGCTCTGCTACCATGTAACAATATAGGTTGAATTTCCATTTGTACAACAAATGAGAAATACACCTAATTGCCCATATTTGAGACAGAGGAGGGTGACGACCTACCCCTTCAAACCATTGATTAGATTAATCAGCCGGCCTGAAGAGAATGTCGATTCATATCTCTATGAATCACATATCCCCAAAGGCGTAGCTCCAATAAATCGGGAACAAACCAAATCGGCTTGTCCCTTCTGAAAATGTAGGATCGTCACAGGTTGGGGTTTTACATTATTAGATGGAGGATGGTCCCCGAGGAATTGGAAGATGGTCTCAGAAATTGAATAATATTGCATTGTCATCCGATTTATACAAGCATGCAAAATTTCAGCTCAATCGGAAACCAGGAAGTGGATCAAATTTAACTTGCAAGATTTGATTAATGACCGACAGACAGACAACGGGGCAGGTGAAACTAAATGGGTTCGCAGTGGGGTTTGAAAGCGTCCAGGTTTCTGAGCTGAAGGCCAAGTCAGTATTTTGTAGAGGAGAATCTTAGTCGTCAGAGGGATACTTTTGAGCTGCTGAAATAGCATTTGTCGGCTGATTGCATTCCTCAGTGAATCTCAGTTTTCATATCATTATCGCTGTCAACCTGTGAGCTCTTTCCAAATGGACCAAATGAACCCTCTTTCACAGTTTCGAAGGTGCAGTCTGCAGTTTCAACTTTTTCAAAGATCGTTCTAGGGGATCCACACATACACCAGACATACTTGGATTTTCCTTCATTAACTTCAGGACCAAAGCTCATGGATTCGAATGTTCGGCTAACAATATCCACATTGTCTACATAGTGTGAGCTCCCGCTCACTGAAACACCATCATCAGTGGCGGAGCTAGGTTAAGTTAGCCTCCCTCCTGAGACTCCCCAGACAAGCGGGATGCCACCTCCACCAGCGCGTCCAACTCCCCGACGAGGGAAAACAGCTGACGTCCCTCGTCCAGCCAATCAAAACCCTCCACGAACAACACCTTAGTGGAGGGGTGGGGAGTCGCACCGGAATTTCCAGAAGGCTCAACGGCTTCGCTTCATTCCAGTATCAGCTTTCAGAGAGATTGGTAGCCGCGAGCCCTGCCCACTGCCAAAACTGCTCTTCCCCTCCTGTCTAACCTTGTGCGCACAATTCAACCACAAAGTCGACTCAAACTTAACTGTTCTCGCCGCGAAGTCCCTGCTGCTCCAGCGAAGAACGACCCTTACCTTCCTCGCCACGAATCTGCGCAGAATTCCTTCGGGCCCTGTCAGAGTGAGTGCACAAACCTAACATACTAAATCTTTGGCCAAAGTAGTGCTGTGATTAGAGTAAAAGTACTAGTAACAATTTAGACACGAAAACGATACGAAACCTCAACTGTAAACCGAACTGCCTTTTGATGATGACATGGAACTCTGCTATTGTTGATTGAGATTGGAAACGATATTGTAAAAGAATCACACGGAACTGTTGTACAAAACCATTTCTATTTTGTATCATATTCATGCCTCTTATCGTTCGCCCTTCAGGCTTTTTGACCTTTTCGTGCGCTGCACGTTAAATTCGTTCCTTTAATCAATCAAAGCTATTAGTTGTAACCTTGTAGTTTTCCTTGACTTTTCCCTGGTTCAGATAACTAGTACGAGGAACGTGCATCGACACACCTCAGGTTTATTTTGCAAAATCCCTTCAGGATCTTTTATTAAGCCCCTCAGGCCAGACACACTTGTGATCTGTTACGATTTCATGCGCCCTTCAGGCTAACACATTTTCGACACGACTTCGCTCCAGAGCTTCAAAATTGTCTACGCCTCGCCACAGGTAATTATAATCACGCTACCCTTTAACTTCAAAAATAGTCATGAGTGTTTTTGGTATTTGCTTTTTCTTTCCCCAACAGAACTCGTGCCAAAGTCGTTCACCGATTAACGACATAGTCGTCACTCGTTGAACGATACGCTCATACCTTGGTGACAGCGGTAGGTTTACACCCTCCCTCTGTCCACGTGTGAGCACACACAAGCTTACAATAGCATAGAATAGAACTGGTTAAAAGTTACACCACTTATGGAAAATCTCCACTAAATGTCAAGTAAAAAACGGCACTGCCATAAAACAGAACAAGGCGGACTTACCTCCACACCCAGCAAACACGTCCAGGCATCTTAGGGGTCGTGAAATGTTGGGATACGTTGGGATCGGCACTTTTGATTTATTTCCACTGTTTTTGCCTTTTCCACCGCCCTGCAAACAAGGAAATTAACAGCCAAATATGAACTCTGCTCTGTAAATTGACGCTCACTAGTCGATTGTCACACATGAACTACATACATTTCTGAGGTGTGACTGTATTTCGTCTCACAACACAGATAAAGCGAGCGTAGTGAGGATATCCAGAACTCTGTCAAGAAATCATTCTCTCGAAATCGTTCCACTAGTGAAGAAACCTGTATAATCGACACCTGAGCGCCCAAAGGGCCAAACTGCTTTTTCTTGTCCAAAAGACCAAACTGAAATCGGTTTCAATGTCAGAAGTCCGAAGGGCCATGATTCAAAAACGGTTTGGAATTCAATTTTACATAGATTTTCGGACCAATTACAAAAAAAAAAACCTAGTTGACTTCATATACACTGGCCTCGCTACAATCGCTTGCGTTTTAGAATAGTAAGTAGGTTTGTTCCAACAGAGGAATGCATTTGGAAGGCAATCGAACGGCAGTTCACAGCCTTCTTAATCGCATTCCAAAACTGTCGAACTGTTCAACTTCCCTGTAGGAACGCTTTTTGCCGTCCCCTTATTTAACGTTACACAAACGAGCTCACGTTACTTCCAGTTTCACCTCTTGCTAAAATTACTAGCCATGTTTTGTTTACCTAAATGAAATTATGGGGTAAATTTGTAAAAACGTTTTTACATTTGGTACAACTCTAACTAAATTTGCTTTCCTAAATTCAAATCAATGTTACCATTCGTATACCTAGGTACCTATGTGATTTTTGTTGATTCCTTCCAACATTTTCAATCCATTATTATTTGTTTACATCTGTGTATTCTGTTGTAAAATGCTTTTTTCATCTCCATTAAAGTTGTTTACTCAAACTCTCTTTTAATTTGTATACAATACCTCTCCTGCGTTTGAAAACAAAACCAAAAAAAAAAAAAAAAAAAAAAAAACGCTGGAAATTTATACAACTATGGGCCATTACAGTTTGTAAGAAAACGTCTCGTACTATTTTGCATTTTTAATAGACTTTCCCTGAAAACGTGAAAAATTACAGTTAATTGTTTTTTCGATATAATAAAAACTTTTGGCAAATACCCTTACGTTTCGGCAACTGCTGGAGTCCTTGTCCACCTGTTTAACTTCGACAATGTGTTTTTTTCTATCAGGATTAAATTAAATCAATAAATAGACCAGGATGATTTGAAATAACCAATGCTATGTATGGACGACCATTGGCTGGAGGGTGGGGTAAACTCTCAAAAAATACACCAATAACTGCATAAGTCACTAATAAAAATGAATTTAAGCAGTGGAGTAATAATTGATTCTTGGGATAGTTGTAATTGAGAGATTAACACATTTATTAAACCAAAAAAAAATAACTACAAAAAATCGGATATTTTTCCTACTTTATCCATACTTTCCCAGTCACAGTATTACTTTGAATTCATTAATGTACCTATAGCTTACAAGTAACAGCACATTAAAGGAAAAACCAGGTGGACCGATATCCAAAAAATAAAAGTAAACTTATAAGGAAAAGTGGGCAGAAGAACGAACTAAATACGAACACGAAAACAACACTAAACCCGATTTGTTTGGAGGAGATGCGAAGTGAACTCCACGAATTCAATTTTAGAATGAGCAGGTTATGAAAAAGGTTTCAAATGGGAAAGGTTTCCTTTTCGACGGGGCCCCTTCGAGCCGTCCCCTTCCGGGTGTGCGTCGATGTACCCCGCGCCGATGTACCCCCCGGGCATAGTGCCCCCCGTCATTGTACCCCGCGGGATGTTTTCATTCAGCGGGCTACAATGACCGGGGAAACTATGCCCGTGGGGGTACATCGGCGCGGGGTACTTCGATAGCAACCCCCACTTCCTTCGGAATGCATTCCAACTGCAGTTGAACGGATTATTCTGTTGGAACAGCGGTTGGTTTGATCCGTTGGACGATTCGTCCTGTAGGAACAGCAGTTAGGCTACTGCGCATGCGCCAGTCGGTTTCCTTCCAACTGCCGTCGCTGTAGGAACAAACCTTGTAGTTCCGAAAGCAGTTTGGCCCTTTGGGCGCTCAGGTGTAGTAATATGTAGCAGAACGGAAAACATCAATAGTAACAGTAACTCACCTTTCCTGCGTCGCCCAAACTGGAGAATATTCGGATGGGGTCTTTGGTTGAGCCGTCTGAAGAATCGTAAGCCTCCTCGAAATAGAAGCGATCTGGACCAGCTGTGGACCAACCAGTGGGATCTCCGTCGGGGATATTATTGGCGTAGGCGACGTAGCATTTGCCTTTCACTTGCGAGAATGAAACCCGGACGACTGTGGAGAAATATTCGCCATTGAACTATTGACATTTGCATCAGACGAGTCAGAATGGCTGAATGAGGAATTTCACCAAATTCTGTTTGCATTTTTCCTGAATAGTTAATGGTGTGGGATAGATGAAAATCGGGCTGATTTCGGAAAATAAGTCTCCTGTTATTTTTGGGAGACAATCAAAATTTTTGATTCCAAAACTAACCGGGAAAACGGACGTCCAGCGGGAACGCTCGCTGATTGGGCTGTTCAGATCGCCGTCTCCTCCCAGTGTTGCCCATTGGGACGACGAAATCGTGTTTTCTAAGAGAAAAGTTATCAAACAAAAACAGGGGAAACCTAATTTTCCCCATCTTGCTTTTTCTATTTTTTTCTTCAGTTTTTCGATTTCGAATTTTACTGTTTCGTGAAATTTTGCATCTGGGGACTATGGATTTCTCGATCTCAGCGCTTCAAGCGGCCATAAATGAACTATTCCAGCATGACGTCATTTTCCCGGTTTTTTTTAAACATTCGTATTTTCTACACTGTTTCGTTTATTCGTAAATCAGGAAGTTCGGGCTGAAAGTTTGCCTTAGGGGGTTTTTAGAGGTGCTGAATCCGATTTTGGGGTCAAAAATAGGAAATTCCGACATGGTGAAATTCCTCATTCAAAGCCCAGGAGGGGTTTGAGTTTTCAAAATGACAATGGCGTATTTCAGTCAATTTAAAAAAAAAAAAATTTCAAAGAGTATGGCTCAGGAATAACGGTAATCGGGTCTGTTCGTCGAGAAAATGTTTTTCAAAATCAGAGAAGCTAAGGAAGATTTGAATGGTGTGACGTAGCTAGCCAAAACTCTTTGAAAAACGCTGCAAATTATTACACAATGGTTTATTATTTTTCTATATAGATCACTTGTCTGCAAGGTCACCAACCATCCAATATGAAGAAAAACATCGATCGCATTTCGGTCAGCTAAAATTTTGAATGGAGATTGGGCATCTTTTGTGATTCACACTCGTGTTTTGGTTTATTATTTTCAATAATGAACCTTTGGAATCGACCAAGAAAAAAAAGATTTTAACACCCCCTCAAAATTTGATGGTTTGCGTTTCAAGGTACGTAGAATCCAAAAATCGAATAAAAATTTGGCCGTCCGTCCGCCGTACGCGGCACTTTTGCCACTTAGCATTGTCCGATTTTGATGAAATTTGGTCTGTAGGCTCCATTTGGGGTCTAGTTGTGCCCGAAGCTTTTGGTTGATGTAGGTCACTCCTAAAAGTTCCAAAATCAATTTTGAAATTTTGAAAACGCCCTAACTCAAAAAATTTCGATATAAAGGTATTGTTTTTCCTTCAATTTTGGATTCTATAGAATTTTTAGAATTTTTTGAGACCACCCGGAGCTCTGCAGGACAAACCGTTCGCACCCTACAAAAATTTGAGGGTTTATATTGAAATATATATATGTAAATCAAAACACAAGTGTGAATCGCAAAAGAGGCCAAATCTCCGTTCAAATTAGAGCTGACCAATATGCGATCGGTTGGTGATTTTTTTTTCTTTTGGTTTATTATTTTCAATAATGAACCTTTGGAATCGACCAAGAAAAAAAATTTTTAACACCCCCTCAAAATTTGATGGTTTACGTTTCAAGGTACGTAGAATCCAAAAATCGAATAAAAATTTGGCCGTCCGTCCGCCGTCCGCGGCACTTTTGCCACTTAGCATTGACCGATTTTGATGAAATTTGGTCTGTAGGCTCCATTTGGGGTCTAGTTGTGCCCGAAGCTTTTGGTTGAGGTAGGTCACTTCTAAGGGTTCCAAAATCAATTTTGAAATTTTGAAAACGCCCTAACTCAAAAAATTTCGATATAAAGGTATTGTTTTTCCTTCAATTTGAGATTCTATGGAATTTTTAGAATTTTTTGAGACCACGCGGAGCTCTGTAAGACAAACCGTTCGCTCCCTACGAAAATTTAAGGGTTTATATTGAAATATATATATATATATAAATCAAAACACGAGTGAGAATCGCAAAAGAGGCCTAATCTCTGTTCAAATTAGAGCTGATCAAAATCTAATCAATAGTTGATGATTTTGATTTTTTTTTTAATTTTTTTGATTTTTTCTTTTTTTTTCCTTCATATTGGATGGTGGGTGGCTTTGCAGACGAGTGATCTATATAGAAAAATAATAAACCATTGTGTAATAATTTGCAGCGTTTTTGATTTATCGTACGTCCAAACTTTAATTTCTCGTAGGGAGCGAACGGTTTGTCCAACAGAGCTCCGGGTGGTCTCAAAATTTTTTTAAAATTCTATAGAATATCAAATTGAAGGAAAAACAATACTTTTATATCAAAATTTTTTGAGTAAGGGCGTTTTCAAAATTTCAAAATCCATTTTGGAACCCTTAGGAGTGACCTACATCAACCAAAATCTTCGGGGCACAACTAGACCCAAAATGGAGCCTACATACCAAATTTCATTAAAATCGGTCAATGCTAAGTGGGGAAAGTGCCGCGTACGGCGGACGGACGGCCAAATTTTGGTTTATTATTTTCAATAATGAACCTTTGGAATCGACCAAGAAAAAAAAAATTTTAACACCCCCTCAAAATTTGATGGTTTACGTTTCAAGGTACGTAGAATCCAAAAATCGAATAAAAATTTGGCCGTCCGTCCGCCGTACGCCGTCCGCGGCACTTTCCCCACTTAGCATTGACCGATTTTGATGAAATTTGGTATGTAGGCTCCATTTGGGGTCTAGTTGTGCCCCGAAGCTTTTGGTTGATGTAGGTCACTCCTAAGGGTTCCAAAATCAATTTTGAAATTTTGAAAACGCCCTAACTCAAAAAATTTCGATATAAAGGTATTGTTTTTCCTTCAATTTAAGATTCTATAGAATTTTTAGAATTTTTTGAGACCACGCGGAGCTCTGTAGGACAAACCGTTCGCTCACTACGAAAATTTAAGTGTTTATATTGAAATATATATATATAAATCAAAACACGAGTGTGAATCCCAAAAGAGGCCTAATCTCCGTTCAAATTAGAGCAGACCTTAATGCAATCGATGGTTGGTGATGTTGATTTTTTTTTTTTTTTTTTTTTTCTTTTTCTTTCAATATTGGATGGTTGGTGATTTTGTAGACGAGTGATCTATATAGAAAATAATAAACCATTGTGTAATAATTTGCAGCGTTTTATTCGATTTTTGGATTCTACGTACCTTGAAACGTAAACCATCAAATTTTGAGGGGGGTGTTAAAAAATGTTTTTTCTTGGTCGATTCCAAAGGTTCAATATTGAAAATAATAAACCAAAAATGCATATTTGCCCACGTTTAGCACCGAACCCAACTACCTACTAGGTGATGACATGGTTAGTCTTCCTGACAGGAAAACCAATTTTTTGGATGAACACTGTTAATAACAGTCTGTTATGTTGAAAGTTTGCCTAAATCTGACAAATCTGCCTAAATATTGCATTTTCTTTGTATTGGACCTTTCCATTGAGGAACATTGCGCTAGAACCCCCTTCAAAATTGCTTCAGCATCATAAATTTCCAAGGATAAGCGTCTTAATTGCGTTGAAAATTACGATTACTGGCACAATTACCATTGAAATTACGATTACAGGCAAGATTACCATTGAAATTACGATTACAGGTCTGACTACGATTATAATCGTAATCGCAAACGCTCATTTTACGGTTACAATCATAATCACGATTACGCCCAACTCTGGTGCGGGCCCTTGTGAAGTTTCTCAATACTCCAAGTAATTGGTTGAGGACGCTTCACTTACCAACCTCATTTACATTATTTGTACGAAGTTTATCATTGTTGTAACCATAGTAACGAAGGCTGCCATACAAAATGAGAAGAGAATAAAAGATTGAGTTTCCTTCGAATAGATAGATTCTTGTATGGGGCGACCCTTACATACTTGGACGTTGACTTTTTAAATAAATGAAGTGTAGGAATGCATTTTTATATTGCAATTTGTTTAATAACTTAAGATCTAACTAACTTAACTTTAGATCTTAAGATTGATACCACATTCCCGAAATGGTTCGATCGTGATCTTGTCCGCTCAATTAAATCCAAGAATTATGCTCACGCTCGCTGGAAACTGACAAATTTAGATAGCGATTATAAGGTCTACTCAGTGCTCAGAAGCAGGTGTCGCGCTAAATCCAGGACATTGTACGGCAGGTACGTGATCAACGTCCAGAACTCTCTTAAGTCGAACCCAAAGGCTTTTTGGAATCACTTCAATTACTTGCATAAAGATTCATCAATGCCTGCTGAAGTTCATCTTGGGTCTCTGACCGCTAATGGAGCGGAGGAAGCAGTGGAACTTTTTGCCAGACACTTCTCATCCGTCTATGATCCTCCACTGGCAACGGGCAGCATCGACTTCTCTCACAGAAACTCGTTTTCCCTCGGATCCATCTGCATCAAGCAGGAAACCATCACCAGTGAGCACGTATCGTTGAACGCGAACAAGGGCATGGGACCTGATGGTGTGCCCCCGATCCTCTTGAAGTGTTGTGCGTCGAGTGTATCAGTTCCATTATTTCACCTATATAATAGGTCTCTTGCGGAGGGAATAGTTCCCAACAAATGGAAGATTTCTTTTGTCACACCGATTCCTAAGAAGGGAGATAAGTCAATTGTAGAGAATTACCGCCCTGTATGTTCTTTATCTCAGATACCCAAGGTTCTTGAAAAAATTGTCGTATCTCGTATTTCTCCATTCATTAAAAGTTACCTGACCGAACATCAACATGGTTTTCGTGTTGGTAAATCCACTGTCACCAATCTTCTTTGTTTTCAGCAAGTCTGCTTGGATGCTTTTAGTCAGGCGTATCAAGTCGACTGTATATATACAGACTTTTCTAAGTGCTTCGACAAAGTCCCTCACTCAATACTTCTCAGGAAGCTGGAGGCATTCGGGCTTTTTGGTAATTTATTACGTTGGTTTTCTAGTTACCTGTCCAATCGTTCTCAAATCGTGCGAATGAAATCAAAATGTTCTTCTCCTTTCCCAGTTACTTCCGGTGTGCCACAGGGTTCTCACATTGGGCCACTCTGTTTTTTGATTTTTGTTGATGACATTACTTCTGCATTTCCGAATGGAGTGAAATTTTCTCTGTTTGCTGATGACCTGAAGTTGTTGTTTAGCGTCATTCGCACTCATCGGGATTCGCTCATTCTTCAGTCGGCTCTCGATTCAATGTACGGTTGGTGTTCTATTAATAATTTACATTTAAATCTTGCTAAATGCACCTCGATCACTTATTCGAGGTCCAACACGCCCACCATCTACAATTATAACATTAATGGCCTTGGATTAACCAGAAGTTCAACCATGAAGGACTTAGGGGTAATATTCGACTCTAAATTGACATTTCATGACCATATTGATGATGTATGTTCGAGGGGTATGCGAGCCTTGGGTTTTCTGAAGCGCCACACCTCCGATTTCAGGGATGTTGGGGCGCTAGTGACGCTCTATAATGCACTTGTTCGCCCTATATTGGAGTATGGCTCTATTATTTGGTCTCCTTATTATGCAAACTCGGCTGATCGGCTTGAGCGAGTCCAGCGTAGGTTTTTGAGATATGTTTCTTTCAAAATGGGAACTCCTTGGCCCGAATTTGACAACGACATCATGCTGCACGTATGTGGTCTACAATCATTGGAGACCCGCCGCCGCACCAATGATGCTATTTTTCTAATTAAACTCATCCGCAATACAATAGACTGCCCTCAGCTCCTACAGAACATATACTTTCACGCCCCTACCTATGCTACTCGAAATAACGCCCCATTTTATATCCCCTTCACACCAACCAACTACCTAATAAATAATCCGATCCATAGAGCCCAAAGAGCATTAAATTCAGTAAGTAAAGACAATAATTATGATCCTTTTTTCCACAACATATCAAGCCTAAAATCACTCTTTTTAAGCAGGGAGAAATAGTATTAGGTAGGTATATGTTAACTTGTTAATTTCAGTAATTGTTATTTATATGAGAGTTTGTTAATACCATAGATGTTGAATTATTAGTTATTGTTATTTTTTATAATATAAAAAATAACAAACTCATAATATTATTATGAGTTAAACTGTTTGGGAATTTATACTAACTCTGTTACTGGGCATGAATATGCCCGTGTATTATACAAATAAACAAATAAACAAATAACCGGGATTCGTAACTGAGTTCTCAATAATGCATGAATGACTAACCTAAATCCGAGTTTCCGAGTAGAAAAAACGCTGCAAATTATTACACATAGGTTTATTATTTTTCTATATAGATCACTCGTCTACAAAATCACCAACCATCCAATGTGAAAAAGAAAAAAATCAAAGAAAAAAAAAAAATCCAAACCACCAACCATTGATCGCATTTCGGTCAGCTCTAATTTGAACGGAGATTAGGCCTCATTTGCGATTCTCACTCGTGTTTTGATTTATATATATATATTTCAATTTAAACCCTTAAATTTTCGTAGGAAGCGAACGGTTTGTCCTACAGAGCTCCGCGTGGTCTCAAAAAATTCTAAAAATTCTATAGAATCTTAAATGGAAGGAAAAACAATACCTTTATATCAAAATTTTTTGAGTTAGGGCGTTTTCAAAATTTCAAAATTGATTTTGGAACCCTTAGAAGTGACCTACATCAACCAAAAGCTTCGGGGCACAACTAGACCCCAAATGGAGCCTACATACCAAATTTCATCAAAATCGGTCAATGCTAAGTGAGGAAAGTGCCGCGGACGGCGGACGGACGGCCAAATTTTTATTCGATTTTTGGATTCTTCGTACCTTGAAACGCAAACCATCAAATTTTGAGGGGGTGTTAAAATCTTTTTTTTCTTGGTCGATTCCAAAGGTTCATTATTGAAAATAATAAACCAAAAGGTGATATTCTCAGTGACAGCGAAAACACGCATATTTTCAACCAGCGCTGGGGCCTAAATCGACTAACCAAAAAACATATGAAATGAATTGCAGCAAATTTAACGAGCTTCCAGTTCACGTTTTCTGCCAAAACTTGGTCGTTTTTCATTTATAGGCAAACAAAAATTACTATTACTAAAAAACAATAAACCAAAAGTGCTTATGGGGAAAAGTTGTTGGAAAACAACACAAATCTCCGGAAGTCCTAGAATGTTCCTCTCTTAATCGTAAAATCGGCCCCTGAAGTATTGTAGACTAAGACATACATGTGAGTACGACTATCTTTCGTTATATGACGGTAATTTCCAGAAAGGGTAAGTCAGCAGTTTTAGCAAACTGAACGTCATCAATATAAAATATGGATACGAATCAGTGGCGCCTCCTCCAGGCAAGCATAGCAAACACTGTTTGCCTTACTAAAAATAAGCAAAATGAATAAATTAATTTTTGTTGAGATGCTCCTATATTCCCATTTTTTGCAAGTAATATAATAGCATATTTTGGAAAATTGTTATATAATTTAGGGTCTTTTTCATTATTACCAAGTAAATTAGATGAAATAGGAGAATGGAATAAGAAAGTACGTATTTTGCTCTGGATACTAGCCCGCGACACACCAGAGACTTGGAGAGGTCGGTAATGGAGATGATTGCGGATGAAAAGCGAACTAGCGCGGGGCAAAGCGATGCAAGGCAAGCAGTTCAAAAAAATGATTTTTTCGGGACTGTTTAGAGTGAGAGGCGACGATCGGGGGGTCATCGCGGTGTCAAGTATTACCATACCCCCACTACCACTCCCTCAGCCATGGCAAACAGTCGGAGAACTGTTTCGTGACTTTGAAAGCAGAGAAACTTGGAAGATGAGCCATGGATACTAATTAACCCATGCATGGCAAGACATAACATATCCATCCAACCACATTATCTCAAGGAAGGAAAACTTAATTTTTCGCCACCGCAAATAGCGGCTGCCTGGCGCTGACTGGTGTCCCGTTCCCAATTTTACTGTACATTTCACTGTACCTAATCGTTGTTCTTGTTGATAGGTACCTACATGGAAATAATTGCATAATATTGAACCCCCCGATGGTTTACGTTTGAGGTAGGTAGGTAGTTACTACGTATATTTTGAAAATCGAATGTAAAAAAATCGTGAAACTTTCTTAAATTATCGTGGACCGATTTTGATGAAATTTGGTATAAGAGCTCCATTTGGGGTCTACTTGTGCCCCGAAGGTTTTGTCAGTCACTTCTAAGCGGTGAAACATTAGGGCTGTAACGTCTTAAGGCCCCCTCTCTCGAAAACTCTCGTTATGAAGGTATTGTTTTTTCACCGATTTGAGATAGATACCATTGAATTTTTAGAATCGAATGAACCCACCCAGAGGATAAACTATAAGGTCTCCATGAGAACTTGAAGGTTGAACTTACGATAAATGAGAAACACGAGTGTGAATCGCAAAAGAGGCCTTATCACCTTAAAAATTTTAGCTGACCAAAATGCGATCGATGTTCGTTTCTTTAGGTTGTACATGTTTTGCTTCCTTAACCAACCGGTAATCAAATTTCTAAACCAAGGAATTCTTTATTTCTTCAAACGGAGTGTGAAGGGTTTATTTCATCTAAATAAACAACATTTTGAAGCGAAAACATGATTGGTAGGTAGTGACGAGGGTAAAGCTGACACTTTATCTTCAGAAAATTAATAAACCTTTGTGTAATAATTTGCAGCGTTTTCATTATTGTTTATTCCTCTGTGACTGGCCAAGCTGTTTGCCTCACGAATATTCTCACCAGACGCCACTGATACGAATGCTTATACCTACAAAATGTACAAACCACGACTTACCTTCCGTAGAAGCGAAGAGTTTGGTGAGGTCGTACACGTTGAGGTCGGATACGATTCCTCGGGTGTTCTCCGGGCGGTAGAATTTGTAAACCTCGAGCGTGACGTCTTCAGCAGCGCCGAGGCCGTCGTCTTTGGAGGCGATGGCGTTTATCAGGCCGATGCAGAACGGGTCAGGCGTGGTCTCATTCGACGCCCGGCCTTTCGTTTCACTCTTGCGGTAAATCTCCGGATAAAGAGTTTCATCCGTCTGCAATCAATTCATGTTTTATTTGACAACGAAACACTAAGTGCTCAAACAATAATTGTAAAAAAAAAATCGTATTCTATTGAAAGAGAGGGTTTTCTCCCAAGGAAAATGATGAGCTATAGGAAGCTCATGGAAGCTGAAGAGCTATAGGAAGCTCATGAGCTATAGGAAGCTCATGGACGCTGATGAGCTATAGGAAGCTCATGGAAGCTGAAGAGCTATAGGAAGCTCATGGAAGCTGATGAGCTATAGGAAGCTCATGGACGCTGATGAGCTATAGGAAGCTCATGGAAGCTGATGAGCTATAGGAAGCTCATGGAAGCTGATGAGCTATAGGAAGCTCATGGAAGCTGATGAGCTATAGGAAGCTCATGGAAGCTGATGAGCTATAGGAAGCTCATAGAAGCTGATGAGCTATAGGAAGCTCATGGAAGCTGATGAGCTATAGGAAGCTCATGGAAGCTGATGAGCTATAGGAAGCTCATGGAAGCTGATGAGCTATAGGAAGCTCATGGCAGCTGATGAGCTATAGGAAGCTCATGGAAGCTGATGAGCTATAGGAAGCTCATGGAAGCTGATGAGCTATAAAAAACTCATGGAAGCTGATGAGCTATAGGAAGCTCATGGACGCTGATGAGCTATAGGAAGCTCATGGACGCTGATGAGCTATAGGAAACTCATGGAAGCTGATGAGCTATAGGAAGCTCATGGACGCTGATGAGCTATAGAAAGCTCATGGAAGCTGATGAGCTATAGGAAGCTCATGGAAGCTGATGAGCTATAGGAAGCTGATGAGCTATAGGAAACTCATGGAAGCTGATGAGCTATAGGAAGCTCATGGAAGCTGATGAGCTATAGGAAGCTGATGAGCTATAGGAAGCTCATGGAAGCTGATGAGCTATAGGAAGCTCATGGAAGCTGATGAGCTATAGGAAACTCATGGAAGCTGATGAGCTATAGGAAGCTCATGGAAGCTGATGAGCTATAGGAAGCTCATGGAAGCTGATGAGCTATAGGAAGCTCATGGCAGCTGATGAGCTATAGGAAGCTGATGAGCTATAGGAAACTCATGGAAGCTGATGAGCTATAGGAAGCTCATGGAAGCTGATGAGCTATAGGAAGCTCATGGAAGCTGATGAGCTATAGGAAGCTCATGGCAGCTGATGAGCTATAGGAAGCTGATGAGCTATAGGAAACTCATGGAAGCTGATGAGCTATAGGAAGCTCATGGCAGCTGATGAGCTATAGGAAGCTGATGAGCTATAGGAAACTCATGGAAGCTGATGAGCTATAGGAAACTCATGGAAGCTGATGAGCTATAGGAAGCTCATGGAAGCTGATGAGCTATAGGAAGCTGATGAGCTATAGGAAGCTCATGGAAGCTGATGAGCTATAGGAAGCTCATGGAAGCTGATGAGCTATAGGAAGCTCGTGGAAGCTGATGAGCTATAGGATGCTCATGGAAGCTGATGAGCTATAGGAAGCTCATGGAAGCTGATGAGCTATAGGAAGCTCATGGAAGTTGATGAGCTATAGGAAGCTCATGGAAGCTGATGAGGTAGTTACCCAAGGGCAATAACATGTTCCATGTTAATAAATAACAAGTGCTCACATAATAGCACATTATTCAAGCTACATTATTATTATTATGCTCCCGGATTTAAGATTATACCTAAAAAAAATTAAAAAATAAAAAATTCAAGACCAATTCAAACCGTTTGCGCTTATATGCAACGTTTTGTGCGACCAAAGTACCATTTTCGATAATTACATTGCTTACCGAACTCGAAGTGATGGAGGAGTCTTCGTCCTTTTTCGAGGCAGTTTTAGATTTTTTCCCTTTCGGGAACTTGAACGTTCCTGGTTCGATGTAAACGCAGGTTCCTTTGCGGTATTCTTCGCCCCTCCACTTCAACAGGCCGTACAGCTCCTGAAAAATTCATTTTCATGAACAGGAAGCCACGATTAAAAACTCAAAACTCAAAAACACCATCAATCAAAACCGGAATAGCAGTTTGCGCATTATCAAGACATACCTAAGATAGACCTTTATTCTTTGTTACAAAGACGTAAATGCGTCATTTAAATAAATAAGTACATGGTGATCCACCCAAACTGATCTGCCATACAGCAGGAATCGATTCTACAACTAATTTGCAACAAAATCGATAAAATTAACAAAACTTGTTGGTTTACTCGAGAGAAACGACCACTCTGCTGACCAGAGTGCTAAAGCGAGCACTCGTGGATGCTAACCTTCCCACGGAATTTTTTCCAGAGGAAGTTAACTCTTGTGTGATGTTAAAGTGACTGTTGTTTTCCAAGTCTACAAGGTTAGTTCGGCGAGTTTTTAGTCATCTCCTAATCAATTTCAAGTCTCGTTTCCTTTTTTTGTATTCATATAACAGATTTAAATTCTTAGTAATTTCTTGATAAATAGATCTAGACCAAACGAGAAACAAAATCCCAACATTACCACTCTGGATCAATCTACCCATTACAGACCAGCAAAAGACGGAGCAGTACAGGGCAGCAAGACACGCACTAAAAGCGGCTATTGCCAAAAGTAAAGCCCAGAAATGGAAGGATCTGTGTGATGAGGTCGAGAACGACCCCTGGGGACTTGGGTATAAGATTGTGCTCAAGAAACTCAGGGGGATGGACTTAACCTCGACAATGGCACCGGAAGTGAAGGACAGAATTGTGGGGGAATTGTTCCCTGAACACGAGGTTGAAGACCGTCCACCAGTCGAGGTCACCGGTGAGATCCCACTCTTCACTAAAAACGAGGTGCTGTGTGCAGCGAAATCTATGCGCAACAAAAAGGCTCCAGGTCCAGATAGGATCCCTGTAGAGATACTGAAGATTGTTGTCGATGAACAGCCAGAAATATTGTTGGACATGTATAACGCATGTTTGAAGGAGGGCATCTTCCCGAGTCAGTGGAAAATTGCAAGACTAGTCCTCATTGGAAAAGGGAAAGGTGATCCCAACACTGCATCAGCGCACAGACCTCTGTGCATGCTGGACACAGCACGGAAGTTGTATGAGAAGATGGTGAGGCTCAGAACGCTGGCCACGATCGCAGAGGCTGGGGGCTTGTCCCCGAAGCAGTATGGTTTCACAGCGGGAAGATCGACTGTCGACGCAGTCTGTGAGGTGGTCTCTGCAGCCCTGGCTACGCAGACGGGTAACCACCGGAGCAGAGACATCTGCATGGCAGTTACTCTGGATGTAAAGAACGCCTTCAATTTGGCAAAATGGAGTGACATCCTGGCGGCTCTCAGGGACTTTAGCATCCCAGGGTATCTTTACCAGGTCCTTCAGGACTACCTGACAGATCGGTGGTTGGAGTACGACACTGTGGAAGGAACGAGGAGGAAACGAGTCACCTCGGGAGCTGCCCAAGGCTCAGTCCTAGGGCCAGACCTCTGGAACGTCAGCTACGATGGGATCCTTCGCATAGAAATGCCAGAAGACGTATTCCTTGTGGGGTACGCTGATGATATAGTGGCAGTTATGAAGGCTCGAACCACCGAAGCCTTGCAGCTCAAGCTGAATCAGACCATGAGAAGGATACTGGAATGGATGGGATCTCGATCCCTGTCGCTGGCTATTCAAAAAACGGAGATTGTCCTTCTAACCCGGAAGAGAATAGACAGAAATATCCAGATGCTTGTCGACGGCCAGAGCATCATCACGTCTCACGTAATAAGGTATCTGGGTGTCATGCTGGATGTGAAACTGAGCTTCTGGGCGCACATATGTAAGGCAGCTGATAGGGCGGCTGCAGTGGTGGGGAGGCTGGGCCGTCTTATGGCTAACATAGGCGGCCCATCCCCCTCCAAACGCAGGCTGCTCATGAGAACAACCGATGCCATCTTGTTGTATGGTGCTGAAGTATGGGCAGACGCTCTGAAGTTTCAAAAATACAGGACGCGTATTGAATTGGTGCAGCGACGTGGTGCACTAAGGATATGCAGCGGCTACAGGACGGTTTCAGCCCCTGCAGTGCAGGTTGTTGCCGGGGTCACACCAATTGACCTACTGGCAGACGAACGCAGGAGGATCCACCTGAGGAAAGCGGAGAATGCGCCAACGGTGGTTAAGAAGGAAGAACGAGAAGAGACCATGAGGTGGCAAAATAGGTGGAGGTCTGAGAGTCGAGGACGATGGACTGCAAGGCTGATTCATGGCGTCAAGGAATGGACAGAGAGAGTGCACGGGGAAGTGAATTATTATCTTACACAATTCCTTACCAGGCACGGTTATTTTCGATCCTTCCTGAAAAAGATTGGGCGGACCACAGATTCGCAGTGTCTTTACTGCCAGCAGCAGCGTGACCGCATCACAGACGACGAGCAACAGGATCAAGATGGAGTCGCAGAAGGCCTGGAGATCGACGAGGACAATGTGTACCACACATTCTTCCAGTGTCCTAGATGGGAGAGAATGCGGAGTAGCCTGATTGACGAAGTCGGTGAACTTCAGCCGGAGACCATCGTTAATAAGATGATGGAGACAAAGGAGAACTGGGATGCCATCAATACCTACGTCATCACAGTTCTCAAAGAGAAGGAAAGAAATAGGGATTGGGAAGGCTTAACATCATAAACGCCCCATCCCCTATCGAAGCCAAGGAGGAGCCTAAAGACATTAGGCCTCACGAAGAGGAAGCCCAGCAACAGCCGGGCTGAAAAAGGGGCTGTCCCGAAGTAATGCATCAACTGTAGTCCCAGGGCAGTCCAGACGAACAGAGGAGGTTTTAGTGGGTAACCAGTTGCTTATAGCGGCCGGACCCCCACATAAAGGGCGGTGAGACAAACATCCCTCTCCCGCTGTCAACCAATAAACGGTTTCCTCCTCTATATAATAAAAAAAAACCCATTACAGACCTCATTTTCCCAGGGTTTATCCAATCTCCAAGTATTATAAATATTATTTAACATATTATTTTATTATGTATCAATAATCAACTGCATATAGAACCTCTGGCTGGAATTGGAAGTCGACTGCTTCGTACAATCTAATACTGAGTAATGGGAAAAAACAAGCCTTACGAGATTTAAAAAACGGAAAATTGCTGATTGTGGTGCAAACTGAAATATTCTTTTCAAGTTTTCCAGAGTCCAATGTTGTGTTGTAATTTTGACGTTGTTTGCGCGTTGGGTAGTCCATGGAAGAAGGTGACTCTGAGGTTACCCGTCCTCTTGGAAGGTGATATTTTCTTCACATAAAGTAGACAATAGATTTTTGGTGCTCATGTGAACAGGAAGAGGACTCCGCTGAACACTTTCCATGCAGATGCGACCGCTTTTGGAGATCCATAACGGAAGCATTTGGTCACCACATTGTGGAATTCCGAAAAGGATACAAAATTCGTAGTTCTAAGCGGAAGATTTACTGACTCTAACACGCGGTAGCCGGCGGAATCCTCATTATAAAATAAAGGGGCCTCGAAAGAGGGAGAGTATTCGCCATCAATGCCTGAAACTCTGTTTCCAATGGCAACCCCAGGCAGTGAGTGAGTGAACTGATTTCTGGAAACGCCAAAATCTGGCTTCTCCCGCTAACAGAAACTTTTCCACGTAAGAAAAAAAACTCTTCCTATTCGAGAGTAGATAAGTTGGAGAAGGAAACGGCAAGTACAAAAATACTCTAATGACCCGATTACGATGATATTCATGGGAAAGTCAAGATTCAGTTCCACTTGTTTGAAAGTAATTGGAAAGAGAAGGAAATCCTGATCTTATCATAGAAATCGAACTGCTTATTTGTATAGTCATGTCTGTGTTTGGCTTTGGATTTGAGGACAGACAGAAAGACAGAGATGGAATTCAAATTATTCAAAATCGTAAAACGCGAGTGGAAATTTCTATTTATATTTTGGAGGACATTTGTTTCACCTCTCAAGAGTGAAAACAATGCTTTTGATGATGAAAATCGACACAATCTTACTTTGCCATCGTCAGTTTTTTCGTCCAGGGGTTCTGAGACGGACGGGCTCTCATATTTCAGTTTCTGATACGAGTATAAACAGCTGCAACAATACCTAGAAGAAAAACAAATAGAAATGAGTACTGGGTACATGTGATGTTAAATTATCCGTAGGAGGTATTGAAACACTGGAACACTAGTCATTTTATTCGAGTCAAACTTGGGTTTGGTCAGTTCCTTGAGATAATCATATAATTTCTTAGGTTGTAGCAGACCCTGTTGTTCTCTGAGTCTGGAATATTTTGGAACCCCAGAAAACAAGCCAAATTGTGAGGTTGCCAGAAAGTATCTCAAATTTAATTTAATTTTCTGGATCTGGGTTTGATGATTTTTCACAGGGATTTATAATTCTTTACAGACCCATAAAACCATTTCTACGACCGAATTTCGGTATCCAGAATCCGAAGTATCTAATCGACAAGATCGAAACTTGAAGAGTTGTACCAGTATTTTTCTGGAAGACAGTAACAAAATGCCAAGTGGGTGTGGCACATAGCTTCCTCCTATCCATGATCCGATTATATAGATGATCTGATGGATAGTAGTTAATCTCTAAGTACCTTTTACTACCCTCATAGGGGACTATCTACACGCTAATCTGGACAATCCTAGAAAATTTCATCAAAATCGGGTGAAAAATGTAAGTGAGTAGTGATTGGATCAAAAAATTTCTCAGTAGGGCTGGGAGTCGAACCCAGGGCGCCTGGGTGGGAGGGTCATTTTCCCAGAAAGGGCCAATCGTTGTCCAGAGAAGATTCCGAATGCCCATTTATGATTTAGGCGTTTAAAAAAAAATTCTCCATAAACTATCAACTGTGTTCTACTTCGGGCAATCAATAAAATATGCACTTATTCACGCTAAAATATAGAAATTAAAGTTTAAACTGCTAAATGTCCAGTAATCTGCCATGTCCGGACCCCTAGGTAGTCAACTTTGCTTGAACACTGTGAATCACCTATGAAAGCAACAGCCTGAATTCTTAATTGAATATACCTAGACATGAAAAAATGGGTTTGCAGATTTTTTCAGAAGCAAATAAAGCGAGCAGGAGGATAAAATGTGCTTGTCCGGAGGTTTCTGTCTTTAATCTGCCTTTTTTGTGTTTTCGTATTTTGGCAGCTTTTTATCGTTTCCCGCGGTTTTACTACCACTGTAAGAGGTGAGGTTAGTCGTTAGGTTATCAAAGAAAGCGGCGGGAAACGTATTCCTTCTGTGTGGAAGCGTGCGCAAGTGGAGTCAGTTGCGAAATTGTGGTGTCACAGTCACTGTCTGTTTTTCATCTGTCCTCTGTAAGAACGGCAAGAAATCGAAATTATTTTTTCTTTTTGGTCTCTAGTTCTTGTTTCTACCGAGCTGGTTCCAGCGATATGGTTACACTTCAGCAGAACAGCACCAGAATGCGGGAAAAGCTGAAAAACCTAAGTGCCACCCAGGAACTTGTGTCTTTCATCTGCCTTTTTCAAAAGACAAAAAAAGACTTTTTTCAAGTTGTTAACAATTTAATTTGAATTTTCCGTTGCGATTTAAAAACTTTACATTTTCGATCTCAAAACTGTATTCAGCAACCATAAAAATCCCCTGGTACCAAGTTTTGGCTCGAAAAACTGATAAATTGAGATTACTTGTTTACTTTCGGAGGTTTCTAGGTTGCTATCAGAAAAACCGTGTTCCACGTTGGTTTAACCCTTTTCTACACCTGCGTCCCGCCCTGTTTCAATTTTTGGAATAACTCCCAGTTCTCGCTCCTCATGGAGATGGGGTTCCGGGTATTTTCCTTTGCTCGGAAACCACGCCAATAGGTCTCTTTCGATAGGTTTTCTTCTTTAATTTTTAATTAATTAATTAAGCGTCCCACTGTGTGTTCTATCGTCGAAATTCAATCAGTAAGGTGTGAGGTTAATCCCTGATTTTTGGCAGAACTTGAGTCGGACTTTTTGAAATCTTGGGATACCGATTGTCCCTTTCTAGGAAAATGACCCAAATACTGACACAATTTAGCAATGATTCCGAAAACTCTTTAAACATACATTTCGCAAGTCTGCGACACCGTGTGCGTCAAAATAAATATACAATTTAGTTTCATATTGAAAACTCGTGATGTTCTTCTCAGAATCTTCCCAGTGACATCCTTTAAATAATACATAATAATAATTCAAAAGAAATTAGTCGGGCCCAACCCTACCGAAAATTTTGATTTTTTTCTACACAGGGGCTCTTTTTGCTGCTCAGAAGAATATTTTCGTCCTCTGCAAAGGAAACTCTACCAAGAGAACCATCGACGATCACTTCGATTAGGCCACGTAATTTAAATAGTTAGTCATAGGATGAAATTAGGATCCCCGAAGGATTAGGGCCTTTTACGGTGATCTCCGTTAATTTTTCTTTTTTTCATTTCCTTTTCTTCGATTAGTTAATTTTGTTAGAGTAGCCCAAATTCAAACTCCGCTCAGAAGAATATTAATTTATTTTTAATACATCTTGGAACCGACCATACAAGTCCAGCTTGTCGTTTCACTCCCAGATTTACCGAAGAGAAGATTGCGTTTAGCGGGTGGTTCGACAACAGCTATACCGTAACAATATGGAAGTGACTCACTTGTAATCGAGGTTCGGTTGAGGGTTAGCTGGCTCAGGAGGAATATCTTCGAATCGGCCGTGCAGCTCGTCGTACCTATAAAACAATAATATAATGGGGTATTTCGGTGAATCGGAAATTCAGGTTTTTGACCTCAAATTTGAATTCAGCACCATTGAAAACCTCTACACTCCAACTTTTTGCCCATTGATACTATAACATGTGGTAGAAAAGTTAACCAGAATATTATTCTGGTTAACTTTTCTACCACATGTTATAGTTACGATCAATGGGCAAAAAGTTGGAGTGTAGAGGTTTTCAATGGTGCTGAATTATGTTGAGGAACGAAGTATTTTAGAACGGTAAGACGAAAAAACGGCTTGAATCGCCCTTGACAAGGCTGGAAAACTGGTTGCTGATGCCCGCCGAATAATGATAACAATAGCTGGTAGATAAGTGCTGCCCCTGTCGTGCTACGACAAAACCATCATAGTATTACCTAGTTATTGAAGGCTCTGATAGATGGTAGAACAGAAAACGAGAATACTCGTGCGTAGAATACCAGTCACGTACTACGAGCCTGAGTATACTTGGGTGTAGTATGTCAGTCACAAATCTCTCGCCCGAGTATACTCGTGCATAGTAGAGAAAGGGTCGAGAAAATAGCCCAGTGGGTGGATGCTGTGGGACCGCACATGACAGGCGGGCGCCATCCGACCAGCCCCAGGCCCCTCCCACCATGGCGGTTCCCCATCCCGGGCACACAATGGCCGCGACAGCTGGCACACTATTGTGGTTATTACCTGATGGCACAGGTTATTACCTGATGCCAACATCACCAGACACCCATCGCACGTCTATCTCTGGCACAAATAGCCGATCTGGAGGCACTAAGGAAACTGGCCCCAGGACTGACGAGGGAGGACAACCACTAATACACTCATACATACAATTAATACAATCACATCACTGTTAAAATAACTGTAACGCTTTATTATGCAATTCATTTGACGAAATTTCTACTCGCTAGACTGAAGGAACAATAATTGCTACAGCTCAGATGACCGCGAAAGAAGTGGCCGTTTTTTAGCACCGGCAACCAAAAGTACTGGGTCGATAGAGAGTTTTCGCCACGTCAGGCGCGACGACTTGAAATCGTGACGACTAGAGACAGATGGGGCCAGCAGACGCAGATGCTAACTTTTTTTGGTGGATTTCGAGTCGTCACAAAATTAGGTGCGGACTCTGGAAGTGACGCTAAACAGCTACCGACCTGTGAAGTCACTAGAAAATGGCCGATAGCGAACAGCTGATTCAGACTCCAGGGGGTCTCGAAATGAGTTTTTCACATCGAAAATTAAAATATTCGCCGTATTGAAAAAGCAATAAATTTATTACTACCTGGATAGGTAGGTAGGTACCTATTTACATCCCTTTCGGACCCTACATTGCGATATAAAAACTTACCTACCGATGATTTTGATCGTTTTCACCTTTAGAAAGTAGTGAACAACACTAGCTTTTCCAGACCTCTTACTGAATTTTTTGGGTTTAAAGTACTTTACTACCGATTTTGCAGTAGCTACCTTTCTACTTGTTTCTTGTTTGTCTAACAACACGTCCGTAACATATCTATAGATAATTTAGAGTAGCTAGGTACTTCGTTTCTACCTACCAGGACGTGCGGACTATTACAAAAACGAAAGTACAGATCTATCAAACTAGGATAGATGTACGAACTTATAGACGTAACACCTAAATGCAGACATCCATAATTAACCAAATACCTACTAATGTGTGAAAAGAAGGTATTTTTTCAAAGGTAATAAACTTGATAACTGTAATAAGAGCATTTTTATAAAAAATATCGAGAAAAGAAATAGTTTTTTGATAGAAACGCGACGTACGAAGTTGAGGGTCTGTTCGGAGAGGCAGTTCTGAACGGTTTGAAGGAGCCAGGAGGAGTTCGGAGGAGCCCATTCACCTCTATCCCCTCCCCTTTTCAGCTCTGGTTTGGTTCCGAACTGCCTCTCTGAACAGACCCTGAATATCACAAAAACTAGAAGTCAAGTCACTAGTCCAAGATGGCTACTCCTGGACCCAGGGTGGCGCAGTTGTGCCAACAGAAAAACAGTGAATTTTTCGTTTATTTTCTTTGAAAATTATTTTAATTTAGTTGAGTATGGCATTGACAGAGGTCTCTGGTGCCAGTAACCACCCTCAGAGATTACAGTTATCATAATTGTTGTCTACACCTAATAGTAACCAAGGAAGCAGTCTTACTTTTTGGAATAGAAGAACACTTTATCGTCGTGAGAATCTTGGCTCTCGAGCTCTTTTCCACCATCGATGGTCCAATCCGGGGAAACAGGTTTGTACTGAACAGTGACCTTGGAAATGATGCCGTTCAAAAGTGTATTTTCGCATTGGTCGACCAAGAACAGTTCCTGAGGGTCTGCGGATTCCCCAAGGACTGTCTCACAGCCCCGACTGAAAAACATAAAATTGATTTTTAGGTTGATTCAGACAACTAACTGAAAAAAAGTCCAGTTTTTCAGTGTCAATATGAGTCTTTTTCCAGGGTTATAAATTAACGAAAAAATAAATAAATGTGATCATAATTTCTCAAAATTCAGGGTTCAAGAACATTTTGAAATGAAAAAGCACTAGAAAACGTATGGCAAGTAGGTTTGGCACGTAGCATCCTCGTATCAATAAATCGATTGTATAGAAAGATGAGACGATGCATTGTGAATCTAATCTTAAAACTACAATCTCAGAGTATCTTGCACTAGCCTCTTAGGGGATGCCAACCCGCACAATTCCTGAAAACCTCTTTGTAATCAGGTGGAAAATGTTGAAATTGTGACCGTTACATGGATTTTACATTTGCGCATGCGTGGAGGCTACTGTCAATTCAGGAGCCAAGGTAGCAAAAGCATTGTTTTCACTGATCTAGGTTGAAAAAATCCTTGTAACGGGCAAAACTATACGAAGTTATTGACCGATTTCGATGAAGAGAGATTATGCGGGATTATATAATCTCCCCCGGACTGATAGTACCCTCTGTGCATGCGCAAACTTGAATTTCCTTGAAACATCAATATTTTCTCCCCGAATTCGGAGAAATCTTCAGAGATGGTGAGGGTTGACGTGTAGATGGTCCCCTATGAGGGTAGTGCAAGATACTGATTGATGATTTGAGAGTAACTACTATGCATCGGATCATCTGTACAATCACGTCAAGGGGGTCTCAGTCGGTCGCCGTTCGTTCCTCGTTCCGGGTTAGTATTTCCCTCAATTACCGGCGTTCAAAGTTTAAAAGTTGTACTTAAACTTGAAAATTTCAACGATTTTTGAGTGCAGCAGCCTAGGGAATTGAAAAGCTAAAAGATTGCCGCCTTGAGTTGCTAAAAAATTGCCAATTTGAGTCATCAAAATCGAACACTAATTGCCAGAGAGAAGAGGAAACCCCGATTATTCAGTTGGTTTTCCCCTGACAATATAAATTGTACCTAACAACAAAAATGAGAAAAAAATTAAAATAAATATCTTTGAAATTTTGAGTTTTTTAATTTTTGTTGAGAAAATGTTCTACATCTTGAACTCTATAATTGAAAATTATCACTGAAGCCGTAGGTAATTAAAACTTTTCTCTTCTTCAATTCAAACTTCTTCTCTTTCAGACTACCGGAATTTCCCACAAAAATGATCGGCGCTTAGGCTTTTCCCAGGTTTTTTCGTGAGAAAAATGTAATTCCCTGAGTTTTTCCAGGTCGCTAGACACCCTGTGAAGTCTACTCTAACCAACGAAAAGATGAGGTCAAACTATTTGAAGCTCAGCACAAAGAACGTTCATCATTTCTCAGCCAATGAGAATTATTGTAAAATCCCTCTTCTGTTCTTGCTGAAAACATGAGTGAGTGAGGCTGCCTATGTAGGATTCTCTATTCTTCAGAGGATCGTCAAGGCAAACTGGAACCCCGATCGAGGCGTTTGACATTTGTAGGATACTGTCCAAATGGATATCGACTCTTTGACTCAAATAAACGAAAAATCGTTACTTCAAGATCTGTGGTGTTTGATGAGGGAGGAGTACCTATTAGTAGAGTTGAGGTCAGAGATGATCTGTCTGCTATACCATTACCTGAGTCGCCTACTTCTTCACCAGAAAATCAAATACCATCTTCTGACGTGAAAGCATCACCGGAGCAACCTCAGGAGGAACTTCGGCGAAGCAATCGCACACGAAAGATGCCTGAGAGGTTTCAAAATTTCGATCTCTCTACTCATATTGCGTTGCTAAGTGGATGTGATGTACCAATGAACTTTGATGAGGCCAGCAAGTCAGATTCTTGGAAGGAAGCTATAAATACTGAACTTCAGAATCTGCTGCAAAATGAAACATGGGAACTGTCAGCACTACCACCTGGTGAAACTTTGATCGACTCCAAGTGGGTCTTTCGCCAGAAAACTTCAGGAGGAAAAGAAGTGAAGAAAGCAAGACTGGTTGCCAGGGGATTTCTTCAGAAGTCATCCCTAGATGAAGAGGTTTATGCACCAGTCGCCAGGATGAATTCCCTGAAAATTCTGTTCGCCATTGCTGTCGAATGGGATCTCGTCCTTCACTGTGTTGATTTCGACCATGCATTCCTGAATGGTGTGTTGAAGAAACCTATCTACATGAAAGTACCTCAGGGACTGGAAGTGGAAAACGAAAAGTATGTATGTAAATTGAAAAGAAGTATTTATGGTCTTAAATGTAGCCCTAAATGTTGGTATACTGTTCTTAATGCAAAACTTCAAAGTATGAGATTCAAAAGAAGCCTATCTGATCCATGTCTGTATTTCAAGTCTAATATTTTCCTAATAATTTGGATTGATGATATTTTACTATTCTCAAAAAATATTGAAGAGCTTGAGGAAGTTAAAAATACGCTAAAATCAGAATTTAAAATCAAGGATTTGAGCAATGACGATGAATTTACATTTCTGGGTTTAAATATTAAAAGAAGTAAGAGTGGTTTGGAGGTGAGTCAGAGGGACCTGATTGATAAAATAATTTCGAAATTTGAAATGGGTGATAGTAAACCATCAGTTGTACCCATGGAACCAAAGCTCCAGCTAAAATTTGCTAAAAATATTGAAAATCATAAATATCCCTATAAGGAACTCATAGGGTCATTAATGTACCTAATGATTGGTTCGAGACCTGATCTATGTTTTGCCATAATGTTTTTTAGTCAGTTCCAAAATGCATATGATTCAACTCATTGGAATCATCTTAAGAAGGTCATTAGATATCTCAAGCACACTAGAGATTTGAGTTTGCAATTTAAGAAGTCTGATTCTTTTTTCAAAGTTACTGCTTTCGTAGATGCAGACTTTGCAAATGATATTAATGATAGAAAGAGCATTAGTGGATATATAATTAAATTGAATAATAATGTTGTTAGTTGGAGGTCTAAAAAGCAAACTAATGTGGCACTAAGTAGTGCTGAAGCTGAGTATTATGCTGTTTCTGACTGCTTAACAGAGATAATGTTCCTAAAGCAAGTGTTGTGCGATATTGTCGGTGATGGATTGCAATGTGAAATTTTGGTTTATGAGGATAATCAAGCGTGCATTAAGATGGCCGCAACTTATGAAACCAAGCGTTCTAAGCATATTGATGTTAGACATCACTTCGTGAAGGATTTGGTTGAAAAGGGTCTAGTGAGATTAGAGTACGTTTCTACAGCACATCAAGTTGCTGATGTCATGACCAAGGCTCTTGCTGTAAAACAATTTGAATTTTTCCGTTCATTGATGAACTTGTCATGAAGTTTTTTTGAATTGCATAATGTGTTTTATGATGTTTCTGAATTTATAAGACTGCTGCTGTTTTTTTAAGTTTTTTAATAGTCTGTTTTCAAAATTTAAATTTAAATCATTATTGTTTGAGTTTATTGATGAAACTTCTGTTTGTAATATTACTATTGCTGATGTTTGTAGAATTGCAGGGGAGTGTAGGATTCTCTATTCTACAGTGTTTTTTGTTATAATGTTGGCTGCACTGCTACACTACCTCCCACCTGTGTGAGAGGACATTTTGTTCACCAGTTGAGTTTTCTACCTTGCCTTGATTAAATAGCTCTGCATCTAAATCTTTCTTTTTCCTTGTTATAAACCTGGTTCCTTTTTCAAGCTTCTTTAGCCTATCCATCAACAATAAACCCTCCTCTTCGTCCTTATCTGCCAATAAAAGGGCCACGACAATACTCTAGAGCAACATGATCGAAACTGAAAAAACCTGCTGGCCGCATCAGGGAAATCGCGCCATTACCAAGTCAATAAAATCAGTATGTTCAAAATTCAGCCGAGATTTTACGTCAAGGAAATAAGACACACGACATGAAGGATTGTTCTCACCTCTGAAATGGATAAACAATGCTTGCACCACCTTGAAGTAAAACGTCAGGAAAAATGAGATAGATTGGTGGGTTTTTAACAAACACACTTACTGTAAAATTGATTTACACGTGTTTTTGGAGCACCATCGGACGTCAGAGAGGACGTACACCTGCATGAGTTGAAGACACACAGAATGTTAACATTTTTTGGAATAAATCACTCACGAGAACCAGTAGAGATGCATATAACGCTGCCCGAAATTGCTCTCCCACAGGAACTGAACACGGCCAATCACAACTGGCGAGTTCTTTTCATTGGCTTCGCAGCTAACGAAGTCTCCGACGCATATTTCCTCATTGCCCACATTCACCTTCCTGGAAAAATTAAAGTTGGACGCAAGAGTCAAGTTATAAAATAGTGTAGTCATAGGAGTTGAGTAGGAGTAGTGGAAAATGTCTGTACTGTTCGCAGATAGAAAGAATGCGGTTGGCCAATTTCCCGAAGGGTATACCTGCTAACATAGACGACTACCTGTTCCAAAATCTTAGGTAGCCTGTTAAGTCAGGCTGGAGAAAGGGCCTCTGTAATCATAATCCAGGCAACGAGAAACTCGAGTCATAATAAGGTAGAGAGCCCCTCCACTCAGCCAATGGGGAATTTGCCTCAATTTTAGATTCTGGAATTTCAAGTCAAATCCTATTATAGGGCCCTAGAATAACGTTTAACACTAGGAATAACCAACGGGAAAAAATTACCGTAGGAGAAAATTACTAAACAAGTGAACCTCTGTTACAAAACACCGCGAAAATCGAGGAGTATTGTTGACGTCATACGAAAAAAAAAAGAAAAAAAACGACGCGAAAACAACGACAACAGACAGAGTTCTAGCACCGCGACACAAAACGGTCCAGTGAAATGGCTACTCGAATAATGTGATTCAAATCTTGAAACTAAGTAAGAGAAGATGAATACTAATAATGCTTGATAAACTAGTAGATAGATTCGTATTGTAAAAAAGTGAGTAATATTGTTTCTTTTGGTCACTTTTGTTTCTGGGTTCTTCCTGCCAGTTCGTAGCGCACTCTTGTGCGCACTACTCGGAAGGTAAAAGTTCGTGTATGTTCCGCTTCTGTGGTAAGCGCCACAGAACCTCCTTTGAAGTCAGATTGGTAGAATATCCGTCACGTTTCAAACATGGCTGCCTCTTACACATTGCCACCACATTTAAAATTTCCATCTTCCTTAAATTCTCTAATTTTTTTGGATGCGTTTTCGAGCAGCTCACTATGGTTTTATTCCATAAAAACAAACCCTCATTCGAAAAAAAAAAAAAAAAAAAAAAAAATGTGAGGCAAATTCCCCATTGTTAGGGAGGATTTTTATCTCGACTGTGAGTTCACTTGCCCTTATTTTTACCCTTCAGTCGCCTCTAAAATTTGAAAGAACGAAAGAATCATCATCCTTCAGGTACTGGAAGCGTCATTTTAGTTTTGAATGAATGAATGTACATTCTCTTAATTGATAAGACTTTCCCAAGGGTAAGGAACCTGTTTTATTAGTGTTTTATATTTGTTTTGTTTTGCCTGTAATAAATCAATCCTTTGTCTTCATCTCGGTCTTATTTTACTTGGCTTGAGTGGCAGGTAGAAGAAGGACGATGTTTTTGGGATTGTAATACACATGGACACCTCACCAAACCATCCGCATTCTTTCGATCTGCAGACAGTAGGTAGTTTCCAAATTACCAGCCAAGCGACGGGAGATTTCAATTGATTGCAAAGAGAAGATAATATCTGATATTATCAGACGGTATGTTCTAACTTAATAACCGGGTGACTACGGGCAAGTGCGCCCCCAACCATATTTTCGCTTCACAATCAAGTTTATTTCAAAGAAATAAACGCTTCACACTCAATCGAGTTGTTTGTGAGTTCATTAGGAAATTTGAATACTGGTTGCTAAGCAGAGATGGGCGAATTCTTATTCATAAATACGATTATGAATACAAATCATATCAGCGACTTTATGAATACGAATACAGGTATGAATATGAATTTGAATACAAATACAAGGGGTATTCACGGTCGGGCCGTTCTCGACGTGTTAACGTGTTATACGTCGAGAACGTGTTTAACATCGAACGAATCGGTCGTAAACATGTTATCAAAGTGTGTTATCAGTCGTTGTAAGATAACAGACCCAAATGGTCTGTTTATCTTGTGTGGTAACTTGCTAACGTGTTATCTATCGCGTTATCAAAAAGAAAATGGCCGACAACTTGCCAGCTGTTTTCGTATGTGAGGTGTTCGCGAAACAAGTGGCCCGGTGGCTTTTCGTTTCACTTTCAATCCATTCCATTTCCGTCAATTCAGTTCCGTCATTTCAATTTCAGTTCAATTCGGTTGTAGTTTCGTGATCCGAGTTTGTTTTGAATTTTTCAGTACCTTTTATTACTACAGTTATTTGTTTACTTTTGAGTAAAGACCATAGAACTACATAAACCTTGCTTGTTTCTTTGCCATGGTACAAGCAATAATGGACATTGTGGATGTTTTTTTACATTTTTACCGAATTTATGGCATCCACCCCTTCTTGTTCACACTTCCTCCACCGAATCATGCCACACAACAACCATATGATCCACCTGGCTGGGGTCTAGCCACCTAATCGAAGAAGAAGAAGTGATAAGACTTTAACAACTTCAGGACGTTTAACACGAGTCGACTGGGGTTGTTCACACTTTTTTTTTTAACAAGTTAATTGCTCAACACGTTCAACACATGAAGCTCAACCATGAATACCCCTACAATCGTATTCACACTTTGAATACGATTTTCTCCCATATTCGTATTTTGAATACGATTTTATGATTTTCCTAAAAATCGATTTTTTCTAACGATTTTCCCTGAAAATCATACTTTTTAAAATGATTTTCTCCCGAACTCTGGACATATTTATTGCCTAACATTGTCAAAATAATCAATCAAAATTCGAAACGCTCACAAATTCTTGTAGGATTTTTCACGCAGAATCGAATGAGACCAACCCCAGGTCGCTACGACCAACTGAATAAAAAGTACGACGACATTTCCAGTAAAAATCACAATTGTTTTGATAATTTTCAGTGCAAATCGTTAAAAACACGATTTTCAGCAGACGTTTCGTCGTAGTTTCAATACGGTTGGTCGTAGCGACCTGGTGTTGGTCTCATTCGATTCTGCGTAAAAAATCCTATAGGTATATGTGAGCATTTCGAATTTTGGTTTATTATTTTCAATAATGAACCTTTGGAATCGACCAAGAAAAAAAAATTTCAACACCCCCTCAAAATTTGATGGTTTACGTTTCAAGGTACGTAGAATCCAAAAATCGAATAAAAATTTGGCCGTCCGTCCGCCGTACGCGGCACTTTTGCCACTTAGCATTGACCGATTTTGATGAAATTTGGTATGTAGGCTCCATTTGGGGTCTAGTTGTGCCCTGAAGCTTTTGGTTGATGTAAGTCACTTCTAAGGGTTCCAAAATCAATTTTGAAATTTTGAAAACGCCTTAATTCAAAAAATGTAGATATAAAGGTATTGTTTTTCCTTCAATTTAAGATTCTATAGAATTTTTAGAGACCACGTGGAGCTCTGTAGGACAAACCGTTCGCTCCCTACGAAAATTTAAGGGTTTATATTGAAATATATATATATATATGTCGGCTAGCCAATTGAGCCTCGTACGTTATTCAAAATGAAGCGGGAAATTGACATTGATGTGGAACATGTTGCCGCGTTGACAGCAAGAGTCGCATGCAAGGAACAACTCCAATGACAGCACAGAATACCCATCTGGGCTGTCAACACTTGAAGGCGAAGAAGACGATGGCTTCCCGCTCGCTCAGCACTCTACTCGGATGTTTGGTGTGGATCGGATGTTACCTTTCTGGTTGTATGGCATGGACTCAAGTAGTAGCTTTCCTCGCGTCAATTTGTCGAATTAACAGTAGTTTGGTTAATACCGTCAATGTCACATGTCGTTGTGTAGCTGTCAAGAAGTGTCATTATAAAGTGAAGTCCCATCTGTCTTCGGTCTTGTTCTTTATCCACGGTTCTACCACGCTCACAGAACATTTACCTAGGGTAGCCCCCTTTTTAATTTGACATATATATAAATCAAAACACGAGTGTGAATAGCAAAAGAGGCCTAATCTCTGTTCAAATTAGAGCCGAGATGCGATAAATGATTGGTGATTTTGATTTTTTTTTTTCCATATTGGATGGTTGGTGATTTTGTAGACTATATAGAAAAATAATAAACCATTGTGTAATAATTTGCAGCGTTTTGATTGATTATTTTGACAATGTTAGGTCATAAATATGTCCAGAGTTCGAGAGAAAATCATAAACAAAGTATGATTTTCAGGGAAAATCGTAAAAAACAATCAATTTTTAGGGAAATTATAGAAAAAATTCGATTTTTAGGGAAATTCTAGAAAAAGTTCGATTTTTAGGGAAATTAAAAAAATTATAAATATCAATACGGGGGAAAATCGTATTCAAAGTGTGAATACAATTGTATTCGTATTCATATTCATACCTGTATTCGTATTCATAATCATAAAATCGTAGATATGATTAGTATTCATAATCGTATTTATGAATAAGAGTTCGCCCATATCTGTTGCTAAGGATGCAAAACAACTCGAAGAAACGAATAAAGATCGCATTTTGGTCAGCTAAAATTTGAACGGCGATTTGTCCTCTTTTGTGATTCATAAGTCCGACCTTAAGTTCTCATAGGGAGCGAACGGTTGGTCCTACAGAGCTCTGGGTGGTCTCATTCTAACTCAAAATTTCGATGCTATCTTAAATTGATGAAAAAACAATATCTTTACATCGATAGTTTTTGAGCTAGGGCGTTTTGAAAATTTCAACCTAAAGAAGTGACTTACACCAACCAACAGCTTGGAGGCTCAACTAGACCCCAAATGGAGCCTTTATAGCACATCGGTAACAAAGGAAAGTGCCGCGTATGGCGGACGGCAAATTTTGGTTTATTATTTTCAATAATGAACCTTTGGAATCGACCAAGAAAAAAAAAATTTTAACACCCCCTCAAAATTTGATGGTTTACGTTTCAAGGTACGTAGAATCCAAAAATCGAATAAAAATTTGGCCGTCCGTCCGCCGTCCGCGGCACTTTTGCCACTTAGCATTGACCGATTTTGATGAAATTTGGTATGTAGGCTCCATTTGGGGTCTAGTTGTGCCCCGAAGCTTTTGGTTGATGTAGGTCACTTCTAAGGGTTCCAAAATCAATTTTGAAATTTTGAAAACGCCCTAACTCAAAAAATTTCGATATAAAGGTATTGTTTTTCCTTCGATTTAAGATTCTATAGAATTTTTAGAATTTTTTGAGACCACGCGGAGCTCTGTAGGACAAACCGTTCGCTCCCTACGAAAATTTAAGGGTTTATATTGAAATATATATATATATATATAAATCACAACACGAGTGTGAATCGCAAAAGAGGCCTAATCTCCGTTCAAATTAGGGCTGACCGAAATGCAATCAATGGTTGGTGATTTTGATTTTTTTTTTTGATTTTTTTCCCCCCTTCATATTGGATGGTTGGTGATTTTGTAGACGAGTGATCTATATAGAAAAATAATAAACCATTGTTTACCTATAGGCGCACAAATTTCACCTAACGGTATGGTCATTTATATTTTGAAAGTGAGGCTTATCTCAGAAATTTCTGTTTGAAATCGGAAAAACGTTAATTTTGGTTTATTATTTTCAATAATGAACCTTTGGAACCGACCAAGAAAAAAAATTTTAACCCCCCCTCAAAATTTGTTGGTCTACGTTTCAAGGTACGTAGAATCCGAAAATCGAATAAAAATTTGGCCTTCCTTCAGCCGTACGCACTTTCCTCAGTTAGCACTCACCAATTTTGATTAAATTTGATATGTGGGCTCCATTTGGGGTCTAGTTGTGCCCCGAAGATTTTGGTTGATGTCAATCACTTCACAGGGTTGAAAAATAAAGGTTAAAATTTTGAAAACGCCCTAACTCAAAAAATAATGATATAAAGGTATTGTTTTTCCATCAATTTAAGATAGTATTGAATTTTTAGAATTTTTAGAGAACAAACCGTGAGAATTTAAAGGTTGGACTTACGATAAATCAGAAACACGATTGTGAATCGTAAAAGAGGCCTAATCTCCGTTCAAATTTTAACTGACTGAAATACGATCCACGTTTTTCTTCATGTTGGTTGGTGGCAACAATGGCAAAGCCGTGTTCTTTGCAGATGAGTAAACTATATTATAGAAAAATAATAAACCATTGTGTAAAAATTTGCAGCGTTTTTTATTCGATTTTCGGATTCTACGTATTTTGAAACGCAAACCAAACATATTTTAGGGGGGGGGGGGCGTTAAAATCGTTTTTCTTGGTCGATTCCAAAGGTTCATTATTGTAGATAATAAACCAAAACACTCAGTAGAACCTGCACCTCGTCAGATTGGGATCAAATCGCGCATTCTGATTATCCAAATTGGATTCATTCTGAAATATCATATTTGAAAGGGTGCCCCACATAACAGCAAATTATTACGATCTAAACGACCGAAATGTCTGGAAAAATTACTTGGAATATTGGAGTCCTTCAAGATCTGCACCCAATTATGAAGTAAATGTGCCAGTCAACACCACGTGAATATTCATGTGATAATTGCAGGAGCTTTTACTTACTGGTAGTACTTCTTATTTTTGGTTTCATCGACGTGAGAAGGCTCGCCGATCCATTCCACCTTCTTCTTGCCGGATTTCAGACTCCTGGTCTTCAACTTGGGATCACTAACGGAGACGTCGCGGTCTTCGTCGTCGTCAGATTCGTAATTTGCTTCTTCTTCCTTCACCGACATGTAAGGGCATCTACGGAAAGTAAAAGAAGAGGTTGATTATTTTTGCATTTACTTTACGTGAGTCTTTACTGTCCTTTGCTTTCTCCTCCTCTTACGTTCTTTGAACTAAAATAACAAGAGATACCAACCAAAATCACTTGAACCTCATCATAACACAACCAGAGCAAATGGAGCAGCCTCTACATGCCAGCTAAAAACGCTGCGAATGATAAAACAATAACGAACCTGTTAAGGTGCGATTTCCCTGGCGCGTCTGCGGCGGGCGGCCGCGGCTCGCGACCAGACGCTCCCCACTGCTTCAGTGTTTTTAGATGAAACCGATTTCCCTGGCGCGGCCGCGGCCGGCGGCTCGTCTCGGCGGCTACATGGCCCATTCTGGGCGGCTACATGACAGCCGCCGCGGCTGCGACCCGACTGGTCTAGTGAGCAGTCCAGCCGCGCTGCCTTCGCGACTAGGGTATGCAAACCCGCAATGTTTTTACATTTTACTGAGAGTTACAGTATTGAGCCTGGCGAGTAAGGCAAACTCAAACTCACAAGAAGATCAGTACCAAACGAACATTTTCTCTTCTCATAAATACAACCCTCTGAAAAGAGAGACAATGTCTCTGTCTATATTTATGTGCAACATCCACTTAGTAGACTTTTCAGGTGTGAAAATTTCACTGCGACCCCGGTGAATAAGTGGTCAAATCAAATTTGCCCATTTTACAGGGGAGCATTATTAAAATTTGAACCTTCACCTAAAATCCGGATTTTGTCGTAGAAAGTTGAAATTTGGAATGAATGACTACATCATTCATTCGAAATTTCAACCTTCTACGACAAAATCCGGATTTTAGTTGTAGGTTCAAATTTTAATAATGCTCCCCTGTAAAATGGGCAAATCTGACTTGACCACTTATTCACCGGGGTCACAGAAATAATAGGTAGTTATATACATTTCTTAATGTATAAACATAACATGTTTATACATTAAGAAATGTATATACCTACCTATTGTTTCACACCTGAAAAGTCCACTAAGTGGATGTTGCACATAAATATGAGGAGTTTGATTCCAGAAGGTACTAACGACCATGTCTCTCGATATTGAGTTAACACTTGCCCAGGGTTTTAGGGGGGGGGGGGGGGGTAGTTCTTCGCAAAAATGCGATCGTTTTGAAGCAAAAGATAATCTTTTCCCTCGAAAAACAAGGTAGAATATTCCGTTTAATTTCAAAAGGTGCTGTATCCAGCACAATGGCGGTCTCTTATCCGTTTTGTTTCAAAAAGTGCTTTATCCACTTCATTTTATTCCAAAAAGTACTAAACGCCACGTTTTGTATCTAAAAGTACTATATTCATGAAAACCTGATATTTCAAATCTCGTTCAAAATTATTTTAAACTTTGAACTAATTTACCTTTTTTCCAAAAATATTTATTTTAATTTAGAAATATAATATATTTCTTCTTCATATTATTATTTATTTATTTATTATTTATTCTTTATATTATAAAGAATAACATCATTGGTTTACAGCAAGTTTTTCAGGTCGTTATGGTTTTTTATGTTCATCTCACGTTTGACCAAAATGGATATAGTACCTGCCTTTTGGAATCACTCATCATATCTACTTCGCATCCATAACCCGATTGTTATAGATGATCCGATGCATAATATTTGTTCTCAAAAATTCAATCATTTAAATTTATAGGGAACCAACCAGAGTTTCAACCCCACAATCCCTGAAAGTACCAACGAAATCGAACGGAAACTTGAACTATGGCCCATATGATCGTTATTTTTCACCATCTAGTGTCCCGAACCCACAATTCCTGAAAATGTCATCGAATTCGGATGGATAATGTGAATTCGGACAGTAACTTCATGTAGTTTTGCTCGTTACAAGGATTTAGGGACCAACTTACAGACAGAAACAGAAACCAAAATTATTCAAGAAGAAACGTAAAATTTGAGCGGAAATTTTGATTTGGAGGACTTTTTTATCCTAGCAAAGTGAAAACAATATTTCCTCTACCTGGGTAGACTCACAAGCAATGCTCTGCCAAACTGGCACATAGCTTCCTCATCACTGACATGCAAGAGGGCTTTAAAATCATATGGGATCATCTAGGATCTACCCCTCCTACTCGCTGAAAATTTGATCGAAATCAGATCAAAACTGCAGAAATAGGGAGGTTCTGGAACTCCTGCTCCACTCGATTTCAGTCTAAACAATGAAACGATGAGGTCAAACTATTTCAAGTTCAAAAGAAAGAACGATTTGAAAAGTCTAATAATTCTATACTCTATATTCGTACCTAGCAGAGTAGAACACAGTGTCGTTAATATGCTTGTATTGTTTCACGAACATTCAAATTAGGACTGCGGGGAATTTTGGGTGTGTTGATGTGACGTTACGATGTAACTATCAACAGGTGACCTGCACACGTGCTTTATAGTGGAGTTCCATTCCAATAAAAAGTTGTTCATAATTTCTCAGTCGATGAGAATATTGTAAAATCCCTCTTCTATTCTTGCCAAAAACATGGGTGAGCCTATCCATCAACAATAGTTCCTCCTCTGCCAGTGAATGGGCCACAACAATAATCTCGCGCAACATTATCAAAACTGGGGGGGGGGGGGGGGGTAGACGGCCACGCCGCTGAGAACACGTTGTTCTACAACGCGGCGCGGCAAGCGGCTGAGTAGGTACATGACAAAATCGCCAGCCGCCCGCCGCAGACGCGCCAGGGAAATCGCACCTTTAGACGATATTCCGAGTTTTTGACGTGATAACGTCTTATAAATTGGTTTACCGGGGACACTTCAAGAAACTGCGTTACGCTCCGCTCACGGAGGGGGTGCAGCTCCGCGCTCCCTAAAGCGCCCCCCCCCCCGCGCACCCCCCCCCCGCGTCCAACCCTTCCCGGCGCTCACAGAAGCGGGAGCGCCCCGCCCCCCTTCCCTGGCACTCACTCCCCCCCCCACCCATGGGAAATACCTACTACCTACGGGAAATACCTACTCTGTGCAACTTGACAAAGAATTTTATTTTATTCTTCTTCCTACTATACGAATGAATATTAACATTAAAATTATTTTACCACTCAAAGTCGTTGTCACGTAAAACTTTCGCCCGTATACCGACTTTACAGGCAACAACACAGGGTTTTTTTATCTTCAATTTTTAGAAAAGTGAGTTTCCGTTGTTTCTATCTGGTGATTAGATACACTTTAAAAAAATCCAAACCCTAAATTTTTCCAGTGCATATTTCTGAATGAATCAGGGTGATACAAAACTTTTTTTGATTTGTGTAGATCACCCATTTGCTGAGAACAACGGCGTATATTTTTGGATGACCCCCGTCCCGACAGTTGACAACAAAACATTTTTATAATCCAGGAAGTTTTATTGGCTCACTTTCTCTTGACGCAGCCTTGTTTCGACTTCCCGGTCCCGCCAAATTTGGGCATGTCTTTGCAGTTGGTGCACGAACCGCAATCCGGCTGTTGGCAGGGTTCGCAGACTCCACACCGGAGTTTCTTCGGGCCCTTAAAAAGAACAATAAGAGTAAGTAGGAGTATTTGTGGGTGTTTCATAAAGTTGACATTTCAAATGTATCTTATCGCGTCCAAGGTGGCTTTCACACACAAAAAAGTCTGCCAAGTGGGTGTGGCACATAGCTTTCTCGTATCCATAACCCGATTATATAGATGATCCGATGCATAGTAGTTAATCTCAAAACACCAATCTCCATGTACCTTTCACTGCTCTCAAAGGGGACCATCTACACGCTAATCTGGACAATCCGAGAAAATTTCATCAAATTCTGATGAAAAATGTAAATGTTATGGCTGTTACAAGGATTTTACGTTCGCGCATGCGCTTCGGCTACTATCAGTTCGGGGATGATGATTTTCATAGGGGACCATCTAAACACTAATCTGTAATATCCCTGAAAATTTCATTGAAATCGGATGGAAAACGTAGAAGTTATGGCCGTTACAAGGAATTCACGTTTGCGCATGCGCAGTCGCTTCTATCAGTCCGGGGATGATGATTTTCATAGGGGACCGTCTACACACCAACCCGCACAATCCCTGAATATTTCATAGAAATCGGACAATAACTTCGTATAGTTATGCGCGTTACAAGGATTTCATGACAGACAGACACGGAACCAAAATTGTTCAGGAAGGTCTGAAACGTGACACGCGAGTGGAAATTTTGATTTTGGAGAACTTTTTTGTTCATCCTTGAAAAGTTAAAACAAAGCTTCGGCTACCTTGGTAGACTCGGAAGCAAAACAAGCGACATGCGAATAGAAATTTCACAACGAGGATACACAAGGCTTATGGTCTACAACTTTTTGTATTTCTATTCTGTATTTGAACATGAACATGTGCTTCCTCAAGCCAAATGTGGACACCATCTACGAGGGTGGATCAAATATGACCGGGACTTCGATCTCTAAGCGCCAACGGTTTTTTTTCGGCAGGCAGGTGAGAAAATCTTCAAGATCCACAGGTGGAGTTGGATCTCGTAAGATACCTTGAAGGATCCGCGACTTCAAGGTTATGTGGGATTCAAACCCACTAAAAAAACACCTCCTTTTCTCCCACGTTGGATGCTCAGCCTGGAACTGTTTAACACATTACTTCAGGCTGTGTCCTGGTGCACTTCATCAGTTCTGGATGGCGGGTCGGACCAGGTGTTCCCTTCTCTGTCTCTCTCGTTCTAACAATGTCTTCCTTGTCAGGATACTCTCTGCGTACGCTGCCACAAGACTCCAGCTCCTCTCACCTTCCAGCATCTTGCTGACGACAGCTTCTGGTGTTGAAATTTGGGGAGTTAATCCCAGCTCTGCCAGCAGCTGGCTTCTTTCAGCCGCCCATTTGGTGCATTTGAAAAAGGTGTGTAGCGCATCATCATCTTCTCTCTTCTGGCAGTGCGGACATGTTGGGACAGTTACCTTTCCCATTTTATGTAGATAGGCATAAAACAGTCCATGTCCTGTGAAGAATTGTGTGAGGAAAAAGTTCAATTCTCCATGCTTCCTGTCCGTCCATTTCTGGATGTTTGGCACTAGCCGTGCGGTCCACCGTCCTCTATATTCTCTTGTCCATATCTCTTGCCAGCTTACCATCGTGCAATCTCTTTCTTCCTTGGCTATGCGGGACCTGTCTCCTTCATCCCTTCTGTCGAAAATTCTTTTCTCTCTGAAGCCATCAGCTGGATCGGTATGACACTGGTAAGGACAAAGATGGCGGGTTCTAACACTGTTCGGTAAGCACAGGCGATTCGTAGAGCTCCTCTTCGCTGCACAGCTATCAGTCTCTGTCGGAGATACGCCACGCTCAGTGCATCCGCCCACACCTCCGCTCCATACAAGAGAATTGACTTCACCACTGTCATCATCAAGCGTCTCTTGCATGGTCTAGGGCCATTTATGTTTCTCATAAGGTGACAAAGAGCTGCCGATTTTTGTGCAGCCCTGTCTGCAGTCCTTTTTAAATGTTCAACAAAAGTGATTTTTGTGTCCAACATGACTCCTAGATATCTGGCTGCTGGTTTAGTTGTTATTTCAGTGTTTCCGATCCGCATTGGGATGATGGTAGGTATGCGCTTACGGGTGAAGATGACTACCTCTGTTTTTGATGTAGCTAGTGCTAGGCTATGTTCTTCCATCCACTCCGTGTCATGATCTGCTCCAACTTGGCTTGGGCTGAATCCATTGTCCTTGCCAGTATTACTGCTGCCACATCATCAGCATACCCAACAAGGAAACAGTCCTCAGGCATTTCCAATCGCAGGACACCATCGTAAGATGCATTCCACAGTTGAGGACCCAACACTGATCCTTGAGCCGCTCCTGATGTGATCTCTTTCGTTCGTACCCCTTGAGCAGTCTCATATGTTAGTGTTCTGTTCTTAAGGTAACTGTCCATCACTGCCAATAGGTAAGACGGGACCTTGAAAGTATTGCTCAGGGCCTCCATCATATCAGTCCATCTAACGGTTTAAACTTTAAAGGAACGGGCTGTCGCTTCTAGGCTGTGTGTGAGGTCAAGAGAGATCCGTCACGTGGTTTAAGACCATTCACTGGTAGCTTTCGCCATGTCTGAGAAAAGGGTGCTCAATTCTATTCCGCAACGCAATAACACCAGATTTCTTGCCTGTGAAGGAGTCAAACCTACGGAAATTTGCAGAGGTGCCCAGTTCTTAGACGAAACCCTCTCAAGGAGCCGAGTTTGCCTGGCACAAAGTATTTCAGGAGGGAATAGAACGAGTGGATAACGAAGAACATAATAGTAAAGTGAAGTGAGTGCCAAATGCACTCTCAGACTCAAGTTATGATTATGAATTCTGCACTTATTTCTCGCAAGTGGTAACCAATGACGTTCAACAGTATTAATAACACTAGACGTTAGGTGTCGGACCGGCGTTAGTTCTCCCTGGCTCCACGGGGAGCGCTGGATAATTGGGATGACCGATGTTACCGATAAATTTGATGTTGATGAGTGATTGACAAGGCGGCCCTGAGAGTGCAGCAGAGGCAAATTATAGACATTAAATCTCTATTAAACAAGACATCGACATTTAAATAAGTCTGAGATCGAGATAAGACACATTTTTTTCTCATCTTGATCTCAAACTTATTTAACTATCGAAGTCTTTTTAATCACGCTTTAACATCAATTGGACCGCATTATGCGAAAATACCTCTCAAGTGACAAAATACCTGACGTACCTATCGCTGGATTCATCTCACCAAGTAGAACCGATTTCTTTGGGCACTTGCGCCCTCCTTTTGTTATAAAATGGAACTATTTCCTAATATAGGTAATTACTAAGCGACATTCGCTAAAAAAAAAAAGCATTTTGAATTTCACAATGAGGAATTTCACAGAATTCTGTTTGTATTTTTCCTGAATAGTTAATGGTGTGGGATAGATGAAAATCGGGCCGATTTCGGAAAATAAGTCTCCTGTTATTTTTGGGAGACAATCAAAATTTATGATTTCAAAAGTAACCGGGAAAACGGACGTGCAGCGGGATCGCTCGCTGATTGGGCTGTTCAGATCGCCGTCTCCTCCCAGTGTTGCCCATTGGGACGACGTAATCGTGTTTTCTAAGAGAAAAGTTATCAAACAAAAACAGAGGAAACCTAATTTTCCCCATCTTGCTTTTTCTATTTTTTTTCTTCAGTTTTTCGATTTCGAACTTTACTGTTTCATGAAATTTTGCATCTGGGGACGATAGATTTCTCGATCTCAGCGCTTCAAGCGGCCATAAATGAACTATTCCAGCATGACGTCATTTTCCCGGGTTTTTTAAACATTCGTATTTTCTAAACTGTTTTGTTTATTCGTAAATTAGGAAGTAAATTAGGTGCTAAATCCGACTTTGGGGTCAAAAATAGGAAATTCCGACATGGTGAAATTCCTCATTACCTACGACACACCATGAAAAAATTATGTATTACCAAACAAACGACACATGAATATTGGTGATTAGTTTGGATTCCCAGGAGCAACTGCGAGGGCCTCATTTTACTGTTTCGTATTATGAATTTGCGCAGGTATACCTACGACGGTCCAAGCAACAGTATTGGTAATGATTCACCTCAGTTTCTTTTCAAAACGCTGCAAATTATTACACAACGGTTTATTATTTTTATATAGATCACTCGTCTACAAAATCACCAACCATCCAATATGAAGAGAACAATAAAAAAATTTAAAAAATAAAAAAATCAAAATCACCAACCATTGATTGCATTTTGGTCAGCTCTAATTTGAACGGAGATTAGGCCTCTTTTGCGATTCACACTCGTGTTTTGATTTATATATATATACATTTCAATATAAACCCTTAAAGTTTCGTAGGGAGCGAACGGTTTGTCCTACAGAGCTCCGCGTGGTCTCAAAAAATTCTAAAAATTCTATAGAATCTTAAATTGAAGGAAAAACAATACCTTTATATCGAAATTTTTTGAGTTAGGGCGTTTTCAAAATTTCAAAATTGATTTTGGAACCCTTAGGAGTGACCTACATCAACCAAAAGCTTCGGGGCACAACTAGACCCCAACTGGAGCCCACATACCAGATTTCATCAAAATCGGTCAATGCTAAGTGGGGAAAGTGCCGCGTACGGCGGACGGACGGCCAAATTTTTATTCGATTTTTGGATTCTACGTACCTTGAAACGTAAACCATCAAATTTTGAGGGGGTGTTAAATTTTTTTTTTTTTTTTTTTGGTCGATTCCAAAGGTTCATTATTGAAAATAAACCAAAACAAACCTCAAAAAATTGGTCATACAAGAGAAAAACGATTTTGATTTTTTGTTGGCCAGTGAAAGCAGAACATAAAAATCTTGGACAATGGAGTTTCTCACTTTCAGGGAAACCTCTTTTGTATCGAGTTGATCCTTGAAGAACGTCTCGAAGATGTCGCTGACGAGGGCGGTGGTCGTTGCCTTCGACCATCCTTCTTTCTCCTTATTCGCAGTTTTGTCCTTCCTTCTTCTCGTGACGCGCGAAGTCTGGTCTTTCACAGCGGCTTTTCTAAAATCACATTTTCAAATTATTACTCAATGCCTAAGTTGGTGTAGAACATCAAACTATTTCTGAAAACGGGCTGAGTTTTAGGGCTGCAGGATCATAATTAGAAGTAAAAGCCCAACATTTTGAATACAGGGTGCCATAACGCAGGTCAAAACTACAGGATTCGATTCTACAAGGTGTTAAGTTTAATAGCAATTAAGTTTGAACCCCTTGTTTTTCCAAGTTTTTTTCAATTAGGGAATTTTCAAGAAAAAAATTAAGCTATTGCAATGGACTCGAAATGTTCAGCCTGGACTTATTTGATTTTTTTCCCTCACTGAAATCCATTTTGGAACATCCTAAAATGATTCCTGAAGTTGTACCAAATATCATATTTATGTATCGTAGATAAGTTTCGGGCTGTTATAATTTTGTGTTGTGCAATGGAGTTTGCGGCCGGCGTTTTCGAGTGAAAGATTTTGTCACGTTTTTTTCCTAATAACTCCAAGGGTTGTGCCTTCGAAATGCGTAGAGTTGATGACACTTTTTACTTTTGACTGACAAATAGAATCACTCGCGATGAGATTGTGGAAAACTATTTTAGAACGTTGTCTATTTCCACGAAAATGAGGAATTTCACCATGCCGGAATTTCCTAATTTTGACCCCAAAATCGGATTCAGCACCTCGAAAAACCTCCTAAGGCAAACTTTCAGCCCGAACTTCCTAATACACGAATAAACAAAACAATGTAGAAAATACGAATGTTTAAAAAAACCGGGAAAATGACGTCATCCTGGAATAGTTCATTTATGGCCGCTTGAAGCGCTGAGATCGAGAAATCTATAGTCCCCAGATGCAAAATTTCACGAAACAGTAAAGTTCGAAATCAAAAAACTGAAGAAAAAATAGAAAAAGCAAGATGGGGAAAATTAGGTTTCCCCTGTTTTTGTTTGATAACTTTTCTCTTAGAAAACAGGATTTCGTCGTCCCAATGGGCATCACTGGGAGGAGACGGCCATCTGAACAGCCCAATCAGCGAGCGTTCCCGCTGCACGTCCGTTTTCCCGGTTAGTTTTGAAATCAAAAATTTTTATTGTCTCCCAAAAATAACAGGAAACTTATTTTCCGAAATCAGCCCGATTTTCATCTATCCCACACCATTAACTATTCAGGAAAAATGCAAACAGAATTCGGTGAAATTCCTCTAACTAATAATGTTACAAGTTAAATCGATTTCGACGGTTAGGTCATCATCAGTAACAAACAATAACTGAAGGTACATCACAGAGAGCATAGCTTATGTAGTCACAAGTGGAAGGGAGCTTAAATCTCATTGGTCAAGAAAGTGAAAGTCATGCCCAATCAGATTGAAGCAGATATAAGTGAAAGGAGAATCCTACTGGTTCGGAGAAGTGAAGGGACCTGGGAGGATCAACAAATCCCAATCTTGGCAGACGAAAGAAAAGGAGCTCAAACATTGGTGAGGGTAACATTGTGAAAAGGGTGGAGGGGGGTCAATTTGCGAATCGCCTGAGAGAATCCAATCATAACTTTAGTTTCTTTCTAACAGACGAATCACGAGAGGAACGACCTTGAAAATTTCGAGACTCTTAAGAGTGTGATATGTAATATCACGGATGACCTTGAAGGATCGAGGGGACATGGTGAAGGGGGGACAGGTTTCTCTTCCCCTCAGACCCCTCAGAAAAGTTAGGACGCCTCTCGCCGTCCGCCGCCTTCACCATCGCCCCTCCTGCCCCCGGTGAGCGAATCTTTATTCAATTATACTCTCCTTATTCCCGTGAAACTGTATTGTTATTTATACTTACTCCCCTACCCACGTCACAAGAGTGATAGGTCTGGTAAATGTTGAATGAGGTGGTCCCTCAACATGTTTCACCGTTGACGGGTACATTCTAGAGAAGGGCGAAAACTGTTACATTTGAGTATTAGGTTCCACCGTTACCTCTCTGGGTGGGTAATAGGTTCCAATAACCTGTTATTTATTAATAGGTTATCTCAGGGACCTTCTCAAAGCTCATTCCGACATACCATGCCAAGGTATCGTTTCTGTGATTTCTACTTTTCGTTCCAGACCTGTTCGTTTGTTTATCATGTTATAGTGTTATTCCATTACAAAGTATCATTCCAATGATCTCTAGTTTTCGTTTCCTACCTAAGTTGGAGTTTCCTCCGTTTCATATCAAGTTATTCCCGACATATATACGCGTTAGTGTATTTTCACTCTTTTTTCGATTAAAACACCCAAGCTATTGTTCTGGCTCCACACGTTTTGGAGCCTTCCCTAAAACGTTATTTAATAACAGGTTTATTTTGGTAATAGGTTCAAGCGGAATTAACGAAACCCGGCAATAGGTTATTGCTTCCGAGTCTACCAAGGTAGCGGAAGCTTTGTTTTCACTTTTCAAGGACGAAAAAAAAGTTCTCCAAAATCAAAATTTCCACTCGCGTTTTGCGTTTTAGACCTTCCTGAACAATTTTGGTTCCCTGTCTGTCTGTCTGTCATGAAATCCTTGTAACGCGCATAACTATACGAAGTTATTGTCCGATTTCGATGAAAATTTCAGGGATTGTGCGGGTTGGTGTGTAGACGGTCCCCTATGAAAATCATCATCCTCGGACTGATAGTAGCGACTGCGCATGCGCAAACGTGAATTCCTTGTAACGGCCATAACTTCTACATTTTCCATCCGATTTCAATGAAATTTTCAGGGATGTTACAGACTAGTATTTAGATGATCCCTTATGAAAATCATCACCTTCAGCCTGATAGTAGCCACTGCGCATGCGCAAACGTGAATTTCCTTGTAACGGCCATAACTTCCACATTTTCCACCCGATTTCGATGAAATTTTCAGGGATTATGTGGATTAGATTGTAGATAGTCCCCTATGAAAATCATCATCCCCGGACTGATAGAAGCGACTGCGCATGCGCAAACGTGAATTCCTCGTAACAGCCGTAACTTCAACTGTCCCCCAGGGGTCGCGGGTTCGAATCCCAGCCGAGGCTAAGTATTTTTTTATCCAATCACATACATCTACTCACTTAATTTTTCATCCGAATTTGATGAAATTTTCTAGGATTGTCCAGATTAGCGTGTAGATGGTCCCCTATGAGGGTAGTGAAAGGTACTTAGAGATTGGTGTTTTGAGAATAACTACTGTGCATCGGATCATCTATATAATCGGGTTATGAATACGAGGAAGCTATGTGCCACACCCACTTGGCAGACGTTTTTTAACTGTTACGTTAAATACCGCCCATCTCTAGTTCATTCCTGCAATAGGTTGGTCAACAAATTTTGTTCATCTTCCCAGGTCTCTCCACTTCTCCGAACCAGTAGAATTCTCCTTTCACTTATATCTGCTTCAATCTGATTGGGTATGACTTTCACTTTCTCGACCAATGGGATTTAAGCTCCCTTTCACTTGTGACTATGTAAGCTATGCTCTCTGTGATGTACTTTCAGTTATTGTTTGATACTGATGATGACCTAACCGTCGAAATCGATTCAACTTGTAACTCATCATTTTCTAGAAATGATGAAGACAACGTTCTTCTCAACTCCGTTTTTTATTCTTTACTGTGATTTCTCTCACCTTTTGGTCATTCCAAGGATGGACGATTTAATTTGAGATTTCTCATTGAGTTCTTACTTGTGGCAGAATCACGAATAGCAGTTTAAAAAAAACCTTCTTGCACAATTTTAGTTTTTTCGGGAAACGTTATTCAGGAAGGTGGAAAAAGAACCGTTCGAATACGCTGAAAACCAACCTTTTCGACAAAGTGGTGCCCGCCAAGCTGATGAGGGAGCGCATGCAGGGAACAGTGATGAGCTTGCGCCAATCGTCTTCAGTTTCGCTCTCATCGCTGCTGTAACCTGCATCGTCGTAACTCACGACTTGATCGCAGACAAACTGAGCATGGCGAATGAGGGTTTCTTCTGTGATCTTCGGGATTCCGGGGGGAGGGACTGTGGTCTGGAAAAGAAAAGAATTTACTCAACCAAAGTGGAATAGAGTTTCGCATGCAGCCTACAGTGACCTACCGACCTCCACGTTCGAATCGACTGTGTCGTATGCAACCTAGGGTGATGTTGAAGGGGCTGTACGCGACCTACGAATAACAAAAGTAGTGTTTACAAAGAATCCTCATCATTAACCTGATGGATAAGATAGGATGGGAGCACCGTTGGGGCCAAATTTCGTTTACTCCTCATTTGAGAACGGATCGAGATATTTAATCCCCCTCGCTGTCCTCTGCCTTACCCACCGTCCGTCCTGCCCCCAGTAAGCGCATTTGATACAATTATACCCATTTCGTCTCCATGAACCTGTATTGTTATTACTTTCTTGCCTATCCCAACATATTCACAAGGCATACATCAGACTGCCTCGAACTTCCCTTCTCTTCAATGCTCGACACTTCGGACCTTGCTGAAAAATCGAGAGCTCACTTTCAACCTGCCATCGATTATCCTCGCTTGTCGACAAATCAAGCCATTCTCCACATCACCACTGGACGCAGTATTTGGATTCTCATACCAGACGAATCAAGGATAATTTGCAATTTCATTGCCGACTCCCATCCCCTTTGGCTTAAGGGAACCACTCCACACAAAAAAATCGTATTTTTTTAAAACAATTTGATTTAAACTACAAAATATGAGGAACATATAGTAAAAAAGTCAGAATTTTTTGATAACTGTAAGTCGCACTAACAGACCACCAAATTTAGTAACAACAAACATGCTAATGAGGAATTTAACCATGTCGGAATTTCCTATTTTTGACCCCAAAATCGGATTCAGCACCTCGAAAAACCCCTTTCGGCAAACTTTCAGCCCGAACTTCCTAATTTACGAATAAACAAAACAGTGTAAAAAATATAAACGTTTAAAAAAACCGGGAGGATGACGTCATCCTGGAATAGTTCATTTACAGCCGCTTGAAGCGCTGAGATCGTGAAATCTTTAGTCCCCAGATGCAACATTTTACAAAACCAGTAAAGATCAAAATTGAAAAACTGAAGAAAAAATAGAAAAAGCAAGATGGGGAAAATTAGGTTTCCCCTGGTTTTTGTTTGATAACTTTTCTCTTAGAAAACACGATTTCGTCGTCCCAATGGGCAACACTGGGAGGAGATGGCGATCCGAACAGCCAATCAGCGAGCAATCCCGCTTCACGTTGATAAGATCCGTTTTCTCGGTTATTTTTTGAAATCATAAATTTTGATTGTCTCCCAAAAATAACAGGAGACTTATTTTCCGAAATCAACCCGATTTTCATCTACTCCACACTATTAACTATTCAGGAAAAATGCAAACAGAATTCGATGAAATTCCTCATTATAATTTGGATAAACTTAACAGATAGCTGTTGTTGTTATTAATGGTGAACTCAATTTTTTTTTTTTTTTTTTGTTAGTCCTAGGTAACCATGAAGGACAGAAACAAATGGAACAGGCAGGCATGGATAATAGAAACTAAATAGATTCGTTATTCGATGAAACGAGCGCGCACAGCGGCAGACCTCAGACAGGATTAGGTCGTCGAAAACTCGCTCTCCTGTAAAATAGTGTTTTCGCACACTAAGGTACAAATTGGGTAGTAATTGATGGCCTCGTACGTTATTCAAACTGAAGCGGGAAATTGACATTGATTGAGGAACATGTTGCCGCGTTGACAGCTAGAGTCGCATGCAAGGAACAACTCCAATGACAGCACAAAAATACCCGTCTGGGCTGTCATCACTTGAAGGTGAAGAAGACGATGGCTTCCCGCTCGCTCAGCACTCTACTCGGATGTTTGGTGTGGATCGGATGTTACCTTTCTGGTTGTATGGCATGGACTCAAGTAGTAGCTTCCTCGCGTCAATTTGTCGAATTAACATTAGTTTGGTTAATACCGTCAATGTCATATGTCGTTGTGTAGCTGTCAAGAAGTGTCATTATAAAGTGAAGTCCCATCTGTCTTCGGTCTTGTTCTTTATCCACGGTTCTACCACGCTCACAGAACATTACCTAGGGTAGCCCCCTTTTTAATTTGACATACACTTATCTCCTGAACCATTCGGAGGAGTTTGATAATTTATTTTTTAATGATCGCATTGACAAGCTCTACAAATCTACGGAAACAACAACCAAAATTGTTTTTCGACAAACGCAAGAATTCATGCGGAAAGGGGGAAAAGCTGAAAAAATTTTGTTACTGAACCCAACCATCTGAATCACGAAATTTCAAAAATCCAATTCCGCACGTTTTTAGAGCTTAACAAGACGGATACGTGGGAAAAAAGTCAACATCTGTTATAGTGACTGAGGAAAATGTACTAAAGTGTGAAAAGTTGGTTGGACTGGTCCCCTTAAACGAAATTTGGTTGCTTTAAAGTCATCGTCAGACCCAAATTCAACATCTGCCATCTACGCCACTGGAGCAGAGTCACAGTCCACCTGGGTTCAAATCCCATCGATGCCAACTCAAGTTTTGCTCCGAAATTTACTTTTACTCATAAAGAGAGAATTAGTTTTTCAATATCTTCATCTACACTAGGGGTAAGGTAAATGGGGGTATAGTGGACACTGTCCCAATAGTGGACACTTACTTGCATAAATGTGAAAAATAAGAGTAATAGACGCCCAACTACTTTGAAATGCATAGAATTTGAAGGTTGTACCATCTATGAAGCTACTGTAGAACTACCGATACTCCAGAGCATCATGGGAAAGAATGATAACCATTTGAAAATGGCGTAGTTGAGGTCTGTCACTCGCACGTGATGTTTGCTGCTGAACCTCGTAAGGAGACAGGTATGTTGCAATAGTATTTTTGGAATTTATAATTGCTTGAGCGACTTCTGGTTTTTTGTGACGTTCAAGTAGATAGTATAGATTAGTTTCCATGAAGGATTTCTTGTAAATTATCCTGAGTGAGCATTTAGGCCCTGTGTCCACTTAACAAACACTAAACAACCAATGTTCATTAAGTGGACACTGGGTGTCCACTTTTGAAACATGAATGATTTTTGATGTAGTTTTTGGAGTCTAATATTCAATTTATTATTGTCGTTTGGTACATGTTTCGGCAAATACAGCGTTGCCTTCATCAGCCTTAATAAAACGGTTTGGGGATCATCCCTTGTGCTGTTGCTTTTTTCTTTTCATTTTCCGTTATGGAGCATACCATATTAAATTTGTCTGATCCATAACCCAATGAAGAATGATTTTCCCCATTCTCTCCCTCTCTCTTCATTCCTTCACAGGCACGAACCTTCGAAGAAATGTATCTGAGGTACGAGTATATCTATTAACAGTTGATAAAATTTTTTTGGGTTTTCCAACTTAATTTTTCAAATTTTTTCAAATTTTGCACTGTGATTAACAGGAGCGTTGAGCAAATGAACAATTACATGAGAACTAACTCAGAGAGAGAACCAAATCAGTTAGTTCTCATGTAATTGTTCATTTGCTCAACGCTCCTGTTAATCACAGTGCAAAATTTGAAAAAATTTGAAAAATTAAGTTGGAAAACCCAAAAAAATTTTATCAACTGTTAATAGATATACTCGTACCTCAGATACATTTCTTCGAAGGTTCGTGCCTGTGAAGGAATGAAGAGAGAGGGAGAGAATGGGGAAAATCATTCTTCATTGGGTTATGGATCAGACAAATTTAATATGGTATGCTCCATAACGGAAAATGAAAAGAAAAAAGCAACAGCACAAGGGATGATCCCCAAACCGTTTTATTAAGGCTGATGAAGGCAACGCTGTATTTGCCGAAACATGTACCAAACGACAATAATAAATTGAATATTAGACTCCAAAAACTACATCAAAAACATGGTCACTCCATTCACCCATCAACGTGAATGATTTTTTATTCTGAGTTTTTTTTGTGTTCAGATTGTTCTCAATATACAGCTGTATATGCTACGTTAATTTGGGATCATTCTAGTCATGGGGACCAATAGTGGACAGGGGGTGTCATCTTTTGAATCACAAATGTCCACTATTGAAACAACAAGTCTAATTGTGATCAAACAGGTGGTTCGTGCATTTTCTAGTTCGTATTACTATCGTTTTTTGTATGTTTCTTTCAGGAAAATGGCTCCAGGTAGTAGTTTCTGGCAGTATGATGAGGAGGAGATGTATAGAGCACTAAATATGAAGGTCAAAAAAATATTACACAAAGGTTAATTTTTTCTATATAGATCACTCATCTGCAAAGAACACGGTTTGGCCATTGTTACCTCCAACCACCTTGAACAAAAACGTCGATCGTATTTCAGCTAACATTTGAACGGGGATTAGGCCGCTTTGGCGATTCACACTAGTGTTTCTGATTTATCGTGAGTCCAACCCTTAAATTCTCGTAGTGAGCGAACGGTTTGTCCTACAAGGCTCCGCGTGGTCTCAAAAAATTCTATACTATCTTATATTGATGGGAAAACAATACCTTTATATCAAAATTCTTTGAGTTAGGGCGTTTTCAAAATTTCAAACCTTATTTTTCAACCCTTAGAAGTGACCTACGTCAACCAAAATCTTCGGGGCACAACTAGACCCCAAATGGAGCCTGCATACCAAATTTCATCAAAATCGGTCAATGCTAAGTGGGGAAAGTGCCGCGTACGGAGGACGGCCAAATTTTTATTCGATTTTTGGATTCTACGTACCTTGAAATGTAAACCAACAGCCTGTTCCAGATGTAAATAACAAATTTGTGACTAAAGTAAAGTATTTCGTGGGTATTGTGATCGAAAAAATGATTGCCTCATCAATTTCATGAAAACAGTCATGTTAAATCTGTACTTTCTTCCTATCTACCTACTGTGAATGTGATAATAATCGTTTACGTTTTATAATTGAACAATTTTGTTTTCAATATCCTGGCCTACAGACCCCATTTAAAGCATAAATCTCTCGAAAAAGGCAGTACACGAGTGATGACCACTATAGAAGCAGAAAGTGTCCACTATAGAAACGAAAGGAAATTTAGGTGTCCACTTTGCCTACATAGAAGGCTTTTTGTAATTATTATTTTATAAATATTTAAAGTGAAGTATTTAGGGATTTTGGGTGTGGAATCAAAAGACGAAGAGTCGGAGAATGTAAAAAATGAAGGTTTATCGTTCTCAAACAAAATCCATCATATCTATTGAGAATTCAATGCAAAAATTTCCTTAAAGTGTCCACTATTGGTGCTTTTACCTTATTCATGGTTTGGGAGTTTCGACGTCGAATCGTCGAACTTGGAGATTCGACGAGAGTCAATGCGTCTGCTCTCCATCTCACCCGACGATTCGATTTACCACGGGCAGATGGCGTTTAAGGGGGTCTCAGTCGGTCGCCGTTCGTTTTTTAGTATTTAGCGAAATTGAAGGCGCAAAAACTTAGAAAGTTGTACCTAAATCTGAAATTTTACAGGATTTCACACATTTATGAGAAAAATGGGAAAAACTACTGAATAAACGGGTTTTCCCAAGTTTTTCCTGGAAATTATTGTTCGATTTTGATGATTCCAGCGGTAATCTTTCAGTTTTTTAATTCCCAAGGCCGATGCACTAATGAATTTCCAAAATTCTTGAAAATTTCGGTACAATTTTCAAGTTTTTGGCCCATCAATTTCGTGAAATAGGTACTAACCCGGAACGAGGAACGAACGGCGACCGACTGAGACTCTCTTAATACCGACATTCGACATCGAATCACAAATGTGATCCCAGCGGCAGTTGTTCAAAGCGACTACCATAACATCAATAAACAAATCTTCTCGTCGTTTCCTTCTGAGTTTTTCTCTCAACAACAAATTTTGTCATTTCAATTACGTTCGTTTATTTCGTTTTTAATCCGTTCGGAGAGGTTTTTCTCTCTCGAGACCTTCAGTGTTTTGCCCATTTATTTGCGGCCACACAAACAGGCATTCACGAAACCAAAATTGTTCATGAAGTGATGAGAGGAAATTTTGATTTTGTAGGATTTTTTTCAAGTGGAAATTCCGCTACCTAGACAGACTTGGAAGCGAGAAGTCTCCATGTAGCACGAAACTGAGAGGCCTCCTTCTTCTTGTTTTGGGTTATTTCCAAGTCGGTCAAAAACAGTTAACAATTTACAGAATTTTTCGAGTTGAGTAACATAGTTTAAATAATTCAACCACAAGTAACCACGGAATCCTTCAATTCCTCACCTATTTCACATGAACAAAAGTAACCATAAACTACGAGTAAATTCAACAAGTAAACCTCTCATAAATAAGAGAAACCTATATTTTCAAACTAACTTTGGGATACATTTAGAATGGTAATTTTAGCCACCGAATTTTCAAAATGTAGCCTATAAATACCTGTAAACAATTCAGGACGCACGTAGCCCCACACGATCAAACATGCTTGACAAGCATGGTTTGACAAGCCGCGCTTGTCAAGCATGTTTGACGTTTGACGCCGCACCCACACGTTCAAACCAACTGTTTCAACCGCATCTACCAAGTTTCAGTAGTGTTCAGTGTTCATTAGTAAAAAATAATCAAAATCAAAGATTTTACCCCAATAAGGGGATCTTCAGAGATGAGAACGATAATTTGGTTAATAACGGAGTATAAATATGAGTATAAATATCGGAGTAGTCCATATCGATAAAAAAGCATCGATAATCGGAGGCAGAATATCGATATTATCGATAATCGTTTTGCATCCCCAATGGAGACTGTGATTCACAGACGCCAACTCGGTGATTCACGGAAACTAACTCTGTGATTCACAGTAAAATTACCCTCTACCACCCTTTTTTCTTGATGGTTTGAAGGTTTGATGGTTTGACGCTCACCAACACGATCAAACTTGGTTGTCAAACCTCATGTTTGACAGCAAATTTTCTGACAGTGACTGAAAACCGTCAAGCGTGCTGTCAAACCTTCAAACCTTCAAACATGACCCCCCACACGATCAAATCTACTTGACAAGCGAGGTTGGCAAACCATGCTTGTCAAGCATGTTTTTTCGTGTGGGGGCTTTTTTGAGGAATTTCACCATGTCGGAATTTCCTATTTTTGACCCCAAAATCGGATTCAGCACCTCGAAAAACCTCCTACTACGCCAACTTTCAGTCCGTACTTCCTAATTTACGAATAAACAAAACAGTGTAGAAAATATGAACGTTTAAAAAAACATGGAGGATGACGTCATGCTGGAATAGTCCATTTACGGCCGCTTGAAGCGCTGAGATCGAGAAATCTATAGTCCCCAGATGCAACATTTCACAAAACCAGTAAAGTTTGAAATCTAAAAACTGAAGAAAAAAAATAGAAAAAGCAAGATGGGGAAAATTAGGTTTCCCCTGTTTTTGTTCGATAACTTTCCTCTTAGATAAAAGGATTTCGTCGTTCCATCAGGCAACACTGGGAGGAGACGGCGATCCAAACAGCCAATCAGCGAGCGTTCCCGCTTCACGTTGAAAAGGTCCGTTTTCCCGGTTATTTTTTGAAATCATAAATTTTGATTGTCTCCCAAAAATAACAGGAGACTTATTTTCCGAAATCAACACGATTTTCATCTATCCCACACCATTAACTATTCAGGAAAAATGCAAACAGAATTCGGTGAAATTCCTCATTTCGATATACATACCCCTATTATTGTTCACCGAACGTTTCAAAAATGTCGAATTTCTATCTGAGAATATTCACCTGAATATGGTTAAGAAGGTCCTCGAAACTGGCGTCTTCATCCTTGATAAATTCTATAACCAGTTTGCCCAGATAGATCTTTTCCCAAAGGGCTTCCATGAGTGGTTTGTACTCCAGGCTGGGCTCCATGAGGAAGTACTCCCCAGAATCCGTGGATATCCCAACCAACGCTTTCTCGCCGCCGTCATAGCCACCGATCCACCATTGGTTAATCGGACCGAGCTCCTTAACTGCAATCCCTCCTAAAAACAGGTGACAGACCATTTTGAGAAAAAATTCCAACATTTACGAAGCCTGTGAGTTCCTGCCAAATGGTTCGGGCAGAAACTCAGCATCAACAACGCTGAATCACAAAGCTATCAATAAGATTGGAGGTAGGTTCGTTCCTAACTCGGCATAAGTCATACCTTCAATGCTGGAGTCATGTTCGAAAACTGCTTTTACGTAACCAGAGGCTCTTAGATCGTGGTTCTTCTCAATGATACCGCTGTCCAAGGGGCAGAGATGTCCGTTTTCGTCGTAGATGCTGCAACACAACATTTGACAACATTAACTCGATCGTTCTTAATACCTAGTTATGGTACAAAACTAAGGATTTGCCATGAAAATAAACTTAAGGATCTATGTAAGGAAGACAGACTGAGCACCTAACCAATAGGGTGTGCGCCTGGGTAGGAAAAACTGTTTATTGTTCTTTTTAATCTGAGGTAGACCTCATTCTGAGAATTTTGGTACCAACCGCGACCTTCTAGCGTTTGTAAATCTTTTCCTATGGATTTTCAAAGTTTCGACCATTTATGACGTCACAGTGAGCTGGGGGGGGTCCCTGGGGGGGGGGGGGGGGTTCATAAAATGAAAGAAGAAAATTCGATCTCTCACCTGAAGTGCGTCAGCTTATTCTGAGGAAGTTCTCCGCCATCGTAGGACTCCGTCAATCTTTCATCAGTAAGTGCGATAAACTCTTCAACGGAGTTATTCGGATGGCCTTCAAATAGCAGAAGGTCTGGGCTATCCAAGTTCTGGCGACAAATTTTGCACCTCTGCAGGCCGTTTTCTTGTTTTAATTTCACCGACAAACGCTTCGGAGTTCTGGTGACCTTAAAAACACGTCACATTGAATGGTTAGTTAACTTATCAACCCAAACAGGAAGAACACCACTTAATAGATAGTTACTAGGAGATACCAAAACCCGAATCGTAGTATCTACTGTGCCTAGAGCGACCGAAGTGGAGGCTAACCAGAAATGGCGGCGGTACACAAAACTATTTTCGGGGTCCTGATGGATGAAAAATCAAGTCGCAGAGTAATTTAGTCAAATTGGCAAAATTTCCTATTTTTCTTGTGGTTGTTAGAGTTCAGCTTTCCAACGGTATAGTCAAAAAATATTTTCAATCGAATTTAGGGGAGAAATTTGTATTTGAACGAGGAAAATACGTAGATTTTTTTAAAGAAATCGAACTTTTGACTGGAGGACTCAATGCTTGGATGATTTTGTTGAGAAAAAAAAATCCGGGCAATTTAAAAATAAACGCGCAGTTCACTATTTTCAGTCGTCTTAGTTTCTAAAAATTTCATAGTAACACTACCACAAGTTGGTGGAAAAACTTCATGAACTTTCACTTATTAGGTACCTAATTAATTATCCTCATTAGTCGAACGGTTGTCTCTGGGTGGTCTCACTTTGACAATTTTCAAGGTAGGGCTTTTTGATGTTTCCCCCCCCCCCACTTTTCACCCCTTAGAAGTGAATGACTATAAACAAAACCTCCAGGGCACAAGCAGACCACAAATGGAGTCAATGAACCAAATGTCATCAAATTTGGTCCAAAGGAACTGTGCCGAGCACGGAGGCGTAAAGACGGAAAATTTATTGAATTTTGATTTTAATTTTTAATTTACATTTTAATTTTTTTTAAACTTCTTTAGATCATGTTTTGGTTTTACTTCGATGTTTGATGTTTTACGTTTGGAAGTACAAACACAAGGAATTGTGTTTGGACTTCCCGCCTATTTGAGGCGGGAGACCAAAAAGCAGTGCTACCAACTCTCAAGTTAGTTCCTAGTTCTGCCGCTTGGCGAATCAGTTCACAATTACTTCTGATCATGCAACCGTTAGGTGGTCCTATTTAGAAATAATGAGCCAGAACTAGAACAGGAGAATAAGAATAAGAAATGAATAATTAGGTCCTAAAATGAGCAGAATAGTTCTATGCAGCCGCTGCCATTCAGATCATTGGGGTAACCCTGCCGACGACGCCCGCCCGCCATGTTGCCTTGTGCTCCTACACCGATTAGATCGTTATAAAACTTTATCGTATTTCATCCTCTGTAGTTCAATATATTTCGTTGTGAAATCTGAAAATAGTGCTAGTTCATTTGTTCATAATCCCGAGGTAACAAACAAATTGTTTGTTTCTGATTTTCAGTTCTTGTAACAACAGTGTTATAATGTTGGAAGGTTACCGACGATACCACCTCCAAGACACGATTCATTTGTATTGAGATAGGAGTGGTATCGATACGACAGATAAATTGGTGGTGTCTGCAATACAATCGATGGTATTTAGATACCCTCGATGCGCAGAGGGCGATAAAGCGTGGTATCTCAACGTCCGTATCCCACTAGGAACTCTCTAATGGTGTTACAGAAGGCATAGGTTAGTATTTGATTATACATACTTTGACAACATCTTCCTCGTCGTCATCTTCTAATTTCATTTTTTTTGTGGGTTGATTTCTCGCTCTCAGAGTACGCGTCGGGGTCTCGGGCTCTGAGTCTGGTTCGGAGTCTCCAAGTGATTTCCGCTTGGTGGAGGTCTCATCTGGAAGCGGCGTTGTTGACTCACATTTTTCTTCAATTTCAGCAGAACTTCTTTCTGCGCTGGTATTGGAAATCTTACTGCTAGACGAGGGTTCGAGCAGTGATTGCATTTTTTGTGGATGAACTCCACCTGCACTCTTCCTCGATGAACCTGCAATGAGGAATTATCAAGGGTATGAAAGCACTTTCAAGATCTCATCTTATCTACTGGCAAAACAATGTCAAGAACATAACAGTGACAAGTAAGACTGCCCATGGGGTTTCTACAGAAAAATCTGCAGTTTCCGTTTTTCTCGGAATGTCACGATTCCTTATTACCTGGTTCTTCGCCTGCACCCGTAGATTAAACATCAACATTCAAAATCCCGATGCTTTAAAATAATTGGTTACTTACGCCTTGTGGACTCGGGTGTTTTACTATTTGATCGAGGTTGCTTCGCCTTTCGACGTTTCGGAGATGACCCTTCCTCACCATCGTCCGCCACTTTCATGACCTGGGATTCGGTTGCTACTTCCTGATGAGCTGGTGAATCACCGGCGGAAGACCCCGAAGTTTCAGGGGACACCGCTAAGACGATGTCGTCCGTCGTTTCATTCCCACTGTCCCCACTTGGTCCATCTTTGGAACCTGCTTTTGGCTCGGCGACATTTGTGGTTTTATTTTCGAGCTTGGTACAAAGGTCGTCCAATAAAACGACGAATTGGTCGACGCGATTTTTCTGTAAAATAAATAAATAATAGCTGAGGTAAAATAAGCAATGGTAGAAATAATTCATAACAATTTAAAAGTAACAACCAAGACGTTCTAGCCTAAGAAACAATAGAGAGTTTTCGCCACGTCAGGCGCGACGACTTGAGATCGTGACGACTAGAGACAGATGGGGCCAGCAGACGCAGATGCTAACTTTTTTTGGTGGATTTCGAGTCGTCACAAAATAAGGTGCGGACTCTGGAAGTGATGCTAAACAGCTACCGACCTGTGAAGTCACTCGTAAATGGCCGATAGCGAACAGCTGATTCAGACTCCGGGGGTCTCCAAATGAGTTTTTCAGATCGAAATTGAAATCCTATTTGCCGTATTGAAAAAGCAATTTAAGCAAGTTACTACTTGGATAGGTACCTATTTACATCCCTTTCTGACCCTACATTGCGATATAAAAACCTACCTACTGATGATTTTCATCGTTTTCACCTTTAGAAAGTAGGTAAACAACACTAGTTTTCCCAGATCGCAATGCATTTTTTTGGGTCTATAATACCTTACTACCGATTTTGCAGTAGCTACCTTTCTACTGGTTCCTTGTTTGTCTAACAACACGTCCGTAACATATCTATAGATAATTTAGAGTAGGAAGGTACTTCGTTTCTACCTACCAGAAAGTGCAGACTATTCCAAAAACGGAAGTATAGATCTATCATACTAGGATAGATGTACGAACTTAAAGACGTAACACCAAAATGCAGACATCCATAATCAACCAAATACCTACGATTGTGTGAAAAGAAGGTATTTTTTCAAAGGTAATGAACTTGATATTTGTTGTAAGAGCATTTTTTCCAATTTGACATGCAACTTACAAGTACGATGATCACAGCAAAAGGAACTATCAATTGAAATCTTATATATGAAATATATAAGATCTTATATATGAAATATATAAGATCTTATATATGAAATCTTATGTATCTCTTATCGAGAACCAAAACCCGGGAGTCGACCGTCGAACACAACACAAAATCCTGCTTCATCCGATCTAAATTGGAACTGGTTATAAAAGTGTGAGGTTATCAAGGATACAGTCAAGAAAGCCGTCGTTCTCGACGCCGGCAAAAGCTGTCATTTGGATATTTGGACGGTTGCATGGATATTACACGCGGACGGTTGTCACAAAAGACGTGGCGAAAACTCTCTAATAAGAATCGAAATATCAGTGGGAATGGTGTTGCCATCAAACTAAAACACCTGGAATGCTATCTAGGCGGGCGGGGATAGGGCCCCGGCGGTCGGGCCTCGTTCGGCCTACCCCCACTCTGTGGGGGGTTCTGAACCTTTCGCGTGCCGTGTTTGTGATTCGACGTACAAAGTTCAAATTGGAATAACTATGCATCGCACTTCATCGGAAACCTTTAGTAGCTTTTCCGGCATCATGGTGAAGACGTGTGCAGCATATTCTTGCTCGAACAAATGTCAGAAGGGAAATGGCATATCTTTCCACGCGTAAGTTACCTACCTACATAACTCTCTTCATATACCTACGTATAATAATAATCTATTACGTTTAGGTATTATTGTTTCATGACGGTAACATTTTTTGTATCATTCCAGATTTCCAAAGGACCCTGAACTTCGCCAAAAATGGGTAATAGCTACGAAGAGGAAAGACTTTAATGTGTAAAAAAAATAATTTCCGAAATAATGTCTTCAAGGATCATGTAGGGAATGATGATGTTGGTCAGGACAATCCGGGGACCGGCGATTCCTTCCTGACCTCCAAAAAGCATGGCGATTCCTTCCGGTTACTCAATTCCTTCCGCCGTGCGATCGGCGATTCCTTCCCGTTACTCAATTGCTTCCCACCCAGGTTTAGGTCAGTTTCAAAGCATTTCGGACTTGACTGTTTATTGCACTAATGTATTATTATGCATGCGCTGCTCAATTGTAATGTTGAACAAATAAATATATAAATAACAATATTGCACTAATGCTACAAAAATTGCAAAAAAAAACTTTTTGAAGTCAACTTGAAATGTCTATTGCTCAAAAATCCTCCCAAATTTCACACTGACCCTTTTAGCAAATTGGTAAGGGTCGTCGTCGGGAGTTTGACGAGCGATGAGTTGCCGGATCCAATTTTCTTTTTTCCTTGTTCGACACTTGGGAGTGTGTTCGTCGCTAGTGTGTAGAATCATAGTCAATAATTACCCGTGTATTGTATAAGAGCTGGGTAAAGAATTTTGAGGCGTAGTCGAAGGTTCCGTCCATGTAAGGCCAATCACATTCGACGAGACATCTCAGATTACTTTGACAAGAATTTGACATCGATTATAACTAAACTCGGTTACATTGCCCAGCGCCTCCTCCGGCAGCAATCGCCATCTCCCTTGGCCATCTCCCCTAACTTTCACTTCTACGGGAAGGAATCGCCTGTCGCCCCTTGGAGTACAGTGGATAGGTACTACCTACATTCTCAAAACTTGAGACTTTAGGACCAATGAGGAATTTCACCGAATTCTGTTTGCATTTTTCCTGAATAGTTAATGGTATGGGATAGATGAAAATCGGGCTGATTTCGGAAAATAATTCTCCTGTTATTTTTGGGAGACAATAAAAATTTTTAATTTCAAAACTAACCGGGAAAACGGACGTGAAGCAGGAACGCTCGCTGATTGGGCTGTTCAGATGGCCATCTCCTCTCAGTGTTGCCCATTGGGACGACGAAATCGTGTTTTCTAAGAGAAAAGTTATCAAACAAAAACAGGGGAAACCTAATTTTCCCCAACTTGCTGTTTCTATTTTTTTCTTCAGTTTTTCGATTTCGAACTTTACTGTTTCATGAAATTTTGCATCTGGGGACTATGGATTTCTCGATCTCAGCGCTTCAAACGGCCATAAATGAACTATTCCAGCATGACGTGATTTTCCCGGGTTTTTTAAACATTCGTATTTTCTACACTGTTTTGTTTATTCGTAAATTAGGAAGTTCGGGCTGAAAGTTTGCCTTAGGAGGTTTTTCGAGGTGCTGAATCCGATTTTGGGGTCGAAAATAGGAAATTCCGACATGGTGAAATTCCTCATTGGAATAACTATGCATCGCACTTCATCGGAAACCTTTAGTAGCTTTTCCGGCATCATGGTGAAGACGTGTGCGGCATATTCTTGCTCGAACAAATGTCAGAAGGGAAATGGCATATCTTTCCACACGTAAGTTACCTACCTACATACCTCTCTTCATATACCTACGTATAATAATAATCTACTACGTTTAGGTATTATTGTTTCATGACGGTAACATTTTTTGTATCATTCCAGATTTCCAAAGGACCCTGAACTTCGCCAAAAATGGGTAATAGCTACGAAGAGGAAAGACTTTAATGTGTAAAAAAAATAATTTCAAAAACATGCAATAATGAGGAATTTCACCGAATTTTTTCCTGAATAGTTAATGGTGTGGGATAGATGAAAATCGAGCTGATTTCGGAAAATAAGTCTCCTGTTATTTTTGGGAGACAATCAAAATTTTAAATTTCAAAACTAACCGGGAAAACGGACGTGCAGCGGGAACGCTCGCTGATTGGGCTGTTCCGATCGCCGTCTCCTCCCAGTGTTGCCCATTGGGACGACGAAATCGTGTTTTCTAAGAGAAAAGTTATCAAACAAAAACAGGGGAAACCTAATTTTCCCCATCTTGCTTTTTCTATTTTTTCATCAGTTTTTCGATTTCGAACTTCACTATTTCGTGAAATTTTGCATCTGGGGACTATAGATTTCTCGATCTCAGCGCTTCAAGCGGCCATAAATGAACTATTCCAGGATGACGTCATTTTCCCGGTTTTTTTAAACATTCGTATTTTCTACACTGTTTTGTTTATGCGTAAATTAGGAAGTTCGGGCTGAAAGTTTGCCTTAGGGGGTTTTTAGAGGTGCTGAATCCGATTTTGGGGTCAAAAATAGGAAATTCCGACATGGTGAAATTCCTCATTATAGTTCGTAACTTGGAACATAGTTACCTATATCATGAATATTTGAGTGTGATAATATTTGAGTATACCTGTTATCCATGCATTTAATAAACGGTTTTGAAAATGACCCACTGCATTTATTTATTCTATTATGAGTTAAGTACCTATATTATACTGACAGTAGGTAGTACACAAGTACACAGTACATTCTTAGAGTACAGTGGATAGGTACTACCTACATTCTCAAAACTTGAGACTTTAGGACCAATGAGGACGGTTCGGTGTCGCAGAACCAACAACGCAGGGACCGAATGATAAGAGCGAAATAAGACCCTCACTGACGTTCTTCATTAATATGTAATGTGAAAAATAGTTTTTGCCGATGCTATAAAAGGTATCAGAAAAAAAAGGGTCAACTTTTTCCCGGTGAATGACAAGCCAGTACCTTAATCAAGTGGGAGAGAAAATGCCCAGTGTTTTTGGATGGGAGTAGGCGCATGGGTACACCCCACGGGGTGGGGGAACCCTTCGGCTAGCCGGACCGCACTCTCAACGCTGAGACGGCGTTCCAGGTGTTTTAGTTCGATGGGTGTTGCAGGTGACAAATACCTACAATGTGGATTGAAGGAGAGCCAATTCAAGCAGGACTGCGCAACTCCCTCCATCTACAAGCAGGCGGACAAACTACCCATGTGGCAAGTGAAGGGAGTGGAAGTAGGGATGTCAGATTCTTCGAAATGAATCGATTTCAATCGTTTCGATCTTTCAAAAAAGAATCTCGAAAGAAGAAAATCTAAAAAAGTCTGCTAGTTAATCTACTACGTACTTTGCCGTACGCGGCACTTTCCCCACATAGCATTGGTATGTAGGCTCCATTTAGGGTCTAGTTGTGCCCCGAAGATTTTGGTTGATGTAGGTCACTTCTAAGGGTTCAAAAATGAATTTTGAAATTTTAAAACGCCCTAACTCTAAAATTTTTGACACAAAGGTAGTTTTTCCTTCGATTTAAGATTTTACAGAATTTTTAGAATTTTTTGAGATCACGCAGAGCCCTGTAGGATAAACCGTTCGCTCCCTACGAGAATTTAAGGGTTTTACGTACGATAAATCAGAAACACGAGTGTGAATCGCAAAAGAGGCCTAATCTCCGTTCAAATTGAAGCTGACCAAAATGCGATCGATGTTTTTCTTCACATTGGATGGTTTTTGGCTTCGTAGACGAGTGATCTATATAGAAAAATAATATACCGTTGTGTAATAATTTGCAGCGTGTTTTTGTAGGTATCGAACATTTAATAGCCTCACCGACAGAGGTAGAAAAGTTTCAAGAATAACGACTAATTGGCAATTTCATTCTCACAAGAATGAACGAACTTCACTATTAACGTTCAATTGATGAAAAAAACACGCTATGCCACCGAGTGAATTTGTCTTCGATAATTTCATACAACAATGAGGAATTTCACCATGTCGGAATTTAATATTTTTGACCCCAAAATCGGATTCAGCACCTCTAAAAACCCCCTAAGGCAAACTTTCAGCCCGAACTTCCTAATTTACGAATAAACAAAACAGTGTAGAAAATACGAATGTTTAAAAAAACTGGGAAAATGACGTCATGCTGGAATAGTTCATTTATGGCCGCTTGAAGCGCTGAGATCGAGAAATCCATAGTCCCCAGATGCAAAATTTCATGAAACAGTAAAGTTCGAAATCGAAAAACTGAAGAAAAAAAATGAAAAAAATTAGGTTTCCTCTGTTTTTGTTTGATAACTTTTCTCTTAGAAAACACGATTTTATCGTCCCAGTGGGCAACACTGGGAGGAGACAGCGATCCGAACAGCCCAATCAGCGAGCGTTCCCGCTTCACGTCTGTTTTCCCGGTTAGTTTTGAAATTAAAAATTGTGATTGTCTCCCAAAAATAACAGGAGACTTATTTTCCGAAATCAGCCCGATTTTCATCTATCCCACACCATTAACTATTCAGGAAAAATGCAAACAGAAATCGGTGAAATTCCTCATTGATTACTTTGAACACCTTGGGAGAAGTGATTCACGAGACCATCAACCACGTAATCGCCTTTGAGACGATCCTGGATCATCCCTCGGTACCAACCTGCTATTAAGTACAATATAAGGAAGCAGTGGCCTTACTTCGGAGAAGTCGTCTGAGACAGGTCGCGCCAACAGTTTTTCAATTATGCTGCTCGAAGATGAATCGCAGTGCTGTTGGAGGATCGCCCACTTCTTTTTACATAAACCCTTTTTCGTGAGGTCGCCATCTTCGAATTCTTTTTCTAATTCCCGTACCCTGAAACGAAAGAAGCTTGTTAACTCTGTATCACAGTTATTTATGATGGTAAAATAAAACAAGATAACAATAGAAAATAGGTTTTCCTAAGCCTAGATCACTCTGGTCTGGTCTCCTGGCGAATTTTTGAAAATCTTCAAAATTGTTAGTATAGAAAAATTTTCTATAGGGTAGGTGGGGGTAAGAACTACCACGGGGCAAAAGCTACCAGGGCGATTGTTTTGTTGGTAGCCATGCTGTCTCAGTCTCCTAGGTTGTAAGGTTCACACCTAATGTGACCAATTCGTCAGTGATAACGCATGGAGTTGGGGTGATTCACGTGAAGAGAAAATGAGGAAAGTTTGTTTTTGGAAATTGGATGTGATTTTTTCCTTTCTTGAGATTAGTATTGTGACTAACTGGCTTTGAATATGTATATCGTCGAAAGTGCAATTATCAACACATAAGAGTAGCTGTTTTTTATGCCACTGCCGTTCCCCTCAAAGATGCTCATGGACCAGAGAAACAGGTTGATGTGCCGGCCATCTTTTGGGGGAAAAAACTAACACTAGTCATGGGGCAAAAACTTCCATCTCGTCAAGAGGGGGGGGACTAGTTACCCTATTGCAATGTTGAGGTTTAAGAGTTTATGAAGTTTATTTTATTTTATGTCTGACTTAAGCTTTTCTGTTTCACCTTTTAAACGCAATTTTTTCCTAATGTTTTTGTACGAAAAGAGGACAAAATAATTTTGACTGAGCTACTTTACATAATATTGCAATGTTGAGGTTTAGGTTGTTTATTTCATTGTATTTTTTTTCTAAGGAAATACACCAATATTTACCGCGATTTCGTGCTCAAAGTATTTATTTTTTTGGCTCTTTCAACATTTGGGCCAAAAACTACCACAGAAATTCATTGGTAGTTTTTTCCCCATGTCATGGGGCAAAAGCTACCATTTCCACTTTTTCGTAAAAATCTTACTGCTAATAGCACAGTCATCCGTTTGCGCCCAACCTTCCAGCACATGCATCTAGGATCCAGTAGCACCGGATCCTAGCTTTGCCAGATGAATAGCACTCATTTGGGACCCATGAAAGCTTTAAAACTCAAAACTGGTAGTTTTTACCCCCACCTACCCTACTTTTCTTATTGATTAAGAAATCATTTAATGATTTCTTAATAAAATAACTTGAGCGAGGAAGAGATCCGCAAAATGAATATTTTCAAACTTTCAAGATAAATAGGGTTAAAAAAACTCTATGCTTAAGAATGATATTGCTATGCTGAGGACAGAACTGAAGGGCAGGTCGATGCCAATGCAAAGGGTAAATGAGGATAAAAGGTCGATGCCAATGCATGTTTCACTGAGTGGTAAACTTATGAAACTGAGCCAGTGGCACACATGGTCCATGGGTGGGAGGAAAGCTCAGTCAATGTAAAAAAGCGAGACGAACAAATCACCCCCTGCTTTCGGTGCAACCAGGGGCGGCTGCTGATAGGAGCATAGGCGCATGTGCACCCCCGGCCAATTAAAAAAAAAATTCAAAGTTCGTTCTTCTTCGTTTGAAGAGTAAGTTGGCTAGTGACAGAAGACTCGATCGTAAGTACTGTGCTAGTTGAATCTACGCGCGAAAACTGTGGCGGGAGCTCCCTCTTTTCTGACCAATCACACCCGTTTGGAGCATCACCTTTCCTCTGCACCCTTTCTGGGGAAAGTGACGTCATCTTGACATGTTTCGAGGGAGGCAGGCACGTGAGATTGACCAACCAGAGAGCAGGACATTTTGTAGGCTTGAGCAGAATTGGTTCGTTGCTCCCCCGTCAGAGAGCTCTGCAATCCGGATTTCCTTATAGAGAAATAAGTAAACAAAAAAACTTGATGGGAATTCTGTTCTACGTTTTTGGTTGACTACCGTTTCGGTACACACCGTTTTGTTCAAAATATTGTGATTATTTAGGAGTGTTGTAGGTACGATGAGTAGTTTACATTAAAGTAAAGTAAACTATTTGCGTTTGTCGATTGTGGAAAAGTGCGAAATTCGAGAAACTGGCTGCCCTTCCCCGTCTCTCCTTGGACACCAGCAGACGTTGAAATTTAAAAACCGTGCAGATTCGTACCGTAAGTTTTAATGTCGACTATTATAAGAAGGTAGATTGGCTTTGTGGGTGTGAAGTGACTAACTGACAATTTCGCCTACTTTGTTCTCCAACCGAAATGAGGTTTGAGTTAAAGACGGCATAAGTGATCTCCCATCTCTGGTAGATTTGCGTATATTGGGTCGTCAAAATATAGTGCAACAACTCGACAGTGCACATCGTCATAATCTGATAAAAAAAAAAGATAAAAAAACGAAATGGTTAAGAAAAATAGGTACATTTTTTTATCCCGAATCATTGATTGTACCTATCAAGTTCTGTGGTGTTTTCGAGCTAGCCGTGCGTGGGCATGATGAGAGGGAAGATTCTTCGAATCTCGGAGTTTTCAAGGGGCTCGTTAATTTTTCTTCCGAATTGGACGATGTTTTGAATCGTCTCGGGCAAATATACATTTCAGTTATTGCAATTAGATGGATGAGTTTCTTGGGTTTCGACCTTTGATGATTAAGTATTTCAGAATTTCTGTTAACCACTAGAGAAAATGTTTCGTGTCTATTTACTACGTATTTAGTACCGTTTGCAATTTTAAGATGAAAAAGTTACCAAGATTTATCCCATTTGCATATCGTTGAAATTTCTATTTGGCAGAGAAAAGCACCTATTCTGTCCCTTCTCCGTAGCCTCTCCTGATCTCTGTGCACCCCTTAAGTTTCGGGGCAGGAGCTGGGTGCAACTCTCTCAACCCTGGGTGCAACCTCAAGGTGGCGAAGGAAAACACAGAACCCTGATAGTACACCGCTCAGTCGCCCCCATGTGAGCAGAATGGACAAAAAAGCAGAGCCTTAGAACAATGAGAGTCTAGCCCCCAACAATCCTTGTCAGGTTTCAGCGCTATCTCCTGCCACTTCAACGAAGCTGATCACGCTTGCGAGCGCATCCTAGCGTCATTCCTTCTAACCTGCAGCAGGAACGTGTCACCGTTCCAAACTGAAAAATAGGAACCAGTGACGATTTTGGAGATCTGCTTTGAAATTGAATGACTTTGGGCACATTTCACAACATAAATGACACTTGGCAGCAGTTTCACGTCTATAACTGTTCAGAGAGAAAACAATAAGAGAAACAAAAACGATTACGAGACAACAATCTTTAGAATGGTTGTTATGGTAATCAGGAATAGTAATTCGTTGAAGTGGTGGGACAAGGATTGTTGGGGGCTAAACTCTCATCCTAGCAACACTAAGTAGGTGGTGGATTCCAATTCCACACTATACTTTTGTCTCACAGGAGAGGGAACACAAGCGCTGAACCACTACCCTGCCTCCTACTATTTTTTTTTTTTTTTTACAAACTCCCCTCAAAGACAAAATGTCTTTAATGACGGAGGGGGCACGCCATGAATGAAAATAAATAAATAAATCAAAAATAATGGGGAGGACGCCCAGGACTCACCCGACGCCGGCCCTAGGGATGAGGGAAGATGAGGAAGGTGGGGGTGGGAGACATGGATGAAGGGAAGTGCCTCTATAAAACGACCACCAGTTCAAATACGAGCCGAGCAGGACACGGGTGGTGATACCACGGAGTACGCCTACCGAGATGCCCAACTCGCGCAACTCTGTGGCACTTTTCCCGCACCACACCCCGCGCCATGACAAGGTTGCAGCCATCACCCTGATGTTGTTGGGTGCCACTCCTTTTAGCTCCGACACCGCTTGCCAGATATCATCTCTATCATACTTGCTTATCTTAGCCCGCCAAGTCTGCTCCATGTCCAAGCTGCCATTGACAACTTGGACATCCAGGATAATGCAAGACTGGTCGGGCTTGATGGCAACGATGTCGGGCTTCTTACCCTGGTCACTTGGCATGTGATACAATCTCTCCCTCTCAACATCCCAGCCGCTAGATGACAAGGCACCTGCTATCTGCTTGGCGACCGCATCATGACGTAGGATGCGGCCCCCATGAGTCCGAGGACACTGCTGCACTACATGATAAAGATGTTCGTTTCCACTCCGACAGGCACGGCAAAGGGGTAGGGTTGTCCCGCAACTACCTCTCGAACACTGTACCGCAGTTGGCAGAGTTGCCATGCGGACGGCGTGAAAGTGTCGGTAGTCACGGGCCCCAATGCCCTCCGAAGCCCAATCTACCTGTTGTGAATTTCATACTGGCAAATCTAACTTTATTATTATGTTGGCAACCATGTCGGAGGTTCTTATCTTGTTTTGTATGTACAACAGTTCGTGGTCTTTTGCTTTGGAAAATATATTAATTTCTGCACAATAATTTAGTTTTCATGTTTAACCCATGTTAAACCACATAACATGGTGACAGCGGTATGACAAACCAGTTTCGGTCGTAAAGAAGTGATTTGTGTTATTATCTTGGACTTGTTTTGTGACTTTTGCATGGAGAGATGGCAACCTTCCCTACATTGAACGCCAGAGTTACCACGGGTGATACGGCTACGAATTGGAGAAAATATAAAAGGAGCTTTGAAACTTTTGTAGCTGCTTATCATTCTAGTGCCCCGGAACCAAGTAAAATTGCTATTCTGTTGCATTCTGGGGGCGATGAACTTCAAGACATATTTGAGTCTTTTGGTCTGTCTGACGCTGAAAAGAAGGTTCTCCCGACTGTATTGAAGAAATTTGATGATCACTTCCTTCCTAAAACCAATGTGACATACGAACGGTTCGTATTTTTTTCGAGAAAGCAGAAAGCTGGTGAGTCATATGAACAATACATGATTATTTTACAGAATTTGAGTGGGTCCTGTGAGTTTGGTACGTTGAGGGACGAGTTGATTCGGGATATTTTTGTTACTGGCATTTCTGATACGAAACTTCAAGAAAAGCTTTTGAATACAGCTGATTTGACTAAAGGTACTGCTCTGGACATTTGCCGGGCACGAGCTGCTGTTTCGGAGCGCATGATTCAAATAAAGGCCCCTGATATCGAAATCAAAGCTGAATCGTCTCACATTGATGTTGTTCAAAGCTCAAAGTTGCGCAGTTCCGCGTCCTCTAGTACAGTTCCTTCCCAAACTCGCCCCAAAAGTGTTAAGAATTGCAGATTTTGTACCTATGATCACGATTATGGTCGATGCCCAGCTTTTGGCAAGGAATGTAATGCTTGTAAAGGGGCTAACCATTTCAGGGGTTCAGCTGTCTGTAAGAAGAGAAGCCAGAAGGAGATACATGGCGTGAGTCGAGCTACATCTGACGAAGACGTTAGTGATCCTGAATTCGTTTGTGACTCTGTTGTGGTGAGCACTTTGAAGCGCTCATCTGGTATAGTGGATTGGTATAACGTTGAGTTGGGAATTAATGGACGGAAAGTGGTTCTGAAAATCGACACTGGCGCGGCCTGCAACATTCTGGGACTACCTCAATTCAAGAATTTGGGTTTGAAGACGTCGGTTTTACAGAAAACCACATCAGTTCTCCGGTCGTTCACCAACAACAAAGTGGATGTTCTAGGTCGCTGTGATTTGTCCTGTACATATAAAGGTAAACATTTTAATATTAACTTTATGGTTGTGAATGGTGATTGTCCAAATTTGCTTGGTCTCAAAACGTCTGAACACTTAGGTCTTGTTGCTAGAGTTGTTAATACTGTGAATTTTGAATCAAATCTATCTTTTCCCAGAAAATATCATAATTTATTTGATGGAAATGTTGGGTGTTTTTCCAACCCAGTGAAAATTCATTTGCGGCCAGATGCTAAGCCTGTCATTTGTCCTGCCAGACGGCTACCACAGGCTCTGATGGGGAAGGTTAGAACTGAGTTAAGTAGGATGGAAAGGGAAGGAATAATTTGCAAGACCGTCAATCCTACCGAATGGGTGAATCAAATGGTTGTTGTTGCAAAAAAAGATGGTTCGCTTCGTGTGTGTATTGATCCCAGAAATTTGAATAAATTCATCAAACGTCCTCATTTTCCATTTCCAACACTTGAAGAAATAGCTGCCAGAGTGGGAAATGCTCGGGTATTTTGTAAGTTGGATGCTCAGTCTGGCTTCTGGATGCTTCCACTAGACAAGCGAAGCAGCGAGCTATGCACATTCCAGACGCCATGGGGGCGTTATTCGTTCTTGCGATTACCCTTTGGGTTAAATTGTTCATCTGAGATATTCCATGCTGAAATTTCTGGTACATTTGCTGACTTTTCGAATGTTGCCACTTACCAGGATGATATTTTGTTATGGGCTGATGATCCTGGAGAAATGGAAAAGCTCTTGCTTTCGGTGCTCCAAAGGGCTCAGAACAAAGGCATAAAGTTCAATCCTGGGAAGTGTGTATTTTTTTCCAGCAGGGTCGAATTTTTAGGACACACGTTTTCAGCTGAGGGTGTTTCAGTGTCTTCTGATAAAATTAAGGCTGTTACGGAGTTGAAGCGCCCTACTAGCAAGCAATCATTACAAAGTGTGCTAGGTTTATTCAATTACTTGGCTAAATTTATTCCTCATTATTCAGAAAAGACTGCTTGTCTCCGAGACTTGCTGAAGGATGGTAATTGTTTTATTTGGACGAAGGCCCATGACAAAGCCTTGGAGGATTTGAAACAAGCAGTGACAACTGCTCCTGTACTAGCATTTTTTGACCCTGCCAAGAATTTGACTCTCAGTGTCGACGCTAGTCCAAGTGGTTTGGGGGCAGTGCTCATTCAAGATGGCCGCCCTGTAGCATTTGCTTCTAGAGCCCTAACTGAAACTCAGCAACGATACCCTCAAATTCGGAAAGAGTTGCTAGCGGTTTCCTTTGGACTGTCCAAATTTAGACATTTTCTCTTAGGACGTGATAATGTTAGGGTTGAGACTGACCACAAGCCTCTCTTGGGGCTTATGGACAAGCCATTGCATAAAATACCTCCGTGTCTCCAAAATACAATTTTGCACATACAGCATTACTCGTTTTATCTGGTACATACTCCAGGCAAGTACATGTACATTGCGGACGCTCTCTAAAGGTTTTTCACAGCTTCAAGTTGTGATACTGTTGCTGAACTAGAAGATGATAACGAGATATTTGTTGCAAGCTTGATGTGTGAATCCCTTGTCAGTAAACAGAGGGAGAGGCTGGTGGCTGCTACTTCAGAAGACTTGGTGCTGACTCGTCTTCAGATCTATATTCAGGAAGGATGGCCAAGTTATAAAGAAGTGGTTGACATTTGTAAACCATTTTATGAGTTTCGAGACGAGCTTTCTGTTTGTGATGGGCTTGTTCTTAAGGGTGATAGGATTATTGTTCCGAGTTCTCTTCATTTGGTCATTCTCAAGTTGTTGCATGCCGGTCATTTGGGCATCAACAGAACAACTTGTAGAGCAGAAGATACAGTCTTCTGGTTGGGCATCAATCAGGATGTCAAGAAGTTTATCAAGTCCTGCTCTGCTTGTCAGAGGTTTCAAGACAACAAATCAAAAACGCTCCTCCTTAGCAAGGAACTTCCACTCAATCCTTGGTCGGAGGTGGCTTGTGATGTGCTTGAGTGGAACCAAACTCACTACATAGTTTTAGTGGATGCACTAACTAACTTCATTGAAGTGATGAGTTTACCTAATTTGCGGAGTTCTACAATAATTCAAAAAATAAAATCAGTGTTTGCGCGACATGGCATTCCATTGGTTTTATTTACTGATGGTGCCTTGTGCTTTGACTCTCAGCTTTTTCGTGATTTTTCTGAGGAATGGTGCTTTCTGCATGTGATGTCGTCCCCCCATTATCCGAAATCTAATGGACTTGCTGAAAGTGCAGTTAAGAAAATAAAAAAAATTTTCATGAAATCTTTGGAAGCTGGTGAGGATCCCATGCTGGGCTTGCTCAATCTACGGGCCACCCCGAGGGGCAATGTAGGCTCTCCTGCAGCTGGGCTCATGGGCCGAAATCTGCGTACCAACATTCCTTGTGCCCCAAGTTTCTTAAAGCCTAAAATTACCATCTTGGATGACAGGAAGAAGCTTATTGCTTCTCGAGCCATTAGTACCTCTTATCATGACCGTTCTGCAAAGGAAAGAGATCAATTTAAGGTGGGAGACAAAGTGGTATTCCAAAAATTCCCTGACTCTGTTTGGGCACCAGCCACCATTGTGGCAATTGGCGATACGCCCCGCTCCTTTGTGGTGGAGTCTTCTGAGAGCAGACGCTATACGCGAAATGAGATTTATGTGGCTCCTAGGGCTGTGAGGGAAGACTATTTCCCTCGGCTTGACTCGACTGAGCAGCCTCCACTAGTGAACCAGAAGGAGGTTTCTCCGGCGTTGCCAGTCCCAGATGACTTAAACCATCAAATTAAACACAATGGTAGTGCTTCTGTTCCTGGCAGTCAGGTTGGGGAGTCTCGGGATTGGGAAAGCCATCAGTCTTCTGGGGATGGGCCCTATATAACTAAGTCTGGCAGAAGTATCAAAAAGCCACAGAAATACCATGATTATGAGACTGAATTTAGATAATTTATGTGTACCTACTTTCTGTATTAATTCGTACCTATATAATATGCGTTTATATTGTTTTACACCAGGATTTAACTGACTTATTAATAATTATTTTTATTGGATGTACCTATGTAAAATATTGTTCATGTATATACTTAACTCATTCAATCTATCAGTTAAGCTTTATCTGCAGTGTTAAAATTCAGAATTTCATTTGGTAGGGGGAAGATGTTGTGAATTTCATACTGGCAAATCTAACTTTATTATTATGTTGGCAACCATGTCGGAGGCTCTTATCTTGTTTTGTATGTACAACAGTTCGTGGTCTTTTGCTTTGGAAAATATATTAATTTCTGCACAATAATTTAGTTTTCATGTTTAACCCATGTTAAACCACATAACACTACCCATTGGGATGAGACAAGGCTTTCGGAGCACTGTCGGAGTTCTTTACCATCTACTGACTCATGCAGGGCAGCAGCAAACTCAGCAGACGAACTGGGTTTTGGAACAGATGGTGTCCGCTCAGCCCTCAAGCTCCCTCTCTTGATACTTTTATGACTTCAAAGAGAAAAGCCACGAGTAAGATGGTAGCTGACAAGCAAATACTACTGCTGAGATCCTAACAACCCAATCCTCTCCACAGCGAATGATTAAAATATTAGAGATATGAAGGAATGTATCCTCGATCCAGCAATGCATTCTCGATATGGACACGCTGTTACTTCGTCACTACCCTTCATTTACAACTTAGGCACCTACCTACTCTTCATGGTCAAGACAAGCAGACAATGTACTCCCTAGACCTGCTATTCCCTTTCATACTCTTCCAGGGTACCCTTGGAAACCCTTCCTGGGGTTTTTCCCCAATCATACCCTCTCCTCTATTCACCCCTACCATAAAGCCTACACGTCCAGGAAGTTCACCATTCTAATTCATTCTACTTACAATCTCCGTTCGATAAAAACCTTACCTTACTCCATACTATCAATTTTCATACAATTAATTAAAACGCCATAACTACTTTGATTGAACACAAACACACTCTCTCAATCCGACGCCATAATAGAGAGTTCCTAGTGGTTTTTGATACGGCGTGACGTATTACACACACACTCTCAACATGGAAGATATACTTCTTCCATGCTCTCAATCCGGCGCCATAATAGAGAGTTCCTAGTGGTTTTTGATACGGCGTGACGTATTACACACACACTCTCAACATGGAAGATATACTTCTTCCATGCTCTCAATCCGACGCCATAATAGAGAGTTCCTAGTGGTTTTTGATACGGCGTGACGTATTACACACACACTCTCAACATGGAAGATATACTTCTTCCATGCTCTCAATCCGGCGCCGGATTGTGATAAGAACACGCCGTATCCGATACGGCGCCGTATTGTTACGGTCGAATACGTCACTAGGAGGCAATCCGGCGCGCCGTATTGAAAACATGGCGGATGATCCGGTTCCGGCGCGCCGGATCAACCCTACTAGGAACTCTCTAATATTACAGTAGAATACGTAACTAGGAGGCAATCCGGCGCGCCTTAATGAAAACATGGTGGACGATCTGGTTCCAGCGCGCCATATCTAAGCCAAATCGACCCTACTAGGAACTCTCTAAAGCAGGTCCTTATCGACAATATGGCGCCAGATTGAGAATTCTTCACGCTGTATCCAAGCCGAACCAAACCAACTTATGGCTCCAGATCGAGGGTATGTCCCGACGTATCCAAGCCAAACCAAACCCACTCTCAAGTACAGCAAAATGCCTGGGAGTCCCATCAAACTTTCTTGTATGGAAGACTGTAGTTCTCCTACTGCCCTACTAAAGTAGACATACCACCCATAATTTTGAAAAATCAAGGCTCAAAAATGAGAGCCTCTCTTTCACGTAATTCGAGAAAAAAATTCACTTTCCTTATTTCTCTCATTCATTTTGTAACGATAAAAATGTTATCCTTACAATCTCTTTTATCCATTCTCGAATGACGTATTTAATACGTCATTGTGAGGGCAAAAACCATGGTGAAATTGGTCATCCCAAACCGCTTTCCTTCGGAGCAAAGAAGACTGTTGCCCCACTGCGCGATATTTTGCCCGAATCAACTGTTTGCCGTCGTTGTACTGCTCAATAAAACGACTAAAAGCATTTCTTACTTCGAGACTTTTCAACAAACAAAGGGAGTAGACCGGGCAGTGCAACTGCTCTTTACGGAAAATCATACTCCAATGAAAAGCAGCGAGATTATGTCTACAGCTTTCGATCGTAGTAATTTACTTTGCTACTTCCCCTGTAGTTAGCAGCAAAAATAAATATTCTCCGGAGAAGTGTAACCTATTTTCTAATGGGTACTTCCATGATTTCAAAGGATGTAGCATCAAATAGAGGTTTCCACGATTCCTACGATATAAGACCCTTCATATGCCTAACATGGTCGTCTACTGTCTTTCTTCATAGATGTGTCCACTGAATCCTCTCGTTGAGAGTTACCAGACAGCATAATATTGAAGCGCAGGGTCGCACCGATGCAACAGCTAATATGGCGTAAGATGTACCAAGATACCAAGCTACAAGATCCACGGTGGCTAGATGCGGTTCTACATAACAACCTTCTTCAGTTCAGAATATTGAAGACATAGGCTGGTGTAACGAAAATAAAAGAGGCTAGAATTCACATGGCACTTCAGCGCCTCTACAAGTAAAGTAAATGGAATAGGTAGAATGCAATAAAAATACTTACCCAGCCCTCCAATCAGAAAGATGCATGGCAAATGACTAAAATTCACACTGAGTGTTACAACCTACAAAATATAGCAATTAAAAACCAACAGAGTGAGGGAACGTCAACAAGTACATCATTTTTAAAGATTGAAAAGCAAAATGGGAAGGAACACGTATGAAGAGGGCGCGAAAAACGTAGCGAGTGAAGTGAAAAAGGCTGGAGATTGCGGATTCCCGCTCGATTTTGCCTTCCTTCTTCCAATTCTCCTTTTTTCTTCCAGTCCTGACCGCAACCATGCCGGACATAAGTGTCGTTATGATGATGGTGGATGATGTTGCGAGAGTCGATGTTAATCATTGGTATTTTGAGCTGGACCGATCCAGTTTTCATAATTTTCTTTGAAATTGAGGATTTTGACTAATAATTACCTACTACGACCACTAGAATAATTAATTTACACTGTTTAAATGTTATTTTTTGAGTGTTTGTTTGTGTTGAGAATCCATGTACATCCATACATCTGTATGGAATATTTAGTTTTCTTTTGTTGGCCTTCTGCCAGTTTGCCCTCATTATTTTTATGAATTGATTTGCCAGTTTGCCCTCATTATTTTTATGTTTTATGTTTGATTTTCGATATATATGGACTTTAATTTTTCCGTTCGAAATTGCTGTTCAAGTTGAGAGAAAAGATTGTAATTTACGTCCGTTTGTCTGCCAAATATTTCGTTTTGTTATATGGTTTTGTGAGCCCCTGCTCACTGGAACCAACAAGGTGACGGGGCTGGGGTAGGTTGACACCTCCCTTCCTGAACCCCAAGATGCCGCCCCCACAGAGCCACCTGCGGCGAAGGACTGTGGAGGGGTAATCTGGGCCAGCTCTACAGGGGCGTGGTCCGCCCCCCTACAATAAGGACGCCGAACAACACCAGAGGCGTCTGAACACTACTTCATCCACGAATGCCGGGGGTGAAACAAACCACCAATGTCCGCCACAGCAGCAGGGCTTCAGCCGAACCCGAATGGCAGCCTGATTTTGGAGAGGAAGGCCGTGGATGACGTCACAAATGGGAGGGGGAAACCCTTGAGATCCAATGGCCTGCGGCGGCCATCACACCTTCCCCAGAGCTCAAACTAGTAAGTCCCGGCTGAACGTTTTTCCCCAAAAAGCGCGACGAGTACGTTCCGGCAGAAAGTCACCCCCTGTCCCTTTTCTATAAGAGTCAGTGCGAGAGTAATCACCCCCTGAACTTGCTGAGGAGTAACCCCATCATCCCTCTGTTCGGATTTATCGACATCCGACTGGAGCCTTCATCAAAACCGCATCAAGATCGTCGAGGATACCTTCGGGCCCAACACGTGAGTGCACAAACTAAGTATCTAACTCATTTTTGGCCAAAAATAGTTAGGCAGGTGAAACGTAAAACAGTGAATAAAGTTCTAGAGAGTAGTAGAAAAATTGATAGTGGAAAGATTGTAATTTTGTAATAGAAAAAAGACACAAACTATAAAGACACACTAGTGTTGAAGTTTTCACCAGTGAATAAGTTTAATATTTTTAGGAAATAGGTACTTTTTACGAACATAAGGACGAGCACATTAGCATGACAAGCGGTTTTTTAAAATGCGAATTGGTAACCTCCCTGGTCTAATCTTTAGTTCGGCTAAGTGCCGCTAGGTTGCAAAATGCATACCTTCTTAATGTGAACCTCCATCTCTTTATGATGGAAATGCACAATGTTCAACACACCTCCCTAATTGATACTCTATAAAAAATAGTAGAAAAAACATTAATCATTTGAAAAACATTATAAGATATCAGTCTAGTAGTTGTATCAATCCTGAACACATTCAAGTTTTATGAGTATCAATTACCAAACATTCTAGGCACAATTTTTAAATCACAGAAAATTATTAATTGAACACATTGCAGAAATTTACATCAATTTTAGAAATATAGAACAACATTACATCAATTTAAAAAAAACAACATTGGTATTTAAGAGATCATCATTCGTTGATATTTGCACACATCAATATTTTATTGGTCACTTCACTAAACTTGATTTGAAGAATTCAAATTTCTCTCCCAGTAAAGGTTTCGTCAGGATGTCGGCAATCTGTGTTCTGTTGGGCAGTATTTTATTTGGATCAACCCTTCATCCACTTTTTCCTTTATATAGTGATATCTGACGTCTATGTGTTTAGATCGTCTATTCAGAACACCATTATTAATGAGATCCATGGCACTCTGATTGTCAATGTTCAGTTCAGTAAGAACCTTTCTTCCAGACAGTTCTTCAAGAAAGTTTTTCATATAAATCAGCGTTCTTGCACATTCAGCTGCACTTATGTATTCGCTTTCAGTGGAGCTGGTAGCCACAATTGACTGTTTTCTCGAGGTCCAACTCACTGGTCCGTCACTGTAAAAAATCACAAATCCTGTAGTGCTTTTTCTACTCAGTTCATCCCCTGCAAAATCGGCGTCAGACTCATCTTTGTGACCCTCCAATATCACTTCACCATTCTTCGAAATTTCAACCTTTTCGTCGAAAAATGTTATTTCACCACCGTTTTTAGTGATAGCGTTTACACTTAGGAGGTTTTTAGACAATTTCGGAACATGCAGGATGTCATTCAGCACACATTTGTTCGTTTCCACAGTCCCAACATGGTAAGAATTCAAGTATTCTCCCTGCTTGGCCGTTTGTATGGCTGTAGAGGACGGGATTTTATTTTTCAAAACTTCATCTGATGACGTCATGTGGCTGCTTGATCCAGAGTCAAGAACCCATAGATTTCCAGGTTTTTCATTTTTTGATTGAGCTTCCAGACAAAACTGAGTCAAAAAAGCGGTTTTTGGTTTATTCTGCTTGTCCGAATTGTTTTTGTTTTTATTTTCTTTAAACTTTTAAAGAAACAATCTTCTTCCAAGTGATTGGTTTTTTTACAGGTCGCACAGGGTGGATATTCGTTTTTAGTCGTGTTTTTAGTTTTACAGAAACGAGCTTTATGTGGTCCCTTACACTTGTAACATTGAATGGTTTTAGCCTGAAAAGCAACGTCAACAGTTTGTCCCTTTGTGGTATTGGGCAAACAATCAGCTTCTCTAATCAATCTTGAGATCAGATTTTCAATGGTCTTCTTATCATCGCTAGTACCATCCCACGAGCTCTTGAACGAGTTATACGATGCAGGAAGTATGGTTAGTATTGTAGGCCTGCTACTTGTGGCGATTGTGTCGATGGACCACAGAGGTAGCGTCCCGGCTTACTCGTGGTGATTGTGACGATTGTGGCGACACACCAGTTGTAAGCGGGATTTACGTTCGACAGGGTTAAGGTTTCGTTCCGCGGCGTAGTTGGTAGCAGCACGAGGTTGTGACGCCACGTGCCGATCCCAAGTTCACCGGATGACACAAAACCCAACGTGGCGAGCTCAGGTGGGAAGGGGAAGACAAACAAATATCGAAACAATAGTTAATTTTACAAGGGTAGCGTGTGGTATTTACCTGTGACGAGGCGGTGAAGCGGCCAGTCGGATTCCTCGGGATGATGCAATCTGAAATGTTAGCCTTAAGGGCGTCCTACTGAGAAAATGGCGTCCGCCAAATGCGACGCTGCCGAAGGGGCCTACGAAGGCGTCTGAGGGACGCTTCGGAAAAGATGGCGGAGTGTGACGCGTCACCAAGCTCCGGTTTTTCACACTGAGGAACCAGGTAAAATGAGAAAAGATATTCAAATGCAGATTTACAACAATAAAAGGTAAGTTTATTAAATATGCAAATGGTTTTCTGACTAGGCACACCGAAGGGTGTGTCGAAAAGAAGCCTGACGGGCGCAACAACACAAGTAAGTATGGCACAAGATTCAATGTTCAATAGGATAGATTTTCAGATAATGTTTCAAATGTACAAATTAATAACTCCAATTTGACTTTATGTTTCAGGTTTCCAGAGTATATCAGTTCAACGTTCCAGGTTTTCAACAAAGGTGAGTATGGTAAGTATAGGTTAACTTTGTGTTGCAAGTACGAATTTAGCATTAAATTACAACTCTCAATATTACGACTTTTGTCCAATTGTTTCAGAATTACTTCTACGCACTGTCCTAACTGCATTGGCCAATGGTTAGAAGGTAAGTTATAGTTTTCACTCACACGTGTCAGGGCCCTGAGGTATCCTTCCAGGTGTGATGTGGCGGTTGTGGTGGTTGTGGCGACGGACGTCCAGGGAATTCAAGTGTTCTTCCTCCAGATCAATTCGGCGCGATACGGCAATTTTCGATGGTCAGGGATCTTACGAAAAAGCGTTGTGAAAGTATTTACGGGGGCGGTTTGACTCTAGCAGCTTTAAGTTCACGGGCAGCAGGGCTCTCAATGACTTGTACTGAATATCAAGGGGGGTCTGCCTGTGGAGGGGGCTGCTCGTTGGTTTTGTTCCGGATGGTCCCCCTCCGCTCCCTCGACGGACGGGCGCCTGCCAGGTGGAGACTTCTGATTGGCTCCCCCCCGCCGAGGGAGGGACGCTCTGGCTGGAGACGGCGTCTTCATGTTGAGGGGGGGGGTGACGTCACCTTCCGAGCTGACCACGGATCCGAATCTGACAATCATCGCCGCGGGTGGCTATGACAAATTCGGATCGGAAGGGAGTTAACGAATTAACCCAGTCTCTTCACTGGAAAGGTTCCCCAGTGAGTGGAGACTCACATCCCCCTTCCCTCCGGGAGCCAGCGTTGTCAAAGACGACGCTGGGTATTCCCAGAGGAGCCAAGGGACGCGCCTTCCTTATGGCCAGCTCGTAGGCGTGGCGACGACACCCGTGACAGTTGGCTGGGTCGCGTTGTGCCCGATGGTCCTCGGGGCACTCCGGCAGCGGTCGTCCCTGGCGATGGAAGTTCTTTAGACGTTGCCAGAACTCCTTACACCCCGGGCACCGGAAGACGAAGAGCTGTGGTACCTTCTTGGTGCAGACAGGACATTGACGCTTTTTGCTGATTCGTAGCACGATCCTCGGGTGGGCCGGAGGTGGTATTGTTTTGGCCGGTTCTGCTTCGTCTTCGCTGTAGGTCGCGGGAGAGCGCCCGGGTGTCGGTGGTACGTCCCGGGTGGGTGACTCTTCGTAGGAACTGACTCTCCCACGAGCGCGCCGGGGTGGTCGAGGCGTCGTTGGCGGCGAGTGTAATGGTGTCAAGGCCACGTATGGGTTTGGTTGCGGACTTCTGACCTCGACGGCCTGAGGCACTGGTGACGGGGCGGGGGACGAAGCCGGGGGCGGAGCCGGGGAGCGAGCCAACTTCTCCTCAGCCTCCGCAGACCTCGCCGCAGGTGCCTCTGCAGATAGCTGGTTGATTGCCTCAGGTGTAGCGGTCTTCGCCGCAGGTGGCTCCACTACCACCTGTGCGTTGGCTGCCTTGGACTCCGCCACGGCTGCGTCCCGTTGCTGGATCAGTTGTTGTCGATCCAGCAGCCACTTGGCTTGGCGGTCCAACAACGCATCCCGCTCCTGCACGATCCTCTGGTAGATGGGAATCCACCTGTGTATCTGGAGGATCGTGAGGAGCGCCGAATTCCCTGACGTGTGGCGGCTGGTTGGGGTGTCGCCACACATTGTGAATCGCACGAAGTTGGAGAGCGTTTCCAGTACGTCGTAAGGGTCGTCGGGTGGCGCGGGCGTGCTCACGTGTCCCGGCGACTGGTCTCGAAGGCCGGCGATAAATCTTTCTGTTCGCCTCCTCATGAGTTCCACCATGGGGTCCGGTGACTGGGGACCCCCGTCTACTATCCACTCATCTAGCGGTTCTTGTGCCATCCTACAACAAACAAATAAACGCCCTACTGTAACATCCTGCCTAGGAAAAGTGACTCAGGAATTGATCTCATTGTACTTCACACAAATAATTCTGGCCTTGTTAGGAAGGTAGCAGAAGTAACGGTTCGGCTTGGTCTGAAGGACCTAAGTGAAGTTTGTCGGTCTGAAGGACCCAATTGAAATTGGTTGGTCTGAAGGACCATGTGTCGAGGTCGTGGTCAGTCTTTCCTAGTAGTCAGTCAGTTTGTCTTTCGGCCTAAGTGGAGTTGCTTATAATTTACGGAAGGGTCACGCTGGCGGAACGAATATGGAGTGGTTCCGGTTGGCGCCTCTCCTCTGAGTCGTTTCGGAGGTAGACCTTCAGGTGTCGACGGCTCTTTGGCTTTGCGTACCACTGGTTCCTGGTGAGGGCTGTTGCTGTGGCGATCGTGTTCGCTGTGGCGATCGTGTTTGCTGTGGCGATCGTGTTCGCTGTGGCGACCGTTTTCGCTGTGGCGATCGTGTTCGCTGTGGCGATCGTGTTCGGGATGGTTGACCGGGTGTTGTGAGTTTCCCGCTGAATTCTCGGCTGATTTTCCCAAAGGGTAGCTGACGCTTTTATCTTCTTCACTGGTCGAGGAGCGATCTGAGTGTCGATCCGCGTCCTCGAGGTGAGTCGGTTGTGGCGAAGCAGTCCCCTGGTTTGACTGTTCCGAAAACGGTGTAGTGGGAGCGTTCTCGTGAGATCCGGTCGGCACATCGCCATATTCCATCATGGTCGGGTTTGGAGGCGGCCATCGCAGCTCCTCATCAGAGTCTTCCATTATTTCTTCCTGTATCCCCGTTTCCGTTTCGTGAATGTTCCTTATTGTGTCTATTTCCGGAGTTTGATTGGATTTGGTATGGTCCAGGAACGTATCGTCCGGTACACCCAGCACAAAGGCCGGTTTGAGGCGGTTAATGTGTACTACCTGACGTTTTATGTCGGGTGAGTCCCTGATTTCATAAGTAACATTCGAGTGTTTCTTCAGCACCGTCCACGGTCCACTCCATGGACTCCAGAATTTTTTCACGACACCTGGGGGCGGCTGCATGTCTTTTAGGTACACCATATCCCCTGCCTCAAAAGAGCGCAGAGAGCGGCGGGCGTTGATGGCTTCCGTCTGTTTCTTCCAGGCTTCGTGTAGGCACTGTGTCGTGGCGTCACGGGCCATTCGGAGATTCTTCAACAAGGAGGACTCAGGTAAAGGTGTTCGAAGTCCTTGAAAGGTGTCGTTCGGGAGGCGTATTTCTCTCCCAAAGGTAAGAAAATTTGGAGTAAATCCAGTACTCTTATGGGGGCTGGATCGGTACGCTGCGAGTGCTACGGGCAACATGGTTTCCCAGTCCTTAGTTTTTTTGGTAATTTTCGCCAAGATGTTGGTCAAGGTTCGGTGGAAACGCTCGCACACCCCATTTCCTTCTGGGTGGTACGCGGTCGTGAAGATCTGCCGTATGCCCCATTGGGCACAAAGTTCGCGTGTCGATCCGGCGGTGAAGGCGGTTCCACGGTCCGAAACAAGTCTCTCGGGTACACCGTGTCTCGGTATAAATTCCTTCGCTAAAACTTGCGCGACAGTAGAGGCGGTACAATTGGTGGTAACGTATGCTTCAGCATACTTGGTAAAATGGTCGATTACGGTAAGGAGGTATTTGGGTTTTCCATTCGTCACGATGGGCCCCACGAAATCGATGCCGACGATGTGTCCGGGTCTCTCGGGGAGGAGCGGCTTCTGAATCGGACTTTTCAGATTCGTCGGGGTGTTGCGACGTAAACACGTTTCACAACGTTGCACCTGTTCTTTGACGTCTCTCGATAGTCCGGGCCAGTTTCCTAGTCGCCTCACCACCTTTTCCGTCACGTCGGCTCCGGGGTGTCCTGCCCACTCATTCTTATGGCATCGGTCAATCAACCATTCACGAAGTGAACTAGGGATGAGGGGTACCCATTCGTGTCTACCATCGTGTCGCACTCTCATTTCCCACACTCCGTTAGCTTTTCGCAATCCTTCTTTACCGCGACTCAAAACCATCGATTGGACCCAATCATTGAGATCCTGTGCCGCGATCATTAGTTCGCGCGGGAAATCGAGATTTACAACGGCTATGTCCATTCGACTCAATCCGTCCGCATGTTTCATCTGAGTTCCGGGTCTGTATCGGGGAACGAAGTCGCATTCAGCAAGCCTGAGAACCCACCTCCCGATTCGCGATGTCGGGTCGCGGAGGTGCATCGCGGCCGTGAGTGCCATGTGGTCCGTTTGAAGTTCAAAGGTCTGCCCTAAAAGATATTCTTGAAAATGGCGGACCGCCCACACAACGGCGAGTAACTCTCTCTCCGTGACGGAATACCTGGTTTCGGCCGGATTTAGTTTTCGACTTGCATACGCCACGGGCCTCTCTTCCCCTTCGAAGTTCTGCGAAAGGACAGCCCCCAAAGCGGAGCCGGAAGCGTCGGTGGCCAACACAAAGGGTTTATTCAGGTCAGGAAAGGCGAGTACGGGTTCCTCGGTCAACTTGACCTTGAGTTCGTCGAACGCTTGTTGTTGTTTACTTGTCCACTCGAAGGGTCGGTTCTTCTGGAGGAGGTCGGTCAAGGGCACCGAGAGCTCCGAGTATCGAGGTATGAACCTCCGGTAAAACCCAGCCAGCCCCAAAAACGACTGCAGTTTCAACGCCGAGGTAGGTACGGGAAATTCCTTAATGGCCTTGACCTTCTCGGGCTCGGTAAGGATTCCTTCGGGCGTGATGCGGTGACCTAGAAAGCGAACCTCGTTTTTCAAAAACTCGCACTTCGACAAGTTCACTTGAAGACGGGCCTCGGTTAATCGATCGAAAACTTGAGTCAATTTCTGGAGGTGTTCCTCTCGAGTGGCGGAAAATACTATGATGTCATCCAGGTAAACGAGACAATGATCTCCGAGGATTCCATCGAGGGCATCATTCATGACTCGCTGAAATGTAGCGGGCGCATTCTTCAGTCCAAACGGCATCTTTTCGTAATGAAAATGACGTCCTAATACGGAAAAGGCCGTTTTCTCCCTTGACTCGGGGTGAACTGGTATCTGGTGATAACCCGATATTAAGTCGATGGTTGTGAACCATTTACACTGACCTAACATCGCAAGGGTCTCCTGTAAACGGGGAAGAGGATAAGCGTCTCCTTTGGTGATTTTATTGAGCTGTCGGAAATCCGTGCAAAATCGCCAAAGCTGCTTTTCTCCCGGCGGCGTCTTCTTTTTGACGAGTAGTACAGGCGCACACCATGGGCTAGTAGACGGGCTAATTACCCCATTTGACAGCATGTCCTTGATTTGAGTTTCAACGACGTCGCGGAGGGCGTGAGGAACTGGGTAGGGTTTTTGTTGTGTAACGGTGGGTTGAGTCGTAACTATCTCGTGGGATACATTCAATCGACATCCCTCCCCCGTAGGTGGCTTAAATAAGTCCCGAAATTTACACAACAATTCCCTAGTTGGTTCCGCGTCCGAAGTTGTGAGATGTCGTAGTTTCTCTTGCAAGGTCACGTCGAACTCGGGTAACGGGGTTTCCCATTGGTCGGTCGGTAGCTCCCCCCACTCCTCTTCTTCCAGACCGTCTGGCGTGGCGCTGGGACATACTTCTTTTTCATAGTTTTGAATCGGGGGAATAGTCGAACAAATTTCGGCGCAGGCCTTTTCTTCTCTAAGGGATACGCTAGAACTCGTTTCATTAGGGGTATCGACTATATCGGGACATGGTTCAACACATGGGTCGATTGTGGCGAACTGGGTCGGGCTGTGCCGGTCCGCTGTGTCGAACTGTGTCGCACTGTGCCGATCCATCGTGTCGAACTGTGTCGCGTTGTGTCGATCCTCTGTGGCGAACTGTGTCGCACTGTGTCGATCCACCGTGTCGACATAAGTCCGATGGTAGTTGTGGAGCATCCGATCGAGGCATTTTTCGAGGGAGGTTTTCCCATCAAAGTCCGGTGCGGGGTCCGTGCTGTCGCTTGCGTCGTCAACTTCCTGGAAATCGGTCGGCGTAGTGGGGGTTGCACAACGTCGTGAAATTGGTGTGCTGAAATGTACTTTCGGAGGAAGTGGAAGGTTTTGGGCCGGATCCTTCGTCAAGTCTTTGTAGTGGGGTGTATCATCGTACCGCTCAACGGGTGTATCGATAGGGACAGAAACGCCCCTGAACTGCCGATTCCAAAACTTCAGGCTTCCGGCGCCATCTTGATTTGTGGCGAAATTTGCCCGCACCTCCGAAGCGTCGTCCGGTTCTTCGTAATCCACGCACGATGGTTTTTGCGTGGCGGAGGCAGTTGTTGCCGCCGAAGGGGTGCTAGGGAGAGGAGCGTTGTGATCATGACTTTCATTTGTATCCACAAACGTCCCAAATTCCCGCCCCTCGGGCCGCAACACTACCCCCACGCTGTAGATTTCCTCGGGTGTGTCGACCGGCGTATATGGGCGGATGACGCCTTTTGGGGTGCGGAATTTCATTTCCGGTCCCGTTGTAAATGTGATGGGTACCCTTCGAAGTACGTCGAGCCCCAAAAGATCAAGCGTAGCGCTTCTCCTTGCGAATACTAAAAATGTGTGTTCAAATACACATTCGCCGATCCTTGTGACGACGCGCTGTTCTCCGGAGAAATGTAGGGGCATTCCATCAGCTCCCCACGCGATCGCTCGGGTTGGGAGAATTGGAATCCCCTTTACGGGTGTTGAAAGTACCGAAAGCGTAGCTCCGGTGTCCAGGGTCATCTCTCGTTCCTCCGGGCCCAGTCCCACGGTGATTTTCATAGTTCGCGACATTGGAGCTTCCACGGCGGGAACATGTGCCTCCTCGATTGGCTTCTTGTAACGGGCGACCTCCATTGAATGTGCCGGCGCCATGACAGGTTGCGACACGGGGAGGAGACGTTTCTTTTTGTAACAATCCTCCTCCAGATGTTCTCGGACGCCACAGAAGTCACAAAATATGGTCCTGTTCGGGCTGAATGGGCAACTCACGGGAAAATGTGTTTTGTCCGCGCAAAACATACACGGGTATCGCGGGGTTGGTTTCTCGGCGCTTCGGCGCTCGCTGGGCTTATCTTGGCGGTGGTCCTCCTCCCTGTGTCGATTGTGACGCTGTAGGGGTTCGTCTTTTCGCGGGCATCGAGCGGCGAAATGTTCAGGACTTCCGCAGTTGTAACATCGGCGGTCGTTGGTAATGGCCGCCAAGTCCCAACGTTCGTCTGTGTCGATTGTGTCGTCTAGGGTTTCCTCCAATTCCTCCGCCTTGCTCAGCGCGTCCTGGATCGATCTGGGGCGATTTGTGATGAGCAGTGCGCTCATGTTTTTGCTGACACCACGTATGAAAGCGCTCAGGGTTTTTCTTTCTACCCAGTCGTGGCGTTCGTGACGTCGGAGTTGTCCTCCTTCTTCCATGACGGCACACCGGGCGAGGCTGCGGACTCGGTCTGCAAATTGGCGGAGCGTTTCTGTGGCGTTCCGCTTGACTGTCCACAGGAGGGCGGCGGCGTGTTGTGGATTTTCCTTCTGGAACCACTTGATCATGTCGTCACGGACGATCTCGTAGACGTTGTCTACGTCGAGCGTATCATCCCGATCGATAAGGAATTGCTTAGCGGTTCCCCGCGCCTTTGTGCGGAGTAAACGGTATCGTTGTCGCGAGGTCAAACCCGTGGTCACCATATCAAAATTCGCAAAAAACGACACAACACTTAATGCACCGGTCGCGTCTGGGTCCCACGACTCTACTTCGAGGAATACCGAGCGCGGTATGTCCTCCCTATCGGTTTCATGTGTTACGTTATTGTATCGCTGAAGGAGAATGTTCATCTCCTTCATTGTCTGAGTCATTGTTTCTACAGCTTCCGTGCCGGAGGACGATTGGGTTTCGGTCCCCCTGTCGCTAGGTGTCGGATTATTGAGGAACATGGTAGCGATTTGTACTAACTACCACCTAGGCACGAAGAAGTCTGTCGGCGTGAATCGGTCTAAGTCGAGAAAAATACAACTACGAGAAGAGACGTCTTCTCGCGTCGTTTCGTGCGGAAGGCTGCTTCTAATGTCACTTTTCCTGTATAATAAATGGATGTACAGCCTACCTATTTTTATTTTTACCTGTCTCAGTGTGTTTTATTTTCAAGGTTTGTTTCGATAGACTCTAAATTTAGAACTGAGCTCGTGTCGAACGGCCTACGAGTTTGAGTGGGTTCGTGTGAGGCTTACTCACACCGGGATCCACTCCGCTGCCACCAAATTTGTAGGCCTGCTACTTGTGGCGATTGTGTCGATGGACCACAGAGGTAGCGTCCCGGCTTACTCGTGGTGATTGTGACGATTGTGGCGACACACCAGTTGTAAGCGGGATTTACGTTCGACAGGGTTAAGGTTTCGTTCCGCGGCGTAGTTGGTAGCAGCACGAGGTTGTGACGCCACGTGCCGATCCCAAGTTCACCGGATGACACAAAACCCAACGTGGCGAGCTCAGGTGGGAAGGGGAAGACAAACAAATATCGAAACAATAGTTAATTTTACAAGGGTAGCGTGTGGTATTTACCTGTGACGAGGCGGTGAAGCGGCCAGTCGGATTCCTCGGGATGATGCAATCTGAAATGTTAGCCTTAAGGGCGTCCTACTGAGAAAATGGCGTCCGCCAAATGCGACGCTGCCGAAGGGGCCTACGAAGGCGTCTGAGGGACGCTTCGGAAAAGATGGCGGAGTGTGACGCGTCACCAAGCTCCGGTTTTTCACACTGAGGAACCAGGTAAAATGAGAAAAGATATTCAAATGCAGATTTACAACAATAAAAGGTAAGTTTATTAAATATGCAAATGGTTTTCTGACTAGGCACACCGAAGGGTGTGTCGAAAAGAAGCCTGACGGGCGCAACAACACAAGTAAGTATGGCACAAGATTCAATGTTCAATAGGATAGATTTTCAGATAATGTTTCAAATGTACAAATTAATAACTCCAATTTGACTTTATGTTTCAGGTTTCCAGAGTATATCAGTTCAACGTTCCAGGTTTTCAACAAAGGTGAGTATGGTAAGTATAGGTTAACTTTGTGTTGCAAGTACGAATTTAGCATTAAATTACAACTCTCAATATTACGACTTTTGTCCAATTGTTTCAGAATTACTTCTACGCACTGTCCTAACTGCATTGGCCAATGGTTAGAAGGTAAGTTATAGTTTTCACTCACACGTGTCAGGGCCCTGAGGTATCCTTCCAGGTGTGATGTGGCGGTTGTGGTGGTTGTGGCGACGGACGTCCAGGGAATTCAAGTGTTCTTCCTCCAGATCAATTCGGCGCGATACGGCAATTTTCGATGGTCAGGGATCTTACGAAAAAGCGTTGTGAAAGTATTTACGGGGGCGGTTTGACTCTAGCAGCTTTAAGTTCACGGGCAGCAGGGCTCTCAATGACTTGTACTGAATATCAAGGGGGGTCTGCCTGTGGAGGGGGCTGCTCGTTGGTTTTGTTCCGGATGGTCCCCCTCCGCTCCCTCGACGGACGGGCGCCTGCCAGGTGGAGACTTCTGATTGGCTCCCCCCCGCCGAGGGAGGGACGCTCTGGCTGGAGACGGCGTCTTCATGTTGAGGGGGGGGGTGTGACGTCACCTTCCGAGCTGACCACGGATCCGAATCTGACAATCATCGCCGCGGGTGGCTATGACAAATTCGGATCGGAAGGGAGTTAACGAATTAACCCAGTCTCTTCACTGGAAAGGTTCCCCAGTGAGTGGAGACTCACAGTATTTTAGCTGTGAGCATTTCGTCCGTTATCTTATTATTATCCATGGAGTTTATGCGGTAAACCATGTTTTGTAAACGACTCAAATTTGAGGCCATGTCCATTCCACTATCATAGGTGAAACCAAAAAAATCGTTCATCAAAGCACATTTTTGTTCGCCGGAATTTTGTTCGAAAATGCTTATCAGTTTTGCATACATCGCGGCAGCAGTAACACAATTCATGATATGAACCTTGGTTTTTCGATCAACAGTTAAAACTATTATCTTTTGGGCTTTGGCATCCTTCTTTTGCCACTGAGCTTTTTCATCTACCGAATCTTCTTCTTTCACGACGGTAGAACCAGTCGCGATTTCGTAGAGGCCAGCTGCCTTCAGCAACACCGTGACATCGAATTTCCAACTTGGAAACGACGATCTGCCTGTCAGTTTTTCAACACGGGACAGCTCCGAAGATAAATCGTCCGTCATGGTTTTAGTTTTACTTGGAAATGAATACGAAAGGACTTACCACCAATTTGGAGTAGAGGAACTTCGCAAATTCAAGACCGGTTTTTACTTTCACTGTTATCACTGAATTACAACTTATTCCACTGGTTTTTTTTACGCGTATCTGGCGCCCATCACCTGTTGAAGTTTTCACCAGTGAATAAGTTTAATATTTTTAGGAAATAGGTACTTTTTACGAACATAAGGACGAGCACATTAGCATGACAAGCGGTTTTTTAAAATGCGAATTGGTAACCTCCCTGGTCTAATCTTTAGTTCGGCTAAGTGCCGCTAGGTTGCAAAATGCATACCTTCTTAATGTGAACCTCCATCTCTTTATGATGGAAATGTACAATGTTCAACAACTAGAACACGGCGAAGACACAGCTTGGAAATTGTATCGGAAAAGGAATTTGGAAAGTATTGTCGATTTTGGAAACCTTGTTAAATCCTAGTCTTACACTATAACACGATCTCATTCGTATTTCTTGTCAATTTTAACATTTGCCCCTTAGGCTTGTCCTAATTTGTTATCGACACAATTGTGTCTTTAAATAAATCTATTTACCTGGTATTTTACTCCATATCTTGTGTTCTCTCTGAGTTCATCCTGCATCATAATCAGCTGAGGTATTTAGGGGTAAATAAATAACTTCAATTTTCAATATTTAACACATTCAGTGCGGCCGTCCCGGATCCGGGACAGCAGCTACCCTCCAGCCATGCGTCTGTCCCAGATCCGAGCCACTTACCCTTTTGATGTTATCGGCCAGTATAAGGTTCACGCACTGCTTCAATCGAATTTGTTTTCATCTGTAGGCGGGCTGGAGAGTCTCTGAAGTGTGAAAATAACCTCAGTTTCAATGTTCACGAACTAACAATACATTTTCCTACATCTACAATGCTAGACGATGTGACTAAACGCAAGAACTCAAATCAGGTTGGCTGGAAGTTCCCCGATCAATGGTCCGCAGTGAATGTGTTAATCTTTAGTTCATTTCAGACCCATCAGGTCGTGTCCTTAGGACACACTTCGCAAAAGAACACATCCTCGTGGTCGGTTGGGTCACTTGTGTTTTAGACACAAGAGACACAAAAGACACGAAGGACACGCCCTTCTGGCACAGGACACATTTAGAGGTCCGAGGTAAAACATAACACCCTTCAGGTTGTAAGCCGCACATTCAAAATTCCGCGGGAGGGCGGCGCTCCACGGCCTTCGAGAGGGTCGGGGTGACGATGGGGGAAGCGGCGGACGAGGAGGAGGTGGAGGCGAGGGAGGGGAGTCTTGACCCCCTCCGCCCGGACAGTTCAGTTGCCTTACGACGGAGCTCACGTTCGCCCCAATTGCGGGCCGGGAAGTAAATTGGAAGCCATTTGTGCAAGTTGTGTGTGGAAAAACTGTTAAAAGGGTTACATTCCCTAGCGGTGATTGGAACTATTGTGTGCAGAAAACCATTTACCAGATAAATTGCAAAGTATCGCAATTTATCTACGAACTATTATTCTTCAAAGACGCCCTCGGGACCGTCTTCATCAACCTCACCTTTCTGCGTGCGATTTTGGAGAGTTAGTGGTAAAGTACCCAGTTAAATCGTTTATCAATCTTCTGTATGATCATTTTTGCCACTTTTGAATCTTTGTATATCGTTAATTTTACCGTAAATTCGTCTATTTTGAGCTCAGTCATCTCTCGTACCTAGGTGGCGTAGGTGTGCCCTAACATACCTTTAGGGCGTTGTAGGACCACGTGGCGAGTATTATCGTCCTAGGAGAGTACCAAGTACTTAACTCTTGTTGCAAACAATCTTAAAACTATATACTTACCATCTTAAATTCTAAATTCTTACCTTTTTATTGAAGTTTCGGAGATCTGAGGGGGAAGTCCCATGAGGCCTTACCTTGTTGAAGTCAATATCGGAGTACAGTGGCGGTTCCCGCCCCGAAACTCAGGGGGTGCACAGAGATCAGGAGAGGCTATGGAGAAGGGACAGAATAGGTGATTTTCTCTGCCAAATAGAAATTTCAACGATATGCAAATGGGATAAATCTTGGTAACTTTTTCATCTTAAAATTGCAAACGGTACTAAATACTTAGGTGCAATAGACACGAAACATGTTCTCTAGTGGTTAACAGAAATTCTGGAATACTTAATCATCAAAGGTCGAAACCCAAGAAATTCATCCATCTAATTGCAATAGCTGAAATGTATATTTGCCCGTGACGATTCAAAACATCGTCCAATTCGGAAGAAAAATTAACGAGCCCCTTGAAAACTCCGAGATTCGAAGAATCTTCCCTCTCATCATGCCCACGCACGGCTATTTTTCTAACCGTTTCGTTTTTTTTTTTTTTTTTTTTTTGTATCAGATTATGACGATGTGCACTGTCGAGTTGTTGCATTATATTTTGACGACACACTATACGCAAATCTACCAGAGCGTTCTTAAGGGAGACAGCCAATGCGTTTTTCAATTTTTTGGCTAAATGGGAGATCACTTATGCCGTCTTTAACTCGAGCTTCATTTCGGTTGGAGAACAAAGTAGGCGAAATTGTCAGTTACCTAGTCACTTCACACCCACAAAGCCAATCTACCTTCTTATAATAGTCGACATTAAAACTTACGATATGAATCTGCACGGTTTCTGAAATCTGCACGGCAAATTTCAACGCCTGCTGGAGTCCAGATAGAGACAGCAAAGGGCTGCCAGTTTCTCGAATGTCGCACTTTTCCACAATCGACAAACGCAAATAGTTTACTTTACTTTAATGTAAACTACTCATCGTACCTACAACACTCACAATACTTTGAACAAAACGGTGTGTACCTACTGAAACGGTAGTAAACCGAAAACGGAATTCCCTTATCAGGTTTGTTTGTTTATGGATGGATGGATGCTCTATTTAGGTTGCCAAGGAATTCCGTGATAGGCAATAACGAGAGGGGGGAGTCCCATTAGTTTGTTTGTTTACTTATTACTCTACAAGGAAATCCGGATTGCAGAGCTCTCTGACGGGGGAGCAACGAACCAATGCTGCTCAAGACGACAAAATGTCCTGCTCTCTGGTTGGTCAATCTCACGTGCCTGCCTCCCTCGAATGACGTCACCCTCCCCAGAAATGGTGCAAAGGAAAGTGATGCTCCAAACGGGTGTGATTGGTCAGAAAAGAGGGAGCTCCCGCCAGTTTTCGCGCGTAGATTCAACTAGCACAGTGCCTACGATCGAGTCTTCTGTCACTAGCCAACTTACTCTTGAAACGAAGAGGAACGAACTTTGAATTTTTTTTTCTTTTTTAATTGGCTGGGGGTGCACATGCGCCTATGCTCCTATCAGTAGCCGCACCTGTCGGAGTAGCAGTTTGTACTTGCCGATTCTTACACTAAAGTTTTTACTTACCTGTTATACTTACGTACTTTTGCAGTCATTCGAAGGACTCGTTGGATATTTTATACCAGATTTTACTTACCTTTGTTCATATTGGAAGCTTAGTCCGAATACCTACCTAAGCTTTACCTAGAAGTGTCGTTTATTTTCGTTAGTCAGGACGTATACCTATTGAGTTCCTACTTACTGTTGTCAATTCATGACTTGTTCTATTTGTTTTTCGTTATTTCAAGACTGATTTGTCGTCGTTTTCTGAGTCATACCGGGGGGGGGGGGGGATCGTTTGGGTACAAGTACCCTGAATACCTTTGTACCGTTTTGATTTATTACTTGTCTTTACCATTTATGATACACATCCTTAGGGGATTTGGGACCTATGTGTCAATTTACCATATTTTATTTGTTTTTCTGAATACAATATTTTTTTTGTTGAAAACCGGTGTTGCTGAGTCATACCCTGAGTACCCCAATAGTAGGTGAATTCAGACTGATCAAACTGGGTTGCAGGTTTGGTGAATAACGCCCATCAGGCAATAACGCTACCAAGATAAATTCAAATTATAAACTTTATTTATTTTTATAAATACGTAGACATTGGGCTTTTACTGTTAACTTGCGGCTTACAAGGTTTAACAGCATTATATTTAGTATTCAAACAACCCAGGAGTCAACACCTTCGAAGAGCTACCATACTTCACAGGTAATTACCATTTCTTATCCTAAATTTAAAGTAGAATTAAGTTGTTTCGGTCTTTTCTTGACTCCCCCATTTCACAGTTAAACACAAAGTAGTTTCCCTTCAGGAACCTACTCGGTTGCTACTTGGGGTAGGTAACTAAATTCATTTGTCAACTTTACCTAGACAAGTAGGCTTGCAAATTGATGACAGCGTTGAGAATTGTCCTCAGCACTGTCATCCCGTTTGTCAAGTCAAGTAAAAGCAGCGGCTTACAGGTTTTTATCGTCGATTGTGTCAGTCATTACAGTCTGTGTTTCAGTGAATACATAACTCTAATTCTGGTGAAAATCTGCAGTTTCATTTCGTGATAGGGCCTACCCAGTTGTTGAGTGGAGTTCCATCTTCTGGTCGATATTTTTTCCCAATATTTCTTTTTATTCTTTTAATTATCGACAGTTTGGACCAAAGTCACCCTTAACACGTTGAACGCGGATCGCGTCTATGTCACGCAAATCCCGGGGTCTGTGTGGCTGGCCGCGTCTATGTCACGCAAACACCTCTCGCAAAACAGGTTCAAGAATATCTGCTCCTGTTCTTTCGTTCTCAGTTTCCACTCTTTTCTACCATTTTTTCGTGATAGATGAACATACCTATTATGAGTTGAACGGTTCAATCCGGAGCTGAATCGGTCGAGGTTGAAGTTAATTGAGCAGTTATCAAAGTGACACCTTATCTTTGCGCTCTCTTCCGGTAATTTTTTTATGTTTTCACATTTTTCATCCATTTTTACGGAATAATTCACTCTTTTTAAGGTTGATCGACATTGTTTAATTGTTGGTTGTGTCAATAATCAGCTCAATCCTCTCATAAGTTTCATAGGTTATATTTCATTATTTCATAGGTTAGTTTCATAGGTTCGTTATCGTGAAAAAGACACAGTGGTTCGACTCCGATTTTTTTTGTGTTTCACTCGGTTTTTCTATTTTGAATCTTTGCCAGAGTACTCTACAAAGCTTCCAAAAAAGAGAAGACTTGTTCTCTTTCCAGGTATGGAATAACTAGGTATTATATTGTCGTACATGATTGATTCCTACCCATTCTATGCACCATCAACCTATCTCCCTTGCAAAGGCCGCCAGAATTCGCGTCCAGTGGACGGGCGGCCTGAGCCAACCCACTCACATAGGGGTTGATTTCCCATTCAAACTGGAGCAACTTGACACCACCGCTGGCCGCGTCACGTTGAATAAATTCTCAAAATTCTCAACTTTTTTTATGTCAAAATTTTTGGAAAAATGTACTTTTTAATATATGTTGCTGCTATAGCGTTTCTAAAAAATTTCTCCGCCACAGGGGACCAACGCGTTTTTTTTCCCGCGTGCAAGGTGTTAAGCCTAAGGGTTAGGATGCTTTGTTCAGTTTCCACAATATGAAAAAATTATGTTTTTAAAAATCTTTGGACTGCTGTAAGAGTTTCTACATGATTGGTTCGTTCCAATAGATGGAGGAAAAAATTCCTGAACAAATGTCAACACTATTTGACTAAAATCAGTTTTCAATTGCGCCAGAGGCCAAAATCAGTTTAAAAAGAGATCAATCTTCAAAACAGTGTGAGCCCCTGCTCACTGACAACACCAAGATGACTGGGCTGGGGTAAGCCAATACCTCCCTTCCTGAACCCCAAGATGCCGCCCCCACAGAGCCACCTGCGGCGAAGGACTGTGGAGGGGTAATCTGGGCCAGTTCCAAGGGGCGTGGTCAGCCCCCCTGCTGTCAGGACGCCGAACACCACCAAAGGCGTCCAAATTATACTTCAACCATAACTTCCGGGGGTGGAACATACCACCAGTGACGATCTCAGCAGCAAAACCGCAACTTAACCGAATGGCAGCCTGAGTGTTCGAGGAGGCCGTGGCTGACGTCATCAACTGGAGGGGGAACGCCTGGATCTTGCATTCTGAAGCGGCCATCTTCACTTCCCCATAAACTGCTCAACTAGGTTACGGCTGAACGTTTCCTGAATGCTAGATTAGTAAGTCCAGGCTAAAAATCATCCCCGTCCCCCTTCTCGAAAGTCAGCGCTAGTCAACCCCCTGAACCTAGAGTCGTATCCCCCAAACTCTCTATTCGGATCAAGAAGACGATCATCTGGAGAACTCTTCATCAACCTTGCTACATCAAAGTCGAGGATACCTTAGGGCCCAACTCTTGATTGCACAAACTAAAATTTAGTTTAATACTTTACTATTAGTTAGTTAGTTTAGTATTAGTTAGTTTAAAATTTAGTATTTAATACTAACTACTTTTTGGCCAAAAATGGTTAGGCAGGTGAAACTAAGACAGTGAATAGTAAAGTAAAGATTGATAGTAAAATTGGTAAAGTTTAAACGTGTGAAAATTGTATTGAAAAACACGAAACACGGTGAAGACACAAATTGTAAAATTGTTTGAGAAAGATAAATTGAATGTACTGTCTGCTACAGAACTTTTGTGGAGAATATTCTTGTCATTTCCATTGATCTCATTAAATTCAAATTGTGTAAAATATCGTACACCCTTCAGGCTTGTAACATTTCCTTGCAAATTTCTGTTTATGTAATAAACACTTGTTCCTGGTATTCTACTCCAATGTAGTTTCTCAGTTAACCCTGCAATCACTCAGCTCAAATCACTAGGGGTAGAAATAAAACCATCTAAATTCACTTTATTTTTTCTTTGAAGTCAGACCCATCAGGGTCCTTAGGACACATTTTATCAAAAACACGTCCACGAGGACAATCAGGTTAGGTTTGTGTTTCAGGACACGAAGGACACAGAGAACACGCCCTTCTGGCAAAGGACACATTTGGTGATCCGAGGAAAAATTAAAACACCCTTCAGGTTTAACAGCATTTTTTTATTATTCATTCATCCCTGGAGTCAACACCTTCGAAGAGCTACCATACTTCACAGGTAATTACCATCCCTTATCCTAAATTTAACGTAGAATTAAGTTGTTTCGGTCTTTTCTTGACTCCCCCATTTCACAGCTAAACACAGAGTAGTGTCCCTTCAGGATCCTACTCAACAACTACTTGGACTGGGTAACTAAATTCTTTTGTCAACTATCTAGACAAGTAGGCTTACAAATTGGTGACAGTGTTGGGACTTGCCCTCTTCACTGGCATCCAGTTTGTCAAGCACACAGGCTTACAACAGGCTGCTTGTTTAAAATTAAACTAATTTTTTCTTGTATCATCAGGATGATGACGTCACTATTGGTTCCTAATATTGGACAAAGTCGCGTCCTTGGCACAAAGTACCTGGACTGTTGGATACGCCGCCCATAGCACTTCGGATTTCTTCATCCATGACACATTGTGTCCGTCATTGTGGATGAAGGCTCATGACATGTGAGAGGAGGACGTTCTCTCATACTTTTCCGTTTTCCCGAGTTTACGGGAATTTTTCGGTCTCTCTCCAATCGTTTTGAATTTCTGCCGCTCACAAGTACCTAAGCTTACCGCTTCTGCCGCTAACAATAAGTTTTTCGTGAAATTTGGATAAACTTCTTCTTATTATTTTATTATTTTTGTATTTTCTCCTGTGAAAATCATCATCCCGGACTTATAGTGTGACGAGCCATCACAGGAGCTCTCACCACCGGCGATCCCCAAACTGAAAATTCGAAGGAGTCATCCATGCGAGGCCGAGAGCATGGAGGTTGAGGTTGGGAGCGCACCACCAGGCGGCAGCACCGGGCGGACCAACACGAAAAAGTGAACGGGTGGGGGAAGGATCCGGAGGGGGAGGGCACGGCTGGGGGAGAACGACCGCCCACCCCTCAGACGTGTCTTGATCGAGCCTCTCACCCCATCTCTCTGTGTGAAAAGTCTGTGTGACAAACTCTGTGTGGAAATTCTGTGTGAAAAACTCTCTGTGTGGAAAAGTCTGTGTGACCCTAGAAAAACTGAACATTGATAACAACTGCTTAAGCCCGAAGTTAACCATTGAAGACTGTCAGTGTACGATTGCGCCCTCCTGAAGTTTCAAGTAGCTAATGGCCGACCCTCGCATTCCAACCGGACCAAGCCCAACGGATTCTCTATTGAAAAAACCCAGTACTGTTAAATTTAAATGCTCATAAATTCCTTTCTTAACTGTTCCTCCTAGGTAATTTGATTTCTAGTTATTTTTCATTGTCCAAAGGACTTAGTATATCTTCGTGTTACGAAACACCACGTGTTCATCTTCATGTTCCGTAACACCATGTGCTCATGTTCACGCTTCCTATTTTCATGTTACGAAACACCACGTGGGTTGTGATCTTGGAGGTTACCCCCATCAGGGCCCTCATTAATTGAAGTCGCTATTTTATTCTTAATTAGGGTATCTTAACCCCAAGTCGAATTGTTCCTTATTATTTTTCTTATCTTGAAATACTTACCTGACAATTATACAGGATTCATTTTGTTTACTTACCTTGTGGTTATCATTGGTACATTCCCGATCAATTTCCTGGTGCAGAATAGGAAACATAGGAGGTACTTACCTAAGCATACTTACCTTGCGAACCGTAGTGAGAACCAGAGTAGAGTCATTAACGTAGAATCATAACTTGAAAGTACTTACCTTAGACTTGCTGAAATCTCGAAGAACCTGAAACAGAAAGAAAAGTTATCAAATACAAAAGGTACAAATTATTACACAATAACGAGAAAGATAAAGAAGTCATAAAGGGAAAATACTTACTCAACCTCAAGTGGGACAGAGCTAGGCATTTTTCGGTAATCCCCGAAGGGATACCTATTCAACACCATCTTCGTCGTTTCTGCTGATTCGTTCCGCTGCTCATTGAAATCACGGTAAGTGAAACCCAGATACTCCTAGTATAAGTGCAGGGGCATTGTAGTGGCGAATTTTAAAATCAAGTTAATAACCTTGCTCGGTCACCGTAGTGTTCACGAAAATTCACCATTACAATAGAAGCCATTGCGCATGCGCAAACGTGAATTCCTTGTAAGTAATAACTTCTTTTTTTGTTAGAATTTGATGACATTTTAACGGATTGTTCATTATATGAACACTTTAATATTATTAAAGTGTAGATGGTCTCCTTAGAAGGTAGTGCAATATTGATGTTTTGAGATTAGCTACGATGCATCGGATCATCTATACATTCGGATTATTGATACGAGGAAGCTATGTGCCACACCCACTTGGAAGACTTTTAAACAACTTTAAACCATTTTTAACCACTAATTTTAAACCTGGGTGGCTAATTTTCAGAGTTATAATAAGGATAATATAAAATAGCGACCTATTCTAATTCACTAAACGTACCTTTTTCTCGTTTCGAAGCAACTCCGTGGTTTCGAAGCCACTTTTCTTAGCGACTGGTCGGGAGCAGTCGCTTCATTTATCCAATCAAGTTTCAGTTATCAACCAAGTTGGTACAAGGTACAAACTTTGAATGGAAAATTTGCCTCACATTTTTTTTTTTTTTTTTCGAAAGAGGGTTCGCTGAAAAATTTCTCAATGGAGGAATTCTTTATTTTTTGAATGGAATGTGAAGCGTTTATTTCATCAAAATAAACTTGATCATGAAGCGATAAAATGGTTGGTAGGTAGCAAAGATGGGCGATATCGATTAACAAATACTTTCACGAATACAATTTTACAATTATTAAAGTGTTCGTTAATCGATAACGCCCATCTCTGGCTAGGTAGTGACAATAAATGCACCGAAGCTTTTGGTTGATGTCAGTCACTTCTATGGGGTGAAATACAAGGGCTGAAATTTTCAAAAAGGCCCTAGCTCAAAAACTTACGAGATGAAGGTATTGTTTTTTCATCACTTTAAAATAGCATTGAATTTTTAGAATCGAATGAGACCACGCAGCGCTCTGTTGAACCAACCGTTCGCCCCTAAGGAACTTAAGAGTTGTTCTTACGATAAATGAAAAATACGAGTGTGAATCGCAAAACTCAAATTTCCCATTGAAGGCTCCCACGACTCTTTATTTCTTCCAAATAAACTTGATTGTGAGGTAGGTAGGTATATGGTAGGTAGTGACAATCGCAAAGGTGTGTTCTTTGCTGGCGAGTGATCTATACAGAAACATAATAAACCTTTGTGAAATAATTTGCAGCGATTATATCATAAACTACTCTGCATCGGATCATCTATACAATCGAGTTACATGAGTAAGCTATGTGCCACACCCACTTGGCAGACGCTTTTGAACGCCTTGCATCGCCGGGCTCCTTGATCGCTAGTTCGCGTATCATCCGCAACTCATTGGTGTGTTGCGGGCTAGTATCTCATCCAAAACACGTACTTATTCTACACCTCTATTTCATTTAACCTCCTTGGTAATAATGAAATAGTCCCTAAATGTTATCAAAGTTTTCCAAAATCAGCTAAATATTACTTACAAAAAATGGATATATAGGAGAATCTCAACAACAATTAATTTATTCATTTTGTATACATATTTTGACATAGATATAGATATAATATTTGTATTTTATATCATAATTTTTATTTTTAATCTACACTTACAACAATGGACATAATATGTCCATAGATATTATCTATGATCTATTGTTTTTCCCTCTTAGCAAGAAATTTCGTTTAAATTCCTTCCAAATTTGACACCAGAGTGCAGTTGGTGTGACCATAAGACAAGCATGAAGACCTAGGCAAGACTGTATTTTTCCAAATTGTTTTCTTGGATATTAAACTATCGTATTTACGAGTAATCTAGATATTTCATTACGTTACTAATCACGCTACTCTAGTCCAGAAAATGAGGAAGTAACTGTTTCTTAGCAATTAACGAAAAAAACAAAACAATTATTTTTGATTTAGGTAAGTGATTTCTAGGGATGTCCGATACTTCAAAAGTATCGATATAATATCGTATCGATACATCTAGAAAGTATCAAAAAATATCGATACGATACTTTCAAAAAGTATCGATATTTTGAAGTATCGATACTTTCACAAAAATGGGTGAAATTGTCGTTTATGATTCTCTCCATCAGTGTGACATCTCTCCATAACGAGGATAATAATTAGTATAGAATGAACAAAACAATAAATCGCTCATTTTGTTGTTTAAAACTTGTTTTTGTTTATGCACTTGTTTGGGTTAACATTTTGGTGGTCCTTCCTCGATTACAGCCGGAGGACAGCAGGTTATCATAGAGAGCTGGAGGTGGTGGTACATCATCTTTGTTTAATTTGTTGAAGTTTGTTGGTCTCCCAACAATCTACTCGTACGTAGAGATGGAAGTACTGTCAAGTAGGTACCTTCATGTCGTAGGTGTTGAAACAGATAAAATGTGAGATATAAAAAAGTATCGCCTCCGATACTGGAAAAAAAGTATCAATACTACAATATATATCACGGAAAAAAAATCGATATGTATCGATACTTTTTTCAAGAAGTATCGATACTTTTAAGTATCGATACTTTTGGGACATCCCTAGTGATTTCACTTGATAATATATCACCTACTGTTTCTTATCTTACTTACAAGTTAAGTTTCGAATCAATGTCTTATATTGTAGATAGATTATATTGTAGGTAAATTATTGCCAAAAGACATCATATTTTTTCCGTGCCAGCGGTTTTTTTTTCAATTGATACATTCTTGGGCCCTATACAGTATTTAAATGATAGCTTATAGCACAGAAATTTAACAGCTGGTATTTAGCTGTAAATAGACAAGTTTTCGAGAAGATCCATTAAAGGACTACGAAATATTTTGAGGTAAATTTTGTTTGTTTTTCTATATAGATCACTCGCCTGCAAAGAACAAGGCTTTGCTATTGCTACTTTCTACCGACCATATTTCAACTTCACAATCAAGTTAATTTCGAAGAAATGAAGAGTTTTGGGTGCCTTTAAAAGGAAATTAAATTTTATTAATTAATTAAATTTCAAGTTTTGATCACTTGTTGCTAAGGACGCCAAACAGAGTGCAACTCGAAAAAACGAACAGAGATCGCATTTTGGTCAGCTAAACTTTAAACGGAGATTAGGCATATTTTGCGAGTAGTAAGGCAAACAGTGTTTGCTATGATTGCCTGGAGGTTGACACCACATTAATACCTTCTTGGTGCCCACCTAACATTGTTTTAGGTTCCGACAACGGCTGATATGAAGGAAGTTGAGGGTTTTTTTCGCCGAGACCTTCATTTGAACTTGTTTATTCAAAGAGGAAAAATAGTAGAAGGAAGTTGTGGAAAGAACACCTTGCAGAGGCTGAGCGGTCCGCCCACAGGACGTCTCAGGAAGGTCCACACCCGAGGGATTGGAAGCGCGAAAAGACTCGCCTGTTTTCTCCGCATCCGGTGCATGAAGAAATGGATGCAAATAATGCAGATAAATAATGTACAGGATGTCGACACTCAAGTTGGGCACTCAGGGTTTGATTGTGCAGGGTATTTCCATCAAAAAATGTCTCCTGGCTATTTCGTTTAACCCCTTGATTATAGTTTTTAGTTGTAGTAGGTATATAGTGTTTTTCTTTCAATTTAAAGATTTTTTCGTGTTATCGACGTCAGTAAAACCGTCATAACTCCTGTTATTCTCCAAGTAAATTTAAATTTGAAGATATCGTTGGAAAGAGCGTTAAATTTGCAAGCTACTCAGTGCAAAACCAAATTTTTTAGCAATGAAACATTTTTAAAAAATCAAGTCAAAAAGCGAAGTCACTCTTAATCCCTGACCATTTTGACGGGCGCTCTACGGAAAAAAACATGGTCAAATTTTAAGCTTTCTAGCTTAATGTCAGTTACTTCTAAGGGTTGAAATTTTTGAAACGCCCTAGCTCAAGAAATTTTGATGTAAAGGTATTGTTTTTCCATCAATTTGAAATATTACCTATTGAATTTTTAGAGCCCACCCGGAGCTCTGTAGGACAAACCGTTCGCTCCCTACGAGAACTTGCGTTAAATCAGAAACACGAGTGTGAATCGCAAAAGAGGCCTAATCTCCGTTGAAATCTTAGCTGACCAAAATTCGATCGATGTTCGTTTATTCGAGTATTACTCAGTTTTGCGTCCTTGGCAACCAGTATTCAAATTTCATATTCCCCATTTCTTCGAATTTAGTGTGAAGCGTTCATTTCTTCCAAATAAACGTGATCGTGAAGTAGGCATGTAGTAGGTAGGTGGTGACAATGGCAAAGCCGTCTTCTTTGCAGACGAGTGATCTATACAGAAATAATGAACCTTTGTGTAATAATGTGTAGCTTTTTCCGTCAGTGAACAACCTTCTGCAATACACACTCGTGTTTCCGATTTATTCCAAGTCCAACCCTACAGAGGTCTGGGTGGTCTCACTCGAAAAATTTGATTCTATTTTAAACTGGTAAAAAAAACGTCTGCCAAGTTGGGTGGGCAGTATAGCTTCCTCACTCATTGTAACATGGACGTATAAATCAGTTGGCGAAAAAATTATGATTCAAAGAGTTATTGAAAGATGCAAAAGAGACTGTGATGAGGGGTCAATTTGGTTTCAACATTAATTGACCTGCAGACCACAACATTTGATCACACAATAAAAGAAGCAATTTACTCGGGAACCTGGAAGTAAGTGTGGGCACGAGTAGTATGATATTTGTATTTTCAACGTAGAATTTTATTTAGCGGTCCACCGTCGAGGACCTAACCCACACAATCCCTGAAAATTTCATCGAAATTGGTTGAGTAGTTGCGGAGTTTTGGTTGTAACAATAAATTTAAAGTTCGCGCATGCGCAGCGGCTATTGCTTGACCAATTTGATTGAAACTTATAGGGTGTCTCTTAGAAGTTAGTCCCTAACTAACCTCCAAATTTGAGCAAAATCGGTTCATTAGAAACCGAGGTTCCAGGAAATTCACGTTTGCGCATGCGCACTCGCTCCTATTGGTCCGAAGGTGCTGAAATTGATAGGGGACCGTCTAGGACCTAACCCGCACAATCCCTGAAAATTTCATCAAAATCGGACCACAGGTTAGTATAGTTTTGCCCGGGACAAGGATTGACCACAGACAGACCGACAGACAGACAGACAGACAGAAACGGAACCAAAATTGTTCGGGAAGCTCTAAAACGCAAAAAGCAAGTGGAAATTTTGATTTTGGAGGACATTTTTTTG